>CM019157.1:3154394-3188641 GCA_009733165.1 Naja naja
TTCCTTTCCTTCCTTCCTCTCATTCCATCTCTCCTTCCCTCCCTCCCTCCTTCCAAGACCAAGATAAAAGATATTTCTTTGCAAATTGATAATATCTATTCCTCATTTGGAGCCCCATGGCTCAAAGGAATGCAAGGAGCCCAACTCTTGCTTACAAATACTGTAAATTAAAATAAAAGCACAGTCGCACCTAATTCTCCAAAGATTGAGAAAAGCAAGCAATGTGTAAAGTGTCTATGGGGGTGCTTTTTCAAGAGGCAACTGGACTTTCTGATTTTGCTTTGAAGAAGTTTCTCTTCTCATCCAAGAAGCTTCTTCAGTTCTGACCCAGAACTGACTCAGAACTGAAGAAGCTTCTTGGATGAGGAGTGAAATGTCTTCAACTCCAGAGTCCAGTTGACTTTTCAAAACACCTTTAGGACAACGTGTAAAATCTACCAAAGCAGGTTTTCCATTGGGTGAAAAATAATAAATATTATGAATAATCCCAACAGCAGACTTTCTTGCTCTGTGGTTTCCAAAGGAGCTTTCATTTCAGAACTGGGCCTCTTCATCCTTTTCAAAGATTTCATTTTCTGAATGAAGAGTCAGTAAGAATGAAGCTACCTACCACTTCTGAAATGGAGGTGAAGCCTATGGCGAAAGGCCTTTTCCTTTCATTCAAAACAATCCAAGGCAATTTGTTCTGTCTTTTGCTTTTATTGATTAATTGTGTAGCCGAAAACTCCACCAGTCTCCAAGGTCCTTTAATAGCAGATTTCCTTCACCTTTGTCTAGTGTTCCAGCTATTATCTCCCACGGTATGCATTGTTATTATATTCAACAGATTTTTAAAAGCCAAGGACATTGTATAAATGAATAAAGGGGACAGTGGGTTTTTTAAAATATAGCTTCCTGCATGAACTAAGTACTTCCATGGGTAACGAGAATTGAACCGAAATGTTTCCTAATGGCATTTTTCTTGGAACTCTGTCAAGGCTTTGCTTCTCCTCCTTTAACAGAAGAACTGAGTTGGAGGTCTTCTAGTCCAGCCCCACACCCAAGCAGGAGACCCTACCCATTTCTGATGGCAGTCCAGTCTCTTCTTGAAAGCTTCCAGGGATGAAGCTCCCACAACTTCTGAAGGCAACTTCTGCTCCATTGCTTTGATTTCTCTCACTATCCGAAAATTCCTCCTTATTTCCAGGTTGAATCTCTCCTTGATCAGTTTCCATCCATTGTTCCTTGTCTGGCCTTCAGGTTCTTTGGAGAATAGCTGACCCTTTCCTCCTCTCTGTGGCAGCCCATCAAATATTGGAACGCGGCTATCATGTCACCTCTGGTCCTTCTCTTCAAGACTAGACATACCCAATTCCTGCAACTGTTCTTCAAATGTTTCAGGCTCCAGTCTCCTAATCCTCTTTGTTTAACCTCCAGGCCCCTTAATCATCTCATCTTTACTGAGAGTCATTGGCAAAATATGTCCTTTCTGATAATTCTCCACTATTTGTAAGGGGAGCATTTTCCACTCAACCCACTCAAGATAACATCACTTTGGGAGTAATGGCTGCTGAGTCCTCCCTGCTCTGTTCCTCTTCCTCATGCAGGTATTGAAAAGCTCATAAAAAAGCCCACGAGCAGCATTTTTGCACTAATCCCTGCAGTGGGTAGCACAGATGTCCATCACTCCTACCTGTGCTTTAGCTGCCCACTTCTTCAGATTGTTCTCGGCCTCCCTCTAGCATCAATCACACTGTTCAATCTTCTTTGTCCACACACCTGTCTTTCCATCCTTGGCCCCATCCACACAGCTACCTTCAGCCCCAGCTGGTGGCCAGGTGAAAACTTGATTTTTCCTTCCATAAAGAAGTGATGGACGGGGCATTCTTTTACTCCCCAATTAGCAGATAAGAAAGTGTGTTTCAATGGTGGGGAGAGATAATTCAGCTGCATTTGTTCAGAGGGCTGGTGGGGGCCGCTAGATGCTGAAGCATCTGAGCTGACAACTTCCTGAGAACCGATAAACCCCTGGGCTGATCCAGTCTTAGGTTCTTGTGAAGAAAAAGGTTCGGGGATGTTCAGTGCTGGGCGCTGTTTTGAGAGATAAAGGTGCCAGTGTTGTATTTGTCAAAAAGAAGGACATCTTGGATAGATCACCATGGAGGTGGATGACCCACTGTGGCTCTCCATGGGAACCTTCTTGGCTTTTGCATAAGAATGATATCCAGAGATGCCTTCCTGGGTCTTATTGGCTTTCTATCCAACCGAGTTTTTCAATGGGGACATTTGTCCATCTTGAAAACATCCTTCATGCTGTTGAAAGCAGCAAGCTGACTTCAACCACCAAGATGCTCAAGGACAGCTATCATCTCATCTTATAAATTGGTGCTTTCACACTTGGTAGGATCCAACACTCTCGCTGATGTCCCCAGGTCAGGGAAACAAACTATGACAATGCCTGGTTTTTCCCCACTGACAACTGGACGGCTGAAAAGGGTTGAGTGAGTTATCTGTTGAATACAAGACACCCCCTCCTTCACCCTCCTCAATGCATTTCCCCTCTGTTGCCTTCTCCCAGAAATGTGTCATGTTTGTGCTCGTTTGTTTCTTTTGGAACGTCTAGAAGACACACCGCATGTAACCCATGGCAGAGAAGAGGGATGCCATGTATTGTTTTCAGCTAGCATTATGGACCCATCAGTGATGAACTGGTTAACTTGGGGCTGAGAAGGAGACAAGAAAGAAAGAAAGAAAGAAAGAAAGAAAGAAAGAAAGAAAGAAGAGAGGAGAGGGAGAAGAAAGGAAGGAAGGAAGGAAGGAAGGAAGGAAGGAAGGAAGGGGAAGGGAGGAGATGAATGAGAATGAGAGAAAGGAAGGAAGGAGCTAAGAAAGAGGAAGGAAGGAAGGTAGGAAGGAAGGAAGAAAGGAAGAAAGGAAGGAGATGAGAATGAGAACAAGAACAAGAATGAGAATGAGAATGAGAATGAGAGGAGGAAGGAAGGAAGGAGCTAAGAAAGAGGAAGGAAGGAAGGTAGGAAGGAAGGAAGGAAGGAGATGAGAATGAGAATGAGAATGAGAATGAGAATGAGAATGAGAATGAGAATGAGAATAAGAATAAGAATGAGAGAAGGAAGGAAGGAAGGAGCTAAGAAAAAGGAAGGAAGGAAGGAAGGAAGGAAGGAAGGAAGGAAGGAAGGAAGGAAGGATCAGAAGGTTCATCTCCCAGAACTCCCCAGTTAGCCTGCTCAGTGGGGAATTTGGGAAGTTGAAATCCGCATAATTTAAAGTGGTCAAGGTGGAGAAACACTGGTCTACAGCAGAGCCCCCCAACCTTTGTGGCTTGGCAGCCCACAGTGGGGGAGGGGACAGGAGGATGGTTTTGTGGGAGGGGCAGGGTGTGCACGCGAGCACCTGATGGTTTCACAACTGGGGCCCTGAGTGTCCGTGACGCTCGCAGGAGTGGGGCCGCGAGCCCCCGTTGATGCTCGCGCGAATGGGGCTGTGTCTGCACATACATGCATGCAGCAACCAGCCATTCACGTGGCCTGGTTGTGGATAGGCCAGTTCCCAGTAGTGGGCCACGGCCCACAGGTTGTCTGTTTGCCTACAGACAAAGGATCCCAACAGCCTAAATGGGCAAGAGTTGGCCTAGTTACTAGGTTAAAACTGATGACAAATCAGATGGGGATGGACCGGCAGTTTTGTCCAACGTCCACACAAAGAAACATAGAACAATAGGTTTGGAAGGAACCTTGGAGGTCTTCTAGTCCAACCCCCTGCTCAAGAAGGAGACCTTCTTTATCCCCTCTGTCTTTCTTGGTCTGCAGCCGTTTTTCTTCCTCTTCTCTTTCTACCACGTCTTCCCCACAACAACTTCCTGTTCCAGAGCTTAGAAAATCAGGTTTATTGAGCAGAACAAATGCTGCAATTATGCTGGTGATTTGACGATACCTCAAAAACAAACAACAATAGTTTATATTATACGCTATTTGGCTTTAGGGAAAAAAAGCCAGTATTTGAGAATCATGCCATATGTTTGAGGTGAGGTTCAAATTCCACTTTTCCTTTGGCCTGAGTCCCACCTTCCTCTGTTTACACCGAGCTGCAAAAATTTGTCAGCACTCATAACTCTCATTGGTCTGGAACGTAAGTTTGTCCAGCTTGCGGAATGTGTTGGTCTATTACGAGCTGAGAAATTAATCACTTTAGAATGTGAGAATAAATCCGGCAAAATTGTGCATAATTGCAATTCAGGAGGAATCCTTTATTCTTCCTACCAGAAATTCTCCTTGAAGCCATTCGGCATGTCTTCTCCACCCAGTTATCCCAAAGGTCCTTTTGCAGAAAGCAACTGGGCGCTATTTTTCCTCGAAGGCATCTCGCTTCTTGTCCAAGACGCTTCTTCAGTTCGGGTGGTGGACGGAAGTTAGTCAGAACTGAAGAAGCTTCTTGGATGAGAAGCGAGATGCCTTCAAAGAAAAACAATTAACCAGACAGTCCAGTTGTCTCTTGAAAAAACAACTTTGGGAGAACCAGGATCTGGATGACTGATAATTTTGCAACATCAGGACCTGAGCAGAGGTTGAGATAATGACATTGCTTCTGATGTCTGTAGTTGTTTATGGTCCACAGATCAGAGAAATCAGCTACTCCTGTATCCCCAGGGAAGATGATTAAGGCTCTACCCCATAAGCTGCTTTCCTTCCAGGGAAGGTAGCAAGGACTGTCCCCACAGCTATAAAACCACTGTCTTTTCCCAGGTTAGTGCAAATCAGCTACAAAATATTTCATCCATCCCGCTGCCGAAGCCTAAAGCATCCGGATGAATATGTGCTTAACTATTTATAATTGACCTTTGCACAAAAGAACATGAAATTTTTATAGCCCAAAGCTTCATTTATTAACTTTACTGGAGTGTAAAATATTGCTGTTTGCTATAAATTTAAAGCAGGACAAACAATATATATGCTAATTTAGCGGCATCACAGTCATTCAGCGCGGATCTGCTGGCTGGCCATTTCTCAGTCACCAAAAGAGAAGAAATGAGGGTGAGACAGAAAGAGAAGAAGAAGGGGGAAGAAAAAGCAGAGAGGACAATTGAGTTATTTGAGGTGCTCTCTTCAAACAGGAGAAGTCTGAAGTGGTGAATTAATGGTGTTTGTTATACCTGGTCCATTTCTTTCACAGCGGTATTCCGGTTTTTGAGAAGAAGTTGTCACAAAAGAGGAGGAGGTCAACCTATTTTCCAAAGCCCCTGAAGGCAAGACAAGAAACAATGGATGGAAACTAATCAAGGAGAGAGCAACCTGCAACTAAGAAGAGATTTCATAACACTGAGAACAATTAATCAGTGGAATGACTGGCCTCCAGAAGTTGTGAATGCTCCAACACCGGAGGTTTTTAAGAAGAGATTAGACAGCCATTTATTTGAAATGGTGCAGGGTCTCCTGCTTGATCCTTACAGTGATGGGGAAAGGAATTTAAACTGGGCCACCAACAATTTCCAACACAATTCTAATAGCAATTGCAATGGCACTTAGACTTACGTATCTCTTCGCAGTGCTTATACAGCCCTCTCTGAGCGGTTCACAGAGTCAGCCTCTTGCCCCCAACAGTCTGGGTCCTCATTTGACCCACCTCGGAAGGATGGAAGGCTGAGTCGACCTGGAGCCAGGCAGGATCAAACTGGCAGTCAGCAGAAGTAACCTGCAGTACCGCATTCTAACCACCGCGCCCCCATCATCTCCGTATCAAAGTACCAGATGGCGCACAACCGTGAGATATTGGGAAATGTTTGGGCTGTGAGTGCTCCAGGACACCCAGCTGACTCATGGAGAAGCCTGCAATTTTCAGAAGCTCCAAGCCTCTCTTTCACCCCAGGTGGGCAAACTTAAACAACTGAGCCACACTCATTTGGAAAGCACTCGGCTGTGTAATTTTTGCTCGTTGTCGGAGGCATCTGCTTCAATTGGGAAGCAGAAAAGCAGAGAAGCCATAGGAAGACTCGCAATGAGAAGGTTCCTTTCTCCCTGCATGCCAACTTAAGGCGGAAATACAGGCTGATGACATCCAGATTGCAGGTATCTCTGGAGGTTCTTAGTCATCCAGGTCATGGTTGTCCCAAAGGTGCATTTTCTTTGAACTGAAGAAGCTTCTTGGATGAGAAGCAAAATGTCTTCAGGGAAAAACAAAGAAAGGCCAGCTGCCTCTTGAAATTGTGGGACATCCACACCGTGGGGAAATAATCATGGCTCTGTGCATCTCACAACCAGGAATGTCTGCAAGTATAAAGGTAAAGGTTCCCCTCGTACATACGTGCTGGTCATTTTTTTTTAAATTACATTTATATGCCGCCCTTCTCCGGAGACTCAGGGCGGCTTACAATTTTTGGGATACAACCCAGTGCGCTCAGCAATAGCCTTCATTCCATTGTATATGCCTGCTTATTACTGCGGCATTTTACAAAGTCAGCTTATTGACCCCAACAATCTTGGGTCCTCAATTTACCTACCCCGAGAGGATGGAAGGCTGAGTCAACCTTGAGCCTGGTGGGATTCGAGCCTACAGCAGTTGTAGGCAGCTGGAACTTAAGTGCAGGCATTTAACAGCCTGAGCCACCAAGGCCCTTGACTATTGACCTCACCCCTTTCCTAAGAGGTCTGTAGGGGGCGTGCATAAGCGCACCAATGTGCCTACCATCCCTGTCCTATTGTTTCTTTTTATTTCTCTTATATGTATCCATTTCATGTATTCATAACTATGTTTATACTTATATCTGTTATCTTATAATCACTTGACAAAATAAAAATAAATAAATAAAAGGTGGCTGGGTTTAGATCTCTTGTGGGTATGCAGGGACTCATGACTCATGACTTATGATACACTTGCCCCCTCCCTCAGGCTCAGCCAGGTCATCTCCTACACCACCACCACTGCAGGTATCATAGAGTTGACCCTCTCCTCTACCCAAGTAATGGGTGATCCAAGAGATTATGCATCCCCACCAGTGGTGGGATTCAAATAATTTAACAACTGTTCTCCTCCCTAATGATTTTTTCCAACAACCAGTTCACCAAACTGCTCAGAAAGTTAACAACCAGTTCTCCCAAAGTGGTGCGAACTGGCTGAATCCCATCACTGATCCCCATATCAAAAGATTCAAGCTGTTACATTTCATCCAAATTAATCAGAGACAATTCCCCAGTGACTTTCCCTAAGTTGAGGATGATCTCTGAGTTATTTATTTATTTATTTATTTATTTATTTATTTATTTATTTATTTATTTATTTATTTATTGGACTTGTATGCGCCCATCTCCGAAGACTCACACAACTAAAACAACAACAATAAATACTTAAAAAGAAATTAAACTAATTTCACAAGCCCAAAAATACAAAAACTAAAATTTACAGTGGTTAAAATAATTAAGAAACCCATCCCACCCCAAGGAGGGGTCACAGCCCGGATTGGTCAAACAACCAGGTCTTCAAATCATGGCGGAAGGTGGAGGTCAGGGCAGTTGGTTCCAGAGGTCAGGGGCAGCGACAGAATAGGCTCGCCAGGGGACCGCCAGCCGACATTGGCTTGCCGACGGGACCCGAGGAGTCCTTGCCTATGTGCTCGCACAGGGTGGTTGGCACTTGATATCGGCAGAAGACGCTCCCTTAAATATTGAGGACCCATGTCGTGAAGGACTTTGTATGTTAAAACCAGAACCTTGAATCTCACCGAGTGCAACCGGCAACCAATGCAGGCAGCGCAGGAGAGGGTAACATGGGAGAATCGGAAACTCCCATCACCACCAGCCGATTTTGCACCAGTTGCAATCTCGGATGGTATGCAAGGGCAGTCCTAAATAGAGAGCGCAGTAGTCGAGTCTAGAGGTAACAAGGGTGTGAGTGACTGTCGCAGGGCATCTCGGTCCAGAAATGGGTAAGCTGATGAACAAGGCGGAGCTGGGCAAAACCCCGGAGCTGGGCAAAGGCCCCCTGGCCCCCACCTGCTCCTCCAACCGAGCCGTACATCCAGGAGGACCCCCAGATTCCAGCCCTATCCACAGGGGCAACACCTCTCCCCTATGGCCAGAGATGGATATTCCTGACTGGGCCGAGATGCCGGTATGCACAGCCACTCAGTCTTGGCTGGGTTGAGTGAAGCATGTTCCGCTCATCCAAACTGCATCGCATCCAAACACGGGACATCACGGAGAGGGCATCACTGATCTGGTTTGGGGTGGAGGTGTACAGCTGGGTGTCATCTGCGTACTGATGGAATCTCACCCCAAAACCACGGATGATCTCACCCAGTGGCTTCATGTAGATGTTAAATAGAAGAAGGGAGAGGACCGACCCCTGAGGGACCCCACAAGAGACCACGGGTCGACCACCGCCAGAGGCCCGAGAGGTAGGAGGTGATTATGTACGTACAGGTGGTTCCATGCAAAGGGTTAAATGCCTTTCTCGAAAATGTTCACGGAATAAATTAGCTTCCGCATCATGCGAAGACATGACTGTTAGATACTTTTATATAAATGAAGCATTCTACAGACTACAGCCCCCTCCACACCTCCATCCTGCCCAATTATTCTCTTGCAAATGTTAAATGCATTTTGCCGAAAAACCTCCTGCTCCCTTTTTCCCAGAGAATAATACTTACTCCTGCTGCGAAGCTGGCATGGCATATTTTAAACAGAAACAGAAACAATTAAGAAAATAGTTAATTGCTTGGAGAAGGAGAAGGGGAGGAAGGGGAAAAAGAAGAAGAAAAAAAACACCAGCCAAGGAGGGAAGCAAAGCATCAGACTCCTGGAGTGTGTGCAAGTTAGCTCCTTCCCTCTACTCCCCCCCTACTCTGAAGCAACAACAAACAATGGCATTGGCTCTAACAAGACTCCCCCTCCCATCTGTTTGTTTTCATTAATTTTAATCAATTTTTAAAAGAACACCAATAACACAGCCAAGCAGCCCTGCAGTAAATTTCCAATTTTCTAAAAATGGCTCTGCTGGAGAAATTGAAACGCTTGTGTCCAACCCAAGCAGGATAATGTGAACGATTGGGCCTGATCTCGGTTGGGTGTGGAAAGGGGGTGAGCGAGCGAGTGTGTTTCTGTATATGCGTGGGGTAGCAGCGATATAGAAAGGTTTGCCTGAGCAGTTGCATTGATCTGGCGCTAACTTTCAGAAACAGGCGGCTGTGGCGTTTCCCAACCGGCATCGAAATTGGGTAGAATGTGGGTTTGCAAAAATAAATTAAAAACAAGACCAGATATAAACAGAGGTGGGCTGCTGGGGGTTGGTAGCGGTTCAGGAGAGCCCCTAGCTAAGATTCTGTGCAGTATGGAGAACCCCCAAATCCCATTCCTTGATGGCCCCGCCCACTCCTCCCCTCCCTTCCCAAGAGTCCCCAAGCGGCCCATTTTGGATGCAGGTAAATGCAGGGCGCACACGGAGGCTCAGGGAGGGCAAAAAATGGACCACCTGGAACTTTGGGAAGGCTGGAAATGGGCTTGTTTCTGGCATCCAGAGAGCCTCCAGAGCCCGGGAAGGCCATTTTCGTCCTCAGGAGTCCGGGGAAGGAAAAAGCACCCACCCACCATGGTGCAGGAGGTTGACTAGGCCACGACCACCATCGCCACACTCACCTAGCCACCAGGCAGAGAATCCTTTGCTAAAATTTTTGAAGCCCAACTCATAAATTGATACAGTCTTGCTTCATTTCTGCTATGTTTAAAATTGTTGACCGCTCTTGGCCAACCTCTTCCCACCCTTGTTGTCTTCTTCAAGAGAAGACCCTTTTGGTAAAATTGTCAAGGGCATGGCAAGGGATCTTTGCACTTCTCTTAGCTTCAAGGCAACCTCAGGAGGGTGGGCCTAAGTGCCCTTGCTTTTGAGCACACCGCCGTGCCCTCACCCCTCCATCTGCAGCATCTGAGCTTCCAAGCGAATTTTGAGAGAAGGCATTAGATGGGAAATTCTTCCGGGTCTTTCTCTGATAGGGCAGAAAAGTGGGGAACCTTCAAAATGATGGCAAATTAGGACGAGAGAAAGTATGTTTTCGGCCTACTTAGCTTCGCCCACTTCCAGTCAATCCCATGGGATGACACATCGGGGGAACATCACTCAGTAGCATTTTCTTCTGCAGTGATTCAATCTTGCCAACTCATCACCAAAATGCATTAAAATTGCTCTGAAGATGAGAGAGAAAGAGGAGAAAGGAGAAAGGAGAGAGGGGAGAGGAGGGGAAGAGAAGAGAAGAGAAGAGAAGAGAAGGAGGGAGAGATGGAAGGAAGAAGTATGGAAGGAGAGAGAAGATAAGAGGTCTCCTGAATTTTCAGGAAATAGGGAGTTTTAAAGCTCAGAATTAGAAATTACTGATCATGCATGACACATTGGTTTCCAATTCACTCGGGAAGTCTAAGACCAAGTTATGCAGAGCAGAGAAAAAGGAGATAACAATTAAACAATATTGCATGTACTCAACTCACTGTACCAGAAAGCTGTTCGTAATGTTGCATTTTGACATTTTAGAAGACATTTCCCCACCACCCCTTAAAATGTAATTAGCATTTTAGAACTGAGATTACACCACCTTCCTCCACCCTTCTCCAACTGGCATATTTAAAATGTTAACGTTTTGATCTGAATGGTTTTTTTTAAATATATACATATATATTTCACACAACCTACATCAAATTAGTCATCTCCTTAGCCAGAGCATTTTACACCCCCATCTGCCACCTACATGAGGCTGAATTGCAGAGAGAGAGGGAGGGAAGGAGGGAGGGAGGGAGGAAGGGAGAGAGAGAGAGAAAGGGAGGGAGGGAGAGGGGGAGAGAGATTAAGATTTTGATGTGGGTTTTGCTCTGAAAATGTACAATCAAAATATTGGCACAGTTGTAAAGAACAAAGCCTGAATAACAAAGTTAGGATATGCAGTATCAATATACAGAGAAGCAGAATTTGGATAATAAGTTTAATGTGGTTACTAAATAGATCTGTTTTTTCTGGGATTTGAACAATTAGTTGAGGCAGCAGAAGGTTTCTACAACACAATCACAAACAAACAAAACTACCTACAACCAAAAAATGGCCAGACTTTACCATATTGGGTGAATGCACCTGCTGAGTTCTTAACTAACCTAGTTACATTATGTTGTGCAAATCCAGACAATTAGAAATTAACATTTGTAATATCGGGGCAATACAGCATGTCCATCAAAATTGTTACTGAAGCAACATCTGTCTACCCACTTTTATATGTTGGCCAAGCCTTTCTGGGAGCATCTGGCTGAGTTCTGAGTTCATTTTCTGCTAAATGTTAACATGCTTGTTTGATTTGGGCTCCCCATCTCAAGTGAATCCAGACATTATCATCCATAATTGCACATAAATGGTTGTTCATTATTAATGGCAGCAGCGTCACTGTTTAGATCAACCATTGGTTCCATCTTCCAAAACTTGCTAATGTTTTTTTTTGAGGGGGGCATATAATTAAACAAGAAGCCATTAAATAATATTTAAGTATTACACAACAGGGGTCATCCTTATATAATCAGGGTCTCATTAAAATAGAAAAGAAATTCAGTTCAAATTTGATTGGAACTTAAATTAATGTAACTCAAGTATGGCACTCTAGCAATTTTGTGTCCTAGGTTGTTTCAGTCATATATCTCTGTCTGTCTGTCTGTCTGTCTGTCTGTCTGTCTGTCTGTCTGTCTGCTAGCCTAAGATCCAATTGTAACTTGGCTTGAAAGTGGTTGTACATTGTGGGTTATGATTTGCAAATCTATCTAACCCTTTGTTTCTTAGTTGGGCAGTCAAAGAAATCCTGGCTTGCTGAGATGGGTGGTTTATTTATTTTTGGGATTGTGCTCAGTTGATATTCCTGTTACTGTGTTGTCTACTCTTTAAAACATAGAATATAGAGCAATAGAGTTGTGACCGTATCAGCAGTCCAAAACGTGACTCACACTATTTTTAAGCTGTTACATAGGACATATCTCATGCTGAGTAAAGGGTTAGTTTCTCGCAGCTACCTGCAAGAGAAGGGGGAAAGTAGAGCTGTTAATTTATTCTCTGATTCTTCCTACATCCAAATCTCTTCCAAATTTACTCGAAGCACTAATCCCGATGGTAAAGCTTAAGCATTTTAGACAGGCAAGAGCGAGAAGAATTTGATGCTTGGGAAAAAATAAAATCAAAACAAGTCATTGAGGAAAAAGATTCCTATTTTTGTTTTACTTTCAAGATCCTAACATCATAGCAAACCATTTAATATTTGCACTTAATATCTGTTCTTGTTCACAGCCCAGGCACCTATTGGCTATTCTTCAGCTTTAACTGCAATGAGGATTACCAGACGGCTGTGATCAGTTTATTATCGTGCCACCTTGCAAAAATGTCAGAAAGGTTTAATTAATTAATTTGTATGTGAAAAGGAAGACAGGACGGAAGGCAATCCAGAAATCCCGAAACGGCAGCTCGGTGGTAAAACCCTCTCCTTCGTATTTGGTATTCCTTTCTGCAGACGGGAAGTGTTGTTTTGCAAAAGTCACACTTATTACCAAATGTCATGGGTCTATTAATGCTTTCCGAGCACTCAAGGCCCGAAGCGCTGCTGGAAGAGCGAAAAGGGGGGAGAGAAAAAAAAAACCTGAATAACTCGACAAGATTAGAAACAATCTTTTTCCACGAAATTAAATCAGATTCAAATATTTGTGGATGTGACATGAGGATTTACGGAGGCTTTAAAAAGAGCTACCTTACAGGGAATATAATGAAGTAGCTTGATACCCGTGCTTTGCTATGATACTATTTGGTCGGGCTTAGTTTTTGGGGAGGAAAATAAGGGGTGGGGGAATTCTGCCTCTGCCTAGCAGCATCCATGGGTATTCATCTGGCTAGCATCCTGTCAGGGTGTGAGAGAGTTGAGGGCTGCTTGGAAACTGAAATGGTATTTGCTGTGTGAGCAAGAAGGAGACAGCAAGGAGCCTGGGTGTGGCTTAGCTCAGCTGTTCTGTACTAAAGCTGCTTGGTGCTGTGGAACTGAAACTGAAACTCCTCTCCTCTGCTGGTGTTTTGCATTTGGAACAGATTTCTTTTCAGATGGTGAGGGGAAGTGGAGCTCCTTAGCATCAGAGCATGTTAATAATAACAAAAGACTCATTTCTGGCAAAGACTCATTTCTGACAGTTTGGGGGAGAGAAAGAAAGACTTCTGCTGCTTCTGCTGCTTTCCTTGCATGAAGCCAAAAGTCTCTCTCTCTCTCTCTCTCTCCTCTCCCTCCCTCCCTCTCTCTCTCTCTTTCTCCCCCTGAGAATGAAGCTGGAGACATTATCCTGCGATCCCAAATAAAGAACGATCGATTGGTAGGAAAATGGGGTGGGGAATTTTCCTGCAGACTTTTTTGGGGGGATTTTCCCAGGGTCTCTGGTCTGCAGAATTTAAAATTATGAGTTTGGTGGTCCCTGAGGTCCAAAAGGTTGGAGACCTCCAAGGTCCCTTTCAAGTCTGTTATTCTGAAAAATGCTCTGTAATCGCCAGCAACTTTTGCTGCGCTTCCAACCTTAATCATGGAAGCAGCCTTTTTGCTTCCAAGTCATTTGGTTTGGAGGTTGCCCGGAGGGGCTGCTGAACATCATAGAGGGAAGAAGGAGAGGTTGAGACATTTGGCACCTGTTCCTGGTGCCACTCTCAAGATGTCTTCCCCAGGGGGGAAATCCCAATTTTACCTCTCAATCTAAAAAGTGTTAAATGCCTCTCTTCAAACTCCACTCAGCTCTGCAAATGAACTCATCAGCCTAGGAGAAACAGGTCCTATTAACAAAACCCCCGAAAAGAGAATGGAAAGAGCAGGCCCAGGAGCAGGAAGCAAGATAACACAAATCCTTGGAATAAACAGGGCATAGCATCAAAATCACGGGAAGTGTCAGTAGCGCTTTGTAAAGCCTTAGTAAGGCCACACCTGGAATGCTATATCCAGCTTTGGTCACCAGATTACAAAAAAGATCTTGAAACTTTCGAAAATGTGAAGAGCAAGTAAGATGATGAAAGGCCTGCAGACTAAAACGTATGGAGAACAGTTGCAGGATTTGGGTTCAGCTAGCCTAGAGAAGAGAAGGATTAGCAGTCTTCCAGTATTTGAGAGGTTACTATGAAGAGGAGGGGCTCAGCTTATATTCCAGAGCATCAGAAGGCAAGACAAGAAGCAATGGATGGAAACCAATCAAGGAGAGAAGCAAGCTGGAATTGAGAAGAAACTTCGTAACAGTGAGGACAATTCACCAGTGGAACAGCTTGTAGGTGCTTCATCACCGGAGGTTTTTAAGAAGAGATTGGATAACCATTTGTCTGAAATGGTGTAGGTTCTCCTGCTTGAGCAGGGGGCTGGAGTAGAAGACCTCCAAGGACCCTTCCAACTCTGTTCAGGAAGAGTCCTCCTCTGTCCATTCTCCTCCCAGCCACGATGTGGACTTTCTTCTTCTTCTTATGGATTAAGTATGACCAAGTGACCTTCCAGTGCCAGGCCAACCAGAGCAAGCAGGCTCGGCGAGAGAAATGGGACAGGAGAATTAGAAGTTGGAGATGTAAGCCTGCTGACATGTAAACTCTTGGCTTCACACTGTGCTGAGGTGCCAAGTTTCCTCGCTACATTAGGAGTGACGAGTTGAAGCATGGCACAGGATTTGCTCAGGATGCTTCGGGGTGTGTGTGTGTGGGGAGTGGGGGTGGAAGAGCTGTACAATTTCTTGGAGACAATCTCCAGCCAGAGCACATTTGCATAACTCGGTGCAGCTATTTCTATAGATAGAAGCACACACATCAACAGGCAATCTTCCCACGAATCTTCCCACGAAGAAGAAACTCAACAGGATCAAGCCGTCAGATAAAAGAGGGGTTCAGTTTCAATGAGAAATACATATCCAGCCCTCCTGGTTCAGAAAGGGAGGGAGGGAGGGAGGGAGGGAAGGAGGGAGGGAGAGAGTGGAAAAGAAGGGAGGGAAGGAGGAAGGAAGGAACAGGAAGGGAAGGAAGGGAGGAAAGAAAGAAAGAAAGGAGGGAGGGAGGAAGGAACAGGAAGGGAAGGAAGGGAGGAAAGAAAGAAAGGAAGGAAGGAGGAGGGAAGGAATAGGAAAGGAAGGAAGGAATGAAGTTGTTGTTTGATGAGGAGGAAATGGAAAGAATGAACATGAATGGAAAGGAATGAGGAGATAAGAAGGGATGAGGAAGGAAGGCGAATGGACGATGGTTTGGAAGGATGAGGAGGAAATGAAAATGAAGGAAATGAATGGTAATAAGTCGATGGATGATGATGATGAATGAAATTTGTTCAGAAATGTAATGAATGATGGTTTGATGGTTGGTTATTATCGATGATGAAGGAAAATGAATGAATGAAACGGGAAAATGGCACGAATGATGGTTGTTTGAATGAAGGATGATATCAGAAATGAAATGAAACTATGAAAAATGAATGTGGGTTGTTCGAGGAATGATGGAAAATGAAAAATGAAAGGAAGGAATGAAAGAAGTTGTGGAGATGAGGAATGGAGGAAGGAATGCAGAATGAAAATGATGGTGGTTTGTTGAATGATGATGGATGAAATGAACAGAAGGAGGAATGATGGTTGTTGGATGGATGATGATGAAATGAAACCGAAATGGAAATGAATGGATGGTTTGTTGTTTGTGGAGAAGGAGGAAGGAAGACAGGAAGGAAGGAAGGGAGGAAAGAAAGAGAAAGAAAGAAAGAGGAGGAGGAAGGAAAGGAAGGGAGGAAAGAAAGAAAGAAAGAAAGAAAGAAAGGAGGGAGGGAGAAAAAAGGAAGGAAGGAAGAGAAAGGGAAGGGAGGGAAAGGGAAGGGAGGGAGAGAAGGAGGAAGGAAAAGGAAAGAAAGAAAGAAAATAAGTTTAGATAGGAACATTGCTTGAACTAACGATGGTCAAGACTAGCTCTTCAGGTCCTCATCCAGATGTCAGTCCCCCATCTTCCCTTTGACTTATTTTGGGAGAAGGGGTACCGTATCAAATCCCCAAAATATGGAAAATGTGGGTTCTACAATAGTACAATTTCAGCCCTGCTAGTTCAGAACTTCACCATTCTGTGGGCTATTAAAAGCCATTCTTTCCTTTCACAAAACGACTGTTCCACTCTCGTCTTCATTTTGCAACTGTACTCCTTGTGAAATCCAAAAAGAGTCATGGGGTACCTTTAAAACTGAAATCTTGCTGATTTATTTCCTAACATGAACACAGCCTCTGTCTTTGATCCTTATTTTGCAAAGGCTAACTCTGCTATCATAGGGGATAGGAACTTAATTATGCTTTTAAATGATCATTGGAATGCGTACACACAAAACGTTTTGGAAGGGTGATATATTGACACACGCGCACACACACACACATATATATACACACACAATGCATATACACACACTCTTTGTCTACGGGTTGCCACAAAACAGCTTAGTCCGTCCCACTCCGTAGCTGTTCCCCCCATACACACACACACACACACACACACTCTTTTGAAATTAAAATTCTGCACAACCAGAGAGGTTAATATGTTTCACAATGAATTTTGATTGATCAAACATGAATAGGAGCTGATGAATATGGATGAGATTTCAAAAAAAGCAAAAAATAAGTTCGGAAAACTCCCCTCCTTTTAAAAATTAATTTGCATCCACGGACCAAGGACTGCAGCTGGTGTGAAAATAGGAAAGAGTGCAAATTGGGTAGAGTAATATAGAGAAAGTTGGCCAAGTCAGGAGACAATCAACCAGAGAGCTAAGCTGGCTGCAAAGAAGCTTCCACAATTCTCCACCAAGCTTTGGGGCGGAGAATTGACGAGAAGGTTTTTTCCAAATTTCACCAGGGGAATTTAAAAGCCTCAGATCATTTCTCAGCAGTGATAATAGGACTTCCCTGTTTTCAGATGTCACCTGGCTCCAAAACAGTAACTGTGCCTTGGAGTCCTAGTGGACGATCACTTGAATACAAACTAGCCATGTGTGGCAGCAGCCAAAAAACGCTCATACAATCCTTGGCAGTATAAACGGAGAATCAAAATCATGTGAAATATTATTTTTTGGGTCACCATACTACAAAGAAGATGTTGAGACTTTGGAAAAAGCTCACAGAGGAACAACTAAGATGATCAAAGGCCTGGAGATGAAACCATATGAAGAATGGCTGCAGGTTTGGGGGTGGGGGGTCTGGCTAGTCTAAAGAAAAGAAGAATTAAGAGTGACATGGTTGCAGCATATCAGTATTTGAGGGACAGCCACAAAGAGGAAGGGGTCAAATTATTCTCCAAAGCACCAGAAGGCAATCTTTCAATTGTTGCAGGAGCCCCAAGGTTACACCATCAAAATTCAGAGGCTTGGCAACTGTCTCATATTTATGGCATTTGTAGTAGCCCCATGGTCCTGACACTTGGCATCTGACTCATATTTATGACAGTTGCTGGGTCCCAGGGTTATGTGATCCTCTTTTGCAACCTTCTGACTAGCCAAGTCAATGCTAGTCAGAGCCAGATTCGCTTAAGAACCATGTGATTCACTTAACAAGGGGGGGCAAGAAAGGTCGTAAAACAAAGCAAAATTAACTTAACAAATGTCTTGCTTAAAACTGAAATTTTGGGCTCAGTTATAGGTCGAGGACCGCCTGGCCAATTAGAAATCCATTGCTTGCTTGCCTCCTTAACTAGACCTGATCAAATTCATTCTTGCAGGTGGAAATAAATGCACCCACTCTCCAGAAACAGATTGAAAACAAATTGCACCCTTTTCCTGCATTAATAAATCCAACTTGGCTGAAGATTATGTGTATTTATCGTGTCTGGGGGAGATCTTGGGAGGCTGTTCGAGAAAGCCACATGGATGTCAAATTGGATATTTTCAAACCGATGCATCTCAAAGAAGACAAGTTTCCAAAACAGAGATTAAAGTCATAAAGCAACATTTAAAACTGAAAGTGATTGTGTTGCTTATGTGGTATTATGCTGATTATCGTAATCGCTGCACTAAATAGGCAGTTTTAATGTCTGATCACATTATACTCCCCTCCATGCCAAATGCTGTTTGATGTGCTCATAATGTTCTGTGTTAGTGTGCATGCAGATATATATATATATGCAGGCAGAGACAGAGAACATCTCTGTGTATGTTCACCCCAGATCAGGGTTTAAACCAGAGGTGGTATTCAGCGGGTTCCGACTGGTTCTGGAGAACCGGTAGTGGAAATTTTCAGTAGTTCGGAGAACCAGCAAATCCTGCCTCTGACTGGCCCCACCCCCATCTAGTCTCTGCTTCCTGAGCCCAGGCTGATTGGCTGGATCTCCTTTTATTACCCTACACAGGAGAACAGGGCTGGAAAGCAGGTTAGTGGATTGGAGAGGGAATGGGGATTTTGCAGTATCCTTCCCCTGCCATGCCCACCAAACCACGCCATGGCCACCAAGCCATGCCCACAGAACCGGTAGAATTTTTTGAATCCCACCACTGGTTTAAACATGGCAGAGTATGTAAGAAAACTTTAATGTATTGACCATGTACAACAGGGGTGTCAAGCTCAAGGCCCGTGGGCTGCATCTGACCCATGAGATACTTAGATCTGGCCCATTGGGCCACTCCTGGAAACAACAAAGGACTGGCACGCAGTGCCTCTCTCAGGAAAACAGAGCTTGGGACAGTGGCCCTCCCAAGCTCCATTTTCACTGGCAGAAGGTTGCAGGAGGCTGGTGCAGCCGAAAACAGAGCTTGGAAGCCAGTTTTGCTGGCAGAGTGCTGAGGCCACGACAGGTGCCCCCTGGACAGGAATGATCTTGAGCTGGCCATGTCCATCCTGGCCATGCCCACCCCAGCCCCCAAGGTCAAACCCAACCCTGATGCGGCCCTCAATGAAATTTTAAGAAGACATTGGATAATCATTTGTCTGAAATGCTCTACAGTCTCCTGGATGAGCAGGTGTTGGAGTAGACAACCTCTCACACAGTTACAATGATCCCTAAGATTGAATTTTCTCTTCTTCCCACATGGAAGTGTTTTGTAGTTTTCTGGAAATTCAAGCTAGAATAACTCTGTTCTTCTGTTATATCAGTTTCAGTCAAGATCCAGGAACCGTCTGGTACCAGTGAACGACCTTCTTTCTTTCATTTCACCTTTAGATCTTGACCCAATGGCAACCTGTACCTATTTGGTAAGGAAAAAAAACATGAGTCTCACTGCTCGAAGGATTTTGAGTTCAACAAAGAAAGAAAGAAAAGATAACAATGAATAGGACATTTATCTAATCTGTTTTCTACGCTCTGAGTGGTTGATGGCCAGCCGTTGAGGTTCTTCACCTGGGAATACGTACCAACGCTTGAGATTTTCAGAAAGTAGTTGAATGTTGCCAGATAAATTCTGAGGTCAGACCAGATTTATGGTTTGAGAGACGCCTCTGAATCATTTCCTACTTGAGACTGTTATTAGATCAGCCAGTCGGTCTTCTCCTAATCAGCGATGACTCTCTCTCTCTCCCTCTCTCTCAAAGAAAATAGGATCTTATGCATGGATGATTTAGCCAAGGTTAAAATATTCATAAAGTAAATCAATCTGGACTCCTTGGGGAGCCTGCCACAGTATCCACCTCATCTGAAGAGCAGGTTGTGTTGATGTAAACTAGGTTTAGTTAGATTTCCTTCTCTTTTCTACCGTCTCTCACTTTTAATTTGTTTCTCTTGTTCTTCCGCACTTTGCATAACATTGTGTGTCCCAAAAGGGAATAGGACGGTCTGTATGAATAAATGCATATGCGTAATAGCCTTTCAAGTTCTGTTTTCATTCGATGGTAAATATTTGCAGTTCAATATTTTCCAGGAGGGAAAAGAAATGATTTTACAAAAAGGTTGGAAATGCAACCTGCCACGCCCTCTCCTCCCGCTTTGCTGTGTATTGTTAAATTCCTACCTGAAAATATTCAGTGTACATAAAAGGCAAGCTTGGGTGGTCTGAAAATTGACTCCAGAGTTCAAACTGGCAGGGTTTGTGATTGGAAAACACATCTTCCCATTCATCTAGGGGACCAACGTGTTCCTCAAAATGTCCCAAAGGTGCTTTTTCAAGAGGCAACTGGACTTTCTGGTTTTTCCTTGAAGTTGTTTGTCTTCTCATCCAAGAATCTTCTTCAGCTCTAACTGATGATGGGGAATGGAAGGATTTATACTCCTTGCAGACAGCTGGTCATTTGCATCCTTTTAGAGAGTCGATGAGGCCACCTGGAGATTTATCTGCAGTGACCCTTAGAACCCAGAGAAACCTCCGAGTGGCCTCAATGACTCTCTAAAACGATGCAAATGACCAGCTGTTCTGCAAGGAGTATAAATCCTTCCATTTTCCACCACCCAGTCAGAGCTGAAGAAGCTTCTTGAATGAGAAGCAAAATGTTTTTGAAGGAAAAACAAGGTCCAGTTACCTCTTGAAAAAGCACCTTTGGGACAACCGTGAGCTGGAGGACTGAGAATATCCATAGACAATTCCCCAAAAAGTACGTGAAGACATGACAAGAAGCACTGAATCAAAACTAATCAAGGAGAGAATCAATCTTGAAATAAGGAGAACTTTCCCGACAGTGAGAACAATTCATTAGGGGAACAATTTGCCTTCAGAAGTTGTGGGGTACTCCATCACTGGAGGTTTTGAAGAAGAGATTGGACAACCATTTGACTTGGATGATCTAGGCCAGGGATGTCAAACTCATGGCCCATGGGCTGGATGCTTCACGCACCGGCCACGCCTAGCCTGATTTAGTGAAGGGGGGAAAGGTTGTGATACATCAAATGACACTGCCGTGATGACACGAGTTTCACACCCCCAGTCTAGGGCATCTCCTGCTTCAGCAGAGGGTTGGACTAGATGGTCTCCGAGGTCCCTAGTCTATAACTCTGTTAATCTGTTGCTCTGTTATCTCAGTCTCTTCTCATTCCAGTCATTATAATGAGACCATCTTGCCTGTGCTTTCTTCACACGCACAAAGGAAGAAGTTAATTAATTGAGGGGAGGGGGGAAGAGAAGAGGGGGTGGGAAACGGGAAGTCAACCAACCAGTTGTACTTGGAAAGCGTTTGCCTCATGTTAAACTTCACACTCGGAGGTCAGCCAGGACGCTGAGAAGATGATTTGCTTATTAAAAGCTGGAAAGAAAGCAGAAGGAAGCAGGTGCCGCTGATTTTTTCCTGGAAGACGACAGCAGATGAGACAAATTTAGAGAAAGGGCAACAGAACCACCAAACTTCAACTACAAATGGCATTTGAGAAGAAGACAGGGGAAAGCTGGCATATTGTTCTCTACTGGAAATGTCATGTTCTTCAAATGCTGGAGAATCTGTGTTGCAAGGGATCTCTGGGTGGGGATCTTGAGAAGTGGGAGCAGGATGGCAAGTGAGGAGGGGGCTACGCAGTTCTGCCAGGTAAGAAGAACAGAATTGCAATGTTTGGAGGGACTTTGGAGGTCTTCTAGTCCAACCCCCTGGTCAGGCAGGAGGCCTTGTACCATTTCACACAAACGGTTGTCCACGCTCTTCTTAAAAGCCTCCAACTTCTGGTTGATAGTTCTCACTGTCAGGAAATTTCTCCTTAGTTCTAGGTTTCTTCTCTCCTTGGTTAGTTTCCATCCATTGCTTCTTGTCTTAAGCTAAAACTGAAGGGGCATTGTTGCATTCTGTTGCCCAACAGCATCGTTGAGTATAAAATTTATAAGGTAGACTCTGCAGAGCCTCAGTTGGTAGATGCAGCCGGTTCTTCAAAGCTGAAGAAACTTCTTGGATGAGAAGCGAAACGTCTTCAAAGAAAACCAAGAAAGTCCAGTTGCCTCTTGAAAAAAGCACCTTTGGGACACTATGACTTGGATGACTGAGTATCTCCATAAACAAGGTCCTTCAAAGCGTGCACGAGGAGATTCATTTAGCACCATCATCCAACCCTTTAAAGGAAACATGTCTTCTTCTACTGTCCTATGGTTGCCTTCTCTAGTTCTAGCAGAGTCTTGGAAGGAAATAAGAAAAACTGTGTTGGGTGTCAGGAGCTGCACCCTCATCCTTTGGTCTTTGGAATCCAAAATGCTGTCCAACTGCCTAGGAGAATAATATTATGAGTAGCCGGAGTGCATTTCTTTCAAAAAAAAAAAATGCATTTCGCGGTAGGCAAAACCTTGCAAAATCTCACTCAAGACCGCCGTTCTGTGACTCATTTATTTCAATTCAAAACAAATTGAAGAAGACCGGCAACCTTTCTGCAGGAGTTCTAAACAGAGGTCGATCTTGCAAAAATGGGAGGCTTCTAATGAACAAACCCCCCCCCCCCACACACACACACAGAGCCCTCCTCCCAACGGGTGTCTGATTCCTAAGGAAAATTGGAGAGCTGGTGCCTTTTTTCTCCTAATGCTCAGGGTTTCCCATGAAACCATGCTGTGCTCGAGGGATATTGCTGTGCCAGCTTCTTGACGGAGTATGGGGGTTGATCCAAGGTAAATAAGTCAGAGCAAAATTGGAAAATCACTGTGGCGTTTTGATGCCGACCGATATTTAAGCAAAAAAAAAAACCCTCAACAACAACAACAGTTTCTTTTGCCTTTAAGAATGGGTTGTGGCTGCCAAGCCCTCGTTCCATCTGCCCACGTGAAATTAAAAAAAAAAAAAAGACTTTGAGTTTTGGCCTGGAAAAATCGTGCCACCATCCTGGCTGGAAATTGGCTGCCTTTGAAAGGCGAGAATAAAAAGAGAGAGAGTGAGTGAGTGAGAGAGAGAGAGAGAGAGAGAGAAAGGCATGAGAAAAGGCCAAAATAGCTCTCCGAATGTGCTCATTTGCAGCACAATATAATTCAGGTCAGCTCCACTTACCTCTTTTATTCAAGGGATATTTAGACGAAGGAGCCATGAGCCCTTCTCACTAATCCAGTTAGTGGGGCCTTTATATTTTAAAGGATGAGGTTTTGTGTCTTGCTCCTCCCTCCCTGCCCTTCTTTCCCTCTTGATCTTGACTTGAACAAGATAATGTCTGTGAACCAGGGATGCAACATTCGCTATCCTGACCTAGGGCTTCCCAAGATCATGGAGCCGACTCCTCGCCCTGATAAAACCCCTTTTATTTAGGTTCAAGGGAATTCCTCTCCAGCAAAGTCCCGGCCAACAGCCTTTCATGAGATCTCACAACTACAGGCCTTTATCAGGCTTGGAGAGCTGCCAGGCTGATATCTTTCAAACGCCACGCTGTAGCAGCAATTGCTTGGCAAGAAGTCAGGAACAGATCTTCACCCTCATGAATTTAACTAATTGTCTCCTGCAAACACCACTCCCCTTTCACTCCTCTTTCTTCCCTATGGGAGGGGCCATTCACCGTCCACCTGAGCCTTTACTCCCGAGTCGACCCTTGTTCCTTAACTCTTCCCTTCTCCTGACAGCTCTGTGCATGCGCACACTGGGAACAGGCTCCAGCTGTTCTTCTTCCCCACTTTTTGCCGACTCCGAAGGCAGCTGATAACTGTCGGACGGCCTTGGCCCCATCTCTGCCTCCGATGCAGAGCCCTTGTCAGAGCCTTCACCAGACTCCAGAACTGGCCCATGTTCCTCCCGAACCTCCTCACTGTCTGAGTCTGCCTCCAGCTCCGCTGGCCATTAGCAGGCCACAACATTTACTTTGGACGGTCATCCACCTCAACGTGAGTTTCTGAGCCATTGGCTGCACCCCAACTTCAAAAGTTCTCCTCCAACTGTTCCAAAGGTGCTTTTTTCCAAAAGGCAACTGGCCTTTCTTGATTTTTTTTTTAAATGTTTCACTTCTCCTCCACAAAGCTTCTTCAGTGCTAACCTACTGGTGGCAAATGGAAGACAGCAGGCTGCCTTGATCCAATCACCAGGACATGATGGAATCTAGTCCTGTCTTAGGCATGTAATGACTTTGGGCCAATCACCAGGAGATGGTGACTTCTAGTCCCTTCTTAGCTGAGAAAGCCAGCTGGATGACTTTGTGCCAATCACCAGAGGTGGTGAGTTCTAATCCCACCTTAGCCATGAAAGCCAGCAGGTTGTCTTTGAGCCAATCACCAGGACATGATGGATTCTAGTCCTATCTTAGGCATGTAACATAGCTGGGTGACTTTGGGCCAATCACCAGGAGGTGGTGAGCTCTAGTCTCTCCTTAGCCATGAAAACTAATGGGGTGACTTTGGGCCAGCCTTTGTCAACACAGGGTTGTTGTTATGGACAAATTAGCAGACGGAAGGGGTGTTGAATATGTTCACTGCCTTGAGTTATTTGTAAAAAAAACCAATAAAGGCAGGATACAAATAAATAAATAGATATAAAGAAACAAATAACAACATTGTACCAAAACGAACTAGCTGTTTCGTAGGACGAAAGACTGGCGCCAACTTTAAAATCAATAGATCCCAATGATGATGCTCATCAAAAATGTTTTTTTTTTAAAAAAAAGATCCTTTACCAATATGATCAATTCACCAAAAGGCTCTTGGGGAGAAGGATGTGTTCTAACTTCGCTGTTCGAAATTGGGAGGCAGGAACGGCACTGAGGGCTAAAGATGAAGATTGTTTGCATTTAAGAATGGCCCGGAAGGAAGTCCTTAATTCAAAATGCATTGTGTGTGTTTCCTCTCTTTTCTTTCTGTCTGTCTTTCTTTCTTTTCTTTTTTGTCTTGGACGGCAGCCTGCGGATACTTCCTCCCCCTTTTTGTCCTGATGCCTTCCTGACAGGATGTTTTAAAAAGCCGACTGGGAATGGGGAAGAGGGGGGAAGGGAGGGCAGGGTGGGAAAAACAGAGAATCACCCCAGCCTAAAGCAGGTGGGATAAAATCTGGAGAAAGCTGGGTAACTTCTTCAAACTTCATGATGGCATTCGCTGGCTCACCTTGGACTAATACCGACTGCCCTCTGGCCAGCGAGATTTCTAGCAGGCTCTGATAAGAACCCACTAAAGCAAGTGTATTTTGGTTTATCCTTTTACCTAGGGACTCCCTGGATTAAAACGGGGACTTTCTATGATGGAGCAAACGCTGTCTTCCAGGAGAGTCTCCCTTGGACATGAGGTAGTGGAAGTAGACAGTCGAAGGAGGTGGTTTTTAATGCTACATGATAAAAAATGACCTTCTCCTCCTCCTCTTCCCCTTCCTCACTTCCACTATCCTTCTCCCTCCTCCTCCCTTCCATCGCTCCTTCTCCTTCTCCTCTATGTTTACCCCTCCTCCTCTTTCTCCACCTCACAAAACCCCTTCCTTCTATCACTGGCGATGCTCCCAAGTTGGGTCACGAAACATATGCAAGAAAACCACCAAGTTCGGCAACAACCAAGGACCCAACAGTTTCACCCCAAGCTACAAATACCCTCTTCTCACGAAAATTAGCATCCTTATGTTTCCAGAATGTCACCTTGATCTGTCCTTCAACTCGAACAGTTCTCTTCTTCGGAATTTCTCCCATGTCCAAGGATTTAAATATATATTCCCATGAAGCAATAAAATGCTATGAAAAAGAAAGCTTGATTCAAGCCAATATCTTCTCAGTAGGGATGAATAAGGAACTCAATCCATCAGGAATTAGATATGAATTTATCAGTGCTGGACCTGTCAAATATATTAAGGATCCAGGAGGAGATGGGTTTGTTGGAATTTACACTTCTCAGAATTTTGCACTATAATGACGACTATTTTTTAAAGCTCTCCTTAAAATAGAATGCATTAAAAAAATTACTTACAGAAACGCATATTTTAGAGAAAAGTATATACAGAGGCACACAAGCTTAGAAAAGCTTGAAATGTGCTTGTGTAGAAAAATATATAGGAAACAAAGTCATACATTTTCCCTGAAAGGCTCTGCAAAATACCACTTTATAAGGCCTTGGTAAGACAACACTTGGAATATTGCATCCAATTTTGGTTACCATGATATAAAAAAGATGTTGAGACTCTAGAAAAGGTGCAAAGAAGAGCAACAAGAATGATTAGAGGGCTGAAGGCTAAAACATATGAAGAACGGTTGCAGGAATCGGCTATTTCTAGTTAGAAAAAAGAAGGACTAGGGGTTCCAGTATCTCAGGGGCTGCCCCAAAGAAGAGGGAGTCAAGCTATTTTCCAAAGCACCCAAAGGCAGGACAAGGAAGGAACTGATGGAAACTAACCAAGCAGAGAAGCAACCTAGAACTAAGGAGAAACTTCCTGACAGTGAGAATAATCAACCAGTGGAACAACTTGCCCCCAGAAGTTGTGAATGCTCCAACATTGGGAGTTTTTAAGAAGAGATTGGACAACCATTTATCTGGTATGGTATATGGTTTCCTGCCTGAGCAGTTGGATTAGAAGATCTCCAAGATCCCTTCCAACTCTGACAATCTTCCATCCCTGGAGGTTTTGAAGAAGAGATTGGACAGCTGTGAACTTGAAGATTGAACCTCAAGCTTTGCATGCTTTGCTTTGTTTGATGCTTTATTGCTATTTACTGTTTCATTTACTTATATAGCTACCTGTTTATTTTAGTTATATAGTTATCTGCTACTCAGTTAGTATTACTCTTTACTGCTTATTTTAGTTACATGGTTATCTGCTACTCAGTTAGTATTACTCTTTACTGTTTATCTTGGTTAATTGCTCTTTACGTAGTTAGTGGAATTTACAATTCCAGGCGGGGAGTGTGCTGTCCAGACAGCTATAGTTAATGGGATTGGGATAGTTACTTAGGAATTGGGAGCTGTTCCCTTAAGGGAATGCAGCATGGAAAATGTAGTTAAGGTATCCTGGGAAATGTAGTACATGTCATGTGGTCACATCTGTAACCCTGATTGGTCACTGATTTGGCCCTTGGTGGGTCTGGGGAAGTTTCTTCACTCTTGCTGATCACACAGCCTCGTGGTAGCAGCTATACCCAGGGGTGGGATTCTACCAGTTCGCACCTATTTGCTAGAACCAGTTGTTAACATTCTAAGCAGTTCAGAGAACTGGTTGTTAGAAGAAATTACTGGCCTAATCCTGTAAGGAAGGCAGGAAGGAAACATTCTGGTGTTGCTTACAGAAACTGCCTCTCCATTAACCCTTATTACATTCTTGGCAGGACTAGACTTCATGTCTCAGGAATGTCTCTGGAGTTTTTTCCCCTCCTTTGCTGGTACTTTGCTTGTGTGGAGTGACCATTCAAAGTTAAAGTGGCACTTGAAAAAGTGACTTATGACCATTTTTCACACTTATGACTGTTGCAGCATCCCCACAGTCACGAGAGGCCAGGCGAGGAGATGCGTGCCTTGATGTGAGTGATATTGAGTTGGCCACATCCAGCCAATAACATGACCACCAAGCCATGTCTACCCAGTCACATGACCACCAAGCCACACCCACCACCTAAACCATGCCCACAGAACCGGTTGTTAAAGTATTTGAATCCCACCCCTGGCTATACCCCCTTCCTCTATGACTATGGGATGAAATATGGGATAGAAAGAATGCTATCATTTACACTACGATTTCAACTGTATGAAGAATTGGACATTAGATGCATCTCAACATAATTGTGAGACACCTTGAGGATACCTAATATAATCCAATAAAAGAAACTTTGTATGGAAGAATTTGTAGAATTATCTATCTGTCTCTATATTCAGCAAATGGACCAAAAGACAGAATAACAACCATTTGTCTGAAATTGTATAGGGTCTCTTGCTTAAGCAGAGGGTTAGAAGACTTGTAACTCTGTTATTTGTTCAAAAAAATTCAGCAATATTATTTGGAAACGGGGCTGATTGCATCTCATCATCAGAAAAACAAGAAATTTGGTGTGTGTGGGGGGGAATTGACAGAACCGCCCATTCCTAACATCAAGATGGTGTTCATTTTTCCTTGTAGTTTTACAACCTTGTGTACAGCGCAAAGGGGAAACACCCCACAGTCCATTCGCAACTTTATGGTTAAAAATAAAATAAGAATAAAAGTTGAGTTGTGAATGAAGAATGCCAGGGTTCATTGGTGCCACTCTGGAAGATTCAAACAGCATGCAGCAGCCTGTCGAACCAGCTCTAAGATCCGTTAAGGTTATTATCGTAATATTTTAATTTCTCCTCACTGTGTACAACTCACCCTTCAGATCCCCAAAAGACAGGTGTTGAAAGGCACACGCATGTGTGCGAACAAATGGCATTTTATAACCCACTCGGTTTTATTGCTAATTACTCAAATCTCCAGATACCCTCCTTACACTGAGAGCAGTTGTTGTTGGTTTTTTTTTTAAATGATGTTTGCTCAGAAGTGACAAGTGAGCCTTCGGCATCCCCTCTCTCCACCACCATCATGGCCGCCTCCCTCAGTCAAGTCAATCTTACCTTCCAGCTTGCACAGATCTGTTCGTACACTCATGTGCTTAGCCTTCCTGGTTAAGTAAGTGGTGTTGCAACCCTGAGTGGGCAAACAGCATGGGAGTGGATGTCTCCATGTGGTGAAGGGTTAGGAGGAGGATCTATGTTTAGCTGTTGTCGCTCAAGGCAATGAGGTTAGCCATAAGAAGCCGAGGAAGAAGGGGGAATCAGCAGTTGTAGCTAAATCAACACTTTCAGCCCACAGGGATTTGCAAAATGCCTTAGGTGAGCTCCAGTCATCAGAGATGGGTAATGCAATCTCTCTTGAACAGACGGTGGGGTCCTTTTGACAAACGACAGTCCAATATTCTCTTGAAAGTCTCAAGTGATGAAGCTCCCACAACTTCCAAGGGCAACTTCTGTTCCATGGGTTGATTGTTCTCACTGTCAGAAAATGTCTTCTTATTTCCAGCTTGAATCTCTCCTCGTTCAGTTTCCATCCATTATTCTTTGTCTGGCCTACAGGTGCTTTGGAAAATAGCTTGACCCCTTCCTCCTCTCTGTGGCAGCCCCTCAAATATTGGAAGACTGCTCTCATGTCTCCCCTGGTCCTTCTCTTCCCTAGACTAGCCAGGCCCAGTTCCTGCAACAGTTCTTCATGTATTTTAATCTCCAGTCCCTTAATCACCCTGGTTGAAAAGGGGGTCAACTTATTTCCAAAAGCACCTGAAGGCAAGACGAGAAGCAAGGGATAGAAACTAATCAAGGAGAGAAGCAATCTAGAACTAAAGAGAAATTTCCTGATGGTGAGAACAATTAACCAGTGGAATGACTTGCCTCCAGAAGTTGTGAGCACTCCATCACTGGGGTTTTTTTAAGAAGAGACTGGACAATCACTTGTCTGAAATATTATAGGTTTTCCTGCTTGAGCAGGGGACTGGACTAGAAGACCTCCAAGGTCCCTTCCAACTGTATTCTGATTCCAAACATATTCATTTGAATTCTCCCCACAGGGCTTCTCTGAGTTTGAGATAAATCTACATCAGATTTGTGTATGTATGCCTATGCAAGGCTCTGTGTAGCTAACAATCAGAAATACCCCAGGGAACAAAAAGGCCCCGCGTAGAAATAAAATATTTTCTCTATCTCTTTTCCCATCTGTTCGGCCCAAATCGCAGGCATTTCCCAAGGAGACAATCACCCTAAAACGTTGATATGCACTGTGCAAGTAATTATGGCTTATACGAAACATGTACTTCCTGGTTGCTAAGGACATCCAATGGAAGTTTATCTTTCAACAGGTTTTTTTTTCCCCCACCTTTCTTTTTCCCCTCTTTCTCTCTAAAAATAGATTGCAGTCAGAACATTTACGGCAAAAAGGAGACGCAACAAATATACCACTTTTTAGGATCGCACCCGGGGAAGATGGACCAACACCTGCTGTAGGATGAAATGGAGCTGTAGGGTTTGGCAGCTGGACAAGGCCACCAACGGGATGAAAATTCATGGCGGACCAATTAGGAGGAGGAAGGGAGAGGAGCAGGTGGAGAAGATGGATAGAAAAATAAATCTCTTTGCTTTGGAGCAAAGACCGTTCCACGTGAATCTGCTGGCAGTCCGTGGTCACCTGGGGCTGCCCAGCAAGCCGGCCAGTGGTTCACCAGTCCGATTTTTCTACTTGTTGCCATGAGAACCTCTTCCCGGAGTGTAGGGAGGGAAATAATCATGTGTGTGTATGTGTGTGTGTGCGCGCGCATGCAAGTGACAAAGCTGGGTATGTCTTCTTTTTTTTTTTAAAGGATGCCTGCAGATGCAGGTTGGTTCCAGTGGTAAGGGACTTAGCTTGCAGAAAAGGAGATGCCTCATTCCTCCTTTCCTAGATGAGAAGTTTGGGGGTGGAGGCACAGACAGAATAACTGAATAAGAGAGTTGGAAGGGACCTTGTAGGTCATCTAGTCCAACCCCACCTGCCCAAGCAGGAGACCCTACGCTATTTCTGACAGATGGCAGTCTGGTCTCTTTTTGAAAGCTTCCAGTGATGAAGCTCCCGGTTCTCACCAAGGCTTCCTAAACCGTAATTACACACACGCTTATTTTAAAAACAAGACTTATTTTATTGCAGCTCTGGGAATTGTTTTCATTCCCATCCGGAATTAATCTCAAAAAAGTCCCCTGAGATAAGCACCCACCTTTCTTTCCTGTGAAGTGCTGCCAAGAACAGAAGTGTCAAATGAACTAGAAAAAAAAAACCAAAGTACAAAGCTTCAAGAATGAATCTGAACCGAACAAACGACTTTGCTTCCTGCAAAGGTTTTGTCATCTTTGCCTGACCTTTATCCCTGATGGGAGGGGCAATCACCTCCCAGCCTTACTCCTGAGTCGGCCCTTTTGTTTCAGCTGCTCTTGCCTTCTAGCAGCTCTGCGCACAGGCAGACTGGGAACAGGCTTCCCTTGTTCCTCTGCCTCGCTGCTGCCAGATTCTGGAGGCTCCGGAGTCAGCACATAACTCCCAGATGGTCCTGGCCCCATCTCTGCATCGGACACAGGAGCCCTCTCCAGACTCCCTGACTGGTCCCCATTCTTCCCTACTGTCCAATTCCATTGCCATCTGCACCAACTGCCGGCGAACCACAACACGCAACTTCTGAAGGCAACTTCTGTTCCATTGGTTGATTGTTCTCACTGTCAGAAAATTTCTCCTTATTTCTAGGTTGGTTCTCTCCTTGACCAGTTTCCATCCATTGTTCCTTGTCTGGCCTTCAAAGGTACTTTGGAAAATAGCTTGACCCCTTCCTCCTCTCTGGGGCAGCCCCTCAAATATTGGAAGACTGCTATCCTGTCTCCCCTGGTCCTTCTCTTCCCTAGACTAGCCAGGCCCAGTTCCTGCAACCGTTCTTTGTATGTTGTAGTCTCCAGTCCCCTCATCATCCTGGTTGCTCTTCTCTGCAATCTTTCTAGAATCTTGACATCTTTTTAATAGCGTGTGACCAAAACTGGATGCATTATTCTAGTATAATTCATCCTCACCTCTGCCACATCGGCTCATGATGGAAAGGAAACAAACAGAAAGCAGGTTTTGTTTCAAGCCTGCAGAGATGCAATTTAGTCTGAGAAAGAAGAGAAGATAACCAACTGGAAAACCAACTGGGAGAACAGGAGTGAGGCAAGGTTCTTCTATTCATGATATGATTTCGTGCTGAGCATCCAGCAAGGCAGACTAAAGCTAGTGAGGATGGCATGTTTACACACACACGCACACACGTACACACACACATGCACACACAAACACAGAGCCTACCTAGAAAAAGAAATTACCCAAGGGACCGGTATATGTACAGGCAATGCTGAGAGAACTATTGGGGAAGGAGAGATATTAAGCCACAGCAGGTGAGTTTTGAAATGTTATTTGAAGAGGAGTTTAATCTGGGAGGGAAACAGCAAGGGAAAACGGAGGGTTTCAAGGTTGGGGTTTGAGAGCTGCAGCAAAACCCTACCGGGACAGGTGCATACTACTTCAGTTTGCAGGTGACAATCATTGAGATGCTCTTTCCATGTAGAAAGTGAGAGATGGAAGACAAAGGGGTCTCAGGAAGAGCTGAGTAAAAGTCTATGGAGACTCTCAGTCATGGTTCTCCCAAAGGTGATGGAGAAGAAATGGTCCTCACACAGAATTAAAGAAAAGGAAGGGAAGGGAAGGGAAGGGAAGGGAAGGGAAGGAAAGGAAAGGAAAGGAAAGGAAAGGAAAGGAAAGGAAAGGAAAGGAAAGGAAAGGAAAGGAAAGGAAAGGAAAGGAAAGGAAAGGAAAGGAAGATTTGTAGATCAGATTATCTAGTTTAGGACTTTTGCAATCTTCTCTTCCTAAACTGGATGGAGGAGAAGGAAAGAAGGAAGAAAGGAAGAAGAGAAAGGGAGGGTGGAAGGGGAGGGAGAAATGGAAGGGGAGGAGGGAGGAGGAGGAAGGAAGGAAGGAAGGAAATCTTCCAACTTATACATACTACCAATACACACTTGTTTTTGAACTTAGTGTAGTTTCTAAATCATGCTTTTTTATGCATCCATTCCAGATTAATGTTTGCAGGTGGGAATGAATTTCTGACAGGCACGAAGAGTCTTTGCATATTGCTGCCAACTGTATTATGCCAATTTGCGGAAATCTGTTACTTATTTGCTTTTTTCAATCTCACCTCTCACGAGTAATCCTTCTCGCCCAGAGAGGCTGTTAAAGGTGAGTTAGAACAGGGCCCCCTCACCTCACCCTGGCTTATAATTTCCTTTTGGAAGCTTTGCAAACTCTACCTGTCATGACTAGCCCAAGCCAAAGCTCAGGGCTCTAAGAGAATCCAAGAGAAATGGGGCTGGACGGAAGCTCTAAAGTGATTTTTAAAAAAGCATCCTTGTGGAGTTACTGGTACTCTCTGAGCTTGGCAATTGGCTTGTAGACTTTTTGTTACCCAGTTAAGTACCATCATCATCAATGTTAGCTAGTTGGGTCATGAAACATCTGCAAGCCAATGACTGACCAAGCTCAGAAAATGCCAACAGTTCTGGGAGAGGCACCATTCTTCCTCTTCCAGAAGTTGATCCCTCCCCCCCAAAAAATCCCCTTTTCCCATCTTCTCCAACCAGACAGTTGTTAAGTTGAAGTCATTTCTGATGAGAAACATGTCAGAGTATATTCATTAACTGGCAGAGACATGGTTAACAAAGTAAGCATGGCAACAGACCAGCCAATGGGAGCTGACAGCCTGGGTGTGGTTTGGCTCTGTGTGCTTTGCTGAGAATTGAAAGTGAAACCAACTAGCTTGCTTGACGAAACTGATTGAAAGGGTCTACATATGGTATTGTAAATGTTAGTCATGTTAATATGTTTATAAAGAAGTTAATGATCCTGCTGAATCAGTCTGTGTGTTTTCTGGATTTGAATTTCTGCCGAAAATCTAACAAAACATGTACTTTTGTGGTCCATGCCATCTCCTGATGGCCCATAAATTCATTTGATCGCTCTGTGTTTCTCTGAAGCTTCCTCTGTTGCTTATAGGGTCCTTTCTTCTTCATTTCACTTTTCCTCTTTGTCTTCTCTGTGGCCCCATTAATCCTTGGTTTTCTCTGGTTCTCTGGAACTTCACATCCTCAGCCAATGCTATCCTAAAGTTGCATTAACAGAGGGATTCAATCACAATCAAGTGAGGTACTAATACCCCTCTATAAAGCCTTAGTAAGACCACACCTGGAATACTGCATCCAGTTTCTGCTGTACAAACCTTGAATATTGGTTAATTTAGTAGCCAGGATATGTCTATCATCATGAACATACAGCTATATTTTAACCAAGGAATACCGCAAGCTGCAGTGATTGGATTGACAACAAGTCTTGACTTAAGAACAATTTTATTACTGCTAAGAATTTTTTTCCCCTCTTGACACTCTTCATTTTACAGATTTAGCAGAGATTAAATCTATCTCTATAAAAGGGGGGGGAGGAAGAGGGGGGAATTAGATTAGAAGACCAAAGAGTGATGTAGAATCATCATGTCAGGTTGTCAATACAGATAAATAAAGTATTGGTTTGTGTTCGTTGACCAATATTGTACAGCAGGAGGACAAATGTAATTAAAGCTGTAGGAAAAAAATGAACAATATTTGTATTTAACAGCCAAAAAAATATGATGAAATGAACTTCAAGGGAAATCTTCTTGAGGAACCAATTATGTGAGACCTTTTTAAGGTGGAGGAAAAAATATGTGTGATGAAAATATCTTTATCATCTCTCTCTCTCTTTCTCTCCCACTATATATAACAATCTATCACTATATCGAACAATCAATCAATCTACCATCATATCTCTCTCTCTCTATATATATATATATGTATGTATATATGTATATGTGTATATGTGTATATGTATATATATATATATATATATATATATATATATATATAT
>CM019157.1:3189641-3416320 GCA_009733165.1 Naja naja
TTAACCTTAAAGGGGACAGGAGAAGTCTTTTTCGGGATCGTTAACATGGCTTTCCCTTGGCACTTCACCCCTCTCCCCCCCCCGCTTAACATAGAGTGTTGCATTAAACGTCCAGATCCTTTGCTTTCTCCACCGCTGTTGCCATGCAGGAGACCAGCTACGGAGAGATGCTTTATGAGATATTCTCCCACCCATGGACAACCGTCATAAAACAATAAAGGGAGAGATTAAAGGGAGAAGCAGCTCCAGTTCCCCAGCAGACAATGGATTCAAACAGTTTACATAAAATAAACACTTTGGGTGCTTGAGGGAGGTGGGAGAAGGCTATTTTTCAAGGCAGAATGTTCCCTCCGTGACTGAATTTCAGGATTAATGGGTCTTTATTGTTCTGGCTTACAAGTTCCTGGATGAAAGTTGTTGCAAGGAGAGGGGGAAACCACATCCTTCTGTTTTGTTCTTTTTCCTCGTTTCCTGCCTTGCTTCCCTGGCAAGGAAGGAGAAGGAAGTCCACCATTGTTAAGCTTCACACCCCTCTGCGTTGCAGGAGGAAGTTTAAAAATTCTGGGTTTCAGAGTAGCTTTTGAGGCAGCATCCGATGAGCAGAGGACAAGACTTTTGGAAGCTTCATGGCTTGTGCTCCTTGTTTAGAAGAGAGAGGGAAATACCACCAAAATGCAAATGTCAGCAACTATGCTGAATTTTGGTGGGAAATGGCTCTGAAATACTCTCGTCACCGCATTAAAAATCTGGCTATCCAACTGATGGAAAAACCAGTTGAAAAATATTCAGGATGCTTTATAGCTCAGCTTTTGTGTCGTCATTTTTTAAAATGTAGGTGTAGATGGGCATGTGGCTGGATGAATGGAGAGATATGATAAAGGGTATGGGTCTGCGTCTGTGCAATGGATCTATTACAAAACAGCAAAACCAGTTGGAACATAGAATAAGAGAGCTGGAAGGGACCTTGGAGGTCTTCTAGTCCAGCCCCTTACTCAATCAGGAGAGTCTACACCATTTCAGACAAGTGGCTGTCCAGTCTCTTCTTAAAAACCTCCTCCAGTGATGGAGCACTCATAACTTCTGCTAGCAAGCTGTTCCACGGGTTAATTGCCCTCCCTGTTAGGAGAGAAAATGCTGGCATTTGGTTATGCCATTCTATATGAGTTCCATGAGTCTGCTTCCCCACACCCGATGCGTGCACACCCTCAAACACACACTCACACACACGCAAACAAAAACACACAAACACCATTGTCCTGCTTCCCACAATGTCAGTTTCATAATTAGAGTCAGCAACCCCTGGGTCTCTTCTCCAGCACGTGAGCAGCTAAAAATACTCCCCTTGAGCATATCTATTCAAGTTTTGTTTTTGTGTTATTATGTTTTCCTTTCTTTTTAAAGAAAAAAAGCAAAGAAAACTCTGAAATGCAATTGAAAGAGATGAGAAATTAAAAAAAAAAAAAGATAGTGATTACTATGAAATATGGAATATTTGGTATGAATGGATAAAGAAAAGGTAACATTTGATACTTGGATAAGTCACGGAATAGTTAGAAGACGTGTATTTAGCATTAAATGATATAGAGAGATTAAAATACTAAAAGAACAAAGGAGTTATTCTAACAAGGTAGATCATGTTAATGAAAAAGATAAAGATTTTAACCATTGCTCATATATGTTGTAAAATGTATATATGTATATATATATATGTGTGTGTTGGTTTGTTTGTCTGTTTTATGTTAAATAAATAATTTAAAAAGAAAGAAAGAGATGAGATGAAGGGGGTGGGGGAGTGGAACGCTCTCATCATAAAGTTCAGAAGTCAAGGAAGAACTTTTTAATGGTTTCTCAACCAGCGACATGGTAGCTCAGTGGCTAAGATGCTGAGCTTATCGATCAAAAAGGTTGGCAGTTTGGCGGTTCGAATCCCTAGCACCACATAATGGAGTGAGCTCCCATTTCTTGTCCCAGCTTCTGCCAACCTAGCAGTTTGAAAGCACGTAAAAAAAGGCAAGTAGAAAAATAGGGACCACCTTTGGTGGGAAGGTAATGGTGTTCCATGTGTGCCTTTGGCATTTTAGTCACATGACTGCAGAGACGTCTTCGGACAGCACTGGCTCTTTGGCTTTGTAACGGAGATGAGCACCGTCCCCTAGAGCCGGAAGCGACTAGCAAGTATGTCCGAGGGCAACATTTACCTTTACTTACCATTTCTCAACTCTGACAATTCAGAGCTGAAATTGACAATCAATAGTGTTTCAATCAATCAATTCCGTCTCTGCAAAGCCCAATGTAACTCATCAATGTCTACATTATATTCAGGTTTCTTTCATTTGTTTATTCCATTCGGATGCTGTCCATCTGCTAGTGGAGATTCTCAGTCATCCAAGACATGGTTGCACCAAAGGTGCTCTTTCAGGAGGCAAGTGGAGTTATCAATTTCTGCCGCTGTAGGATCAGGTAGCAAAAACATCTTCCACCTTAACAGATTAACAGAATCATCAAGTTGGAAGACACCTTTGGAAGTCTTCTAGCTGAACCTCCTGCTCAAGTAGGTAATCCTATTGTGTTTCAGACAAATGGTTACCCAATCTCTTCTTTAAAACCTCCAAGGTTGGAGTACCCACAACTTCTGGAGGCAAGTCATTCCACTGGTTGATTGTTCTCACTGTCAGGAAATGTCTCCATTGTTCTAGATTGCTTCTCTCCTGGATGAGTTTCCACCCATTACTTCTTGTCCTGCCTTCTGGTGCTTTGAAGAATAGGTTGACCCACCTCTTCTTTGTGGCAGCTCCTCAGATATTTGAAGACTGCTATCACGTCACCCTTAGTCCTTCTCTTCATGAAACTAGACATACTCAATTCCAGCAACTGTTCTTCATGTGTTTTAGTTTCCAATCATCTCAGGCATGGAGGGAAGAAGCATTTATGAAGAGGGAGGAAAGCTATGGAAAATCTAGACAGCATACTAAAAAGCAAAGACATTACCCTGCCAATGAAAGTGCGTATAGTCAAGGCTATGATTTTCCCAGTTGCAACCTATTGCTGTGAAAGTTGGACCATAAGGAAGGCTGAGTGCCAAAGAATGGAGGCCTTTGAACTATGGTGTGGAGAAGACACCTGTGAGTCCTTTGGACTGCAGGCAATCAAACTGGTCAGTCCTAGAGGAGGTCAACCCTGACTGCTCCTTAGAAGGCCAGATTCTGAAGATGAAACTCAAAGACTTCGGCCACCTCATGAGAAGGAAGGACTCACTAGAGAAAGAGCCTAATGCTGGGGATGATTGAGGGCAAAAGAAGAAGAAGGGGACGGCAGAGAAGGAGATGGCTGGATGGAGTCACTGAAGCTGTACGTGTAAGCTTAAATGGACTCCAGAAGATGGTAGAGGACAGGAAGGCCTGGAGGAACATTGTCCATGGGGTCGCTATGGATCAGACATGACTTCGCAACTAACAACAGCAATAATACAATAATGACTTGGAAATTTTAAACTCTGGGGTGTGAAAAACCCAAAGCATTATTAGACACTTTTCCTTTCCTTCCTTCCAGGCCAAACTGGAAAGCAGCTGAGGGCATGATGGTTTCTCTTCTTTATTTCTGTACACATCCTCTTTTCCCCCCCCTCCCTGTGTCCTTTCTGGCAGGGTTTCTAGGACATTTCAAAAGTGGCCTTTGGAAGGTGACCACCAGAGAGAAAACAGCAGAAGTCATGTAAAGAAGAATCCGGGGAGATGAAGCTGCTGAGAAACTATTTTGCGAGACACCTGCTAGGAGAAACAGCCAAGAGCAGGGAAGGGATATTGAATTAGGGGGAGGGTAGAAAGGACAGGAAATAAATCTGCAGTCTCTCATGGGATAAGTTTTTGAGGCAAACTCCCAATGCACCTGAGTGGTATGATTCCTATTAAGGTCATTTTGACTTTCCTTCTGGGTGCTGAGGAAGCTCGATATGATGGATTGCTTGTGACAGCTGCCTAGACGAGAGGGGAAGTCGAAAAGAAGGAAGGTATTTCTTCCTGGAATTGTGATAGGCAACCAAGTGACCTCTGGATAATGTGGATTATGACCCTCCTAAGCCCTGGCAACAAGGCCAATGAGCGGGAGTCCAGGTGTACATGAAGGGCACAAAGGATGTTCTACCCACAAGGCCGAGGTTACTATTTTGGTAATGAAAAAAGCATATTTGAGTTAGGGCATCCAGTGGTCAATAGAATGGTCCCTCTGCTATAGGGAAGAGATGGATTATGTACAGCTTCCTAGGCAGATACAATGTCATGGAAAATAGCTGAGAGATCAGTTGGTGGGCCACAGGTAGTCGATTCTGTTTTGATCCATCCTTGACTATATAATTACAAATTGGTATTAAATGTTCAGCGGAAGATGAAAGTGTTGGGGAAAAGATCCCCTCCTCCTTATTTATTTCTTCCTTCTCCTCCTCCTGAACATCACCACCCTCATCATCTGCCTCCTCTTCATTTTTCCTCTTTGTCATCATCATTCCCCCCTCCTCCTCCTCTTTCTCCTCCTTGTCTATCTCCTCCTCTTTCTCCTCTTTATCTATCTCTTCTTCCTCCTCCTCCTGCTCCTCCTCTTAAAGGTAAAGTTCCCCTCGCACATACGTGCTAGTCGTTTCCAGCTCTAGGGGGCAGTGCTCATCTCCGTTACAAAGCCAAAGGTGGCTGTCGAGACCTTTCCATGGTCATGTGGCCAGCAGGACTAAATGCCGAAGGCTCACGGAATGCTGTTCCTTTCCCACCAAACCTGGTCCCTATTTTTCTACTTGCATTTTTTACATGCTTTCGAACTGCTAGGTTGGCAGAAGCTGGGATGAGTAACGGGAGCTCACTCCGTGATGTGGCACTAGGGATTCGAACCGCTGAACTGCCAACCTTTTCTGATCGACAAGCTCAGCATCTTAGCCGCTGAGCCACCGCGTCCCTTCCTCATCCTCTTACAGAGAGTTTTGTTTATCTAAAATTGGCCTAGTCCGCAAATATCTCTTTCGCCTGCCTGTCAAAAGTTTCTGAACTTCAGAATTACATGGAGCAGAGGAAGTAGCAGGCGCCAAGTCTGTTCCAAAACATATTTCTTCCCTTCTTCTCATCTGTGCAATGTCTCCCCTGGCCTGTCCTCTCTGACAGCTTCTTATTAGGCAGATTTCTGCACATTAACTGAAATTAAGTTAAGCTGTGCTTGGAAAACCACTCGGTGACTGACAGCTTTCTCAATGCGTCTGAAGAGATGAGGGTTGGTTTCCACTGACAGATCGACTTCGGCTGTCATATCCCACACTGTCTCTTTCTCGCATGCAAACGAGACTTAGCTGATGTGCGTGAAAACAGAAAAAGAAGTCCGCCACCGATTCCGATTCCGAGCGTTGACATTTTCACCCCTGAAGCAAAACCTACCCATAGTTGTCACTATCCTGTGCTGGAATACATTTTGCTTTCTGACATGAAGTAAAAACTGGAAACTGGAGCTGGGAAAGACTGTCCCTTCTCTTGATTGACTGTCCAAAGCAATTGCCTGCTTTCCGAGGTTCAAGGTCACTCTCTTGCCACTGATGTCCTTGGGAACTAATAGCAAAGGACCTACTGATTCCATTACAAAGCTCAATAAATACATTCTTCCCATCAAGACATCCTCAGCTCAGAAAGTGCTCAGGAAGAATTCAGAGTAATCAGAAGTGAAACTAAAGGAAGAGCGTATGGCATAGTGCTATCTGCTGCAGACTGGCAAAATGACCTTCAAGAACTTTCGAAAAGCAAAATAAAAGTGAGTATTAATGGGTATCAATTATTCAGTCATGCTTTCATCCCATGAGGGTTGGTGCATGAATTCTTTATCTTGTATTCTTTCATACTAGAGCCTCAAAGTTTTATCCCTGTGTCAAGTTGCTAGTTCCCTTTAGTTCCAAAGGAATCTGCCTTCCCCATCTACTTTTTCAAAGTTCACCACTAAAGTCAAACCAGAGTCCCTTTTCCCTTGGAAGGATCAGTAAGTCAAAGTTAATTAAGATAACAAGCAGCAAAGAGTGACAAATAATTAAAATGTGAAATGATCTTCTGAGATGTGGAAAGAGGAGGAGGAGGAGGAGATGGGAGGGAAGGAGGGAGGGAGGAAAACAGGAAGACAGGAAGAGGAGGAGGACGAGGAGATGGAGAAAATAAGGCAGGCAGACAGACAGGCAAGCAGGAAAGAAGGAAGGAAGGAAGGAAGGAAGGAAGGAAGGAAGGGAAGGAGGAAGGAAGGAAGGAAGGAAGGAAGGAAGGAAGGAAGAAAGAAGGAAGGAAGGAGACAGAGAAGGAAGGAGACAGAGAAGGAAGGAGACTGAGACTCCTTCCCTTCCTCTCTTCCTCCCTCCTTCTCTCCTTCAGCCCGCCTCCTTCCTTCCTTCTTTCCTGCTTGCCTGCCTGCCTGCCTGCCTTACCTCTTTCTCCATCACCTCTTCCTCCTCTTCCTGCCTTCCTGTTTCCTCCCTCCTCTCTCTCCTCCCTCCTCCTCCTCCTCCTCCTCCTCCTCCTCCTCCTCCTCCTCCTCCTCCTCCTCTTTCCACATCTCAGAAGATCATTTCACATTTTAATTATTTGTCACTCTTTGCTGCTTGTTATCTTAATTAACTTTGACTTACTGACTCACTGAGTCCAAAAGAGGGCTGTGAAAATATTTACAGACCCCTCACATCCCGGACATAAACTGTTTCAACTCCTACCCTCAAAACAAATCTATAGAGCCCTGCACACCAGAACAACTAGGCACAAGGGCAGTTTTCCCCCAAACGCCATCACTCTGCTAAACAATTAATTCCCTCTAGGCACAAGGGCAGTTTTCCCCCAAACGCCATCACTCCGCTAAACAATTAATTCCCTCAACACTCAACCAACTATACAAAGCCTGCACTCTATTACTATTAATCTTCTCCTCACTCCTTATCGCCCATCCCCTCCCACTTATGACTGTATGACTGTAACTTTGTCACTTATATCCATACGATTAATATTGACTGTTTCCTAGTATAATTTGATTGCTTATTGTACCCTATGGCTATTATTAAGTGTTGCACCTTATGATTCTCGACTCTTGGCAAATGTATCTTTTCTTTTATGTACATTGAGAGCATTTGCACCAAGACAAATTCCTTGTGTGTCCAATCACACTTGGCCAATAAAAGAATTCTATTCTATTCTATCTCAGAGCCTGGCTGATTCTAATCCATAGTTTTGTCTTTGAATCCCAAGCTTTGTGTAGCCACACCGGACATCTGTTTCCGATTAATTTTGCTCTTCCCTCCTTTGTTGGCACTTTTAATTAGGATCCAATGTTTCCCCATTGGTATATCTCATGAATATCTACCTTCCTTCACTCTGGGACTCTAATATATCTGTGCCAAGTCTGCAACTTTTTCTCTCTCTTCCTTTCTTCCCTTCCCACCCATTCAATTTTTGTTTTGTTTTAATTGTTGTATTTTTTCATCAGTGATCAGCCAAGCTTCCCTAATGAACACAGCCCATTTAAGGGGGTTTATAATTCCAATGCAGAACTTCAATAAAGAACAGAGGAACCAACTTGCTGGGAATTCCCTAAGGGCAGTCGGCATTTTGGAATACAATAAACTCATTTACTACTTGCTGGCTTTTAAAAGACCTTCTCCGTCTCTTTTCTCCTGCTTATTAAATTATATTCTGCAAATCCAAATCTTCTGGGGACCAGGAGAGAAAAAAAACCCATGCAAAATAATACAGCGCCAAAACCTGTTCTTTCATATTCTGAGTTTTGCTGTGAAAAACACTAATTTCTCTCCCAATCTCATGGGGGTCCTTTTTTGTAGTTTTTTGGGGAGCACAAGAGTAGTTCTGAGGTCACATTATTGTGGCCGAACTGCTGAGGGACCTTATTAAAATTTGGTGCTAAGTTAATGATTGCCCTATGTCCATCTCACCCTTCAAAAGAAAACCCAAATTTGTTTTTCTAGGTGGCCTTTCCTTAATGCATGTATTTGGCCATGATCTTCTGCCTCTGTTTCTCCCACAGTTCTCATATCTTGCATGCAGCTTCTCCAAAGGTGTAGATTTTCAATTTGATTCTCAATTAATGAGTTTCGGATACAGTTTTCCATGGAGGGAATGGACAGATGGATGGAGGTTTAGGTAGCTATAGTATTCAGATTTTGTTTCCTAGTCTGGTCTACCTCGAAGGGCAGATAATATCTTCCCCTAAGCAAGTCCACCTAACTCTCATCTTTTTGTCTTCGGATCAGGCTGAGACATTTTTTGTTTCGCCATGTATTGATTAAAGTACTTATATTGATTATATTATGACAATCATGTGAATAAGTGATGCTGTAGATTAGATAGATAGAGATATATAGAGAGAGATAGAGATGGGGGGAGGGGAGAGAGGAGAATGAGACAGTTGACATAGATGTATAGAGACAGACAAGTTAAATAAATAGATCAATATATTGGTACACAATGGGATAGATAAGTGGAGATAGACAGGTGGAAAATAGATAGATAGATAGATAGATAGATAGATAGATAGATAGATAGATAGTCTTTCTTTCTGTGTATCTCTCTCTTTCTCTGTTCTATCTCTGTCTCTCTGTCTATTCTATCTCTCTATTTCTCTATCTATTTCTCTATTTATCTAATCTATTTATCTAATCTATCTATGGTATCTATCTATCTAATCTATCTATCTCGTCTGGCATATCTCTATCTATCTATCTATCTATCTATCTATCTATCTATCTATCTATCTATCTTTCCCCAACAAGGCTCAACATATTTCCTCCTGCTCGCCAGAGTGCAACAAAATGCCTGAATTTCTCACGTCATGCATTCAAGCATGAATAAAGTTGACAACGGAGCTCCCCGCGGGATTGATCAGCCAAGTGACTCCGGAGCAGGGCATCCCTCCCAAGCAGCCCGAGCTGCCAGCCACGTCTGCTTTAAGTAAAGCTGGCACAATCCCTCCGTCACCCTCTCATTGTGTTGCCATTGGCCTTGTAAATAAAATTACCATTTCAGTTTGGAAGATGGCGCTTTCTTCCAGACCTCCCCCGTGGAATAAATATGAGGGCTGTCACTCAGGCCTGATAGAAACCGAACTCTTAGGAACGGACATTCAGTCCAGGCCTGTTAGACTAACATTGTTTGGCTTTTCTTTTCTTTTCTTTTTTTAAATCTCCACAGATAATAGCCAGGTGTAATAAGGAACATGATTCTCAGCAGGAATGTTTTCGCTCTCCCCTCCTAGCCCATTATTGTTCTCTGCCAAATCTGTCACTTCACGCTTCTGCTGCTAATTAAATGAAACAATGTCCAAACAAGGTTAAATGCAAGGAATCAACCCATAATTTTCCTTGTGTTTATTCCATCTCACGGGTTCTCTGCGCCATTACCGGGCTGCTTGGCGCACGAACTCCGATTTCTGAATTCATTCATAAACAGCTAAAAGAGACTTGGCTGGATGGGCTACAGCAAAGATGCAGAATTATGCAAACTTGAGAGTCAGTGCACTGGTGTTTTCGGCACCCTGTTGAGGGTCACCAAGAAATGTACGTCACCAGGCTCTCAGGATAGAAACCAGGAGACTGTGAGTTCTAGTCCCAGTTTGCACCCAAAGCCAGCTAGGTGACTTTGAGCCCATCCTGCTCTCTTAAATCCAGGAAGCAGAAGGCAAGGGCAAACTATTTGAAATCATGCCAAGGAAATTGGAAGAACTTGTCCAGACAACCTCTAAGAGTCATGGCTGACTTGAAGACAGCTCACTCCCTCTCCAAAAAAGACTAAAATTAGACCCAAAGGTACTTTTGCAAAAGGCAATTGGACTTGAAGGCATTTTGCTTCTCATCCAAGAAGCTTCTTCAGTTCTTCAGAAGGCAACTGGACTTCATTTTTCCTTGAAGATGTTTTGCTTCTCCAATTCTTCAGTTTTGACTGAATAGTAGAGAACTGAAGGATTTATATTGCTTGCAGTCATCTGGTCATTGGCATTCTTTCTGAGAAATGTTGAGGCCACTTGGAGGTTTATCTATGCCCTCAGGGTAACCTGAATCCTGCAGTCTGCAATTTTGGGGGGTGGGGGAATCTATTCATATTCCCACAATCATTCGAAGTTGTGAACTGAAGAAGCTTCTTGGATGGGTAGAGAAATGTCTTCAAGGAAAAACAAAGTCCAGTTGCCTTTTGGGGTAAAATAAAGCATCTTTGGGACAATCATGACCTGGATGACTGAGAATCTCCATAGACACTAACGTTAGACGTTGCTGATTTAAATGGCAAAGAAAGGATGTGAATTTATTCATTCATACTTTTCTTTTTCAAAAAGGGATGCAGTGGCCTAGAGATGGGGCCCTTGCCTCACAATCAGGAGTCTGTGAGTTCGATTCTAGGTAGAGGCAAATATTTCTCTCTCTGGGCACAATGAGAATGTATCTACTGAACAAAACTCCACATTGGTGACAGGAAGGGCATCTGGCCAGTAAACACTCAGCTCCATTCAGTTGACCAGGCTCCACCCTGCAAGGGATTATGGGATTGTCAAAAGATAATGATGATGGATCCACTTTGACTCCTCTCATTTCACCCATTACGATGGTCCATTGCAGACATTGGATCTTTGCCAAAGATTGCCTTCAACTCAAGTTTCCCCACAAAAAACTCCTGAGCTTATTTGATCACTGAATGCCTCTTTTACTGAGGTTAGAACTGGACTGAAATAGCCTCCCCAAATGTCTTTCTTTGTAGGCAGGAGGGACTGGAGAAGCAACAGCTGACAATTTCTCAGGAACTGAGTCATTATGCGTCGCAGCAGAATCAATGTCATGTTGCCATTCTGAATCCTTTAAACCAGACACTTTCGGTCTATTTTAAATGGGGAATACATGCCTTACCATGCTGGAGGTGTAGACAGATGTCTTCGCGATCCTGCTTTGTAATTTCCTCCTTTTCACTGAACCCCTTCCCATTTTGGGCAGAGTTGAAGAAGAAAAGTTAACTCTGCAGCCTGTTAAACATGCCTCGCCAAATGGGTGAAAGGAGAGAGATTAAGGGGAGAAATCGTTCGCCATCTCTTGACAATAAATTGGCTTTCAGGAAAGGAACAGGTTGCTCCTACCCTAAGCCTGAACTGAGCTGATCGCTTGGGCAGAGAATGTGTGACGGGGCTGAGGGCCAAATGAAATGAAACTAATGGAAGCTTATCAAAGAGGGATCCCACCTAGAACCAAGGGGAAGGCAGGACAAGAAGCAGTGGGTGGAAACTAATCAAGGAGAGAAGCAATCTAGAACTACGGAGAAGTTTCCTGACTGTGAGAACAATTAACCAGTGGAACGACTTGCTTCCAGAAGTTGTGAATGCTCCATCACTGGAGGTTTTCAAGAGATTGGACATCCGGTTGTCTGGAATGGCATAGGGTCTCCTGCTTCATCAGAGGCTGGACTAGAAGACCCTCCAAGGTATCTTCCAACTCTGTATTATTCTGTATTCCAAGCTTCCGATGTGACCTTGAGGAGGTGCAGAGAACAGGTCACCAAGATCAAACTTCTCAATCCCACCACTCAAATGAAGTGAAAGACAGTGGTCCTTGAACCAACTCCCCCAGCTGTCATTGGGTGAGCATCCTCACCCAATGACACACACCCCAAAAGGGAGAAGGGTCAACTCGTAAATCATTCCTATGCCTGTTTCCGAGTTGCCATAAGAAGGGAGATGGAAACCCATCAAGGAGAGATCCAATCTAGAACTTTTAGAACAATTAGAACAATTAAGCAGTAGAATGACTTGCCTCCAGAAATTGTGGGTGCTCCAACACTGGAGGTCTTTAAGAAGAGATTGGACAGCTATTTGTCTGAAATGGGATAGGTTCTCCTGCTTGAGCAGGGGACTGGACTAGAAGACCCCCAAAGTCCCTTTCCAACTCTGTTATTCTGTTATTCTCACTCCCATTTTGAAACATGCTAAGAACACGTGTCTAAAATGAAGTTTGGATCAATGAAAACATTTTTTTTAATTGTAAGGGGTGGGGTGGGAGATGCAAACACATACATAGTATTGATCAGCTCTTTATTTATGATTCGTCAGACCTTCGTGAAATTGATTGGTGTGCTCACCACACAGGGATAAAAATCAAAGCTCATTCCAAGATCCCTTGAAGTTGTTTTTGGCTCGCGCTCAAAAGGAGAATTTAAAAAAGCCCAAAACAACAGTAACATTTTTCCAAAAGTTAGTAGATCTTTTTTTTTGTAGTAGGGAACAATAATAGAAGAATGAGTCAACTCTCCAAATGTATCTGGGCAGGGTTCTTGAGATACATAACCAGGAATGTCTATGGAGATTCTCAGCCATCCATGTCATGGTTGTCCCAAAGGTGCTTTTTTTAAGAGGCAACTGGACAACTGGACTTGACTATCCCATGTGGGCCTTCATCAAATCTTTAAAAAGACCCTATAGATCTTGCCTTCAACTTAACTGTTTTATTAATCGCAGTTTAAAGTCCCAAAAGTAAATAAGGAGGCAAAAGGAAAACAAGATCAAACTGTCTCGGTGAAAGTTCTGAAGCAAACCAAGATAGGTAATTATACGTTAACCGGGGAAAGTCCTTGGGAAGAACTCCAATAAAGATAAACCTCCTTCAAAGGAAACACTAACTTTGACTCCAGCAATTCTGATTGCGCAGTTACAAACTTATATACATAACTCCCAGCTGTAAGCCCTGAGGAGGATCATGGCCCTCTCCTCCTGAGGAGACCATGCTTTTCCCTGATCCTCTCCTCCCTGCATGCCCTGGGATGGATAGGGGATAGGCCTGGGTCCCCCTCTGACAGCTCAGCCGGCCTCTGCCCTTCCCCAGCCTCCTCCACCACCTCTGGAGCCACACTCCCACTCCCTGTTGGCTGTTCCTCCTCTTCCTCAGAGTCAGTCTGCACCAGGGGCATGACAGTTTCCTGTTTCAGCAGGTCCCTTCCAACTCTGTTATTCTGTTAAATAAGGCTAACTCTATATCTATTCCATATTTGTGTGTGTGCCCATGTTCGCAATTACAACTCATTTTTTATCATCCAAAAGATCCTACACCCATCCGTACTTCGATTGTCCTTCTCCCCAACCTCTAAGTCCATTTCCCCAAGCCGTAATAACATTGCCGGGTAGCCAACTTCTTGTTGTTTTCTCCCAAATACTGTTAATTTGCTATTAAATCTCTCTCTAATAGCTTAATGAGTGCATTAAACCATGCACAAATTAGGTTGGTTTTTTTTAAAATAAATGGATTGCTTAGTTACTGATTGAAAGGGTATGATATATCATCACCGGCTTCGTGAGATTTAATGAAGCATTAAGGCCATCTTCTGTCACGGAGCCTGCAGATATGAATGATTCTCAAAATTGCACATACAAAACCGATTCACATTCTCCCAGTCCCGTCCTCATCGCTTTCGTTCATCTTGACTTTCTCCTGTTCTTTCAGTACTTGCCAGGTACGACGGAAGTGGAATGAAAATGCTGTTTCTCTCATCAGTTTTATACTGAAAAGTAGCCTATTGTGGTGACAAAATGCTATTTGCGGGTGCCAGGAAATAGGATGGGATAGAATATATTAATCCTGCAAAGGTTGGTCTTCATATGGCTTAGATTGCAACTGGGAAACTCTCTTTTCTCTTCCGATCAAGTCATCACTCTACAATTCATACTGCTATGAAGATGCCAGCAGTCAACTGCACAGAAACTAGCCTAAAATGAAAGTATTCTTTTTTCCACAGCCAAGGGCCTTGGTGGTGCAGGCTGTTAAACGCCTAGCACTTAAGTTCCAGCTGCCCGCAATTAGTGCAGGCTCGAATCCCACCAGGCTCAAGGTTGACTCAGCCTTCCATCCTCTCAGGGTAGGTAAATTGAGGACCCAAGATTGTTGGGGGCAATAAGCTTTTTGTAAAATGCCGCTTAGTAATAAGCATATACAATGGAATGAAGGCTATTGCTGAGCGCATTGGGTTGTATCCCAAAATTGTAAGCCTGAGTCTCGGAGAAGGGCGGGATATAAATATAAATTTAAAAAAAAAAGATAGCAAAGGAAGAAATAATGCTGGTTTCAACATGTTCCATAATGGCTTTGGGTGTTATACGAGTCTATCTTTCCAGCCCTTATATTTAATTCTCTTTCTATGGCTCTAGAATTCTCTATCTGTCCCTGTGTTTGGGTCTGGAGAAGGAAGGAAAAAAGGAAGGAAGGAAGGAGGGAAGGGAGGGAGGAAAGGAGGGAGGGAGAGAGGGAGGGAGAGGGGGAGAAATGAATGAAGGTAGGAAGGAGGAAAGGAAGGGGTGGAGGCAGGGAGGAAGAAGGAGGGGGAGGAAAGGAGGAATGAAGGGAGGAAGGAGGAAGGAGGAAGGGGAGGAAAGGAGGAGGGAATGAAGGAGGGAGGAAGGAGGAGAGGAGGATGAGGAGGGACGGAGGGATGAAGGAAGGAAGGAGGGAAAAAAGGGAGGAGGGAAAGGAGGAAGAGGAGGAAAGAGGTGGAGAAGGAATGAATAAGGAAGAAGGAAGGAAGGAAGGGGAAGAAGAGGAAGGAAGGAATGAAGGAAGAAGGAAGGAAGGAAGAGAGAGAGAGAGAGAAGGAAGGAAGGAAGGAAGGAAGGAAGGAAGGAAGGAAGGAAGGAAGGAAAGAAGGAAAGAAGGAAAGAAATTTCCAGATAGCAACACAGTGGAACAACTTGCCTCCAGAAGCCATGGGTGTTCCATCACAAGAAGCGACTAGACAGCCATTTGTCTGCAATGGCATAGGGTCTCCTGCTTGAGCAGGGGGTTGGACTTGAAGACCTCCAAGGTCCCTTCCAACTCTGTTTTTCTGTTATTCTGCACAAGAGTCTTTTTCTCTTTTTCCACCCCGCATTTCTCTCCTTCCTGCCTGCTGCAGAGATTCCGCCATGTGGATTTTCTCAGCCGCTCACTGCAGCCTGAGTCAGCCGCCTCTTGGGGGCTCATTTGCCATCGCCGGAGAAAACAAAATATTCGTGTTAAGCAGATTTTGGGGAGTGGTAGAAAGGACGGAGGCAGCGAGCAGATTAGCTCAGCTTAAGGCTCTTACAGCCCACTGCAAGTTTGAAAGGCAGGGAGCATCTTGACAAGGATGGGAGGGAGCCTCCTTGCCTTCTGGGAGATATTGGGAAGGTATTTCTCCCTTGGGTGGGTTGATGGTTTCCTAATACAGGTGGCCCTCGCATTACGACAGTTCATTTAGCGACCGTTCAAAATCACAACGGCACTGAACAAAGTGACTTCAGCACCTGTGTCACACTTAATGACCGCTGAGGCGTCCCCTACGGTCGTGTGAGATCCAGATTCAGAGGCTTAGCAACCGGCTCGTATTTATGACTGTCACACCGTCATGGAGTCACATGATCCCCGTTTGCGACCTTCTGATGAGCAAAGTCAATGGAGAAGCTGGATTCACATAACAACCGGAGAAAGCCAGGTTCATTTAACAACCAGAGAAAGTCAGGTTCACTTAACAACCGGGGAAAGCCAGGTTCACTTAACAACTGGAGAAAGGCAGATTCATTTAACAACCAGAGAAAGCCAGGTTCATTTAACAACTGGAGAAAGCCAGGTTCACTTAACAACCGGAGAAAGCCAGGTTCACTTAACAACCAGAGAAAGCCAAGTTCACTTAACAACCGGAGAAAGCCAGGTTCACTTAACAACCGGAGAAAGCCAGGTTCATTTAACAACCGGAGAAAGCCAGGTTCACTTAACAACTGAGGAAAGCCAGGTTCACTTAACAATCAAGGAAAGCCAGGTTCATTTAACAACCTGGTTAGTAACTGATCAGCTGCAGTGATTCACTTAACAACTTGGGGCAAGAATGGTCATAAAAGGGGTCACAACTCCGTTAACAAATGTCTCACTTAACAGCAGAAATGTTTGGCTCACTTTTGGTCGTAAGTCGAGGACCGCCTGTCAAACGGTCCTGTCTTTGAAGGGGAAATGGAACTAATTCTGAAACACAGAAGGGAAGGAGGGCAGCTTTAACAAAATGTGCAATGAACAGCCTTTCTTGTTGCATTTATTTTTATTTATTTATTTGTTTGTTTGTTTGTCAAACATGTGCAAGATAGCAAGTATACGTATGAACATAAACAAGAACAAAGGGAGTACATACAGATGAATGGGGACAGTAAGGCAGGGACAATAGGCACGCTGGTGTGCTTATGCACGCCCCCTTTAAGGACTTCTTAGGAATGGGGTGAGGAGGTCCATGGTAGACAGTTCGAGGTTGAAGCTGCAAGGGGTTGAGGTTGTAACCACGGAGTTGTGTAGGGCATTCCAGGCGTTGACCTCTCTGTTGCTGAAGTCGTATTTTCTGCAATTGACTTTGGAGCCGTTTACCTTGAGTTTGTATTGGTTGTTTGCCCCTGTGTTGTTGTGGTTGAAGCTGAAGGAGTCATTGACAGGTAGGACGTTGTAGAAGACAATTTTGTGAACTATGGTTAGATGGCACCGTAGGCGGCGCAGTTCCACATTGTCCAGGCCCAAAATTTTGAGCCTGGAGGCAGAGGGAATTCTCATGTGAGCGGAGGAGTGGAGAAGTTTTCTCGAGAAATACCTCTGAACCCGCTCAATCGTGTTAATGTCCGATATCCAGTGCGGGTTCCAGGCGGACGAGCTGTATTCGAGAATTGGTCTGGCAAAGGTTTTGTTGTTAGGGTTTTCATTGTGGTGGTATCTACCCTCTCTTCCACGCCAGCTCCCTTCTCTAACCGGCATCTGAGTTATCGACAGAGAATTCGTTCCAGGTTCAGACCTTGGCAAGCACTGGCCTTCTCTCTGCTGTTGTGTAAAAAGGATTACAAGCTTTTCTCAAGCGGATGCTAATATGCCAGGGGAAAAAATAAAAACAAGACGGGGTGGAGTATGAAGGTTTTTCTGGAAGGGGGATAAAACCCCCTTTTTCTAACTCCTTATACCGAGGAGAAGAAGAAAAAAACACAAGCCACTGTAGCAGCTAGATAATCATTTTGTTTACAAAGCATTCATCCCACCCTCGAATTATTTAAGAGGGTTTTCACGGGAAAATAGCAACGCCCCTCACAAAAACCTACGCTTGTATTTCCAGTATTTTGGAGGGAAAAGGAATGATTAAAAGAAAGACTAAAGCGGGGACATGATAGCACTCTTCCAATATCTGAGGAGCTGTCACAGACAAGAGGGAATCCAGCTATTCTCCAAAGCACCAAGAAGCAACGGGTGGAAACCAATCAAGGAGAGAAGTGACCTACAACCAAGCAGGAATATACTGACATTAATTAGGAATTAATGAATTCCTGAGCAATTAATCCATGGAATGCCTTGCCTCCAGAAATGGTGGGAGGTTTACAAGAAGAGTCTAGACAACCATTGGTCTGGAATGGGGTAGGATCTCCTTCTTGAGCAAAGGGTTGGATTGGAAGACCTCCAAATGTCCCTTCCTGTGGTATTCTGATGGATTGGTTTCTGTGCCTAAGGCAGCACTGGAATTAGAACCAATTAACCAGTGGGATGACTGGCTTCCAGAAGTTGTGGGTCCTCCAACACTGGAGGTATTTAAGAAGAGACTGGACAGCCATTTGGCTGAAATGGTTGGGTTAGAAGACCTACAACTCTGTTATTCTGTACTTCATGTGCAAATTGTGTCCAAAGGAATCCTGGTTAGTTTGCTCAGAAGAAGCTGAGAAGCAGCCAAACCTGCCATGATTGTGGATATATTTTCCTATTTTCCCACCCCGCTCCTTGTTTTCATTATAGTAGCATGTTAGCGAAAGGATTCTACACTATCACAAATCATTTTAGTGCAATGCTTTCTGAGTAAGCAAACACCTTTGTCTGTTTTCGGCAAGCGTAGGAAAACCAAACTAAGCCAACAAGGAAGGGCTGGAACCCATTCTGCATCTGATCAAATGTTTGTAAGAATTAATCCCAGGCTAAAGAATGACGCCTGTGAATCTATGTAATACTAGCTTGATACCCGTGCTTCGCTATGAAACTATCTGGTCGGGCTTAGTTTTGGGGGAGGAAAATAAGGGGGGGAAATTCTGCCTCTGCCTACCAGCATCCATCGGTATTCATCTGGCTAGCGTCCTGTCAGTGTATGAGACAGTTGAGGGCTGTTTGGAAACTGAAACAGTATTTGGTGTGTGAGCAAGAAGGAGACAGCAAGGAGCCTGGGTGTGGCTTAGCTCAACTGTTCTGCACTAAAGCTGGTTGGTGCTCTGAAACTGAAACTCCTCTCCTCTGCTTGTGTTTTGCATTTAGAACAGATTTCTTTTCAGGTGGAGAGGGTGAGTAGAACTCCTTAGCATCAGAGCGTGTTAATAATAACAATATAGGAAATACTCTAAACGCTCTGATGGTCATTTCGAAAAATATTTTCTTAGTGAGCCCCTAGAAGCCAAGAGAAACATACGTGTCAAATTTCAAGTTGGTAGGCTTTACGGTTCTGGAGATTTTGTGACGTTGCGTGAGTGAAATTTCGCTTTTAGATATATAGATTTTTCTGCCTTTTTCCTCTTTAAACTGCTGTCTACCATCTCCATTTGCCCATCCTGCATCTTCCATGTCCGTTTCCAACCAAGCCAGTCCATGAGACTATGGTAATCTCAGGAAAATGGCTTGATAGAGGCTTAAGGAGTCAAGCCTGCTTGGCCCGACTCAGGTGGAGCAGACGTTTGCCAAAATCATTAATTTAATTCCACTCATTTTTTTGCTTTTAGATTTGATTGGGAGGACAGAAGAAGTCATAAGACGCTACCCAGAGTGGCGATGCATTCATAAACCGCCCGCAAAAAACCCCAAGGCCGTAGAAACCAAATTTGGAAGCAATTGTAATAGCAACCTTCGCGTGGATTAATGAAGAAGACGTGTTTGTATTTAGAGGAAGTTCTAGGATTAATACAAATTTAATCTTCAAGGTGAAAACAACAGGGCACTCTGCTTGTCTTAGCCGTCTCTGGAAAGCTCACCACGAAACATCTCCGGTATCCTTCCTTTAGGAACCACAAAGATAATACTTCATGTTTTGCAAAGTGGAGCCTGTTTTGTATTTCACCGAGATGCTAGGGTTGTGGTTGCGTGTCGGGGAGCCAAGGCTGAGACCCAAACCTGGTCTACTGTTCTCCCTGTGGTCATCCAGAATTCTAGGTGAGTCGCAGAAAGAGAATACAAAATAGTCTTCTCTCACAAGTCCACTCCATAAACAGATACATTGCATTCAGGTGCTTGAAATGATGTAGGTTGTCCTGCTTCAGCAAGGGGCTGCACTAGAAGACCTCCAAGGTCCCTTCAGCTATGAGCTATTCTTCTTCTAGATGTACCTGGTATCTAATCTACAGGTGGCATGAAGCCAGTGGTGGGATTCAATTTTTTTTACTACCAGTTCCATGGGCATGGCTTGGTGGGCATTGCAGGGGAAGGTTACTGCAAAATCCCCCTCCCCTCCCCACCCCACTAACCTGCTTTCCAGCTCCGTTCTCCTGTGCAGGGCAACCAAAGGAGACCCAGCCAATCAGCTGAGACTCGGGAGGCAGGGAATAGATGGGGACGGGGCCAACCAGAGGTGGTATTTGCCGGTTCCCCGAACTACTCAAAATTTCCGCTATCGGTTCTTCACAACCGTCGAACCAGCTGAATGCCACCTCTGCATGAACCATGATTATCTCAGTCTTCCATGAGCATGCCAAAAATCTCTGTGTAGCCTAAGAGAAACCTCACTTCCTTCAAAGGGAATGATGCATGTACAGTGTATTAATTTATCAAATTTAGAGAGTGCCCACCTCATTTACAGGGTGATTGTTTACATGTCCTACCTCTGGCAAGGGAGAAAGATCTTCTCAGAATGTAAATCCCATGTCACTCCACTCTGATCATCTTGCTATTTATTTTACTGTAGAACTGCTATAATCTACTTTATTTATAATCTATAATCCCCTCAAGCAAAGAAAGATGAAGAGAAGGACTAGGGGGGTGGGGTGACATGATAGCAGCCTTCTGATATCTAAGAAGCTGCCACAAAGAAGAGGGGAGTCAGGCTATTCTCAAAAGCACCAGAAGGCAGGACAAGAAGCAATGGATGAAAACTAATCAAGGAGAGAATCAATCTAGAACTAAGGAGAAATTTCCTGACAGTTAGAACAATCAATCAATAGAATAGCTTGTCTTCAGATATTGTGAATGCTCCAACGCTGGAAGTTTTTAAGAAGAGATTGGACAACCATTTGTCTGAAATGGTATAGATTCTCCTGCTTGAGCAAGCAGTTGAACTAGAAGTCCCTTCAAACTCTGTTATTCTGTTGTGTTTCTGCTCATCAATTATTGAGTTTGGGAGAAGAACATTATATGTTTGTAAAACAAAAGGAGATAAGAAGCCAACACAGGTCCTACTTTGTGATAATGCCCTAGCTGTTCAGAAGAATCACTCGAGGAAAGGAGGAACAATGGATACACTGTGAAATAGAATAGAGAATAGAATAGAATAGAATTCTTTATTGGCCAAGTGTGGTTGGACACACAAGGAATTTGTCTTGATGTAAATATTCTCAGTGTACATAAAAGAAAAGATACATTTGTCAAGAGTTGAGAATCATAAGGTGCAACACTTAATAATAGTCATAGGGTAGAATAAGCAATCAAATAATACTAGGAAAGAGTCAATATAAGTTGTAAGGATACAAGCAATAAAGTTACAGTCATACAGTGACAAGTGGGAGGAGGTAGGTGAAAGGAAGGATGAGAAGATTAACAGTAATAGTAGTGCAGACTTTGTAATAGTTGAACAGTGTTGAAGGAATTATTTGTTTAGCTGAGTGATGGTGTACCAATCGAAGGGAATATTTATACCTTGGGGTTGAACTATGGAGTCCTTGGGGCTCTCTTGGGCTTGGCGGTTTGGCTGGAGACATTTCATCCTTGCCCTGATGCACCAACAAGGCATTCCCTCATTGGATAATGAAATGTCTGCATGGAAGTAACCATGCTTGGGGCGCACCAAGGACTCCACACTGTCAAAGTTTCAGAAGAACCATTTTCTATAAGAAAAGAAAAGAAAAGTTAAATGAAGACTTGGGATTCCCAACCTCAAATCACTCCTTTCCTTAATCTTCTCCACATTAGATCTATTCTTGCTAAGTTCCCAGTTTCAATTATGGGACACAGTAAGATCATCACTTCAGATGTCACCGGTGGCTGGGTTCTCCATCTTAGAAGAAGTCGTCAAATCTGCAGACTCTACTTCCTTGTTTCCCATAATTACTGTATTTTTCAACAGCAGGAAAAACTCTGGAACATCTTAATTGGTCTTTAAGATGATCCATGGCTATGGATTTAATCCCCTGTACGGGCAGAAATTCATATCTGTTCATTGCCATTTTTCATCCACAAAACCAGATTAAAAGCAATCAAACCCAGAGTTTGACAGGACAACGAGGCAGGGATTAATCTGACAGGAGCAATGCTTAGGCCAACCAAATCTGCTTTTTTTTAATTTGTTTACAATATAAAATATGAGAACAAATAATAGGAAATATAAGGGAGGGAAAGGGAAAAGGGAAGAAAGAGATTGCAGGAATTGGGTGTGTCTAGTTTAATGAACAGAAGGACTAGGGATGACCTGATAGCAGGGCTCCAACATTTGAGGGGCTGCCCCAAAGAAAGGGGGGTCAAGCTGTTCTCCAAAGCACCTGAAGGCAGGACAAGAAGCAATGGGTGGAAACTCATCCAGGAGAGAAGCAACCTGGAATTAAGGAGAAATTTCCTGACTGTGAGAACAATTAACCAATAAAACATCTTGCCTCCAGAAGTTGTGGGTGCTCCATTACTGGAGGATTTTAAGAAGAATCTGGGCAGCCACCTGTCTGAAATGGTAGAAGGTCCCCTGCTTGAGCAGGGGGCTGGACTAGAAGACCTCCAAGGTCCCTTCCAACTTTGTTGTTCTGTAATTTAAGAAAATGCAGGAAATAAGGGAAAAAAGAAAAGAAAAGGCACTGACTTTGGTGCGGTAAAATAAGATAGTAACGTCAAGCCTCAACTTTTTTTTTTAAACTTTTACATAGCAGTACAAATTAGTCATCTATCTAATCGGTAAAACCCAAAATCAATTCCCCCCGCCACAGGTACTTTAGTTTCTACTTGGAAACCAGTGCTGGACTTTGTGCTTGAGGCCAACCCACTCTGAGACAACCTGCAAACATTATTTTTCTGATCTCTTTGATTTATCCCGCGTTGCATTTTCTGGGGAGGATCCCGCCACACTGCACCGTTGATCCTTCATTTCTCCACCGGCTATCGCCGTTACCCTTTCTTAAGGACAGACCTGCAAACCCTAGAAGCATTCCGATACTCGTGCCAAGATTTTTAAAAAAATGAAAAAAAATGAAATGAAATGAAAAACAGCCCCATGTATTCGGCAGCCCCGATGGCCCCGAGCACCTCCAGAGCTGCTCAAGAATACTGAGTGGAAAAGAAAAAGCCAAAGAAAATTTCCAGCTTCACAGCCTTAGTATATCGAGCAGCTTCATCCTTGAATACTGAGTGGCCGACCGGTGAATGCCTTTGGAATATTGAGTAATATCCACAAGAACAAGCTTCTGCATTACCAAGCAGTTGTGTGCTTGCAGAATAACAAGTAAGGGCCATTTTACCTACTGTTATTTTATTTTTTTTCCTGGGGATGCAGGGAGGTTTAGGTGGCGATGGGATTTTGTGCAAGGGTACAAGGGCAGCAAAGGTTTTCCCAGTTTGCAATGTATGGCTGTGAAAGTTGGACCCGAAGGAAGGCTGAGCCTTTCTCCATAAGAATGGAGGCCTTTGAACTCTGGTGCTGGAGAAGACTCCTGCAAGTCCCTTGGACTGCAAAGTGATCCAATCGGTCAGTCCTAGAGAGGGGATCAGCACAGACTGCTCTTTAGAAGGCCAGATCCTGAAGATGAAACTCAAAGACTTTGGCCACCTCATGAGAAGGAAAGACTCACTGGAGAAGAGGCTAATTCTGGGAATGGCTGAGGGCAACAGAAGAAGAAGGGGATGACAGAGAAGGAGGTGGCTGGATGGAGTCACTGAAGCAGACAGTGTGAGCTTCAATGGACTCCAGAAGATGGTAGAGGACAGGAAGGCCTGGAGGAACATTGTCCATGGGGTAGCGATGGGTTGGACACAACTTTACAACTAACAACAACACCACAAGGACAGAAAGAAAGTGAGAGGCTATTGAGGGAGGGCAGAAGATCTGATCTATAGGTGGACATGTAAGAGAGAAAGGGAGAGACCTGGGCACAATACAGGTAGACCTAGACTTATGACAGTGAGAACAATTAATTAGTGGAACGACTGGAGCCAGAAGTTGTGGGTGCTCCATCACAGATGGTTTTCAAGAAAAGATTGGATAGTCATTTGTCTGAAATGGTACAGGGTCTCTCTGCTCAAGCAGAGGGTTGAGCTCATAGCAGGCTTCCAATATTTGAGGGACTGCCATAGAGAGGAGGAGGGGGTCAAACTATTTTCCAAAGCACCCAAAGGCCAGAGAAGGAATAATGGGTGGAAAATGAACAAGGAGAGATTCAACCTGGAAATGAGGAGGAATTTTCTGACAGAGAGGACAGTCAACCCATGGAACAGAAGTTGCCTTCAGAAGTTGTGGGAGCTTCATCCCTGGAGGCTTTCAAGAAGAGACTGGACTGCCACCTGTCAGAAATGGTGTAGGGTCTCCTGCTTGGACAGAGGGTTGGACTAGATGACCTGCAAGGTCCCTTCCAGATCAATTCTGATTGATTGATTCCACCTAGAAATAAGGAGGAATTTCCTGACAGCGGGAACACTCAACCAATGGAACAGAAGTTGCCTTCAGAAATTGTGGGAGCTTCATCACTGAAAGCTTTCAAGAGGGCAGGGGATTGGACTAGATGACCTACAAGGTCCCCTCCCTTCCATCTCTGTTATTCTGTTAGATGTCTAGGCTTACCAGTTCCATCATATTCTCATACAGAGTCTCCCCATTCTTTGCCATGTTTCAACCTAGAATTCCCCCTCCATCACACACTGTTGCATCCAAATGTTCCTTCTGGCGGGAAGAAATACATATGAATTTGTTCACAATCCCCTTATCCTGCGGTTGGGGATGGGAGGGAAGTCATCGTGCTAAAGAACACTTGGGATTTGTCCTCTCCAAAGCTGATTTTGTATGCTGGTCTTTCTCTTCCTTTCTGAGACTGTGTGGAGCAGGCTATGCCTCTGGTGAGTCCATAAATCATTTCAGTAATTGGTGATCAAAGACTTGTTGAAGTCCAGGCAGATATTCCCAATTGGCAGGTGCCATTTCTGGCAGGGTCGTAATGGAAGGTCCCCTGCTATTGCTGCAACAGTGCCTCAGCCTCCAAACGGTATCACGGAATTGATGTCAGCTTGAAGGTGCCTTCTGTGGCACTGAATCTTAAGTGGTTGTGCAACAGAATAACAGAGTTGGAAGGGACCTTGGAGGTCTTCTAGTCCAACACCCTGCTCAAGCAGGAGACCTTTTACAATTTGAGACAAATGGCTGCCAATCTCTTCTTCAAAACCTCCAGTGTTGGAGCACCCTCAACTTCTGGAGGGAAGCCATTTCATTGATCGATTGTCCTCACCGTCAGGAAATTTCTCCTTAGTTCTAGATTGCTTCTCTCCTGTTTCCACCTGTTGTCTCTTGTCCTGCCTTCAGGTGCTTTGGAGAATAGCTTGACCCCCTCTTCTTTGTGGCAGCCCCTCAAATATTGGACGACTACAACCATGTGCCCCCTAGTCTTTCTCTTCATTAAACTAGACATAGCCAATTCCTGCAACAGTTCTTCATATATTTTAGCCTCCAGTCCCCTAATTATCCTTGTTGCTCTTCTCTGCACTCTTTCTAGAATCTTCACATCTTTTTTTATAATGGGTTGACCAAAACTGGATGCAGTATTCCAAGTGTGGTCTTTCTAGGGCATGGGCGCACAGGTGTGGTGGTGCACAGGTGCACGAAATCTCCCAGGGACAGCGAAAACCATCTTATGCACAGGAAGGTTATCTGTCACTGGTCAAGCCACATTTACCCCTTGTCTCCATCAGTGAGAACAGATGCCTGGAATGCAAACTCAGGCAGGCAGGCAAGCAAGCAAGCAATTCCCAGTTCGTGTATTCTTGCAGGAGCGTGCCAAGAGATATAATCATCTCTGGGGAATCTCTCTCTCTCCCTTTTTTTTCCTCCACCCCAAACTGCATACACTGGAGACATTAAGCAGAACTCTGCTGATAATACACTTGAGGTGCATTGCTTCCTAGCTGCTGGTCCAAGGTAATGTCAACGTCAAATTGCTGATTTTAATCTTCCAAGCCGGTTTTGGCTGGGGGCAGAAAGCGTGCTGGTTTCTCTACGCATTAGCTGATGCTCTGCCATTGCACTACAATGGGAAAGTTCTTCTCTGCCCGGTTGATATTTGAGGGCCTGCCACAGAGAAGAGGAGGTCACATGATTTCCCAAAGCACCAGAGGGCACAACGAGAAACTAATGGATGGAAACTAATCAAGGAAAGAAGCAACCTGGAATTGAGGAGAAATTTCCTAACAGTGAGGACAATCAACCAGTGGAACAACTTGCCTCCAGAAATCTTAGATGGCCACCACTGGAGGTTGTTAAGAAGAGACTAGACAGCCACTTGTCTGAAATAGTATAGGTCCGTGATGGCGAACCTATGACACGGGTCACCTAGATGATGTCACCTAGTTGGGTAAAGAAAAATCTGCAAGAAAACCATCATGCTCCTAGAGCACCAAGGACCTCACATTCCTCCACCACCACCACCTCTTCCCAGCCCCTCCCTTCTAGCATTAAAGGTTCCCCCTCCTTGCACATACGTGCTAGTGGTTTCCGGCTCTAGGTGGCAGTGCTCATCTCCGCTGACAAAGACCCAAAGCACAGAATGCTGTTCCCTTCCCACCAAAGGTGGTCCCTATTTTTCTACTTGCATTGTTTACATGCTTTTGAACTGCTAGGTTGGCAGAAGCCGGGACCCAAGGAACGGGAGCTCACTCCCTTACGCGGCACTAGGGATTCGAACCATCAAACTGCTGACCTTTCTGATCGACAAGCTCAGCGTCTTATCCACTGAGCCACCACGTCCCTTGGTAATGTTCCCTATTTGGGGAAAGAAACCTCTGCAAGAATACAAGCAAGTTCAGGCAGCACCCATAATATATGCGGGTGTTGGAATTGCATATCACTCTTATATATGATATGACCAAAATAAATCACCCACTTCAAAAACCATCACCATCAGAAAATCCATATCCAGGAGTCTCTTGTTTATCTCTAATTTGTCACCACCATAGAATAATTAAATTAACCTAATTACTTTGCTTAATACGATAACTCTCCATTAAGTGCCACTCCCTCCAATTCACACAATTTTTATCTCAGTTAAGTCTAAATTATCCACTTCAAACTCTTTCCCAGGCTGCCTTTGTTCCCCTTTTTTTTATTATTATTAATATATCTAAAAAAATATATCCTTGGAGGTATAATTAACTTTTCCATTCAGAATTCTAATTTGCTGCTTTCACACCCATGTTTCGGCAGTATTTAAACTATCTATTATGCAAACGCCGAGAAGTCAAACTATGAATTATGTACCAATCTCTGTGTAGCTTTGACTTAATCGCTGCATTTCTGGGTTTCCTGGTCCAGGTAACCAACTGCAGAGAGTAGTGCATTACTGCAGGTTTAATGCTTAGCAACTGGATTTGCTGTTCATATATGAAATTAAATCCCAGGCAAGGCACTCACCGCGGCACCCTGCAGAATGTAGATTATTACAATCTTGAAATGGCAAAAAGGAAAGGGGAACTTTTAATAATTTCAGAGGGATGGGTGGCTGAGCTTGTGAAGCGAGCCAAGTTTTCTTGGAAAGTTTGCAGCTATTCTGAGAAGCCACTGGCTGCTCTTGGGTCTCTGAACCATCACACAGCAGTTGGGATTCCAGCAAGAAACAGAAAGGAACAGGAGGGAGGGAGAGAGAGGGAGAATGAAGGAGAGAGGGAAAGAGAGAGGGGGGGAGGAAGAGAATAAAGGAGAGAGGGGGAGACAGAAGGGAGGAGAAAGAGGGAGGGAGAGGGAGAGGTTTAAGATGTCACTGTATCCCCCAGGACGATGGGACAAGGGGAAAGAATGAAGTCTGATCACCAGGGGGGCAAGACCAAGGATGGTTCAGGTTTTTGTTTTTGTTTTTAAATTAAATCTTGGCTCTCTCACAACCAAAATTAATTTGAGTATGTCAACGCTTAACAATTATTTGACTTCCTCCAGCAGAGTTGCCCAGTTTGCCTTCTAATTTTCTTTGGAGGAAAACAGAATGCAATAGGATACCGTCGGCTTGAACTTATTGTGGGCTGGGGCTGCAAGAGAGAGAATTAACTACCTTTTAGATTTCTCATAAGGACTAGCAACCCTCCAGAGAGGACAAAGGCAGGGAGAGGAAGAGGGAAGGAGAAAGCAGATTCATTACCATCCCTTGGAGCTCAATTAATCTTACTTGGTAAGCCAAATATCTCCCTAAGTCTGTGTTGGGATTTTAACCTGTGGTTTCGGGAAGTGAGGTCTTTTGTTAGGGGACCTTGAAGTCATCCCCAAGGTTTTAAAAATGTTCAGCAAGCTACCAGCTGAACACGTAGGAAGATGATGGAGGGAGTTTGTTTACTCCAGAAGTTGAAAGAAAAATGAAGAAAACAGGACTAAGAGAATATTGGAGCCTTTTGTAGCTTAGAAAGAATCTTATCATTCTAGGACTGGTCAGATTCTCCTGGAAACCATATAAAGTGGGATTTTAGAAGGCAAAAATCCCAAAATCAAATTTGAAAAAATGGACTATGAATCATCTGCAGAGCATTGGAGAGAAAAACAAGGTCTTTTCTTGCAGGGAAAGAAAACCAAATGCAGAGGTGGGTATTCAGCCGGTTCTGACCAGTTCTGGAGAACCAGCAGCAGAAATTTGAGTAGTTGGGAGAACCGGCAAATACCGCCTCTGACTGGCTCCGCCAACCCTATCTATTCTCTGCCTCCCAAAACCCAGTTGATTGGCAGGGTCTCCTTTTGTTGCTCTGCACCGGAGAACGGAGCTGGAAAACAGGTTAGTGGGATGGGGAGGGAATGGGGATTTTATTTATTATTTATTACTATTTATTAATTGGATTTTGCAGTAACCTTCCCCCGGGAATGGAGATTTTGCAGCATCCTTTCCTTGCCATGCCCAACAAGCTACGCCTACCAAACCATGCCACGCCCACCAAGCCACGCCCACAGAACTGGTACTAAAAAAAACCTGAATCCCACCATTGACCAAATCTGATAGTGGTGGTAAGGGATAACTCAAAAGCAACCCAACAGCTTCTAGATGGAGTGCTTTGGAAAACAGCTTGACCCCTTCCTCCTCTCTGTGGCAGCCCCTCAAATATTGGAAGATGCTCTCCTGTCTCCCCTGGTCCTTCTGTTCCCTAGACTAGCCAAGCCCAGTTCCTGCAAACGTTCTTCATATGTTTTAGCCTCCAGTCCCCTAATCCTCTTGATTGTTCTTCTCTGCACAGGAGGTGACTTCCACAAAACTTCCCCCATGTAAAGAAGGAGGAAATTCAGGTCAACCAGTCCTCGGGGTCCTTACCACCATCTTTGAGCTGCATAATGTTTCCGAACCAGCAAGCCAGCGTCTTGTCTTGAATTTTCTGCAGCTCGAGAGTGACACCCTGTGACTGATGGCAGGATTCCCACGTGGGCCTTTCTGTCAAAGCCGGCTTAGCTTCAAGCCGCCTGGCCACCTTTCAGCATCTCTCTCGGATGTTTTGTGTCACATTGAGAACGGGGAAACACATTGACGTACAATTCCCGTTCGGATTTACATAATCACTTAATCACAGCTTCTGATTTCTTCCTCCTGGGCTCAGAGGGCCTTGGCAGCCCAGAATTTTATACACCTGGATTATTTTTATTTTTTTATTTTTTGCAAGCCAGGCTAGAGACGGGTCAGTGGTTCCCTATGGTTTCCTCGAAATGAAAGGCCAACTAAATTATTTTTAATGCCAGTTGTAAAACTGCCACCTTGGGTTGATATGGCTGTATCTCCTCTGCTTCACCCCTGCAGAGGACAAGGGTCACGTCGTGAATTAGCAACGGGGAAGAAGAGGGGAGGCTCTTTTCTGGTTTAAAATAATAATAATAATAACAATAACAACAAAAGTGAAATATCAGTGGTCCATTTTTATTTATTTTTTTGCCCTTTAGACATTCGTTAAAAGATCCAGCAACTCATGGATCTTTTTTACACATGGGTGAATTAACCTCATTTTCAAGCCACAATCAGGACTGTTTGGTGAATTCTTTTTTTATAATATTTTTTTTTTTTTTTAAAAACAGACATAGACAAACAAATACATAAAGAACATAAAACATCTCTTTTTGAGAACGGTGTGCTCCCGGGTTGTCACTCCTCCATACAGACATAAATTCAGTTACATATTCATCTTATGTATTCTAATCCATATCTTATATCCATTTTCACAATGTTTTCCCAAAGCTTTTCCATTTCTCTACTTTCTACAATCTTATTTTTAATTATTCCATTCTTTTCTAATTTCAATCGCATTTTTTCTTCTCGTTTTCCATATCTTTCCATTTAATATTTTAACACTGTCATCTGTCCTGTTTACAATTTCATACTCTTTTCCTTATACATATTTTGGCCTGTAATTGCTAAAGCTGGAGTTATAACACCTTTATATCTTTTAACTATTATCTATTCAATTGTTACTCAACACTTAAAGTACACCTTCACAAATCATTTTCTGGACTGTTTGGGGAATTCTGAAGTTTCCTTCGGCTATCCCAAAGGTGCTTTTCCACCAATCAGCTGGAGTTTCTCTGTTTTTTTTTCCTTGAAAATTTTTCGTTTCTCATCAGAGAAGCTTCTTTGTTCTTCTTGGATGAGAAGCAAAAGGTTTTCAAGGAAAAAAAGACAAGAAACTCCAGTTGCCTTTTGGGAAAAAACACTTTTGGGACAACCATGGCCTGGAGGATTGAGAACCTCCATGGATATTTCCTTCAGCTGTTTTTCTCTCTTGGTGCAATTTTGGCCATGCTGAGCACCCAAGGTCTGATTGTTCAAAGCCATTATTCCCTCTGAGGTTGGTTGGTTACTTGGTTTCCTCATCTTTTGTCTCTGGAGATTCTCAATCATCCAGGTCATGGTTGTCCCAAAGGTGCTTTTTCAAAAGGCAACTGGACTTGGTTTTTCCTTGAAGTCATTTTGCTTCTCATTCAAGAAGCTTCTTCAGTTCTGATTGAAGTGCCATTAGAACTGAAGAAGCTTCTTGGATGAGAAGTGAAACCTCTTCAAGGAAAAACAAAGTTCAGTTGATTTCTAAAGAACTGAAGAAGCTTCTTGGATAAGAAGTGAAACCTCTTCAAGGAAAAACAAAGTTCAGTTGATTTCTAAAGAACTGAAGAAGCTTCTTGAATGAGAAGTGAGACCTCTTCAAGGAAAAACAAAGTTCAGTTGATTTCTAAAGAACTGAAGAAGCTTCTTGAATGAGAAGTGAGACCTCTTCAAGGAAAAAACAAGTCCAGTTGCCTTCTGAAAAAGCACCTTTGGGTTTCTGAACCTTTGTTCCTTCAGAATGGCTTGCTTGGAGATACATCTGTGTCCATTTCAGATGCACCTACAAAGCTAACTGAAGGCTCTTTCTGGATCGAAAGGATTTGCCGGTGACTACACCGTTGCCCAGGGGACGCCCGATTGCCAAAAATAAAGCAATCTTCGGGGAGGCTCCTTTCATGTCCCCCTCTTTTGAGGTAATGCATCAGGAAGGGGGCAGGAAACAACCTCTGGACTATAAGAACTGGACTCAGGTCACACTTGAGTGTGCAGCAGCTGCCAAAAAAGCCAACACAGTTCTAGGCTGCATCAACAGGGGATGGAATCAAGATCACGTGAAGTGTTAATAGCACTTTATAATGCCTTGGTAAGGCCACACTTGGAATGCTGCATCCAGTTTTGGTCGCCATGTGTGTAAAAAAGATGTTGAGACTCTACAAAGAGTGCAGAGAAGAGCAACCAAGATGATTAGAGGACTAGAGGCTAAAACATAGGAAGAACAGTTGCAGTAACTGGGCATGGCTAGTCTAGGGAAGAGAAGGACCAGGGGAGACATGATAGTAGTGTTCCAATATCTCAGGGGCTGCCCCAAAGAAGAGGGAGTCAAACTATTCTCCAAAGCACCTGTAGGCCAGACAAGGAACAATGGATGGAAACTAATCAAGGAGAGAAGCAACCTAGAACTAAGGAGAAATTTCCTGACAGGACAATTAATCAATGGGACAAGTTGCTTCTAGAAGTGGGTAATCCACCACTGGAAGTTTTTTAAAGGATGTTGGATAACCATTTTTCTGAAGTGGTACAGGGCTTCCTGCCTAGGCAGGGGGTTGGACTAGAAGACCTCCAAGGTCCCTTCCAACTCTGTTATTCTATTCTATTCTATTCTATTCTATTCTATTCTATTCTATTCTATTCTATTCTATTCTATTCTCTATCCTCTATTCTCTTTTGTATTCTATTCTATTCTGTTTTCATTCTATTCTATTCTATTCTCTATCCTCTATTCTCTTTTGTATTCTATTCTATTCTATTCTATTCTCTATCCTCTATTCTCTTTTGTATTCTATTCTATTCTGTTTTGTTTTCATTCTATTCTATTCTATTCTCTATCCTCTATTCTCTTTTGTATTCTATTCTATTCTATTCTATTCTATTCATTCTATTCTATTCTATTCTATTCTACTCGACTCTATTCATACTTTTCTGAGTTCAAACCAACCCAGGCAGTTTTTCCTCCTTCTTTTGACATTTTCATCAGACCTCCTCAGACCAATGATATAACATGCAGAAAAACCCAAAAGCAAAACAATGTACATCTCCTTCCCCCACTTGGTCTATAGTTTCTCCTGCCTTCCCTCCCTGAAGTCAGTCAGATGCCTTTAGTAGACTTACAAGTCTCTGAATTATGCTAAAATATACCAAACACACGCCAGTGGGCTCTTTGATGGAAACTTTAAATTGCTGTTTCAAGCATAAGTCAGCATCTGCCTCACTCTGTGATAAAAGGGCTTTAAAATGTTGTTTTAGAATCAAAATGGGAGTGGGGGAGAGAGGTATTTTCTCGGTGTGTTAATAGCGGGCCTTTTCATGTTCAAGGTATCTCTAAAGGCTCTGAAAAAGCAGAGATTTAGATGTAGGATCCATTTTAAGAACAGATAAATGGAACACCAGCACGCAAACAGCCATGTGCGCACAACGGTATGGTGGGGGTTGACTTATTCTTAGTTCATATTTACACTGGATTCTAGGGGGAAAGAATCAAAAAATAATCTGCAGCTAGCTAACGCCATTATGAGACCAGTCATCAAATATGGGAGATTTCATAGTTGTCAGAGACCTGGGAATTAGCAATTGCAATAACACTTAGATATACTGTATATACTGCTTCACGGTGTTTTACAGCGCTCTCTAAGAGGTTTACAAAGTCAACATCTTGCCCCCAACAATCTGGGTCCTCATTTTACCCACTTCGGAAGGATGGAAGGGTGAGTTGACCTTGAGCCGGTCAGGATTGAACTCTTGGCAGTGAGCAGAACTAGGCTGCAATACTGCATTATACTACTGTGCCACAATAGAGTAGAGTAGAGTAGAGTAGAGTAGAGTAGAATAGTAGAATAGAATAGAATAGAATAGAATAGAAAAATAGAATAGAAATAGAATATAGAAAATAGAAAATAGAAAATAGAAAATAGAAAGTGGAATGGAAGAATAGAATAGAATAGAAATAGAATAGAAAGTAGAAAGTGGAGTGGAATGGAAGAAAATAATAGAATAGAATAGAATAGAATAGAATAGAATAGAATAGAACAGAATAGAATAGCAGTTAGAGTTGTATACCGATTCATAGTGCCTTTATATTGCTCTCTAAACGGTTTACAGAGTCAGCCTCTTGCCCCCAACAATCTGGGTCCTCATTTTACCCACCTTGGAAGGATGGAGGCTGAGTCAACCTTGAACCTTCAGAAAAATTAAAATCAGACTGGCCTGCAAAAGGATAGAAGGTGTTAATTTGTTCTTAATTGTGATAAGGTCTAGCATCTTTTCTTTGCATCACTAATGAAAGCTCGTCTTAGAAAATAAAGCATAAGGCCTTCATCTTTTTAAATAAACAGCCCAATTCAAAGTCCATTTCATGCAGAAAACCTTCAGAAATAAACACACAAGCTGCAAGCATGCATAATGCGGAATCTCAACTTCACCAATTGAAAACAATAAATACTCTATCAATATTTACCATTTATTTCTAATAGGTCTAATACGAAGCCATAAGAATTTCATCAGAATTAAGTGCTTCTTTCATCCAGTGGAACGGGGGCTGATGGAGTGGGGGGAGATTGCAAGAGATTTCTCTCTGTTTAGCATGAATAAAAAATGAAACTCTCCCAAGCATTGGAGTCTTTTGAGATATCTAATCCTCCACAAATTAAGTCCTCCAATTTGGCTTAGAAACAAATCCAAACCCAACAAGAAAAATCTTGGAGCATCTCAAGCTACAACAGAATTAAACATTTTTTTTTTAAAAGTCATTATTGGCCGATAACATTTGTGGCTACAACTGCCGGTGTGTTCCTGGTTCTATCTTAAGATCAGATCTATGTACTACTTGCCTTTGAAAATTAAACTCCATTCAGAGACTCAATAGTAATTAGAAACAAGCCGAGGTGGAGCATTCATTTTCTAATTTCTTACTCAGGCTGAAATTAGGCGAGCCAAAGAAACAAAAGAGCTGGGTGGATGACCACATCTGAATAAATAAAATAGCCGAATTCTAGGAAAGAGCAAAGAAGTCAATTAAATTTGCAAACAACATCTTTTGAAGCCACCGAAGAACACAAAGGGAGAGGTCAGCTTCTTGCTTTGAGAAAGAGAAGCCTGAGGAAAAAAGAGGAAAGCAAATAAATAAGTCATTATTGAAGATTACGATGGCAGATGAAAGGAGACACCCGAGGAAACAGGCAAGGAGGTGAAATGTAATTTGTTCCGAAGTGGAAACAAGTGAACAAAGATTTGATGAAGCCAAAATGAAGAAAATTGCAAGGGAGGGGAGAGGGCTGCATCCTCTGCAGAGGATGGCCTAGTAGTAGTCTGTCATGCCCCTGGTGGAGACTGACTCTGAGGGAGAGGAGGAACAGCCGACAGGGAGCGGAAGTGTGGCTCTGGAGGTTGTGGAGGAGGCTGGGGAAGGGCAGAGGCCGGCTCGGCAGTCAGAGGAGGACCCAGGGCCATCCCCTCTCCATCCTAGGGCATGCAGGGAGGAGAGGATAAGGGAGAGACATGGTCTATGGGGGAGGAGAGGGCCTTGATCCTCTTCATGGGCTGCAGCTGTGACAACTGAATAAGAGTTTGGACCTGCGTACTGGCAAACGCTGGAAACAAAGCGTGTAAATATCTCTAGTTTATGGTTCCTCTCTGAGTTTGGCGTCCTTCCCAGTGTGTGTTATCTGTGGACATCCTCCAGCCCTTATCTTGCCTGGTTTGTGTTGCTTTTTCCCTTCTTCTTGTAACTGTTTGTGTGGGAGTTTTTTGTCTTTCATCAAGGATATTCGGAGCTTGGAAGCAAACTGAAGGAATAAAAGGGGCTTCAACTGTTTTCTGTGACTGTGTTTGTTTTGTATCCCACCCTGGGTCATCACATAGTCCTTCTGCTTGTTTAAAAGTAAGAAGTGAAATTTTGTTGATTGGACTTCCGGGAAGCTCCTATAATGGCCATGGTTTTCATGGAAATTTTATGGAAGGGTTTTTCATGGACTTCCTCCAAGGATTTTTGGAGATTCCCCCCAAACTGATATTTTTCTGGAAGTCATTGAATCATAGAATTTAGAATCAGAGTCATAGAACTGGAAAGGACCTTAAGTAAAAGGAAAGGTTCCCCTCACACATATGTGCTAGTCATTTCCAGCTCTAGGGGGTGGTGCTCATCTCTGTTACAAAGCTGAAGAGCCAGCACTGTCCTAAGACATCTCTGTGGTCATGTGGCCGGCATGACTAAGCACCTCCGAAGGCGCACAGAACGCTGTTCTCTTCCCACCAAAGGGGTGCCTATTTTTCTACTTGCATTTTTTTACATGCTTTCGAACTGCTAGGTTGACAGAAGCTGGGACAAGGAACGGGAGCTCACTCCATGATGTGGCACTAGGGTTTCGAACCGCTGAATTGCCGACCTTTCTGATCAACAAGCTCAGTGTCTTAGCCACTGAGCCACTGCATCTTCAACCCACTGCCCAAGCCAGGAGTCCTTATACCAACCTGGACAAATGAATGTCCAATCTTTTCTTAAATTCCTCCAATGATGGAGCATCCACAGCTCCAGAAGAAAGCTGTCCCACTGATAAATTGTTCTCAACGTCAGGAAAATCCTCCTTATTTCCAGGTTGGACTTTCCTCTGATGACTTCCACCTATTGCTTCTTTTTCTGCCCTCAGGGCTTTGGAGAATAAGTTGACGCCCTCTTCTCTGTGACAGCCTTCAGCTACTGGAAGACAGCTATCCTGTCACCCCTAGTCCTTCTCTTCATTAGGGTAGACATGCCCTCAACTGTTCTTCATAGGTTTTAGACTCCAATCCCCTTATCATCTTAGTTGCTCTTTTCTGCACTCTTTCTAGAGTCTCGACATCTTTTTTTTTTATAATATGGTGACCAAAACTGGATGCAGGATTCCAAGTGTCAATGCATTTAAATAAATAATATTAATAAATAATACATTTAAATAAATAAATCCCCAAATGTGGTGTTTGGCTCAGATGGATGACGGGGCATTGTTAGGATGACCAATAAGAAAATGTGATGAGATTCTTGAAAGAGGAAATCAATAGCTGAGATGATAAGTTTCCTTGTGGTTAGCTAAGCTTGCATTTCCATCTGTCTTTCCTGAAAGTTTATGAATTTAAAATTCATTCTCTCCCTCTCTCTCTCCCTCTCTCTCTCTCTCTCTCTCTCCTCTCTTTCTCTCTGTAGAATAAACTGACACAATGCACTCTTTTAGAATGTCACTGTCATTTCTTTCTAGTGATATTTGAGCAGAAGGAAGATGCTAAGGGCTCTTGAATGTCAGTTATTCATCACTGCTGCTTTTGGTTGCAAAATCTAGTGTGTTTATTTATTTATTAAAGAAGAGGAGGGGGGACTTTCCAGAGGAAAATTATGTATTCGGTGTATAAGTTAAGATACGCCCTGCCCCTAGCCTGCCATCTGTTTTGGAAAGCAGAAGCTAGGATTTGCAAGGTTTTGTCTTGACCAACAAAATTATTGTTTAGGTGCCTGGTAACAGGTAAGTATAAGAGACCTCAATTCATCTTTTATTTTGATTTTGCTTAGCCAAAGATCTGGAAGGCACACCACACTCTCATTGAACATTTCAAGTGAGGATCTACTTACTATAGGATGGGGAGGAGGGGAGGAGGAGAGAGGAAGAGAAGAAGAAGAAGAAGAGAAGGAGGAGGAGGAGGAGGAGGAAGAAGAAGAAGAGGAGGAGGAGGAGGAGGAGGAGAAGGAGAAGAAGAAGAAGAAGAAGAAGAAGAAGAAGAAGAAGAAGAAGAAGAAGAAGAAGAAAAAAGAAAAAAAGAAGAAGAAGAAGAAAAGAAGAAAAGAAGAAGAAAAGAAGAAGAAGAAAAGAAGAAAAGCAGAGGAGATGATGAGAAGAAGAAAGAGGAGAAGGAGAATGAAATGGAGAATGAGAAGAAGAAAATAAAGAAAAGATAAAGAAGAAGAAGAAGAAGAAGAAGAAGAAGAAGAAGAAGAAGAAGAAAAGAGGAGAGGAGAAAAGAAGAGGAAGAGGAGGAGGAGGAGGAGAAGAAGAAGATGATGATGATGAGAAAGAAGAATGATGATGATGAGATGAGGAGGAGAAGGAGAAGAGAAGGAAGGAGAAGAAGAAGAAGAAGAAGAAGAAGAAGAAGAAGAAGAAGAAGAGGAGGAGGAGGAGGAGGAGGAGGAGGAGGAGGAATAAGAAGAAGAGGAGGAGGAGGAGGAGGAAGAAGAAGAGGAGGAGAAGGAAGAAGAAGAAGAAGAAGAGGAGGAGGAGAGGAAGAAGAAGAGGAGGAGGAGGAAGAGGAAGCAGCAGCAGCTCCTGGGCTTTATTTTAACGTACTTTATATCTACAGCTCTGGAAGGTGTCCCCCAAAACAATTCCCTTTGGCCATCCACCCAAAAGAACATTTGGGTTCGTACCATAACTTTGGCCCTCAGACACAGATGGTGTCCTCCTCCAACTTCAAAGGCAGTCACAGCCCAACCCTTGCCCTAGCCGAGCTGACTATATCCCCATACCCTGAGTACTGTCCTGGAAAAAAAGAAGAAGAAGAAGAAGCTGAGGAACAGCAGAAAAGAAAACCCAGTTAGAAGAAGATCCTGGCTCTTGGCTTCTGAGCCCTCAGTTTAGACAGAAAGTCTGGGGAACGGTGTAAATCTGACGCCTTGTTTGCTGGCTGATTATGGCGGAAACTTGCTGGCACTTCAAATCTTTCCTCCAGTGATTATCTCTTCCCTCTTGAGATTTTAGCTTAGGCTGGCATACATTTGGCATCAGCTATTAACAAGGATGAGACAGATTTAAAAGCACTCTGGCTCCCCTTCAGAGTGGCTCATTCCCGAGGTTCTTCAAATGCTATCAAGTATGTTTTTTTTCTTTCTTTTCCTTTTTGGAAAGAGTTTGTTCTCGCTGTCTAGACAATCAGCATTACCAACATGGCCCCCTCCTGACGTTCTCCTCCCTTCCTGAAGCGAACATCGTTTTTCTCCCTGGAGTATCTTTTTTAAAAAACAACAACACCCATTCTCTTTTCTTTCAGCAACTTTCAAGGCACATAAGCAACAAGACTGAAGCGATGAGGAATTGAGTTTTTACAACCCAATAAGACTGGAGTTACAAGCGTTAAATGTCTTGAGAAAAAATGTCCTTCATTATATAGGATAGGAACAGAAAGCCTGATTCAACATTCATGGTGAACCACAGTGGCACAGTGGTTAGAATGCAGTATTGCAGGCTGACTCTGCCAACTGCCAGCAGTTTGATCCTCACTGGCTCCAGGTTGACTCAGCCTTCCATTCTTCTGAGGTCAGTAAAATGAGGACCCAGATTGTTGGGAGCAAGAGGCTGTGTAAACTACTTAGAGGGGGCTATGAAGCACTGTGAAGTGGTATATAAGTGCTATTGCTATCATTATTGCTATTCCTTCTGTTCCTTCCTTCCTTCCTTCCTTCCTTCCTTCCTTCCTTCCTTCCTTCCTTCCTTCCTTCCTTCCTTCCTTCCTTCTATGTTGGCACAATTGTTAGAGTGCAGCATTGTAGACTGACTCTACTGACTGCCAGCAGTTCAATCTTGACTGGCTCAAGGCTGACTGAGCCTTTCATCCTTCCAAGGTTGGTAAAATGTGGAGCCAGATTATTGGGGGCAAGAGGCTGACCCTGTAAACCACTTAGAGAGGGCTGTAAAAGCACTGTGAAATGGTATATAAGTGCTAGGGCTATCATTGTTGCTATTCCTTCCATCCATCCATCCATCCATCCATCCATCCATCCATGATGTGCAGTGGTTAGAATGCAGTACTGCAGGCTAACTCTGCCGACTGCCAGCAGTTTGATCTTGACCATCTTAAGGTTGACTCAGCCATTCGTTGTTGTTTTTTGAGGTCAGTAAAATGAGGACCCAGATTGTTGAGGGCAAATAGGCTGACTCTATAAACTCCTTAGAGGGGGCAATAAAGCATTATTATAAGATATGGGGAAAATGGTATGACTGGATTGAGCAAAGATAGATAAATGGATGATGAAAAAATTAATAATAAGCAACATATAAGTTAAATATTTACATTCGCATAAATTGTATATATTTGTAAATAATGCACAAAATAGTAGGCCGGGCAAGGAATAATGGATGGAAACTGATCAAGGAGAGATTCAACCTGGAAATAAGGATAAATTTTCTGACAGTTAGAACAATCAACCCATGGAACAGAAGTTGCCTTCAAAAGTTATGGGAGCTTCATCACTTGAGACTTTCAAGAAGAGACTGGACTGTCATTTGTCAGTAATGGTGTAGGGTCTCCTGCTTAGGTGGGGGGATTGGACTAGATGACCTACAAGGTCCCTTCCAATTCTACTCTGATTGATTGATTCAACTTAGAAATAAGGAGGACTTTTCTGACAGTGAGAACAATCAACCCATGGAACAGAAGTTGCCTTCAGACGTTGTGGGAGCTTCATCCCTGGAAGCGTTCAAGAAGAGACTGGACTGCCATCTGTCAGTAATGGTGTAGGGTCTCCTACTTGGGTGGGGGTTGGACTAGATGACCTACCAGGTCCCTGTTAATCTGTATCTGCATCTAATAATTCAAATATAGACTCTGAAGTCTATATTTGAGATTCGACTCTATCCTACATCTTCTTAGGGCTCTTACAACCTTTCCCTTTTCCTCAATCTTTCTTAAATCCAGTTTAAAACGCACTTGAGATTGATTCAGGCTGTTCTGACAATCTTCCCAGTTGGTTTGAGCTTGTTTCTCTGTTTGCAAGCTTGTAAATTACACAGAACAGCCAGCCCATCGACATGTCTTCTTACACCAGAAATTGAGCACCGAGAAATGTCAGCCATTTAATGCCTGCCTGCTAGTGTCACTTCTACCCCACTTCAGAGAACAGCTACCCACGCTTCTCTTTCTTTCCGTCTCTTGACAAAAACAAATGTTATTAAATTGCTAACCTTTCTCCACCGTTCTTTGATTGCCAGGGTGGAAAACTCTCTTCCCTTCCAATGCCTGATGCTCGTGGGGTGCTTTGAAGCAGAATTACAGAGTTGGAAGGGACCTTAGAGGTCTTCTAGTCTAACCCCCGCTGCTCAAGCAGGAGACCCTATACCATTTTCAAGAAATGATTGTCCAATTTCTTCTTAAAAGCATCCAGTTGTGATGATGCAAAGGGGCGTGGCACAAAGGCAACACAATCAAATAAGCCCAATCAGGAGGCCGTGAGTTCGATCCAAAGTAGAGGCAGATATTTCTCTCTCTGGGCACAATGAGAATATATCTGCTGAACAAAACTCCACATTGGCGACAGGAAGAGCATCTGGCCAGTAAACACTCAGCTCCATTCAGTGGCCCAGAGTCCACCCTGCAAGGGATTATGGGGTTGTTAAAAGAAGAAGAAGAAGATGATGATGATATGCATTCAAGGGGCACACCTGGAACCTGCAGGTCTATCAAAATTGCCTCACAATCGCAACTAAGGTTGGTTGCTTGATCAGTAAGGAAGGGGGTCTGTTTATATCTTCATCTCCAAGGTTATAATGTGCACTCTTGAATACGTTAATTACGGTGATTTTTCCAAAAGGCAAAATGACTCCCTCTGTTGAACAGATTGTGGCATAATAATGTTGTTGGAAACACCCATTGCTTCGTTGTAATCTCTCAACGTTTTTCTTCTTGGGTTCAGGATGGCGTTTCCTCTAGCTATGTTATTATTATTATTTTTTTCCCTCTTCTTTCTAAGTAATTCAGGAGACGTTGGATTTTCTGCCTTATATCCGCTGGCATCTAACAATGTCTAGTCTGTGTAATTTGGGTATTTCACAGCTCTGAGTCTGGGGAAAATAATGAGAGCTCACTTAGCCAAGTTTGAAAATCATTATCTCTCTTGCGACATTGTGATGTGGCAATTGCCTGGCTTAGCATGGGACTCTGTTCTTTTAGAACTGTTAATGCCACAGGAATTGGGCTTTTCTCTTCATTCTGCGTTTTGCATAACTGAAATAAGTCAGGTGAGGCCATAAGGACAGCGTTAATTTTGACACGAAGCCAAGTTTTCTTACTCTACACAAATTGTGTTAATAAGCTGGGATGAGAAATGAGCTTGGTTTGAAGGAGAGATCACTTAAACCATGGCAAGCTTTGTTACTTTGGTTGTAGATAAGTTTTGGAGAGCTTTTTGCAGTATTATTGTTATCATTCATTTTTATTATTACCGTTACCTGTACAACAACGTGAAATCACAGCTGCCAGTACTTTACCTAATCTATCACTATATATCATATCTCTCTCTCTATCATATCTATCATCTATCTATCTATATCATAATCTATCTATCCATCCATCTAATCTCTCTCTCTCATCTCTCTCTTTCTCTCATCTATCTATTTGTCTGTCTGTCAATCTATCTATTTATCCTATCTATCTATCTATCTTATATCATCTATCTATATTTATTTATAATCTGTTTATCCATCCATCCATCTAATCTCTCTCTCTTTGTCTCTATTATCTCTCTTTCTTTCATCTATCTATCTGTGTCTATCCATTTATCTGTCTGTCTGTTTGTTCATATATCGTCTGTCTACTGTTATCATCTATCTGTCTGTATCATCCATCATCTATCTATCTATCTATCTATCTATCTATCTATCTATCTTATATCTATCATCTATTTATAATCTATTTATCCATCCATCCATCTAATCTCTCTCTCTGTGTCTCTGTTTATCATCTCTCTCTTTCTTTCATCTATCTGTCTGTCTATCCATCTATCTGTCTGTTTGTTATATCTGTCTGTCTACCTATCATCTATCTGTATCATCCATCTATCTATCTATCTATCTATCTATCTATCTATCTATCATCTACAATATCTATCTATCATCTACAATATCTATCCTCTGCATGCCGAATGGATGAAATAGAAAGAGAACTAAGCTACTTGAGAAACAAATCAAAGTTGGAGTTCCCTATATATATGTAATTTAAATAAAGAATCTGGGTGGTTCTCTCATTAGAAATAGTGCTTGTCTTGCATTTAATCCTCTGGCTATTGATCTTCCATTCTTTGTGCTTCGGTGCCCCAGAAAATGTTACGATTATTCATTGCCTCTAAAAGAAAAAAAAAACATAAGAAAGGGTAGGCCAGGGAGAGAAACTGAACTAAATTATGCAAGTTGGCTTTTGAATTTAGGCGTATATTTGCAGCCAGGGAAGAAGGGAGTGTGGGAGGCCTGAGACACCCTATTATCCTCAGAATAATACCTCAAAAATGTAAGATTGCCCTGAAAGCTTCTTCTCAACTCCAAGCCTCCAATCTCACATTTTTAAAAATAAATCCAGGGTCTAATCCCAAATGTTGCAATTTAGAGGATCCGGGAACTTCAGTATCTCTTTATTTACTGCAGGCATAACCTGCTGAAATAGTGAAGCTGGCTCATTTAAGGCAGAAGTCTATTCAGTACTATAGAAAGTTAATCCCCACCCCTCTCCTAGAAGAATGAAATATTTTAGGAAATATCAGATAATATTAAACAAGAAGAAGAAAGATTATTATACCTCCCAAAGGGAGAAATGGAGAAACATCTCTTAAAAGACATAAAGCAGACTCCCTGCCCCCAAGCAGATACTGAACAAGCAGCTGTTAGAAATGCAGATTTGGTAATTCATTCAAGACAGGATATTTTGAAACTCCCTGTAGCAAAGTCTGAACAAAGGCAGATAGAGGCCAAAACGGGACGAAAGCCATTAAGCCACAATAGGAATTACCCAACAAGCCCCTTTATTGCATCAGCCCAAACTTCAACCAAACGTATCTCAGACAAACACCTAGGATTTGTTCTTTGCCTATGGAGCCAGCTGTGACCCCTATATAACCACTACAAGGCCCCCTGGGAGTCTGACAACAGCCAATAGATTACATGTTCTTGCCCAGGAACAGGAAGTTCAAGTGCAAAGCCCAAGAGAAGGTATAAAACCCCCTCACACTCAACTCCATGTGATCAGCTTCCCAGAACCCATGTGGTTCTGCTTCATCAATAAATGGACCCTCTTTCCAATCAGCCTCCAGCCTCCATTTTATTTCCAGTGCCTTCCTCCCGTCTTGGAACGGAACCAGATGGATATTTCTTCCCACAGTACATACATCAGCTTCAGTTCACATGACCTACCATCCCTTACAGAATCAAGCATCCAAAGCTGGCTTTTCGTTATGTTTTAAGGATGCATCTTTTTCAAAAACTTGTGCTGTGAACTCCTAGGTTGAAGGTCTCCCTTCCAGCTATGGAATTAATTAATTTATTAAATGTATACGCCACTGATCTCACTCAGATAAAGCTTTGGAATATCTTTTCTACCCCCTCCACTGTCTGATAAAGCGATGTGTGCCTTTAAAACATTCAGGCCTCCGTGTTCTTATTTGGTTCTGATGGACAGATGTGTTTTGAACCCATGACTCAGCAGTGGCTTCATTTCAAGAAAGTCTCCATTAAATCCCAGACTTTATTATATTTCCTGTCTCCAAACTGGGCAAGGCAATAATATCATTCTCATTTATGCCATTTCATGTCTAAAAATAAGCTGTCCTGAATGCACACACAGAGAGAGACCGCATGGCTGAAATGCACAGCGTTTTTTAAAAAGGAGGAAGAGAAAGTGGGGAAAGGACTCGGCGAAAACTTCTGAGAAATATCCATCAGTTTTTGGGAAGTTTGCACTGGCATGCAAAATATTAAATGAAATGGTTCTCCAGACCCTACTAAACCTGCCCAGCAGTAGAATAATGTTTGCATGCTACAAAGCAAGGCTCTTCAAACTTGGCAAGTTTAAGACTTGTGGTCGTCAGCTCCCAGAATTCCTGAGCTAACCTGACTGGAGGAGGGATTCTGGGAGTTGATGTCCACAAGTCTTAAAGCTGTCAAGTCTGAAGACCCCCTGCTACAAAGGATACAAACTCGAACAGTGGATTCATGATGTCACTTAGTTGGGTGGTGAAACATCTGGAAGAAAACAAACAAGCTAAGACAGCACCATGGACAGCACCACAGTCTTCCTCCTCTTCCCTCCTTCCCCTCCTCCTCTTTCTTCTCCTCCCCTCTGAAAACCCCAGGTAGTAAAAAAATTGAATTCCCACCACTGCCCCACTCTTGCTACGAATTTGAGAGGTCTTTCCAAAGAAAACAAATGCCCCCGCATCCTTCCTAATATCCCTGCTGACTTTGGCAATCATTTGGATTCTTTCATTTGCAAGGCTGAGCTGGAAGAGGTGGCGATCCTCCGCTTTGTTCTTGACCCCCACAGTTCCTGAACAACACAAGGCCGTTCCTCTTAAGGCAATTTCTTCACTGAGGCGAGCTGAAGATTTACAACAAAGGTGATGCTGAAGCTAGCCTTGAAGCTTCTAGAAGCTCTTGGCTGGGCGAAAAGGTCTTCTCCACCTTCCCTACGATCGCAGTGCCTGTGAATAACTTTCAAGGTTCCCTTGGAGGTGTTGTTTTTCCGTACTCAGGATACAGAATGGCTGAATTGGAAGGGACCATGGAGGTCTTCTAGTCCAACCCCCAGTTCAGGCAGGAGACCCTATACCTGTTTCAGACAAATGGCTGTAGAATGTCTTCTTAAAAACCTCCAGTGATGGAGCACCCATAACTTCTGGAGACAATCCACAGAATAACAGAGTTGGAAGGGACCTTGAAGGTCTTCTAGTCCAACCCCTTACTGAAGCAGGAAACCTTATCTCATTTCAGACAAACAGCTGTCCAATCTCTTCTTGAACACCTCCAGTGATGGAGCACCTACAACTTCTGAAGGCAACTTGTTCCTCTGATTAATTGCTCTCACTGTCAGGAAATTTCTCCTTATTTCTAGGTTGCTTCTCTGCTTGATTAGTTTCCATCTGTTGCTTCTTGTCCTGCCTTCAGGGGCTTTGGAGAATAAGTGGACCCCTTCCTTCCTTGTGGCAGTCCCTTAGATGTTGGAAGACTACAATCATGTCACTATTCCTAGTCCTTATTTTCATTAAACTAAACATATCCAATTCCTGCAATCGTTCTTCGTATGTTTTAGCTTCCAGGCCCCTAATCATCTTTGTTGCTCTTCTCTGTACTCTTCCTAGAGTCTCAACATCTTTTTTTTGTATTGGGAAAATGCAGGAGTGGTTCCTTTTCTGCATAGCAGATTTTACAAAAGATGTGTTCAGTAACCCAAGGATCGCACTGAGTCTCTGATTCTTTGGATCCCTGCTCTCTACAAAACTCCCTCTCGGAACATAACTCAGATCTACTGAAGGAGAAAATAATTAAGCAGCAGGTACTAGGAATAATTGTTGACCGAGGAAAACCATTGGGACAAAGATGTGGTCGGCATTTTCTTCCTGTACCCATCATTCTCAAGTCTGGCCTTGATGCCTCGGCTTGTGCTGGTCCTAGCAACAAAAGCTGGCTTCATTGTGAGGCAGGGTTATTGATCCCTCAAGAGATTTATAGCAGAAGCCCGATCACACTGCGGCAGCTAAATCCAATTCGCTAAGGAATTACATGCCTCCCTGATCAATAATCTATTTATCTCCTTCACTTTGGCTTCTTTAAACTTTCCAGGACTATCAAAGAAAACAGAAAGCTTTATTATTATTATTATTTAGACTACATGATCTTCCTTCCGTGATCACAAATACTGATGAGCAGAGTCTGCTGGGCACTTAAGTTAGTTGAACGTTATCAGAAGGATCTGCTAAAGCTGCTGTGACCAAACTTAAAAATACAGCCGAGGCTGAGAAACTAGCTTCTCTCCAGGTATCAGCTAAGAATCCTTGCATAGACCAGAGGGAGACAGAAAGTGTGATGACCCAGGGTGGGATACAAAACAAACACACTCACAGAATAGAAGGTGAAGCCCTTTTATTCCTTCAGTTTGCTTCCAAGCTCCGAATATCCTTGATGAAGACAAAAAAACTCCCACACAAACAGTTACAAAAAGAAGGGAAAAAGCAACACAAACCAGGCAAGATAAGGGCTGGAGGATGTCCACAGATAACACACACTGGGAAGGACGCCAAACTCAGAGAGGAACCATAAACTAGAGATATTTACACGCTTTGTTTCCAGCATTTGCCAGTACGCAGGTCCAAACTCTTATTCAGTTGTCACAGCTGCAGCCCATGAAGAGGATCAAGGCCCTCTCCTCCCCCATAGACCATGTCTCTCCCTTATCCTCTCCTCCCTGCGTGCCCTAGGATGGAGAGGGGATGGCCTGGGTCCTCCTCTGACTGCCCAGCTGGCCTCTGCCTTCCCCAGCCTCCTCCACAACCTCAGAGATATTCTAGCTCAACTCCTGCTCAAGACAGGAGCCTTATATATCCAAGTAACATGCTTGTCCAATTTATTTTTTTTGTTATATTTTTTTTATTTACATATAAAAATATCAAACACAGTGTGACCATCCTGGCGTTTCTTTCACCATGAACACTAAAGTAAAGAACAAATAGTGTATATACTTTTTATACATTGCTTGTTTTGTACAGTTATTCTTGACCAATATATTCATTTTAGTATATATATAGTATCACATTCCAGGTCTATTTGGTCTAGTTATTTCATGTTCCAATTCCCACCATTTGATTTTAACCATTGGTAGGATCTGTTCCATGTATTGTAATACAAAGTGCAAACTAATTTTTTTTAATTATCTCCCTTCCTGATGGTATATTTTCACTTTTCCATTGCTGGGCGTATACCATTCTCGCTGCTGTCAGAATGTGTAATATTAAATATATTGATCCCTTACTATATCCCTCTGATATAATTCCTAGAAAAAATAATTCTGGTTTGAATTCTAAACATTATCTAATCATTTTTTTTCTAACAACCTCTGTATCTGTCGCCAAAAATCCATATCAATAGTGTCCAATCTATTTTTTGAAAACCTTCAGTGATGGAGCATACACAACAGCAGAAGGCAATAATTAATTGCTAGATACAGATAGAGATTAACAGAGTTGGAAGGGACCTTTGTAGGTCACCTAGTCCAACCCAATCTTTACTTGTTCTCAATAATCTTTCACTTGGAGTCTCTTGTAACAAGCTTCCACCCATAACTCCTTGTCCTGCCCCATTAAATAAATCACAGCGAGAATCCACGCTTCACTTATCACTGGTAGAAAGGCCTTGCCTATCTCAGAAAGTGGGGCTTAAACCTGGAACTATTCCTAATCCTTGTAAACTTTAAAAGAAAGGCCCGGTAGAAATAACCTGGATTTCCCAGGGAGATTTTGATCCTATGTTCCTTAGACTTTAGGCACCAAGAGAATATAGTTTATTACTTTTGGTTCTCATTGTCAGAGCGACTGTCACACAGCACACCGTCTTAAAACTTCCACAAAATATTAAACTGCTCTCTTTATTGCAATCTTTTATTGCTCTGATCTTTTCGACATGCTGTTTGGTTCTAGACATGGCTTGTGATGAGATGCTTCCACTGTATTCAGAGGCAGTTTTAATTTTCACATGAATGTTTATGTGAACCCATAACTCTCTTAAAACACATATTATTGTCGGTTAAATAAAGTACAGGCATGAGCCGGGGTATTTCATTAAAGCAGATGGGATAAATTAAAGCTGGAAGTGTCATCTTTGATCAGGAGGGTTTTTTTCCTAAAACAATTGCACTCTAGATTTATATGTCCAAAATAGGCTGTGTTGTGTTCTCTCTGCCACAAATATGGCACCCTAGTCAAGCTATCAAAGAGCACAAAGGGGTCTTGCAGAAATGAAATTAGGAAATGAACTGTGCACATTGTGAGGAACCTGGACATACAGGACTACAGGTTTCCTTGTTGAATCCTTAACTACCAAAGGAGGCATTAATCTCATTGGTTCCATTTGGTTGATGGTTCTCATGGTCAGAAAATTCCTCCTTATTCCTAGGTTGAATCTTTCCTTGTTCAGTTTTGCATGCAAATGCATGCAAATGCGAGTAGATAAATAGGTACCACTTTGGTAGGAAGGAACACTCCCTGTTTGCTGTGGTCAACAAGCCATGGTTAAGCAAACAAACACTTTTAATATGGAATGGAATGGAATGGAATAGAGTAGAGTAGAGTAGAATAGAATAGAATAGAATAGAATAGAATAGAATAGGATAGAATAGAATAGAATAGAATAGAATTCTTTATTGGCCAAGTGTGACAATGGACACACAAGGAATCTGTTTCTGATGCATAAGCTCTCAGTGTACGTACAAGCAATAAGTGATAAATCAAGATTATAGTCATCCTAAAAATACATTCATCGCTTTTTATATGTTTATACAAGGGCCTTGGTGGTGCAGGCTGTTAAATGCCTAAGCGCTTAATTCCAGCTGCCTGCAATTATTGCAGGCTTGAATCCCACCAGGCTCAAGGTTGACTCAGCCTTCCATCCTCTCGGGGTAGGTAAATTGAGGACCCAAGATTGTTGGGGGCAACAAGCTGACTTTGTAAAAATGCCGCTTAGTAATAAGCAGGTATATACAATGGAATGAAGGTTATTGCTGAGCGATTGGGTTGCGCCCAAAATTGTAAGTCCCTGAGTCTCTGGAGAAGGGCGGGATATAAATATGAATATAAATATGAATAAAAATAAATATGATAGGATCTTGGAAGAAGACTTATCTCATATGCATGAGGTTCTATAGAGGCTCCACTATGTCTAATTGAATTAGTAACATTTATATGACTTTTTTCTAGAGACTGAGTTATTATACTGGCTTTCAATGAGCAGGGCAGTTTCATTACCTTTAACTTGTGACATCTGATATCAGCAGGAATGATGTGTGTCCAGCATTGGGGGAGGGAGGGAGGGGGAGAGAGAGAGAGAGAGAGAGAGAAAGGCCTGCTGAAAAAAAATGATAAAAGTAAATAAATAAACAAATTAAATAAACATGAGCTCAGCTTCTACAATATGGCAGCTTCAAACTGTGTGAGTGCTTCAGGGAAACGTTTTAAATTACAGGCTTTGTTAGTCTGGCCTTGAAATAAATAAGTAATGGATGAAAACTCCTTTGAAAAAAACCCCTTTTTTGATATATTTGATAAAGGCTGGTTAGTACAAAGGAGGAAAATGTCTTTAAAGTCCGAAGGTCTTAGGAAAGGCAGAGATACATGCATAAAGAAGGAAAGTCATGTTAACTCTTTCAAATAGGCATAAAATTAGACATTTGAGGTATAAAATAAGGAAACAGGTTTTGGATATAGTTTTTCTTATATTTTTCACATCTTGGCTGCTTAACTCTAGCCTCTGAACATCGAAAATAGCAATCTAAAAAGAAAAACCAGGATTTATACATTGAATACCTTTTGCTGCCACTGATTGTAAACTTTCATTTGCAATTTTCTTTTTAAAAATATCTTCCTAGTAGGTGGTTTTTTAAAATATTCTTTTACATTTATTTACATTTATTATCAACAAGAACAAAATGCAAAACAGAAAAACATACATCCAACACTAACAGCAACAACAAATGGAAGAAAATGTGTACAAAAAAGAAAAAAAACAACCCAAATATCAAATAAATTTAACATTAAACACATAGAATTCACCCTGGTTGGATGCTGAGGAGAGGGAAAAAAACAAGAAAAACTGATAAATTATCCTCCCCTTTACATAAAGGATCTACAAATAATTGTACACTTTCCCACCCTGATTTAATGAAAATACTATATTAAACAAGTGAGGGGATCTCTATCTGATAATCAAATGGAACCAATATTTGATCATAGTATATAAAAAAGGAAAGAAAGAGAAAGAAAGAAAGAAAAAGAAAGAAAGAAAGAAAGAAAAAAGAAAAAGAAAGAAAGAAAGAGGGAAGGAAGATAGGAAGGAAAGAGAGAGGGAGTGGAAGAGAAAGAAAGAAAGAAAGAAAGAAAGAAAGAAAGAAAGAAAGAAAGAAAGAAGATGGAAGGAAGGAATGGAGGGAAGGAGGGAGAAAGAGAGGAAGGAAGGAAGAAAGAAAGTGAGAGAGACAGAGAAAGACAGAGAGAAAGACAGAAAGAAAGAAAGAAAGAGTTAATAGGTTAGCCCAAACATTGCACTAACCTTCAAATCCCTCTTGTTAACCTTCTTGGTTAACAACCAATGGAACAGAAGTTCCAATGGAACCTTCTACCACCAACAAGGATCAATACAATCGCAACCCCCTCCTCTATTTGTTCACCTGTCTTGGTTTGGTTTTGTGTAGTCTTGATTCTTTTGTCATCCTTGACAGCTGCTTCTCCCTTCTCTCAAGAGCAGGATTTTTCTTTCTTTCCAATAAATAAATAAAATAAAACTTGTGTTATGCTCAGCCAACTCTCCGTGTTCAAGGCCCTTTGCAATGTCAGTTCTTCCAGCTGCCACCGACTTGGGCGTTCTGCTTGACCATGTTGTCCTCAGAACTTCTTAAGAACTTCAGATCAGAGGAAGGGAGAAGAACATAAAGAGGAAAGGCTCTGTGGTGGCCGATAAAGAGACGGAAATGGAGGACTTTAAGATGGTTTTTATGCAATCTACAGCAGTTGTCTTTTCTGGCAAAAGCTTTATGGGAAAAATCAGCCAGAATTTTAACCAGAGAGATTAATCATGGAGAGATTCAACAGAGGACAAGTTTCAGCTCATCTCCAATTTAACTCATTAAAAATGAGATCATACAAATTGTGGGTTATAGATATTTACAATGACACATGGCCTTTGATCTTTACTAGCAAGGACATCTTATTCTCCTGGGCTTGCATTGACTTTTTCTTCCAAAGGAATGAAAAGTATATTTAAGGCCCCACTGCCAGTCCTCAGACCGAATCTTCTAAGTAGAAGGCAAATTTTGTTTAATGTTTTAGGTGACGGTTTTTCATAATCCTCAAAGGCCTGGAAATCTCCTTGGGAACGGAAACTGAAGGGTTGGGAGGCTTTGAGTTAGATCTTTCTAAATTCAGAGGCAGTACGTTGGGCGGAGGGTTTGGACTAGATGACCTATAAGGTCCCTTCCAACTCTGTTAACTCTGTTAATCTAATCTTTTTTTTTTTTTTAATTACATTTATATGCCTTCTCAAGACTCAGGGCGGCTTACAATTTTGGGATACAACCCAGTGTGCTCAGCAATAGCCTTCATTCCATTGTATGTGCCTGCTTATTACTAAGCGGCATTTTTACAAGGTCAGCTAATTGCCCCCAACAATCTTGGGTCCTCAGTTTACCTACCTCGAGAGGATGGAAGGCTGAGTCAACCTTGAGCCTGGTGGGATTCGAGCCTACAGCAGTTGTAGGCAGCTGGAACTTAAGTGCAGGCAATTAACAGCCTGAGCCACCAAGGCCCTTTAATCTAAGTCTAGGATCAGGACAGTGGTGGGATTCAATTTATTTTTACTACCGGTTCTGTGGGCGTGGCTTGGTGAACATGGCAGGGGAAGGATAATGTAACATCTCCAGTCAGAGGTGGCATTTGCTGGTTCTCCAAACTACTCAAAATTTCCGCTACTGGTTCTCCAGAACCAGTCAGAATCTGCTGAATACCACCTCTGGACCAGGGGCTGCACAGGACACAGAAAGCACACACACCTTGTGTTATATGCTCTGCTCTGTAGCACAGGCCTCCGTGCTAACTTGGGCAAGAATGTCAAAGCAATGGGTATGATCAAAAGAGTTCTTCAAATGTCATTGTCCCAAAGATGCTTTTTCAAAAGGCAACTGGAGTTTGTTTTTCCTTGAAGGTGTTTGTCATGCCCCTGTCGGAGTCTGAATCTGAGGAGGAAGACAAACAGCTGACAGGGAGAGGAAGTGTGGCTCTGTTGCCTGTGGAGGAAGTGGGGGAAGGGCAAAGTCTGGCTGGGTAGAGCAGGGGAGAGGTAGAACAAGGGAAAGGGGTTCAGAAGAAGACCCAGGCCCATCCCCTCTTCATCCTAGGGGATGCAGAGAGGAACGGAGAAGAGAGCAATGTGGGTTGCATGGGTTATGGGGGAGGAAAGGGCCCTGATTCCCTTCATTAGGCACACCTGAGAATGAGAGTTTAAAAGAAATGCATGCTGAGTGCAGGGAGCAAGCATGAGTTTATCTTGTGTTGACTTTGCTTATCTGTGTTCCTGGCACCTTCCCAACCATGTTGAGTTATTGCTGTGCCTTCATGTCTGGAATTCTTGCTCCTCCCCTGTTGGAAAAATTACCTCATTTTGCCTTGATTGGACTTATAGTTACAGTTTTTGTTGACCACGTTTTGGACTCGATTCTCTTCAGCCAAAGGCTGTTCCTGGGAGAGTTTTTCTCCAGCCAGAAGGTAACCAGGACATTGGGGGCAAAGTTGGAGCTAATAAAGGGACTCCTACTGATTATCTGACTGCATTGCCTTTGTGCCACGCCCTGGGTCATCACAGTGTTTTGCTTCTTCCATCAGAACTGAAGAAGATTCTTGGATGAGAAGTGAAAGATCTTCAAGGAAAAGCAAAGTCCCATTGCCTTTTCAAAAAGCACCTTTAGGAAAACCATGATCCGGATGACCGAGAATCTTCATAGATGTTCAACCTTCATTCCTTCATTGCGTTCAGCTTTGTTGAAGTGACACTTGGCTGCCTTGCCTTATAGACTCCAGTGAGGGAGACAAAAGAGGCAGCTAATTGCTTTCAATGCATTCGAATTTTATTCCAAGTGCACTTAATTAGACCCATAAATGGGGAAGTGAATCAATTACTTGCAGGAGGAACAGAGTCTGTTGGCTGGTGATACCATGATGTATGGGAGGAAAGTTGGGGAAAAAAAAGGGGGAAGCTTTGCAGGGTTTGGAGACGTTGCAAGACAGATCCCTACACGATGGATTATTTTAATTCTTCTGTTACCGTAACTGAAGGTAAGTGAATGAGATGAAATTCACTTTAATGTTTAATGAAAAGAAGGACAAGAGAGACATGATAGCAGTCTTCCTATATTTGAGGGGCTGCCACAAAGAAGAGGGAGTCAAGCTATTCTCCAAAGCACCTGAAGGAAGGACAAGAAGCCATGGGTGGAAACTAATCAAGGAGAGAAGCAACTTAGAACTAAGGAGAAATTTCCTGACAGTGAGAACAATTAACCAATGGAACAAAATGCCTCCAGAAGTTGTGAATTCTCAAACACTGGAAGTTTTTAAGAAGAGATTCAACAACCATTTGTTTGTGGCCTGAACAGGGGGTTGGACTAGAAGACCTCCAAAGTCCCTTCCAATTTTGTTATTCTATGCTGTGCTGTGCTGTGCTGTGCTGTGCTGTGCTGTTCTATTCCTTAATCTATTCCATTCCATTCTATTCTTTCCTTATTCTATTCTATTCTATTCTATTCTATTCTATTCTATTCTTCCTTATTCTATTCTATTCTATTCCTATATTATCCTATATTCCATTCCATTCCATTCCATTCCATTCCATTCTATTCTATTCTATTCTATTCTATTCTATTCTATTCCTTAATCTATTCCATTCCATTCTATTCTTTCCTCATTCGATTCTTTCCCTATTCTATTCTATTCTATTCTATTCTTCCTTATTCTATTCTATTCTATTCCTATATTATCCTATATTCTATTCTATTCTATTCCATTCTATTTTCATTCACATGGTTCAATAACACAAAATTATCCACATCCAATGTTGCCAACATTTTGCTCTTGAGATATCTAGATAACCGGATCAAAAGATGAGAAATTGGAATGTCCAGATGGAGTTAGACGACATAGAGGATTGAAATTACACAGAATAACTGAGTTGGAAGGCACCTTGGAGGTCTTCTAGTCCAACCCCCCTGGCTCAAACAGGAGACCCTATAATCATTCTGGACAATTGGCTGTCCAATCTCTTCTTGAAACCTCCAGTGACGGACAACCCACCACTTCTAGAAGTAAACCATTCCACTGGTTAATTGTTCTCACTGTTAGGAACTTTCTTCTTAGTTCTAGGTTCCTGTATCAGAAAGGATTAGATAGGGAAATGTACACTGTGCTACATTTTTTAAAAAAATTAAGCACCGATGTTTGTATTTTTAGTTTGTTTCTCTGAACTTTAATCCACTGAAAACTTTGTAGAAGCACACTGCCTAAAGGTCAGTTAAATTACTTCTCGTACATAGGTCAAGGATATCTGCTTATGGGTCCTGTCTTTGCTTGAAGATATATACCTCCTCCATTTCTCAAGACCTGAGTCATTTTGTGGTAAGGACAACAGAAGATGCTTCATGAGAGATTTATTTCCAGTGAAGATTGCCAAGAACATAATTACTGTCTGAGCGCTGCAAACTGTTTGGAATTTGACAGACAAACAAACCAACGCAATTTCTTCACTGCCTCTTATTTGCAGCCTTAATGGAAAGGAAGGCAAGATAATAGATGTGGGTGGATAGTCCGGTGAAGAGCAAAAAAATAAAGTGACTCAGCAATAGCCAGTGGTCAGCAATTCCCCCGTCTTATGAAATATACAACTTTGCAACTCCAGCATCCAAGCCATCATTCCAGTACAGAGCTGAACTGGAGTAAATCATCGCCTACCAGTGTCTTCGTGGTCCTGTATTTCAGAGATACAGATTAATTTTTTACAGATAATATCAGAAGCTTGAGATCTCAGAATAAAAGTATAACAAGAGTTGGAAGGGACCTTGTAGGTCATCTAGTCCAACCCCCCCGCCACCTAAGCAGGAGACCCTACACCATTTCTGACAAATGGCAGTCCAGTCTCTTCTTGAAAGTCTCAAGGGATGAAGCTCCCACAACTTCCAAAGGCAACTTCTGTCCCGTGGGTTGTTTGTTCTCACTGTCAGGAAATTTCTCCTTATTGCCAGGTTGAATCTCCTTGATCAGCATTGAAAAAAAAAACAAGAGTAGTTTTAACTAAGCGTGTGATTAATTACGGTCTCAGAAGCCTTAGTCAGAACAGAAAGTATCTATTTGGGGTATTGAACATCATCATCATCTTTTAAGGACCCCATAATCCCTTGTGGGGTGGAGTCTGGGCAATTGAATGGAGCTAGCAGAGTGTTTTTTAATGGCCAGATGCCTTTCCTGTCACCAGTGCGGAGTTTTGTTCAGCGGATATATTCTCATTGTGCCCAGAGAGAGAAATATCTCCCTCTACCTGGGATCGATCTCACAGCCTCCTGATTGTGAGGCAGGAGCTCCACCTTTTGGCCACTGTACCATTCCATTTGGGGTATTGATGACGCAGCAATTTCTGTGAATATCATGCCAATTATTTCATTTGGCACCTGTTGTTAGGAATTATTTGACCTTTCCAGATATTGGCAGAATCGGTACCTTCCTTGCCACAATTGAGTTGGGTATTTAAGTTTTATTTCTTACGCCAACATTATACTTCTACTGTTCAGATGACCTCTCATCCTAGCTGAGACTTCAGCTCTATTTGAACCCTTGGTTTCAATGCGGCTGGAACACTGAATTTGGTTCATTTTTTTTCCCCCTGAATCAACCTGGAAAGAAAATCACCGATAGATACAAAGGTTGATTGGTTGAATGACTGATTGAAGACCCTTTGATTTGACTTCAATGATTCACTTTGAATTATCCTCGTATTTAGAAAGTTGATTTGTCTCGGAAATGGAGTCAATTTGCTCTCTGTCAAATCTATGAATCTAAGCTTTTTCAGAATCCTAATGTCTACGATCCTGCACTAATTTGCAAATCTCCAAATTTTTCCAGCCTCCTCCTCCTTCTCTCTGTGCCTCAACCCCTTCGTTACCCTACCACGTGACCATCTGAAATCAAAGGTAATAACTCTCCGAATGAAAAATTGATAGCTCTCTGAGCTCCCCCTTCTACTTCTGACTCTCCTCTTAATTTACTTGGTTTATACCAACTGATGACAGAAGCCCATTGTTTTTGCTGAAACATTAACTTCGCAAAGTCATTCCACTCCCATCTGCGGTACTAAAATTAATGATTCCCTCTGCAACATCTGTTTAATTAACTAACGGTACCACGGAAGAGGCATCCAAATACCCCTGCGACTAAATCAGGCTCAAATTAGGGAAATACGATGTTAAATTGTATCAGAGAGAAGCCGAGATTATCCTTTTGAACGCTGACATTCATTAGCTCCTCCACCACCCCATGTATCTTCATAATGAAAAAGCATCAGATGCTCTTCGTTGTAAAGTTTAAGAGCAGGCTGATCTTTTCCCCGTGGCCATGGGGAAGAGGAGGGTGGAGGAAGGAGGGGACATTAGACAGTGGTTTACATTTCTCCCACCTCAGCAGATCCCCGTTTTGCTTCTCATCCAAGAGGCTTACTGCCTGCCTCCTGTCTACAATACAGTCTGTTCACCAGTCCCAAGAATTTTCTACACCCCATTTCAGAAGGTACAGATGAATAGCCTCAATGGCTCTCAGGAGCTAATGACCAACCTTCAGAGTGCTAATGACCAGATGACTGTGAAGAATAGAAATCCTTCCATTCTGTTGTGGTTTGCTGACAGCCGGTGCAGACGGCAGCGGAATCGGACAGTGAGGAAGAACAGGGACCAGTCTGGGAGTCTGGGGTGGACTCAGATGAGGGTCCTGCATCCAATGCAGAGGTGGGGCCAGGAGCATGTAGCAGTGGGGTGCTGACTCCAGAGCCTCTGGAGTCTGGCATCAGTGAGGCAGAGGAACAAGGGGAGCCTTCTGCCAGAATGCACATGCACAGAGCTGCCAGAAGAACAGTTAAGACAAAAGGGGAGTCTTGGAGGTGATTGGCCCTCCCATAAGACATAAAGGATGAGCAAAGGGACAGGAGCCTTTGCAGGAAGCAACTTTGTTCACTCTGTTTGGATTAAACCTCAAAGCTCTGTATGGATTTTGTCCTCCGTTTGGCTTTTTACAGTTAATTTGGCACTTTAGTTGTTGGCAGCCATTCAAAGGAGAGAAAGGTGGGTGCTTATCTTGAGGGACTGTTTGGGACATTCCCGGCTGGGAATGAACATAATTCCCAGCGTTGAAATAAAACAAGAGTTGTTTGGACTAAGTGTGTGCTTAATTACGGTCTCGGGAAGCCTTGGTCAGAACACATTCTTCACATTCAGTCAGAACTGAAGAAGCTTCTTGGATGAGGAGTGAAACTTTTTCAAGGGGAAAAAAAAACAACACAAGAAAGTCCAATTGCATGCTTGGAACAGCCACACTTGGATCTTTTCACAAGACCAACAAATGCATTCTTGAGACTGGACCTCACTGAGATGAAAATGTTGAGAACTGTCCCTCAGGAGCGGAGATGGTGGGAGATGCTCCTGAAATGTGGGAGACTTTGAGATAGCAGAGAGTGGGAGAAATGTAACAACCCATTGTGGCACTCGGCCATATTGAGCCCAGGGTTGTTGTTGTTTTTAACAACACACAACCAAGCTGATTCTGTAAATCTTCCGGGGAGGGGTGGTAGGATAAGGATGGTCGTCATGGCAACAAATGCCATGTGAAATTGAAAGCTTGCACAATTCACCAAGTCCGGCAGCATCTTATAGATGAGATGAAAGAAATAAAGGCAACGAGGCAGTTAGTTGAGGGGGAGAGGAAGACATTGGCCCCCAGTGGGATTTTCCCAGGAAAAAATAGATAAGGCAGTGTTGAAAAGTCATATCCCTCCTAAGGATATCCGTGCACTATGAATCTATTGGCAATGTCAATTTTACTCTCTGAATTCATGGAGATCTAACTTTAACCCTAAATGGATTCCCCACCCCCACACAGTGGGATTTTCCCAAGTATTTTCCCAGGAAACGTAAACAGGGCAGGATCGAAGACTCAAATTTAGGGCACAGATAAAACAGTGTTCTGTCATGCCCCTGGTGGAGACTGACTCCGAGGAAGAGGAGGAACAGCCAACAGGGAGTGGGAATGTGGCTCCAGAGGTGGTGGAGGAGGCTGGGGAAGGGGCAGAGGCCGGCTGAGCAATCAGAGGAGGATCCAGGCCCATCTCCTATCCATCCCAGGGCACGCAGGGAGGAGAGGATCAGGGAAAAGCATGGTCTACTTGGGAGGAGAGGGCCATGATCCTCCTCAGGGCTTACAGCCGGGAGCTATGTATATAAGTTTGTAACTGCATAGTCAAAATTGCTGGAGTCAAAGTTAGTGTTTCCTTTGAAGGAGGTTTCTATTTGTTGCCGTTCTTCCCAAGGACTTTCCCCGGTTATCTGCTTGGAACGTATAATTACTTATCTTGGTTTGCTTCGGAACTTTCACCGAGACGGTTTGTTCTTGTTTTCCTTTTGGCCTCATTAGTTACTTTTGGGACTTTAAACTGTGACTAATAAAACAGTTAAGTTGAAGGCATTGCCGGACTGTAATTCATGTTTTGGGTTTTGGGTTATTTTGAGAGACTACGGGTCATCACAGTGTTCAGAGGATGGGCCTTGGAGAACCATAATGTCTGTGGTAATCCTGTGGCTTTAGATTGAAGAGATCTTGGAAATTCTGCATCCATGTTTTGTGAGAAAAGGATGTTGCTTCTTGAACCCTTGTTAGAATACCTGGATGTAGAATTTGCGTGAAAAGCATCTATTTCATTGGAAGTCCCAGGATTTCTTTTATCTTCCTTCCCTCCCCTTCCCTTCCCTTCCTTTCCTTTCCTTCCCTCCCCTCTCCTCTTCTTCCCTTGCAAAGCTTGATTGTAAGCACAGACGCAAGTTTTTAAAAATTATATCAAAAATGAATGTTTACCCCCTCTAAGTATTCAAGGGGAAGGGAAGGAACTCTAATAAAGCATAATTCTGCTTTATCTGAGCTGGGTTTATTTAAGCTCCATTGATTTTAATTAGAGATTTAAGCAGGTGCTTAACTTTGGCTGGATTTTGTGCCTGAATTTCAGCAATTAGGAGACACTGGGATTATTTCTAATGATGAGCAAACTCCATGTGGCTCAGGATGTGATTAGGAACATCATTATTAAATACTTGGAGGGAAAGTCTGCAGAAGTGACGAGAAAGAACCAAATGCATCTTTCATTCACTTAAGTCAAGGTGGAGAGTGCACCAATATATTTTTTTTTCCTGGAATGTGGAGAATAAAAAGATGATTAGGGTGACTGAAGGCTAAAACCTGTGAAGAACGGTTGCAGGAATTGGATATGTCTAGTTTCATGCAAAGGAGGACTGAGGGTGACAGGATAGCAGTCTTCCAATATTTGAGGGGCTGCCACTTAGAAGAGGAGGGTCAACCTATCCAAAGCACCAGAAGGCAGAACAAGAAACAATGGATGGAAAACTAGCCAAGGAGGGAAGCATCGTAGAGCTAAGGAGAAATTTCCTGACAGGGAGAACAATAAACTGGTGGGACGGCTTGCCTCCAGAAGTTGTGGGTGCTTCATCACTGGTGGCTCTCAAGAAGAAACTGGACAACTGTTTGTCTGAAAGGAACAGGGGGTTGGACTAGAAGACCTTCAACATCCCTTCCAGCTCGGTTATTCCGTTAAACAGCACACCAATGAATTAAACCTGCAGTGTGGTAAACAAAAATACATTTTCCTTTCCTCCATGCCAATAATTGGTCTGTCTAATGTAGATTGGTTAAATGTTGGAGGAGGCTGGAAGTTTTCCTTCATTTGAGCTTTTTATTTGTTTTGGTTTTTTTGAAGGCAGTTCAAGATAAAAAAAAGGGGCAATAAAATGAAGTCAGCAGGTTAACAACGGTTTGAAGTTTTGCCTCTTCTCCTGCTTCTTAAAGCCAGCAAACACCTGTGTGTGGAGCATCTCTAGTGGCTTACACAAAAGATTTAATGGGTTTTCTGCCTCTAACTATTTTCAGAACACCTTTGCCTGGCCTTCTGCTGAAATCTAGCATGGATGGAGAAGGCGTTAGTCAGAAACTGTGATTTCCTCAGTGGCTTGGTGCTCTGGCCTGCAATGGTTCCTCTGTGGCTCTCCCAGAATGCCCCTTGGCAGAAGAATGTGTGAGCGGCACCCTGGGTAAAACCCTGTGACAATCCACAGGGAGAGATGGGATGTGGGGCATCCCTTTTCTACCCAGAAAAGGACGTTCATATCTTTAAGGATTATTTATTTATTTATTTATTTATTTATTTATTTGAACTTGTATGCCGCCCCATCTCCGAAGACTCGGGGCGGCTCACAACTAAAAACACAGAACAATAAATATTTAAAAAAACAGTGATTAGATCTCACTTTCACAGCTTGTGTGAAAAGCACTGTCCTGACCTAGGCTTTTCCAACAGCACGAAGCCGACTCCTTCTCCTGATAAACCCCTTTTATTTAGCGTACAGGGAATTCCTCTCCAGCAAAGTCCCAGCCAACAGTCTTGCAAGAGATTTCACAACTACAGACCTTTATCGGGCTTGGGGAGTTGCCAGGCCAATATCTTCCAGATGCCACACTGTAGCAGACAATAATCGGCAAGAATGCAGGAACAGATCTTCACCCAAATGAACTAATTGTCTTCTGCAAAACCCCATTACCCTTTAGTTCCTCTTTATTCCCTAGGGGAGGAGCCATTCACCGTCTACCTGTGGCTTTACTCCCAAGTCAATCCTTGTTCCTTAACTGTTCCCTTCTTCTGGCAGCTCTGTGCATGTGGACACTGGGAACAGGCTCCAGCTGTTCTTCTGCCTCACTGCTGTCCGACTCCAAAGGCAGCTGATAACTGTCAGACAGCTCTGGCCCCATCTCTGCCTCCGAAGCAGAGCCCTCGTCGGATCCTTCCCCAGACTCCAGGACTGGCCCACGTTCCTCCCCACCCTCCTCACTGTCCGAATCTGCTGCCAGCTCCATTGGCCACTGACAGGCCACAACAAGCAGACAGTCAAAAAAATAATTTGGGGTTCCAACTTGAGCTGGGGCTGCACAAAAATAAATAAAAATGAAAGAAGAAATATGTATTCCCAAAACCAAAACAGTTTGCCTTGAGGATCAGGCTGCAGAGAAATGTGGTACAACAGATTTTTATAGGGGGAGTTTGTCCGGGATGTCACATGCTGCTTCTAGGGTGACCCTTGAGGGGTGCACACATGTGTGTTTGTGTGCATTTAGGCATGTTTATTCTTGTGAACATGCTTTTCCTCTGTGAGACCTCGTTTAATTAACCGTGTTTGCATTTGCAGATCTTATCCTTTGATATGTGGATTAGGTCTGGGCGACTAATCTTAATTAGCTCTGTTGCATTTGCGGACCTTATCCTTTGATATGTGGATTAGGCCTGGGCAACTTATTTGGGGGGTTTGAGAAAGGGATTTTTTTTTCCCCATTTGTTATTTGTACTTGATGAATTTAGTTTCGATTATCTAGCGGAGACCTCGATTCTCAGACCAATGTGGATTCCTGTTAATATTTGAAAAGGAAGACGGAAATGGAATCAAGAGTAAAATATATTTTGATCTCAAACTTCCCACAGCCCGCAAGAAAACAGTCAGCTCATCGACAATTATAACCAGGACCCAGGGTGTTTGTGCTATTGCTGCTGTGTTTTCCTCCTCTAACTTGCAACCCAACGGATAGATTGCTAGATACTGCCTAGCTAAATGTCTTCCTTTTTTCCCCCCTCTTCCTTTGTGCAAATGAAATATAATTATGTGGCACGGAGATGTGACATATGCTGCCGTCGTTGCGGGAAAGGTATAGCTTCGTAGATCTTGTAAGCTTCCAATGATGGGGGGGGGGAAGGGGCTCATCCCATCATCATTTTCTCCAGTCATCTGTGCCCCTCGCATCAGGCACATGGACCAAAACACCATGGTTTCATTAAGAGATACCATTGCTTCTTTAATGGAGCTAAGCTGCCAAGATTAGCCCTACCTTGAATATACTTGGAAGCTGTCATGCGGCAACAGCAAAGAAGCAACCCATTACAACTCACGGGCCTCCATTCTTTCCCCCGTGAAAAGGCATTTTCGCGTCGAAAAAACTTCAGATCTAATAACAGAAAATTATCTTGATGTAGACTCGTCGGGTGGGAAGAAAGTGGGCGAGCATCGCAACGGGTTTTAAGGCAAGGGGGAAGGGGGGAAGGAGTTCTGCGCCTGCACACACACACACACACACACACACACATACACACACACCCACACACCAACTCAACCCAACCCTTCGGAGGAAATTGCAGGGAAAGATGTCAATGGGCGAATGAGAAAGGAGAGAATCGGAAGGAAGAGGAAGAAGGTGTTTGAAAAGCCATTATGGTTTTTGGGGTTTTTCCCCCCCCCCGTCCCAGCAATTGAAATACTTCTTCAGGTGGCACTTCTGGAAGCTGAAGAGTGGCCTTCTGAGGGCGGACTTTAGGGAATAAAAATCTGATTTCTCTTGGGAAGAAAAATGCTCTGGAACATCCAGCCTCCCATTCCCCAAAAAGAGCCTGGGGGAGAGGCGTTTGTCTCCGGTGGGGTTTGCGACAAACGGTGGAACTCAGTTTGGTCTAGTGGTTAAGGCACCAGGCTAGAAAATGGGAGATGGTGAGTTCTAGTCTGGCCTTAGTTATGAAATCCAGCTGGGTGACTTTGAGCCATTCACCAGGAGACAGTGAGTTCTAGTCCCAACTTAGGCATGAAAACCGGTTGGGTGACTTTGGGTCAATCACCAGGAGACGGTGAGTTCTAGTCCCACCATAGTTATGAAATCTAGCTGGGTGACTTTGGGCCAATCACCAGGAGACAGTGAGTTCTAGTCATGAAAGCCAGTTGGGCACCTTGGGTCAATCACCAGGAGATGGTGAGTTCTAGTCCCAACTTAGTCATGAAAGCCGGTTGGGTGACTTTGGGCCAATCACCAGGAGACAGTGAGTTCTAGACCCGCCTTAGGCATGAAAGCCAGTTGGGCGTCTTGGGTCAATCACCAGGAGACTTCTAGTCCCACCTTAGTTATGAAATCCAGCTGGGTGACTTTGGGCCAATCGCCAGGAGACAGTGAGTTCTAGACCCACCTTAGGCATGAAAGCCAGTTGGGCGTCTTGGGTCAATCACCAGGAGACTTCTAGTCCCACCTTAGTTATGAAATCCAGCTGGGTGACTTTGGGCCAATCGCCAGGAGACAGTGAGTTCTAGACCCACCTTAGGCATGAAAGCCAGTTGGGCGTCTTGGGTCAATCACCAGGAGACTTCTAGTCCCACCTTAGTTATGAAATCCAGCTGGGTGACTTTGGGCCAATCGCCAGGAGATAGTGAGTTCTAATCCTGCCTTAGGCATGAAAGCCAACTGGGTGGCTTTGAGCCAATCACCACGAGACGGTGACTTCTAGTCCTGACTTAGGCAAGGGAAGGAAGGGAAAGAAGGAAGGGAGATGGGAGGAGGACGTCTGTCTGTTTTTAACTTAGCATTTGAAAAATATGAACCGTTTTGAATGTCGCTTCCCGAAGAGACGTTCCGTCTGCTAACGCATGGCCCCTTTGTTGACAAACTACCTTTGGGCAGATGAAATAGTGTGGTGTGTTGTTTCTCCCTACGTAATCCATCACATTATAAGTCCTTTCCTGGGTATGTTTCTTATTCTGGATTGTTTATGCAGTTGTTTTTAGCAAGTTGTCAATGCTAAGCATCTCCGGTCCCCGAAGATGGAATCTCAGGGTAAATCTAATGCAAGCCTGAGACCCCCCCCTGAGAGGTATATTGTTAATTCCAAAAGCTGTCCCTTCAACACAAATCAGATTGATGAGCACTTGGCGCCAACGGAGCTTAAGAATGGCAAAGATGGAAGGAAAAAAATATAACTCTCCTCTTCTATCAGAGGTGGTTAATTCTGCCCGGATGATATAAAAAGGGGGATGAAAACCTCCAATTCTAGACCAGAACAGGCAATTATTCCTCCAGACTTTTGGTGGTGGTGGTGGGGATTCCCTTAAAATCCTGATGGGTTCCGATGGCATTTCTGTTCCAAATGCAAAACACAAGCAGAGGAGAGGCCTTTCAGTTTCAGTTTCACAGCACCAAGCAGCTTTCGTACAGAACAGTTCAGCTAAGCCACGCCCAGGTTCCTAGCTGTCTCCTTCTTGCTCAGCAAATACTGTTTCAGTTTCCAAACACCCCTCTACACTCTCACACACTGACAGGACGCTAGCCAGATGAATACCAATGGATGCTGGTAGTCAGAGGCAGAATTCCCCCCCCCCACATTTTCCTCCCCAAAAACTAAGCCCAACCACATAGTTTCGTAGCGAAGCACGGGCATTGAGCTAGTGTGTTATAATATGCATATATAACATGACCTATACAAGTATATATACAAGTATATACCTACACACATATACATCCCTTTGCAGAAACATTTGGAAATTAAAGAGATTGAATAACAGGGAAATCCTACTGCCTCAGCTCCACCTTGATAAAATAAATTAAGCCAATCTGAATACACGTTTCTGCAAGATCCCGGCTGGATTTTAGTATGTGGAGATCCAGAAGGTGAGAGCAAATAATCCATAAATCAAAACTCAGAGCCTGTCTTGAACAGTTTTTCTTTCTTTCTTTCTTTCTTTTTTTTGACACGGTTCTTTCACTCCAATGTGACTTTTATCTGTCATTCCCCTATTATAAATTAAATAATTCCGCCACCTCGATAGGGAAGATCTGAGATTTATTATCTCTTGGAGATCCATTAAGAGCACAAAGTCCTCCAAAGCACCGAAGATGACTTAACCTTGTTCTAATGAGGGAGGGGTGGTCCTTTAAATAAAGGGCTGATGATCCATCATGCAACCTTCCCCCATGATTTGGAGACAAGCATGCCTCCCCCCCTCCCCACCCCCCACCCCTGTGACACAGGATCTGCTGGCTACCGAAAGGTTGACAAGGTGGCCAACCTTATCAAAAGACGCCTAATTTTAAGAAATATAATTGGTGACAGTCACCGGAGTCAACCAAGTCTGAAGGGAAATAGATTGGAGCCTGCTGTGGCTTTCAATAGAAGGTGCGTAATGCCTTTGCAAACATCTGTAAGTCTGCAAGGGTTATTCTTTATTCTATTCTATGTCTTGGTCCCTGGGGTTGGTGGGGGGGGAATGGAGAAATGACTCCCTATAGGGCACCCCCTGCCCTCTACAGCTCAATAGCCCTTCTGTCAGTCTTGCTTGCCAGCAAATGTTCTCTCTGTTTATCTCATAATGGCCATTAGCCCGTCATTGAAATAAGACGGATGGAGTCATTTGGCCTCCAAACCTGCTTTGTCTCTCTATGCCATGACATACCAAGGGAAGAAGGAGGGGGGAGGGGGGGAGAGACATCACAGGAATATGATTATCCTTCAGAGTTCATCATGGGCCTTCCCTGCAGAGCTTGCTTAGCCCCAAGCCAACTAAAATGGCATGGAAGAGGAGTTGCCTGGGGCAACCATCAAGAAAAACCAAGTGATCTTAAGTAGAGACATCACCAGAAGGTCATAGTCCCTTGAGGTTCCTCACCAAGCATCTCAGAGGATGGTAAAAGCAAGGAGAGACCTTCACAGCACTTCTATCTGTTCCAATATTTGAAGAGCTGTCACAAAGAAGACGGGGCTCAACCTATTTTTCCAAAGGCGAGAGAAGGAACCAATGGATAGAAACTAATTAAAGAGAGATTCAACTCACTCCTGACAGTGAGAACAATCCATCAATGGACTTGCCTCCAGAAGTTGTGGGTGCTCCATCACTGGGGACTTTTAAGAGGAGACTGGACAGCCACATGTCTGAAAGGGTATAGGGTCCCCTGCTTGAGCAGGGGGCTGGACTAGAAGTCCTCCAAGGTCCCTTCTCACTCTGGTATATTCTATGTTGTATGTTCTGAAGAAAATATTTGTAGCTCAGGGTTGAACCGAAGGGTCGTTGGTGCTCTCAGAGGTTGGTGGTTTTCTTGCAGACGTTTCACTACCCAGCTAGGTAACATCATCAGTGCCAGAAGAGAGCAGGGTTTGCTCTCTGTTTCTATCCTCTCATTCACACAAAGGCAATGGATTTAGTCACTTCAATGACCATCGAGTCTGCTTTGATCCCTAAGTCTCTTGGTTAAATAAGCACCGTGTTTTGCCCCAGACTGAGTTCAATCCTGCATCCGCCATCCGTACAACCAAAATGGTCTGTTCTGATCCAGGTCTCCAAACAAAACAAACCCTGTGTAATTGAAGCAATGATTCCTTTGTTAGGAATGCCAGCAATACCGACAAAAAGTTTCTCTCTCACCTCAGGCTAACAAGTCCATCTGGCAGGGAGATGAATAGTTGTCTGCCACATCTATTCATCTCTGTCCCCTACCTTTTATCCCCAGAGCTAGGGTGAGGCTTTGTTAGCAGCAGTGGCTTTTCTGTCCCAAGGACCGGCCCATAGATTTCCCCTGCTCTCCTCTCCTCTGCCTTCTGCATATCCATGCATCAGGCACTGGACCCGGCTGTTCCTCCTCTTCCTCATCAGCCACCTCCAGACCTGGGGGCTGTTGACTCACCATCTGAGGGCTGATTGACAGCCCAGGCTCTGCCTCTGCCTCTGCCTCTGTCTGTCTGTCTCTCTCTCTCTCTCTCTCTCTCTCTCTCTGCCAGCTCCATTTCCTTTTCCCTATGGAGCCCTCAGGTTGCCTTGACTCCCACAGCTCCTCCTCCTCCTCTGATTCATTTGCTGGAGAGGCCAGTGGCCGACAGGCCACAACACGGTCCTTAGCCTCGGATACTTTGCTTTGACAACCTACTAATCTTCGTTTGGGCCCACTCAATCCCCACGATTAGAGATCCCCAGTTTCAAAAGTGAGCCTTTGACATCCCAGCAACTTTCGTTTTGCTGTCAACCGTCACGGCCCTTCGATGTTTGCTTGCTCCTTATTACATTGGCTGGACTCCTGCCCTGTCACTTATTAGATGTTCTGTTTCCCACTCTGTGATTAAAATAATGAGGCTGAATGTCAGCAAGTGGCACAAACCTTTGCGGGAAGGGCGATGATCGGAATTATTTCCTTCGTGTTCCCTTGCGCTCTATTAACTCGGGAGAAAGTCGCGAGACCTCGCCTTCAATTACAATGTCTTCTGCATCTCACAGATGGTAATTGTCTTCTTAGTGGGGTTTTTTTTCCATTCCCCGTCTCCTCCTCCCAGCCTCCATCTCCTTCTGAACTAATGCTGGACTAAAATCAATCTGGACAGGAGAGAGAGAGAGAGAGGGAGGGAGGGAGGGGGAGAGAGAGAGAGAGAGAGAGAAAGAGAGAGGAGGGAAAACAATACAGGGGGAAGCATTTCAAAAACCCTTTCAAAGACCGTCATCCAAATAAGAGGCAGAAAACCAGTGGGATAAAGTAAGATTTGGGAGACGTGGTGTCCCATCAGCGACAATATCTGCAAGTTGCTTAATTGCCCAGCTATTGTCAGGATACAACAGGTAGTTGGGAGAGAAATTAAATACGCCACCTATTTCATGGACAAAAGTCACCGAAATCTGGGCAACGATACAGAAGACAGATTGAGGGTTTTTCTCATCACAAAAGAGCCCTTTCAAATTTGATCAGAACTGAAGAAGCTTCTTGAATGAGAAGTGAAATGTCTTTGAGGAAAAACAAAGGAAGTCCAGTTGCCACTTAGAAAAAAACACTTTTGGGACAACCATGACCTGGATGAAAGAGAATCTCTATGGGCACTGAGCTCTTTGTAATGATTTAAATCCCATTTCAGGGTCTGTTTTTCCCCGAACACCATCACTCTGCTAAACAAATAATTCCCTCAACCCTGTCAAACTATTTACTAAGTCTGCATTACTACTACTATTAATCCTCCCATCCTTCCTTTCACCCATCTCCTCCCACTTATGACTGTAACCTTGTTGCTTGTATACTTACAATTTATGTTGACTGTTTCCTAGTATGATTTGATTGCTTAATGTACCCTATGACTATTATTAAGTGTTGTGCCTTATGATTCTTGACTCTTGACAAATGTATCTTTTCTTTTATGTGCACTGAGAGCATTTGCACCAAAGACAAATTCCTTCTGTGTCCAATCACAATTGGCCAATAAAGTATTCTATTCTATTCTCTATTCTATTTGAGCATCTCCCAAAGTATTCTTATGAAGATGACAATGGATGTAATTTGAACATTGAAATGACATCAAGCTCATTCAATGATATTCTATTCTATTCTATTCTGTTCTCTTCTGTTCTCTTCTCTTCTCTTCTCTTCTCTTCTCTTCTATTCTTTCCTCATTCCATTCTATTCTACTCTATTGTATGCTATGCTATTCCTTATTCTATTCTATTCTGTTCTCTTCTCTTCTATTCCATTCCATTCCATTCCATTCCATTCCATTCCATTCTATTCTATTCTACTCTACTCTATTCTATGCTATGCTATTCCTTGTTCTATTCTATTCTATTTTATTCTATTCTATTCTGTATTATTTCAGGTGATTCTAGAAGGACATTGTACGGGGATGTAAATTTTAACCAAGAGAGGAAGAGTCCCAGGATTTACAAAGATAAGTTTAGGGGCACAAGTTCATTCAGAATCAAAGTGGAAGGGACCTTGGAGGTCTTCTAGTCCAGCCCCCTGCCCAAGCAGGAGACCCTATTTCAGCTAGGGGGTTGTCCAGTCTTTTCTTAAAAACCTCCAGTGTTGAAGCACCCACAACTTCTGAAGGCAAGCTTTGAGACCCATCGCTTTGAGATGCCTATCTAAAACACGTCAAGCTAGTTTTCCCACAACCAAAGAAGAGTGTTTCACAACTACAGTGGTAAGTTAAGTAGATGAGGTTCATTCAATTGAGGCCAATGTAATCTGGTCATTTTACACTCATTCAGAAGAAGAAGAAATCACTCTAGTCGTTTTCACTTATGTGGACTGAATTGTCAAAATGAGCATTGTGTTCATTGGGTCTCTTCAAATGCAGCTCGGTCCATAAGCAGGAAATGTCCCTGTGGAAATCTGAAATCAATCCATTCCCAAATGGATAAATGTTTGCTTTTCAAAATCCCAGGGGGGGTTTTGTTTACACAATCTCAGATGATCCAAATTAGAAGGAAGAGTTGGCTTGCAGCCTTCAGCAGGAGTGCCAAATTTGATCCGATATTCCCTTTGCTCCCCTGTAATTAAGATTTGTGCTATGAGATGACAACCAACAACACCCTAAACCAATCTTCTCCATGCCTATGCCCTTTGTTTGTGTCATTTGTGTAGGCATGAACGGAGAGACCTAAATGCACTCTCTCCCTCTCTCTCTCTCTCTCTCTCCTCGCTCTGCCACCTATATTTAAATGGATCCTTTTAGCACATACGCCACTCTCCCTCCCTCCGTGGGTAAATTTCAAAGCAGGCTTTTATCTCCTGATATGCCCTGCATAAATACATTTGTATTCATCAAAGCAACGTGGCTCAGCTGAGAATCACACTGCCTCGAGAAACCAAGTGGATAACAAATAGGCCTGATCTTTCCTGGAGGAGACACAGATCAGTTCGGGTCACACCGGAATGTGTAAATACCGATGCCTCCTGGAGCCTTCTTAATTATGACGAAGTGAAGTTTAGGAAAGGAGGAGGTTGGGGTGAGTGGGGGCGGGGGAAGCACTGGACTTTAGGCTGACTGATGAATTGCGTGCCTCTTTTTCTCCGGGAAAAAGTTCTACCAGGTGCTCCTGTTCTGCTCTCATGGTGTTTGGGCATAATGAAAACAAGGTCAGGCTCGGGCAGATGCTGATGGACCAAGGGAAGAAGTGATGGAGAGAGCCACATCACTGGCTGGGCATTCAGAGGAAGACCCAGGCCCACCCCCTCTTCATCCTAGGGCACACAGGGAGGAACGGTAAAGGGAGAAATGTGAGTTGCATGGTTTATGGGGGAGGAAAGGGCCCTGATCCCCTTCATTGGCTGCAGCTGGGATGACTGTTTAAGAGGGCAAACTGCAAACGGCAAAGTTGCTGGAAGCAAAGCGTGAAATTATTCTGGTTTGTCAAGTCTTATCTGAGTTCTGGCGTCCTCCCAAGTGTGTGTTTCATTATCTTTTGATGTCTTCCATCCCTTATCCTGCCCTGCCTGGTTAATTGCTGCAGTGTAGTTTGTCTTGGTTTTTATTTATAATTTAGATGTACTTCGAGTTCGGACAGAATTTCTTCCCTTTGAAAACTGTTGTTGGGAGAGTTTTCTTTTCTCCAGATGATGATAACTGGATATTGGGGGCCAAGTTGGGGGTATTAAAGGGATTTTACCTATTTTTGTGACTTTGTTGCTTTTGTGCCATGCCCCTTTGGGTCATCACAGGAGGTTTTTAAGAGGAAACTGGACAGTCATTTGTCTGAAATGGTATAGGGTTTCCTGCCCAAGCAGAAGGTTGGACTACTTGGCCTCCAAGGTTCCTTTCAACTCTATTATTCTATTACTCTATTGTTTTTATAGGATCATGTCTACCCATCTTTTCAAAACCAAAGGAAGTCTGGAACCGTATAGGATCTCGTGCCAGGGGCAGGGGGTTCGACTAGAAGACCTCCAAGGTCCCTTTCAACTCTGTTATTCAGTGTTCTATCTGGACACACCCAAAATGTCTCCTTCTCCTCTTTCACAATTAGAGCCACTATTGATACAAATGAGCTTCCCTAGCCAAGTTGATTGGTCTGAGTGCTAAAGAGCTTGCAATCTGACTCCAGGAACAGCTCACCCTTCTCCCCGTAGCTTCAGTGAATTATGTGCTGCCTCATAATATGGGGAACAGCAAACATTAATAAGGCACATGACAAGTTTGGCAAGTCAAGCGAAACGAGAGCATCTGTCACCAAGGGGCAAATAGCCAACTTTTTCCTCCCGAGGGAATGACAATTGAATCGCAAGTTTGCCAAGGTATACATTGGAAAGGGGGACCAAAAAAAAATACACATCCCTCTGAGTGTTCTTGCCAAATGCAAGAGAAAGAGATTACAAATTACCACCGACAATACTGCTACCCTTCAAAAAGACCTCGACTATGTATCAGAATGGTCGAACAAATGGCAACTTCAAATCTCAACAAATAAATGCTCTGTCTTACATATTGGCAAAAAATAAATCAGAAAATAAACTACAAGCTGAATAGTCAAGACCTTCTTGATGATCCAAACTCTGTCAAGGACCTTGGAGTACTCATCTCTAATGATCTAAGTGCTAGAGCCCACTGCAACTACATAGCCAAAAAGGCATTAAGAGTTGTTAACCTAATCCTGCGTAGCTTTTTCTCCAGTAATATCACACTACTAACTAGAGCATACAAAACATTTGCTAGACCAATACTTGAATACAGCTCATCAGTCTGGAACCCACATTATGTATCTGATATTAACACAGTTGAGAAAGTCCAGAAATATTTCACAAGAAGAGTTCTCCACTCCTCTACTTGTTGCAGAATACCTTCTGCCACCAGACTTGAGGTTCTAGACCTAGAAAACCTAGAACTACGCTGCCTTCGGTCCGATCTAAGTATAGTACATAAAATTATATATTGCAATGTCCTACCTGTCAATGAATACTTCAGCTTCAACCATAACAATACAAGAGCACACAATAGATACAAACTCAAGGTAAACCCCACCAAACTTGATTGCAGGAAATATGACTTCAGCAACAGAGTGGTCAATGTCTGGAATTCTCTACCCGACTCTGTGGTTTCTTCCCCAAACCCCCAAAACTTTAACCTTAGACTGTCTACTGTTGATGTCACCCCTTTCCCCTTTCCTAAGAGGTCTTTAGGGGGTGTGCATAAGCGCACCAACGTGCCTACCATCGCTGTCCTATTGTTTCTTTTTATTTTTCTTATATGTATCCATTTATGTATTCACAACTATGTTTATACTTATACCTGTTATCTTATAATCGCTTGACAAAATAAAATTAAAAAAAAATTAAAACCGTACTGAGCCGAATGTATCACTTGAATACAATTTCTCTCTCCCTCTCCCCTCTCAACTTTCTTGTAGGGAGCAAAGGGGAGCCCTTTTAATGAGGAATCTGTAGAAATTTGACTTTAAAAGGGGAGAGGACCCCTCCCCCAGAAAGCCATCAGGAAAACAAGCATACTTTTGATAGTGTTGGTTGAAGCAAAAATGCACTGAGAATGAATACAGAATATAGCAGAGTTGGAAGACCACAGAGCAGAACAGAGATTGTAGAATAATGGTGGAGCCACAAAGCCATGGAAACAACTCTTGAACCCAGGGGTGGGATTCTACCGGTTCGCACCTATTCTCTAGAACCGGTTGTTAACATTCTAAGCAGTTTGGAGAACTGGTTGTTAGAAGAAATTACTGGCCTAATCCTGTAAGAAAGGCAGGAAGGAAACATTCTGGTGTTGCTTACAGAAACTGCCTCTCCATTAACCCTTATTACATTCTTGGCAGGTCTAGACTTCCTGTCTCAGGAACATCTCTGGAGTTTTTTTCCCCTCCTTTGCTGGTACTTTGCCTGTGTGGAGCGACCATTCAAAGTTACAATGGCACTGAAATAGTGACTTATGACCATTTTTCACACTTACGACTGTTGCAGCATCCCCACAGTCATGAGAGTCCAGGCGAGGAGATGTGTGCCTCGATGTGAGTGATGTTGAGTTGGCCACACCCAGCCAATAACAGGACCACCAAGCCACACCCACCACCTAAGCCACACCCACAGAACCGGTTGTTAAAAAATTTGAATCCCACCCCTGCTTGAACCTCTCGGGATGGGAGTGGTGGATCTAGGGGAACGTTCCAAAGGAGGAGAGATGAAGGGATACCAACGATCACCATGAGAAATCCGAATGAAACAGGTGGAAAAACACCCACCGGGTAAGTTCCCGCCAGCTTTCTTCTGGACCACTTGAGAAAAGGAGTAAAGTAGATGTCGGAAGGACGGTTCAACTGGATTAGATTAAGGTTCCAAGTGGCGAGAGGTCAAGCAGATCTGAAAAATCCTCCAAGGAGAAAGAAGAGAAGCTGCTTGGGTAGAAGCAGGTCTTATAAAGGCCGAGAACTCTATTCGTTGGGGACGCGACTTTCTGTCTAAAGTTCCTTTTTTGTCTTGGAGGAAAACGGTTAAATCTTTGAGGATTAAGGCACGGTGGGCAGCTGAAGGTGAGAGTTAGTGAAAGCAAGACTGACTTACTTCAAAACAAGTATTACCTGGGGTGAAACCAGCCAACCTGGCAGATATAAGCCTGTTCATTGTTCAGTCTTCCGTTTGCTTGCTTTCTTCATCTCTGGACTTCGTATTCCTGCTCTGTAGTTGCTGGGCCACGTGCCTGGTCTTTCGACTTCATTATACCTTCTTTGTCTTGCCTGGCCCATGGACTTATCACCGCCAAGAGAACCCTGAACAGCCTGACTGTGAAAGAGTGTTTACTTGTAAGCCTCTTTCTTGCTTTAATTTGTTGGCTACTGCTCATCAGGCTTCTGGATAAGGGATTTGTGGCTTTCTTAGCTGTAAAACCCGATGTGGCATTATCTTGAGGGTTTTTTTTTTTGACATGTAGTGTACCTGGACATGTTCCTTGCTCCAAGACACAAGGAAGAGAGTTGGGGGAAATGTTAAGGTAGACCTAAGAAAGGACAACGACATTTGTGTGCCTCTAGTATTTTTCACTTACGCTAAAAAACTTAATATGAGAATATTTATAGCTCAAGGTTGAACTGTGGGGCCCTTGGTGCTCTCTGAGCTTGGTTGGTTTCTTGCAGACGTTTCATTACCCAATTAGGTAACATCATCAGCACTGGAAGGAAATTGAGTTTTCAGGGAGGAGGAGGAGGAGGAGGAGGAGGAGGAGGAGGAGGAGGAGGAGGAGGAGGAGGAGAACTGTGGGATCCTTGGTGCTCTTTGATCTTGGTTGCTTTCTTGAAGAGATTTCATCACGCAACTAGATAACATCATCAGTGCTGGAAGGGAATTCGGTTTTAAGGGAGGTGGAGGAAAAGCGGGAGGAAAACTGTGGGGTCTTTGGTGCTCTCTGAGGTTGGTTGGTTTCATTACCCAACTAGGTAACATCATCACTATTCTTTGTATACAATTTTCTGAGTTTTAAGGAGCATTTTTAATATGCTGTTGGTCTTCCTTATTTAACTTTCCCCACATGAAAACTTCTAAAGGTAAATTTCTCGTGAAAGTTTGGTGAAAGACCTGTTCCCACTCCTGATCCTTCAACACTTCAAGTCATCACTGAGTTTGGTTTATTTTTGATGTGTTCTGTGCTTTGAAAGGAGGCCATTTATGGGCCAAAACTGTTCCAGTCTCCATTGTTTAACTTTCCCAATGAAAACCGTCTCAAAATTGGTCCCTACCTGTTTGGCCCACCTGTCCTGTGGTTTTCTACAAGACGGGGAGTGAAATTCTGGCCTTCGTCCCTTAAATTGGTGTCCTTTTGATCTGAACGACTGGTTTTTCCCACAGCCAGCTGTTCCTTGTTCCAAAACAAAGTCATCCTTCTCTTCACATTGCTGCGGCTGTCATTTAAAGCCATCGGCCTTGTGCATTCCCCCAGAAAGATGGACTGGCCCTGTCATGTTCACCTGCTGTTTGTGTAAAAACAATAATTGTAAAAAAAGGAGGTTATGAACAGTTTGTCAGTTCTGGTTGCTGAGAGCAACTAGGAAGATGGCACTTAGAGATTGCTGAAGTGCCACGGTGCTGGATTGGAATTTTTTTTTTTTGCCTTGGTGTTAGGTATTTATTTGTCAGTAGGGGTCTGTATTTTCAGAGGCAGCTGAACGAAATGCATCAACAATTGTTTCTGGCTGTTTAGAACCGTTGGTTAACTGGCTGGAGGTTTCTTGCTCGTTCTCCCAAGATTGCATCTCACTGCACAAGGACGCAACAAAACCCAGGATGGGAAATCTGGCCTGCTTGACTACTAAAGAAGATCAATGTTCAACATGGTCCAAGAATCGTTGCAAGACTTCAGGCAAATGTCCCAAACTTCAACCAAGCTTCTTATCACTGATAGCCATTCCCATGTCTAGAGTCATATCAGACTCCAGGATATGAGGCCAGCTTCTCAGAAGAGTCAGCTGTTTTTGCGAGTGCGTGCAATAAAGTGTGACCCATTCCATGTTGCTTAATTTCAGGCACTTTATTAAACCACCTTTAACTGACTTGTTCAATCATCTCAGACTGCAATCCCACAGTGCTTTCTCAAGGGGCAACTGGACTTCCTTTGTTTTCTTTGGAGATATTTCACTTCTCATCCAAGATGCTTCTTCAGCCCTGGCGTAGCTACATGTCTATGGAGATTCTCAGTCGTGCAGGTCATGGTTATCCCAGAGACAACTGGATGTTCTTTGTTTTTCATCGTCAAGGAAAAGTGAAGAAAGTCCAGTTGCCTCTTGAAACAAAGCCCCTTTGGGATCTCCAAGCTGACATGTCTCTACGGAGGACAATCTACCTATGTTGGCATAGGGAGGATATAAATATCATTGCGTTCCTCATCTAATGAAGTTTAGCGCTTTGCTCATGTTTTTGCTAAGTGCTGCAGAAGCGTTAATTAATCAAATGTCACACTTCGCCAGCTAAGCTCTGATTCCCTGTTATGCCATCGCAAGAGCAGTGACCTGTTAATAAACCCCTTTCCTGCAGTGAGGCCTCACTTGCATGTATGCCTTTTTTTTTTAAATAATTCATCCTGGTGATGAATGTTCACTTTGGACAACCTTGAGAAAATGAGCTGTTAATTCAGGTAATGATGTTAAGGACTCTCCAGTGTTGTTCACCTTCTCTCTCAAAATATCCGGGGAAAGTTTTCCCAGCAGATTGTGTACAGGTGCGATGGGAGCGCACAACATATTGAGCGAGGTCGGTGGAAGCAAAGCGGATTAATTAGTGAGCTGGTTATGTGTGTTGTGCGGAGGTAGCGTTTGTGGTCATAACACAATGGGCTCTTCAGAATCGTCTGCTTCTTTCGACATGGCTCTTTCTGTACTTCTAACCAACCAGGTTTTCTGATGTTCAGATCTTGTCAGGCGAAAAGGATCAGGGCCCTACAGGAAGTTGCAGGTCAGAAGATTGATTGCTCAGACCAGAATCTAGTCAACTAATGTTCAGTACTAAATCGGCATCAGATAAGGGTCAATCAAATTCAAGAGAAGTTGGACTTAAACCCTTTGTGGCAATGTAACGATTCTCAGCTGATGACTTGCTTAACTCTGCCCACCCAGCTCTGCCCACTGTTCTCCTACAGACCTGAAAAGTATTAACCCACATTAAAACAGGATGGTTCTACCCAAAACATCTTTTTTTCCCCCATTTACATTTCCGTTTATTGTTTTTGTCTTTATTTGTTTTATTTATAAAAGAAACATTTTGGAGAAATCTGAAAGAAGGAATACACACACACACACATATACATATATTATTATTATTATTATTATTATTATTATTATTATTTGAACTTGTATGTATATACTTGAACTTGTATGTATATACTGTATGTATATACAGTACATACATACAGTACATACATACATACATACATGAACACCTGTTTTTACTGGGCAATCCTTGTTCCTCCAGCAGCTTCCTTGGCTTCCCACAGGAGGAAGTGTCTATGGAGATTCTTAGCCATCCAGGTCATGGTTGTCCCAAACTTGCTCTTTCAAGAAGCAACTGGACTTACTTTGGTTTTCTTTGAAGTTTCTTTGGTTTTCTTTGAAGATGTTTCTCTTCACATCCAAGAAGTTTCTTCAGCTCTGCTTCTTGGTTGAGAAGCAAAACGTCTTCAAAGAAAAAACCAGAAAGTCCAGTTCCCTCTTGAAAAAGCACCTTTGGGATCAGGAAGAAATCAGATGAGGGGGGAGCAGCCACAGAGGCTGCAGGAGGTTCGGGAGATTAATTTCAATCTGATCTAAACCTTTGCTACGAACTCAGAGTGGAAGCAGTAGGGAAACTCAGTGTGATGCACTGGTTGTTGTTTTTTCTTTCTCAAAATGCTTTGGAGGCATTTTATTCAATTGGACAATTCAGATCCCTTTTCTGATATGTTTGGGGAAAAACTGTTTGTTTGAAGACTTGCTTTCCTATTAAAGCTTCAGGTCATCTCCTAGTATTAGTTGTACCTGCAGATGCTTTCCCAATTTTTTCCCCCCTTTGGGTAGAAGAGGATTCTTGATTTCACCATCCTCTGGGGACAAGAACTTTATTTTGGGTTTGTTTTGAGCTTGCTCACTTAGATTTAATAAGCAGGTAAAGTTATCTGATTGCCTTAGGATGGCTGGCTATGGTCAGTGGGAGCTTACTGTGTTATAGGAATGTTAGCCGAGTTAATTAGATTAGAGTAAGCTCCAAAATAGAGTTGAAAGTCAGCTCCAGCTTTGCCTAGGGCTAAAGCTACTTCACCCCAGTCGGGCTGTGTGGTCCATTGGGCCAACTCGGTCCATTGTCAGGTGTTACCTGCCTAGTCCTTCAAGAAAAACAAGAGCTGGAAGGAAAAAGCAAGCGGAAGAACTCGAACCCACAGTGCTCAATTCCATTCCTGGAGTCCTGAAAGCAAACATGTGTCTCTTTTCTACTGGGGCTAATTAAATGTCTTCCTCTCAATCTGTTTGCAGAAACATCTCCACCAGCAGTTACGACCCACACAATTCCAGGTGGGAAAAAAACCCTCAGTGAAACCTCCTGGGCTCAAGATGTTTGCACTTCTCGCTCTAGATTGCCAAAAGTAAGCAAAGGATAATTCGAGGACTCCGTTGAGGCCCAGGCAGAGTTTTGATTTGTGTTGCTCTATCTTCTGCTATCGGATAGCCTTGGATGTCTGAGATGTCCTCTGAATAATTGGAGATGTTTTCCCTTGATCTTTGTTCCTTCTCCTTTGGGGCTAAAGCATGCTCACTTGAGATTCAGGGGGAGGGTGGTTGCTTCCTTTCCGATTTCCTTATTCTCCCTCACAGTGAAGCTTTGTTTTCCTTCCAAGGAGTTACGCTGTTGGGAAACTGCTAGCCAGGCTGGAAGGAGGAGTCAAGCAGGGGCCTAGCTTGGGATCCTTGCACATCCACAAAGGGCATAAGCATGACCTCCCCATGAAGCCTTATATGGTCATTCCTAGGGGAAGGCAAGCAGGCGGGTGAGAGTCTTGTGACATATAGGGGATAAATCATAAAGCTGAATGAAACTCAAATACTTTGAAGTAATACTCAAATAATTCCATCCAAGATGGTGGCGTGCGTAGACACTGTGGCTTTGAGCGCCTGGTGTTATAATGGAGTGAGTGGGCAAAAACTAGTCTATACTTGTGGGGTGTTACTAAAGATTGGATTTTCTAGTCAACTAGATATTACCATCGACTTCCAGTGGTCTCATAATATACCAAGTGATGTAGTAAGTCTACCAGGCTCTCCATGGATCGTTGTTGGGCCTGGGAGGAGGTGTCGACAGCGAAGAGAGACGAAGCAGAAGTGTGGATGCAGAGCTGGTTTGCCAGCTTGAGCCTTACGGGCCAGCATTACCAAGTATTTTTCTAACCAACGCTAGATCCTTTGTCAACAAAACTGATGAACTAGAGCTATGGATGGTGTCGAATAAGTTCATTCGTGACTGCTGTGTGATGATTATCACAGAGACCTGGCTTCATCCACTTGTACTGGATGCATCAATGGAGCTAACTAATCACAGCACACACCGCTTCAACAGAAATGGCAATTCTGGAAAAGCAAATGTGGAGGACTTTGTATTTACACACATAATGACTGGTGTACTCACGGTAGAGTTACTTATACACACTGTTCTGCAGATGTGGAATTCTTAACTGTCATTCGTCAGCCATTTGATTTACCTAGAGAGATTTCTGTTTATAGTTATCACTGGGGAGGGGCTGCACCAAGGGAGGCTCATTCAATTTCATTGTACACATGTTGTGCATTGACAATAAAGATTTGATTTGATTTGATTTGGCCACCTCATGAGAAGGAAGGACTCGCAGGAGAAGAGCCTAATGCTGGGAAAGATTGAGGGCAAAACAAGAAGGACGGCAGAGAAGGAGATGGCTGGGTGGAGTCACTGAAGCAGTCAGCGTGAGCTTAAATGGACTCCAGAAGATAGTAGAGGACAGGAAGACCTGGAGGAACGTTGTCCATGGGGTCACGATGCGTCGGACACTTCACAACTAACAACAACAATAAAGCTGAGGCTATTCAGGAGTGTTTCTGGTTGCTTGCATCTGACATAGAATGACCAACTGGCTCTTCTTTGTTTGGGTCACTTCAGGAGGACCAAGCTGATGGACAGGAAGGTGGTGAGAAAGAGAGAGGCCTTTCTGTCAATGCTTTCAGAGCAAAGGCTCTTGGGATATTTACCACTCATGAGAGACAAGTAGGTGGTGGTTGCACATCTGCCCTCTTCTTACACGGATGAGGGATTTTAACAGAGTGGGAGGCTGATTGAGGTAAATGTACATCTCCTCCTTCTCTCTAATCAGGCAAAATGGCTTCTCTTCAGCAAACGTGCATTTTCCCGTGCTTAATTTATGACCGCTTTCACTTCTCGAGAAGCCCACCAAGAGCCCCCCAAATGTTATTTTCATGGCAGGGATGGGGATTGAAAAGAAGCTCAGAGCACAAATTAGATTTTTCTCTCTAGTACCTCAAGATGGCAACCCGCTGGGCCCAAATGGGATTTTGAGCTAAGCAACTGGCAATGCCCAAGCCTTCCTTTCCGGAACACCTGACACCATTTCAAATTCCACCTCCGCGGTGGTTTGTGTAAACATCGGCTCCTTGTATAGGACTCCGAAGGTCAATTAGACCAAGAAGGAAACTCATTGCATATTAAAATCAATATTAATCATGCCGTACTTAAGAGCCTGGTGTTTGTTAACATTTTGGGGTTGGAAATGAATGAAGCTGGCGAACTGTTTCAACGTGCTTTTTTTTACTGGACCAGGACTCCCATGTGAATGTCCTTTTGGCGTCCTGGACTCTTGCACTGTTTTTGTGCTATTTCCCCTCTCTTTGCATTTGCAACTCAGCTGTAGAAGCTGCCTCCAGCTCTTGGGATTGTAGCCAAGGCAGGCTTCGGCACAAGCTACAGACTTCCCGTATTTATTATGGCCCTTTTTTCTCTACTTTCTCAATGCCTAAGTAATTGTAAGTTATTAGGGGGGTCTTGGCAGTATCCGTTGCTCTTGCAAAGCCATCATTTTGAGAGAGCTCAGCTCTTGATCCCTGTGGATGAAGCACCTCCCTTTTTGGTTTTAATTAATTTGTAGGCCATTCTTCCTTCTGAGGGTGGGTGTGGAGAAAGAGAACGTGCAACAATTCAATAGAAAACAGAACAAGGTGCAAGAGAGTTCCAGCATTTTGTGGTGTGAGTTGGAAGATGTTTCCAAAGGCAGTTTGATCTTTCTGCATTTGCTACTTATCTTAACTGGGTGTTGGAGATCAAGTCACATCTCCCTTGTCTTTCACTGCTCAGAAGACCCCACTCTCAGTCCTCTATACTTAGGACTAGACCAAAATTAATACATAGGATGGGTGATGGTATGGAAGCTTGGGTGTTCTAAGCTTTCCTTGCAAATTTAACCAACCAGGAGTTAACCCCGTGGAGAGGCTGATTGGACTAGGAACCAGAGATCACGGGAAGTGTTAATGCCACTTTATAATGCCCTGGTAGGACCATACTTGGAATACCACATCTAGTTTTGGCTGCCACTATGTAAAAAAAGATGTTGGGGTTCTACAAAGAGTGCAGAGAAGAGCAACAAAGATGATTAGGAGACTGGAGACTAAAATATATGAAGAACAGTTGGTGGAGTCGAGAATGTCTAATGACAAGAAGGATTAAGGGTAACATGATAGCAGTCTTCCTATATTTGAGGGGCTGCCACAAAGAAGAGGGAGTCAAGCTATTCTCCAAAGCACCTGAAGGAAGGACAAGAAGCCATGGGTGGAAACTAATCAAGGAGAGAAGCAACCTAGAACTAAGGAGAAATTTCCTGGCAGTGAGAACAATTAATCTGTGGAACTGTTTGACTCCAGAAGTTGTGGGTGCTCCAACACTGGAGGTTTTAAAAAAGAGATTGGATGAGCATTTATCTGAAGTGATATTGGGCTTCCTGCCTGAGCAGGGGGTTGGACTAGAAGACCTCCAAGGTCCCTTCCAACTCTGTTATTCTGTTCTGTTATTTCTCTCAACCTCCATCATCTTTTCTCACTCAGCAATTTCAGCCATGGCTCCTCCTGTGGATGGAAGGGACGGAGAAGAGAGGTCCTTTTTTTTAAATTTTGCTTGTTTGTTTGTTTCAAGCTTTTTTTTTTCAACTTTATTTAAGTTGAGGTCAGAGAAAATATGGGACGTGGGGAAGACAAGGTGTCTCGATCGTTGACGGACTGAGTCACCCTTCGTTTTTCCTCTATGATTTCTGTACAGTTGGCAGACAAACTAAAAGTGCCATGCCAACAGTTTTGAGAAAAGAAAAAACAAAATACCAGCACAGCAAGAAAATAGATATGTAGGCAGATTGCTTGTTCAGACTTCTTTTACTAGGACGATCTATAACAGGGCAAGTCATGTGCTCGTTTGGTGATGTTTATGTCTTTAAAAAGACAATATTTTCCCTCCTGTGATAGGAATGAATAGATCCAGAATATTTGCTTATTCCTTGGCACCTATTCCTTTCTATTCCAATCTGGGTTGGTTACCAGGACCAGGGGTTTTGTCTTGGGAACTCCTCTCTCTCTCTCCAGGATGTGTCCAGAATTTCTTCCGAGTCTTTATCTCCTGAAAGCCATTTGAAAGCAGCTCTACCTTCACCCGCTTGAACCATGGGGAGATATATGTTACAAGCCAATCAAGATTTTATTGCACTTGATTTTGAATCCTCTTCTTTTTCTTTTTTTAATACTGTGGCCAAGCGAGCACATGTAGAAGTGCCAGGTGCTTTCAATCTGCCATTTTCACCTCCCCATCTCCAGTGGCAAGATGTATGATTCAGCAAGCAAATGAGTTTCTGGCAGCTGGCAGAGAAATTGCCAGTTGCAATCTGCATAATTGCCTAAGTCCTGAGCAGAAAATTACTTTGTTCAGCTGTCCATGGGAACAGTCTGCTTGCTTCGCTCACAGCTTCGCACCACTGCTTCTGAGGGTGTCGCCATTTCTGAGGGAGTGTCGTATTTCCAGAACCACTTCAGAACCATGGACAGTTCTCAGCATTCCAGGATTTCTAGAACATAGAAGAGAGTTGGAAGGGTCTTTGGAGGTCTTCAAGCCCAACCCCTTGCTTGAGCAGAGACCCCATGCCATTCCGGACAAGTGGCTGTCCAATCTCTTCTTAAAAACTCCCAATGTTGAAGCATTCACAACTTCTGGAGGCAAGTTGTTCCACTGGTTAATTGTTCTTCTCAGGAGATGACTCCTTTATTTCTTGGTTGGTTCCCTCCTTGATTAGTTTCCATCCATTGCCTTTGGGTGCTTTGGGCAATGGGTTGACCCTCTCATCTTTGTGGCAACCCTTCAAATACTGGAACATTGCTATCATATCTCTCTGGTCCTTCTTTTCACTAGACTAGACTTTTCACTAGACTAGACGAGAACCTGCAATTTCATTCTTTTCACAATTTCACTCTTGTGTCCTCATCCTGAGCTCAATTCAGGATGCAGCAAAGCTATTTAACTTGATTCAATGCACGATGTTGTTTGGCAAGATCACATTAAGTCCCAGGCACATCCTAACGTTGCCCAGACTCAACCGGATGGAAGCTTCATTACAATTCCGTGTGAAAAGCAGAAGAATGGAAATGTTTTGTGCATGTAGCTGCCCCACAGACATGTAGACTAGCTTGCACACTCTTTCAGGCAGTTTGCAAATTAAATGCCATGTGGTTGAGGCCTGAGTGCTGTTGAAATGATGAAGGTAATTTTTTTTCCGCATTGATCCTATTCAGGAGTCTTTCCATTTTGCTTTGTGATTAGGAATGTTGTCATGATGTGCAGCCTTTCCCCCCCCTTCCTTTCTGTCCAAATTGCGTTGTGTTTGTTGCACAAGTCAGGAAACAACTCTTCCATCCACATTTGTAAAGCCCTTCTTGTGGCCTATATAAAATTTAATTCTATAAATAATTTTTTACTAATTCTGCATGGTTTATGGTAATGGTAATTGGATCCACACCAAAAAAAGCCACTGCAATGTACTGAACAGAGTTGGAAGGGACCTTATAGATCATCTAGTCCAACCCACCACCCAAGCGGGAGACCCTACATCATTTCAGACAAACGGTTGTCCAATCTCTTCTTAAAAACCTCTGGTGATGGAGCACCTACAATTTCTGGAGGCAAAAATTAATGGTTAATTTTTCTCACTGTTAAGAACCGTCTCCTTAATTCTAGGTTGCATCTCTAGGTTCATTGTAGGTTGGCTTCCACAATGGATCCTGTGATCCCTCTTAGGAAGACTGTCTAGGAAGACCACTCTACGGTGGGAGCTTTTTCCTTAGCCAAGATGGAAAATAACAATCCTTTCACAGTTGGAATTTGGGCAGAGCAAATGTCTTATCTCCCTCTCTCCCTGATCCTTCACAATGACATCCTACAACAGGCGGGGAAACTCTCGACTTTCCACCCTTCGTTGCACGAGGCCTCTCGCCCCATCATTTATTTTATTTTTTTAATACCCTCCAATCTTGGAACAAGCAATAATGGTCGGATTTCTGACTTCTCGCCTGCTTAGATGGCATTTATACTCACCACCTCATTTCAAACCCCAAATGAGTTTTCCACAAAACCCATTTAGTTGCATTTGCATTTTCCCCCACTGTGTTCCGAAATGAGCTTTCCGTGCCATAAAGCTTTTTTTGAGGCCTCCTAATAGAAAACCCTGCGTTTGTGGCTTCTCCCCATTGCTGGCTCCCCACAAGGGCCTGTTCAATCCATGCGCTTTTGTGTTCCATCGTCTGCCGGGGCCTCGGCGGAGATGTTCAGCCAAGCAGGCAGCACACTCTGATTTTTGTATGTTAATTGAGACACTTTTTTTTAATTTCACTTTTGCATATTCTTTGAATTGGTATCATTGTAAATTAATTTCTAAAGAGAGTCTGCTAAACAATTAATGCTCGCCCGGCTAGTCTCACCGGCGAGGAAACAACCATCAGAAGCAAATGCTGATGGAATCCAAATTTCGTCAACAGGATGCTGTACCCAAGCCAAGACATGATCCCGGCAATAAAAATTCAAGGGGCAGGTGCCCTAAGTAGGAATTCCTAATTCCACATGACATTAATGGGAGTTGGGAGAGCAGTAACACCTCCCAGAGGAATACATTTGTAGAAGAGGAGATAAAGACACAACCTCCGGAGATGTTTCCTCACTCGAATGCATTTGCAAGAAGCTGTTTATCTCAATACCCCAAATGAGCTCCAGACAAAAGATGCAACGTCTAAGCTCACTGGCAATTCCCATTATACCATGTTGCTCACAATGGTGATAGGGCCTGTGTGGAACCATCAATCAACCTCCTTGAAGAAACCAATGGCCTTTGATCTGCTTGCTTAGTGAAAAGAAGGACCAGGGGTGACATGATAGCAGTCTTCCCATATCTGAGGGCCTGCCACAAAGAAGAGGGGGTCAACTTGTTTTCCAAAGCACCAGAAGGCAAGATGAGAGGCAACGGATGGAAACTCATCAAGGAGAGAAGCAACCTAGAACTAAGGAGAAATTTCCTGACAGTGAGAACAATTAACCAGTGAAATAGCTTGCCTTCAGAAGCTGTAGGTGCTCCATCACTGGAGGTTTTTAAGAGACTGGACAGCCACTGGTCTGAAATGGGTTAGGGTCTCCTGCCTGCGCAGGGGGTTGGACTAGAAGACCTCCAAGGTCCTTTCCATATCTATTATTCTGCTTCTCTGAGAAAATGTTTAAAAAACAACCAGCTCTCAGGATCCCACTCCAGTCATTGTGGGAGCTTCATCACTGGAAGCTTTCAAGAAGAGACTGGACTGTCAGAAATTGTGCTTGGGCAGAGGGGGTTGGACTAGATGACCTACAAGGTTCCTTCCAACTCTGTTAATCGGTTAGTCCTTGAAAGCTCACTTCCCCATCTGCTCCTTCCAGGCAAATGGTACACGGTTATGTAGATGGAGCTGAGATGCATCTCCTCAGCCCTTCTAATATTTTCTTCCTTAATTGCACAATGTGCAATCCTGTTCTCTGGGAGCAGGCTAACTTTTCATGGCCTAATTGCCCATCCTTCTATTAATTTAAGTGATGCATTTTCTATGCCCGGTGATGAATAAACCGGATCAATGCCAGCAACATGCTTTATTGGACCTCCGGCGAGATGAATTTGTGGAGAGACGGCCTGTGAGATGGAGTCAACATGCAGATGAGATTGGTAAGTGAGCACTGTATCGATTATCTCCAGCCTGGATGAGGCAGTAATTCCAGCCAACGCCTGATCTGTCTTTCAATTTGGTTCATTACTTATGCCATAAAAAAAAAAAAAGAGAACAGCTCAGGAACAGACTTCATTTCTTATCACAAGTGCGAGTCTTGAGATTCAGCACAAAGCTGAGACCTTCCTCCTCCTCTTCCTCCGCTGAAAGAAAGATAAGAGGGGTGGTGGACGAACTGGGATCGTTATTTGGGGTTCCTGAATAAAACTGCTTCTCAGCATTGATTTCATCTGGATTTCTGCATTGGAAATTAGCTTCAGTGGCCCTTAGAGTTGAATGGAAAGATGTAGAAGGAAGGCAAATATATGTGTGGCTCAGGATAATCCTGTAAGATCCAATCTGGGTTGGTCACTGGGACCAATTTTCAAATATTTGATTCTGATGCCCAGCCCTCACCGTCTAAGTACTTGATAAGCTGGTGGTATATCAGCACTCCTGTTGACTGATGGGGAGTTGTTTTTCCTGGCAACAATCACTTCCCTGGCTGTTTTTGTGCCTGCTCGTCCGACAATCTTAGTAGCAGCAAAATTGAATGTACAGTATATCCTTGTTCATTGCAGTGTGAGGCTACCAATGAGTTCGGGTCTCCTCAGGTCTGACCACTCACTTGTGTTCTTGCACTCGGTTGGTTAGCTTCCTCCTATCTGTCCTACATAGTCACAGGGGCAATCTGTGCAGGGGATCTGGTAGATTACATTGGAAGTATCTCCCACCTCCAAGCGATCTTTACAATGCATAATTTGTCCTTGTACGGTAGAGTCTGGTTGATGTGCGATGCTCACTTGCATGTCTCGGAAGCTGCGTTCTATGGTTTCTGAAATGTTTTTGATGCATGGCAGGGTGTGCCATGTGGTTGGTCTTGTACCTTGTTTCTTCTTTCTCTCACTGGTGCCATTGACTGACCCAGATTGGATCCTGCAGCAACTAGGTAGACTAGAAGAACAGGAATGTTTCACGCCACCCCATAATTTTTTTACAAATAATATCAGAAGCTTGAGATCTCAGAATAAAAGTATAACAAGAGTTGGAAAGGACTTTTTGGTTCATCTAATCCAACCCCCCCACCCAAGCAGGAGACCCTATACCATTTCTGACAGGTGGCAGTCCAGTCTCTTCTTGAAAGCTTCCAATGTTGAAGCTCCCACAATTTTTGAAAGCAACTTCTATTCCATGGGTTGATGGTTCTCACTGTCAGAAACTTTCTCCTTATTTCCAGGTTGAATCTCTCCTTGCTCAGTTTCCATCCATTATTCCTTGCCTGGCCTACAGGTGCTTTGGACAATAGCTTGACCCCTTCTCTCTGTGGCAGCCCCTCAAACATTGGAAGACTGCTCTCATGTCTCCCCTGGTCCTTCTCTTCATTAGACTAGCCATGCCCAGTTCCTGCAACAGTTCTTCGAATGTTTTAGAGCTTAGATTTAGATCTCCGTGGAGATCCCTCAAGAAGGGGATGATTTCCTATCCTTGTGAAGGCGGATGAAGACCAATTATTTTCTAGTCCCGTAATAAATGCTTATAGATCTTGTTAACAGAGCTTGGTTGCCACCATTTTATGAAATAATGGAAGATGTTGTGTTCACAGAGTGCCTTTCTATGACTACCTCGCCTTCAGAGCCTGAAGCCAGAGGAATAAAACTTCTCCATTTAATAAGGCTTTAGACCATCTCTCTAATTGAATCATTGCTTTTCATTCTGAAAATTGGTTCACAACCATTCTGCCTACTCCAGCTTCCTTCCTGAGGAATTGTCTGGAGTGAAGTAAGAGTGGAGAGGTGGAACAGGGGAAATGTTACAGGCCATTCATTCTCACAGCCCCTCATTTAGTAGCCAAGAAGTTGGACTTGGCCATTAATGTTTTAAAAAGAGACTCGGTTGTTTTTTTGAGATTTGTCATAAATGCACAAAAGGGACCAACAAGGACAGCTGGAGAACAAACTGGAATAATATTTTGTGGTATTCGACCTTGGCAATGGTTTTAATAGGAAAACCGACAGCCAAGATGGATGGACAGATAGCAGGCTTCAAAAGAATAATCACACTTTTAACAGCAAGTCAGTGAAATTAAAGGTGGTGGCAGCCAGCAGGGGTCAAAGCAGGCAGGATGGCTGTCACAACGTCACAATTCAGGCCCCACCCCTTTCAACATACATATGATGTAGACACGCTTACTAAAGGGCATCACAGCAACATATCTACCATTAACTTGGTTAGGACACACTTGGAAGACCTCCAAGGCCCCTTCCAACTCCGTTATTCTATACTTATTTTAGTCCTCCTTTTGGGGTGACCTTGCATCTATGTGTCACCAATTTCTCTGTATTTGATGCCACAGATCATTGTAGAGATAGTTTTCCAAGGTTAGGAAATTTACATTTGCGGAGAACCATAAAACTGAACAACGTGAATGTTTTGTGTTCTGTTTTCATTAATATTCATTTTCTAGAAAAGAGAAAACAATAGATGCATTTAATAAGTGCTTTTAAAGAGGCCCTCACTGTAGATGGCTCTTCAAACAATTCTTCCTCCAGTAAACCTTTTTTCATAAGTCATTTTCCCAGGTCTGTTTTGATGTGTAGATTTTGGCATGCAGAAAAGTGACTGAAGTTTGAGACTCTTTGCCAATCATGCCAGCTCCAAGATGGATTTAATTTATGGTCCTAGGGAGAGAAAAAAAGACGGTGGGTGGAGGCCACTTTTTCCAATCAAACTATTTTGCCTGGTTTAATTAAACCTTGGTCAAAATCTCTCTCTTGGTTTTGCTATCTGGTTTAAGAAAAGAAAGGAGACCTCTTGAACTTGCAGGATGATTGGTGAATTAATCTTATAGGTGGATGCTAGGAAGTTGCTTGACCTGCATGAAGCTTCTAACAATTGAAGATGCTGTCACCTTTAGGAGAAAAATAGCAGTGTGCTCACTTGGCAGGGGTGGGAGGGAGAAATTAGCAGGTAGGCAAACCTCAACCAAGGATGTAAAAACAGAGAACAAACCTCACTCGCTTCTAACACTGATGATGTGACCTAGTTGGGTAATGAAATGTCTCTGAGAAAATAACCAAGCTCGGAGAGCATCAAAGACCCCACAGTGTGGAGGTATGGAGCCTTCTTGGAACTGTTGAAAAGACTGTGTTGTAGACTGGAGGAGTATAGATCCCATCATCCAGTCAGAGCTGAAGAAGCTTCTTGGATGAGAAGTGAAACATCTTCAAAGAAAAACAAGAAAGTCCAGTTGTCTCTTGAGAAAGGATCTTTGGGTGAAGTTTATCTGAGAGAATCGGAAACTGGTGTGGTTGGTTTTCTAGTACTGATGACGGTCCCTAGTTGGGTAATGAAATGTCTGCAAGAAAGCAACCAAGTTCAGAGAACACCAAGGATCCCACTATCCTCCTCCTCTTCCTCCAACCCCATTCCCTTCTAGCACTGATAATCAGGGGTGGGATTCAAAACTTTCAACAACCGGTTCTGTGGGCATGGCTTAGTTGGTGGGCATGGCTTGTTCGTCATGTGACTGGTTGGGCATGGCCAACTCAACATCACTCACATCGAGGCACGCATCTCCTCGCCTGGCCTCTCATGACTGTGGGGATGCTGCAACAGTCGTAAGTGTGAAAAATGGTCATAAGTCACTATTTCAGTGCCATTGTAACTTCGAATGGTCACTCCACACAAGCAAAGTACCAGCAAAGGAGGGGGAAAAAACTCCAGAGATGTTCCAGAGACAGGAAGTCTAGTCCTGCCAAGAATGTAATAAGGGTTAACGGAGAGGCAGTTTCTGTAAGCAACACCAGAATGTTTCCTTCCTGCCTTCCTTACAGGATTAGGCCTGTAATTTCTTCTAACAACCGGTTCTCTGAACTGCTTAGAATGTTAACAACCGGTTCTAGAAAATAGGTGCAAACTGGTAGAATCCCACCCCTGGGTATAGCTGCTACCACGAGGCTGTGTGATCAGCAAGAGTGAAGAAACTTCCCCAGACCTACCAATGTTAACAACCAATTCTAGAGAATAGGTGCGAACTCCCACCCCTGCTGATAATCTAGTTGGGTAATGAAACATCTGCAAGAAGTCAACCAAGCTAAGACAGCATCAAGAACCTATCAGTCTCCTCCTTCTCCTCCTCCTCCTCTCCACATACCCAGTCCCTTCTAGCACTGATAATGTTATCTAGTTGGGTGATCGAACATCAGCAAGAAAGCCATCAAGCTCAGAGAGCACCAAGGACCCACCCAATTCAATCCTGAGCTACAAATGTCCTCTGCTATTTGGAAGCATGGACCTGGGCACTGTCAAACCCATGTCCTGCACAAGAAGGAAAGACTGGAAGAAGAAGAAGAAGAAAAAAACACCTCTTTTTTTTTCCTGAGCTGTTCCTCAATAAGGGTGGTCAAATGGGATGGAAAAAGCTGTATAAATGTGAATATAGATCGAGAGAGACACTTTCTTCTCTTTACCCCATTCTTTTCTCTTTTTTCCCCCCCATTCTTTCTGCTGACTTCATAGCTTTCTGCTAAATTGCCTTTTCTCCCTCATTGCTGATTGAAGCTGAGTTCAGGGAGGTTTAAACACATTGCAGAATGGCTTGGTTAATGACTCAGAGAACTGAGGAATGGACAGCACAGAAAGCCACTAAAGGGCCTTCCTCCTCTTCCTCTTCCTCCTCCTCCTCCTTTTCTTTCTTTTTTTTTTGCAAGCTTTTTCCATTCCTGCTTCCCTTGCCGCTCCCGCTTTCCCTTAGTTATACGTCAAGTGGATTTATTTTACAGCTAAGGTCAACTCTTCGGGATTAATTCGTCTGATTTGCATAAACCTGTTGAGAAGGCAGGGAGGGCTTCCTTCCTCGTGCCACTTTCCAATCATTCAAGACGGTTGGTTGTGCCCGGCCTGAGGTGAGAAAGGATGGGTGGAAGCTTTCCAGCTGACATGCTGTAATCATAATATGCACAGAGGTTTAATGCTGAAAAATGCCACGAGAGGGATTAATGGTTTCCTGTGCTCCGGTTAGCTGAGGCAAGGCGCACGGTGTGATATTGCACGAAGCTTAAATGCAGATGGGCAGTTGAAAAATAATTCCCTGGAAAATGCCATCAATTCTGAATTAATTCTTTAGGCATGTCAGTCTCCGGGCTGCTTTACAAATGGCAGCTTTAGCCATGCACCAAGTTTGAAATAGTGAGGCTCACCATTTTCCAGACCAGCTCAGTCCTGGAGAAGAGACAAAAAAAACTCTTTGGATCAGGAGGCTGTGAGATTGCCATCCAGTGAAAGCCTTTGTTTGTTTGTTTGTTTGTTTGTTTGTTTGTTTGTTTTTCAGGACCGGTTGTACTGAGATGATCTTGAAATGATATTTAGGAAGATAACTTTTGCCGTGACTTCTGGAGTTATTTTTCTTTGCTACGTTGCTTGTGGGGTGGAGTCTGGGCAACTGAATGGAGCTAGCAGTGTTTTAATGGCCAGATGCTCTTCCTGTCGCCAATGTGGAGTTTTGTTCAGCAGATATATTCTCATTGTGCCCAGAGAGAGAAATATCTGCCTCTATGTTGGACTGAACTTACAGCTCCGCCTCTAGGCCACCGCACCGTTTTACTCATCTGTCCAGTAAATTCAGTTCTCCAGACAAATTATACTGTAAAATCATTTAAAATAATAAAAGGAGTAGAAACGTTGCAATACACGAGCAGAAAAACATGGTTCAAGGCTAAAGTAGACCACAACTTTTAAAGAACTGTCTACAGGAAGGTTAGGCTGACAGAGTCCTTAGTGCTCTCTGAGCATGGTTGTTTTCTTCGAGACATTTCATTACCCAACTAGGTAACATCATCAGTGCTAGAAAACCCACCACATCCATTTCCAATTCTCACAGATAAACTTGCTTTTTGAGACGTTCTTTAAGGAGACCTCAGAAATGAATGTGAAAAAGGGATCATTGAGGGCATAGTAACCTTCATGAATCCACAGCATCAAGCACGATTGCTCTTCGAAAAGGTTGAGATGTGGAAGGAAGGCACATGAGGGCACTGGATCTCATCACAGATCATCACCAGAAGTATTAAGTCAAAGTCCAACAGCAGCGAAGTTTTAGAACTACCTCGGCCTTCCGGTGCATGGAGTTGGCGCCCAATTGGCGCAAGTCCACATAAGTGCTGACAATGACAAAACGGATGTGGGTTATATTTGACTGTTGCTTTAAAATATTGATAACCAAAGTCTGTCACAGGCTTCGAAGAACGGCTCCTTCTGTAGCTCCGCTGGTGAAAGTCCTTCAAACAATAATCCAATCTTCAATAATTCATGAAAATATATTCCCCTCCCAAATCAAATTGGAAGCTCTTTTGTGTGATATATTATTTAAAATTCAATATCGGGAATGCTCATAACTTGAGCGTCCTGCTTCAGAGGATCATTTCAAGATGTGATTATGTGCAGACGCTATTTAAAAGTGACAAATATTTATTTATTTAGCTTTTCATTTTGGTTAAGGGCTAAAACACGGGCACTGGAGTGGAACTCAATCGCCTGACAACACATCCATAAACCCAGTTGACACAAGCTTTTCTAAGACCATCGTATCCACCACCCAAATATATAAACTTTGTGCAAAATTCAGTTAGTTCATCCTTGCATGTACGTGTCTGTATGCCCACATACATACGGATCTTACGTCTGAAAATTGACTTTAGAAAGTAGACTCTTAAAGACAGAATAACACAGTTAGGAGGGGCCTTGGAGGTCTTCTAGTCCTACCCCCTGCTTAGACAGGAAACCCTACACCACTTCAGACAAATGGATGTCCAATCTCTTCTTAAAAACTCCCAATGTTGAAGCATTCACAACTTCTGGAGGCAAATTGCTCCACTGGTTAATGGTTCTCACTATCAGGAAATTTCTCCTTAGTTCTACGTTGAATCTCTCCATAATTAGTTTCCATCCATGATTTCTTGTCTTGCCTTCTGCTTTGGAGAATAGATCAACCCCCTTTCTTTGTGGCAGCCCCTCAAATATTAGAAGGCTGATATCATGTCACCCCTAGTCCTTCTTTTCATTAAACTAGACATACCCAATTTCTGCAACCAGTCTTGACATGTGTCCCATCAACCAATCAAGAAGTAACAACACAGCCAACCAACCCGCTTACAACAGAGCCAGCACACCACACCTCCCCACCAGTATTTATAGAGAGATGGCAGCTCCGATCACACTTTGCTCGCACAAGCACGAAGCTGAAAGCACCAGCCTGAAGATGGCAAGTGGGACCTCATCAAAACGTCACCAAGATACTCTCAATCTTACACGGGAAAAGACCCGAACACACCAAGACCTGTATGTATGTATGTATATGTATGTATGTATATATATATATATATATATATATATATATATATATATATATATGTGTATATATATGTATATGTATATATATGTTTTCATAGATTTTCACGGGTAAATGTATGTAGGTCTTGGTGTATTCGGGTCTTGTCCCGTGTAAGATTGAGAATACCTTGGTGACGTTTCAATGAGATCGTCGGAGCCAAACCAAGGCCCGGAGTGTCACATCACAGCCTTCCACCCAGGATACTGCATCATGGAACTCAGGAGATTACAACACAAAACCTCAGGAGGTTGCAACACAGACAACGACCCAGGAGATAACAGCACAAGACCCAGGATGTCACCACAATAAAACTCAGAAGGTCATCACACAGCCCACTACCCAGGTAGCTAAAACACAAAAGGCTGAAGGACACACAGCCACTACCTCAGCCACACAGGCTCTTACGAAAAAGCCAACCAATCAGCAAACGTCAACTCCATCAACCAATCAAGAAGCAACAACACAGCCAACAACACAGCCAACCAATCAGCAAGCACCAATTCCATCAACCAATCAAGCGACAACACAGCCAAAAACACAGCCAACCAACCCGCTTACAGCAGAGCCAGCACACCACACCTCCCCTCCAGTATTTATAGAGAGAAGGCAGCTCAGATCACGCTTTGCTGGCACAAGCACAAAGCCGAAGACACCAGCCTGAAGATGGCGGGTGGGATCTCGTCAAAACGTCGCCAAGGTATTCTCAATCTTGCACGGGACAAGACCCGAATACACCAAGACCTACACACACACACACACACACACACACACACACACACATATATACATATATACTTCTCCCAGGAGAACGAAGCTGAAGACACCAGCCTGAAGATGAGACGGATGCCAAGGTATTCTCAATCTTACACGGGACAAGACCCGAATACACCAAGACCTACATATATATATATAACATTTTGCAGTCCTTTCAGCACCTCCATCTCTGTCTCAGCAGTTAAAAGGATTTCAGGAAGGCAGGAAGGAATTTCTCCAGAGGGTTTTCTACATTCTTTGTTTTGAACTCAGGATGGTGGTGTTTTTTTTTTTTAAACTTAGATTTTCAGCTTGGAAAACAGAAGGAATTCTAATGGGGGAAACAGCAAGAGAGTTACAGTAAAAAGTAAGCAACCAATTCGATTTTCTTTCCATCACAAGATTGCGGATTCTGGCTGCGTGCCTCTGCATAAACCTTGGAAGGAAAAAAAAATCCAACCTGCACCAAACAAGGATGCCCGTATATAATATTTAATAGGCTCTGGACTCATTGAATACCAGAAGGTGTTATTATCTATTTCTGGTCTGCTGAAGGCATTCTAATTTGATGCTTTGGCTAAATTCGGAAAAAGGAATTGGACAAGAGAGAGATGCTTTTAAAACAAAAAACAAAAGGAGAGAGATGGCTCTTGTTAAGAGGCCCAGTGCAAAACTCAGAGGTGAAAACAATACTGCAAAGGCATAGAGAGAGGGATAATCTCTGGTGAAGAGTCAACAACGTACATCAATTTTGAAGGTAGACATGGATCATCGATTGCCTGTATTCACAGATTTCTCCTCTTTAGTTTCCCAGCAAATCATTCTTCGAAAACGTCTTTGAAAAATTCACAGGTTCTGATATATTGGTGGTTTAATTTTACAGAATAGAGAATAACAGAGTTGGAAGGGACCTTGGAGGTCTTCTAGTCCAACCCCTCCCACACTTGAGCAGGAGACCCTATACCATTATTACCCTAAAGAGTGTAACAAGAAGAGAAGGAAGGTGATAGAACAATAAGATGAATATTTGTTTATCTTATTGTTCTATTATCTTCCTTCTGTTCTGGTTATACTCTTTTCGTTTGTCCCAAAGGTGCAGCCAGACTTCGTTTTTCTTTGAAGACGTTCCGCTTCTCATACAAGAAGTTTCTTCAGTTCTGACTTCAGTTATTCTTCAGTCGGAAAATCTGAATGCTTGACTCATAGTTATGATGGTTGCAGGTTATGTGAAACCTTCGGACAAGCAAAGTTGACAATATACATCAATTCTGAATACTGCCTGTATTCAGATTCCTCCTCTTTAGTTTCCCAGCAAATCATTCTTCGAAAACATCTTTGAAAAATGCACAGGTTCTGATATATTGGTTGTCATGCCCCTGGTGGAGACTGACTCTGAGGGAGAGGAGGAACAGATGACAGGGAGTGGAAGTGTGGCCAGGGAGGTTGTGGAGGAAGCTGGGGAAGGGCAGAGGCCAGCTGAGCAGTCAGAGGAGGACCCAGGCCCATCCCCTATCCATCCTAGGGCACGCAGGGAGGAGAGGATAAGGGCGAGGTGTGGTCTACGGGGGAGGAGAGGGCCTTGATCCTCTTCATGGGCTGCAGCTGTGACAACTGAATAAGAGGACGGACATACGTACGGGAGAGTGCTGGAAACAAAGCATGGAAATATCTCTAGTTTATGGTTCCCCTCTGAGTTTGTGTGTTCTGTTATCTGCGGACATCCTCCAGCCCTCATCTTGCCTGGTTTGTGTTGCTTTTTGCTCTTTATAATTTAAACAGCATTTCCTCCTTCTTGTAACTGTTTGTGTGGGAGTTTTTTTGTCTCCAGTCAAGGATATTTGGAGCTTGGAAGCAAACTGAAGGAATAAAAGGGGATTTATCTGTTTTTTGTGACTGTGTTTATTTTGTATCCCACCCTGGGTCATCACATTTTACAGAATAGAGAATAGCAGAGTTGGAAGGGACCTTGGAGGTCTTCTAGTCCAACTCCCAGGAGACCCTAATACCATTCTTCCCCTATAGCATTACGTTCTTTTTTTTTACATTGTTTATCTTACTATTCTATGATCTTCTTTCTGTTCTGGTTGCACTCCTTTCATTTGTCCCCAAAGTGCTTTTTCAAAGCTTCATTTTTGACTTGAAGACATTTCGCTTCTCAGCCAAGAAGCTTCTTCAGTTCTGACTTCAGCTCTTCTTCGGTCGGAAAATTTGGACACTTGGCACCATGTCTCATAGTTATGATGGTTGCAGGGTCCCGGGGCACGTGAAACCTTCGGACAAGCAGACTGGACAGCTGCAGTGATTCAATTAACAATCATGGCAAGAGGAGTCATAAAATGGAGCAAAATTCACTAAGCCACTGTCTCATGGAGGAACAGACATTCTGGGCTCGATTGTCGTCATAAGTCGAGAAAGTTTTCTTCTTCTTCCTCCGCATGCTCAGAGCTGCAGAGCGATAGGTGATTTTTCTTTCAAAACAAAAAACAAAAACAGCCAGCCAGCCGAAGAAGCAGCACAATCAACTTCAATTATATTAGTGGGAACTCTGCAATTATATCACTCTGCAGTTGATCGGGGCACTTTGGAAAGCATTAACTAATTAAGGGAATTTACTGGAAGCTGCTGCGCTTTTGTCTCTGAACAAAAATAAATAAATAAATAAATATGCCTAAGCGGGCTGAGGAGAGACCGACAGGAGTCGTCGGATGGGAGACGGGATATCTGGGAAGTGGATTTGACTGGCAGATTCAATAAACGACAAGACAGATCCCAGTTTGCGGAAATTGGATCAGAATGCTTGCAATTATCTTTGACTCTAATTCGTTTAAATATATATATATATAGGAATGAGTGTGAGAGCTGGGATGGGCTAGGGTGATGATTTTAAGGGTGGAGAGATACAGATTAGGAAGGAAATACGCAAAAAGAAATCTATTTTTTTAAATTCATATTTATATCCCGCCCTTCTCTGAAGACTCAGGGCGGCTTACAATTTTTGGAGCACAACCCAATGCGCTCAGCAATAGCCTTCATTCCATTGTATATGCCTGCTTATTACTAAGCGGCATTTTTACAAAGTCAGCTTATTGCCCCCAACAATCTTGGGCCCTCAATTTACCTACCCCGAGAGGATGGAAGGCTGAGTCAACCTTGGTGAGATTCGAGCCTGCAATAATTACAGGCAGCTGGAACTAAGTGCTAGGCTATTAACAGCCTGCACCACCAAGGCCCTATTTGCCAGCACTGCACCAGCTCTGTATCTATATCATCTATGTCTATATCTCTATATCTATATCATCTCCATCTCTATCTATCAAATCTATTATCTATATCTATATCATCTCTCTCTCTCTCTATGTATATTTATATATCTATATCATCTCTATCTATATCTAGCTAGCTAGCTAGCTGTTATCTATCAGTGGTGGAATTCAAATTTTTTTACTACTGGTTCTGTGGGTGTGGCTTGGTGGGTGTGGCAGGGGAAAGATACTGTAAAATCTCCAGTCAGAGGTGGTATTTACTGGTTCTCCGAACTACTCAAAATTTCTGCCACCGGTTCTCCAGAATTGGTCAGAACCTGCTGAACACCACTTCTGATCTCTCTCTCTCCCTCCCTCTCCCTCTCCCTCCCTCCCTCCCCTCCCTCCCTCTCTATCTATCTATCTATCTATCTATCTATCTATCTATCTATCTGTAGGTCTTGGTGTATTCGGGTCTTGTCCCGTGTAAGATTGAGAATACCTTGGCGACGTTTCGATGAGATCCCACTCGCCATCTTCAGGCTGGTGTCTTCGGCTTTGTGCTTGTGCCAGCAAAGCATGATCTGAGCTGCCTTCTCTCTATAAAGATGGTGAGTGGGATCTCGTCAAAACGTTGCCAAGGTATTCTCAATCTTACAGGACACCAAGACCTACTCTACTACCTGTGAAAATACATATACATATACATATACATATACATATACATATACATACATACACATACATACATACATACATACATACATACATATCTATATCTATATCATCTATCTATAACTATCTAGTATCTATCTTTCTATCTATCTATCTACCTATCTATATCTATATCATCTCTATCTATTTCTATCTATCTATATCATCTCTATCTCTATCTATCTATCTATCTATCTATATCATCTATCTATCTATATCTATCTAGTATCTATCTATCTCTATCTATCTATCTATCTATCTATCTATTATTGATCATTTATCTATATCTATCTATCTACAGTATCTCTCTCTCTCTTTCTCTCTCTGTGTCTATCTATCTATCTATCTATCTATCTATCTATCTATCTATCATCTATCTATCTAAAGTTGCTTTCAGTTGATTTTGTCTGAAATAGTATAGGAATTCCTGTCTGAGTAGCGGGTTGGATTGGAAGACCTCCAAGGTCCCTTCCAACTCTGTTATTCTATAATCCCATGAATATGAACCACTTGCCAAGTGTCTGGATTTGGATCACGTGACCACAGGGATGCTGGAAAGGTCATAAATGGGGAAAACGGTCATATTTCCCTTCTTTCAGTGCCATCGTAACTTTGAACGGTCGCTAAACGAACTGTTGTGCATTGAAAGCTACCTGCATTGCATTGCGGCGGGAACAAAAAAGAATCAGAGCATGCATGAAAAATTTCAGAGGTTATTATGGATTCCTGGACGTGGAAGAATCCAGATTAGTTAACTAGTTTCTCTGCTTCCTCCTAATTAAGGGTGGGGGAAAATGACCCATTTGAATGTTGCTGTCTCCAAGGAGAAGTTCAACTGTTCCTATGGTCACAATACTTGCCAAGGATTTCACAGAGCGAGCCAAAGTGATATATCACCGGAGCAATTTTTTTTCCCCCTCTTTGCTTGGAGAATCTCTCGGTGTTGTGAGTGGTATCACGTAACAAGTAATTGAATTCTTCACTCCTGTAAATATTTTTGGCAACCTGGGACCTCTCAGAAAGGTCAAAGATTTTCTGAAAACCATCTCCTAGCCTGGCAACTCCTTTTTTTTTTTCTTCTTGAAATGAGATACCCGAAGCGGTGGTCCCAAGGCAGAGGAAGATATTCTTGCTGTGTGTCCGGGAAAAACACACACACACACCATACAATCTGCACTGATACAGATGGCTTTATTGACTATACGGAACAAAGCCAAGCCAATGTTCTCAAGCTTTCCCCAAAGAAAACTATATTGACTACTATGTGCGTCAGCAGGGATAATGTCTTCGTGTGGCAGACACATTTGTCGCTATCTCTAAATGGGAGCCTAGAGCCTTCTTTGGATTGTTTCATTCTCTTCTTCTTCCTTATGTTAATCATCTTCTTCTTCATCTTCTTCCTCCTCCTCTTCCTCCTCCTCCTCCTATCCAGCATAACTCTGGAACTTCTCGAGCAATTTCAACCAAACTTGGTACACAGATGATTTACCCTCTGGAAACAAATACTGTGGGAGGTAAAACACTCCTAACAGCCCTTGGGGGTGTTTGCCTTAAAATGGCTTCTACTGTACAGCACAGTGGACTTGCCCTGGTAATGGCTTCACAACACTCCAGTACTCCACAAGGGGGTCCCTCTCAGCCCTCAGGTGATTGGCCAAGTGCAGTAAAAAAAATGAAACACAAGAAACTCCCGAGGAAAGGAATAGAAGACTTGCGATGCTGTGCGAGAGACAGTACAACAGTGTGAGTCCCAACTACAGGATTTTCCTGTCTAATACAGGATTGCGATAAATTTATACCCAGGCAACATCAGGTTATCGGCTAGTGTAGTATAAAAAAATACACTGGAGTGAATGGGATGTCCATCTGTTGCTACACTTAAAAGACATTTACACTCAGTTCTTCCTTCGTTGTGATGCTTGCACTTCTACTTTGCTCTCTGCCCTACTTCTCCAACTCTCATAAATAGAACAGGAAGTGAGTGCAACTCACATCCCATGTCTTGACTTCTCTTTATAGGTGTGCAAGCTATTATCGACTAGCTCTTTTGTCCTGGAGATGGACACATGGTGAAGAACTCTCCTGGCTGCTGAATGGCATATCCCTCATTCTTTTGAAGGCTTTTGTCCCTATCAAATCAGCTCACTGTGTACCCAGAGATAATTAGGCCAACTTATTTAAAAGTTATGACCTAATTAGTGGCTTTAATGGCCATTAATTATAGAAAGAGCAACAAAGCTGTTAGAGTTTTTAAGCGGCCACCTATGAGGGTGAGGCACAGGTATTTATCTGGGCCTGTAAAGGAGAGAGGCTAGTAAGCTTAACATCTAATTAAGCCAAATTGTCCCTAGTAATTATAAGCAATGTGATTTTATTTATCTGGTTTAATTAGCAGGGGCTTTACACTGTCTTTGACCGGGCATAATGGTGATGGGGAGAAAGGAAGAGATTAAAACATCATCCATCAACATGTGTTTTGTGTGTGTGTGTGTGTGTGTGTGTGTGTGTAATTGGGGATTTGAGTATCAAAAGGTGACAGAATCTGGGAAGGTGAACAGAAAGGAGAACATCACCTGGAGAACATTATGATGGATTTCCCCAAGAGGTAGAATTGTGGGGGAAAAGCAGAGCTCTCTAAAATAACGCCATGAAAACAGGGAAGAGGAAGAAACGGGCACAATGAGATGGCTGTCAACTCATAAAATATCTCTATGGTCTTTTTAGAGTTACCAACAGAAAGGGAGGTGGAAATCGAAAGTGCATTCCATAAATGTTTTTAAAGATAGTAACTAGACTGAAGTTTCTGCCGTGCAAAAGTCTAACTGGAGAGCATGTTTAATGACTCCTGGCTATGGATGTGTCCCATTGGAGAATGTGAATTATGATACACCCAGGGGGTGGGGGAAAACCAGGGTCAAGGGTGACAGTGTCTCAGAGTCAGCTTCACCCAGGCAGTGCCAGATAGTTTAACTCCCAATAAATGACTCATGATTTAAATGGGGGTAACTGCTGGAATCCTGACAATGGCATTTAGGAGCCTTCAAAGGGATGCACAATTTTAGTCTTAATATAGGCAGTCCTCAATCACCACAGTTCGTTTACTGACCATTCAATTACAATGGCACTGAAAAAAGTGACACTTTTCACACTTAAGACTTTCCCAGCGTCCCCAATATCACGTGATCAAAATTTGGATGCTTGGCAACTGACTCATATTTATGACAGCTTCACTGTCCTGGGGGTGTGGTGGGGTCATGAGATTCCCATTTTGTGACCTTCTGACAAGGAAGCCAAGTCAAGAGGGAAGACCCATTCACTGAATAACCATGTTACTGATGACTGCAATGATTAACTCAGCAACTGTGGCAAGAAAAACTCACTTAACAAAGGTCTTGCTTAGCATAATAATAATAATAATAATAATTAGTAATAATAATAATAATAAAAACCATTGATCACATACTGAGCTGTTGCAAGACAATCGCTCAGACTGACTACAAACAATGTCACAACACAGTTGCTCAGATGGTCCACTGGAACTTGTGTCACAACTACCATCTGCCTGTAGCAAAGAACTGGTGGGATCATAAGCTTGAAAAAGTGGTCGAAAATGAGCATGCAAAACTACTGTGGGACTTCAGAATACAGACTGACAAAAGTTTTGGAACACAATACCCCGGATATCATGATTGTGGAGAAGAAAAAAGTGTGGATCATTGACATTGTCATACCTGGTGACAGCAGAATCAATGAGAAACAACTTGAAAAAATCACCAGATATGAGAATCGAACTGCAGAGACCCTGGCATAAACCAGTGCAGGTGGTTCCAGTGGTATTCGGCACACTGGGTGCTGCTGTGCCTAAAGACCTAGACAAGCACTTATAAACAATTGGTGCTGACAAGATCACCATTGGTCAGCTGCAGAAGGCCACCTTACTGGGATCTGCTCACATAATCCACCGATACATCACGCAGTCCTAAACGCTTGGGAAGTGTTCGACTAGTGATTTTGTGTACTATGCTTAGATTGGACTGCAGGCAGCGTAGTTCCAGATTGTCCAGGCCCCACATTTTGAGCCTGGAGGCATAGGGAGTGGAGTGAGTGGAGGAGTGGAGTTCTCTTCTTGAGAAATACCTCTAAACATGTCTAAACATGTCTCACTCAGGAAAACTTTTATTGTAGAGAAAGAACCTTTTGTAGACACCTTATTTATATTTCTGAAGTCACCTTCCTGGAAGGATCATGAGATAGATTAGTGAAGCACCATCTGAAGGTCTATGATATGGTGAATGTTGGCCTGGGGACCACTGCTTCTCTTTTCCCTCTTCATGGCCTGGCAGTAACTTCTGAGCTGCCTTTTGTTGCGAGAGAGGTGAGTTGACCTCAGTGTCTGAAGAATGATGGACTGGCCTTCGTATTGTGATGACTAACTGCTCTTCACCCTCAATTCTTTGCAACGGGAAGATTGCTCCGAACAGAGCCAGGGTTGTTTTCATGGTCCAGTACCACCGAGCAATTAACCATGAGCGAGTGAGTTCTCCCAACCTTTACTAAGAAACCATGGCAGTTTATCAATGTGTCAGGCTGTTGGCAGGTTCAAGAAATCTAAATTTAACAGGTGACTGGTTTGGCCATGCCTGACTGCGGCCAACAGATCATCCAGATATGGAGTCCCAGCCGGATGGTTGGACCCAATGGAACAAGCTGTTGTTGAGGAATGGGATGAATGAGGTTAACTTGGGAAGTTCACCGAATAGCTTCACGCACACACACACACACACACACACACACACACACACACACACATTCCCCACAAATGCCAAATCCCATTTCAGTTTACCGATTCTAGTCTACATTTTGGGAGGGGGTGGTGGAAAACCCTGCACAAAGGAACTAAAACAAAAACTAATGATAAAATCTGATTCCATTGCGCTTCGGATTTGGCCTCCTAAATGCTCTTTCAGAAAGCCAATCCTACTATTCCTCAAACGTTTTGTATTCAAACCCGTTTCCAAACTCACTCAGTTTTCTGACAGCAACCCACTTTTTTTAAAAAAAGCGGTACGATGCCTAGATGAAAATTGTCCCCAAACTTAATTGTTTTGAGCCGTGCTGGTGCAGTGATTAGAATGCAGTGCTGCAGGCTACTTCTGCTGCCTGCTGGCTGCCTGCAATTTGGCAATTCATCTCCCCGGGCTCAAAGTTGACTCAGCCTTCCATCCTTCCGAGGTCGGTAAAATAAGGACCCTATTGTTGGGGGCAGTAGGCTGACTCTGTAAACCGCAGAGAGGGTTGTAAAACACTGTGAAGTGGTATATAAGTTTAAGTGCTATTGCTCTTCCTTTTCTCCTTCCTTCCTTCCTTCCTTCCTTCCTTCCTTCCTTCCTTCCTTCCTTCCTTCCTTCCTTCCTTCCTTCTTTCCTGCGCAGCGGTTAGGATGCAGTATTGCAGGATAATTCTGCTGATTGCCTGCAGTTCGATCCTGACCATCTCAAGATTGACTCAGCCTTCCGTCCTTCTGAGGTTGGCAAAATGACGACCCAGATTGTTGAGGGCAAGAGGCTAACTCTGTAAACTGCCTAGAGAGGGATATAAAGCACTGTGAAGCAGTTTATAAGTCTAAGTGCTATTGCTATTTTCCCACCAAAGATTCTTTTCTCTGTAGGCTTCATTTTAAAGACTCTTTAGAATTTGAATGTACCGTGTTTCCCCGAAAATAAGACCTACCCCGAAAGTAAGACCTAGCACTATTTTCTAAACCTGCCCTAATATAAGACCTACCCCAAAAATAAGACCTAGTGTAAATCTCCAGTTCCAGGAAGACTTTTCAGGGAGCAACCGTGCACCCGCGAAACACCCCCCCTACACACTCACTATTTGGCACCATAAATATATTAGACCTACCCCAAAAATAAGACCTAGTGTGTTTTTGGGAGCCAAAAAAAATATAAGACAGTGTCTTATTTTCGGGGAAACACGGTAGTTATTTGTGAGCTTATTTTATGGCCAAGTTCACGTTGTTCAATTAAATCAACTTTTTGTTCTGATGTAATGACAAGCCTCTTCCTTTTTTTTTTTTGAGCTTGTACTCAAACTTGTGCTGCTGGAGCATTATTCCTCCAAAAGGATCATTCTTTTCACCCTTTTCTCCATTGTGCACAGACATTAGCAATATCTAACATTTCAATCCCAGAACTTTCCAGTGCCAAAATATCCGATATACTGATAATAGACACAGGTACTTTACACTTCTGGGAACTCAACTCATCAGCTGAAATGTGTAGGCATTCTCTAATGTATATGGGTAGCTAGAGGCACATGTATTGATTCACCTCCCCGGCTGCCCACATCTCCTGACCTGCACATTTTTTTCAAAAAAAAGTTTTGAGTACATTATTGTTTTATGTTGCACGGAGGCAAAGAATCTATGAGTTGGAAGGGACCTTGGAGGTCTTCTAGTCCAGCCCCCTGCTCAGGCAGGAGACCCTATAGCATTTCAGACAAATGATTGTCCGGTCTCTTCTTTAAAAAAAGGTCCAGTGATAGAGTATCCATAAGTTCTGAAGGCAAACCATGGATTAATTGTTTCTAGCTATCAGGAAATTTCTCCTTAGTTCTAGGTTCGATCTCTCCTTGATTAGTTTCCATCTAATGCATCTTGCTTTGCTTTCAGGTGCTTTGGAGAATAGCTTGACTCCCTCTTTCTTTGCGGCAGCCTCTCAAATATTGGAAGATTGCTATCATGTCCCCCCAGTCCTTCTTTTCTCTAGACATACCCAGGTTTTGTTGTGGTTGTTTTGGTGTCAGCCCTCCAAGGTAGACCAGACTTGGAAACTTGGTACAGATTAAGCTTTGACTTTGAACATAGAACATCAATGTTGGAAGGGACTTAGGAGGTCTTCCAGTGCAAGCAGAAGACCTTATACCATTTCAGACAAGAGGTTATCCCATCTCTTCTTAACAGCCTCCAGTGATGGAGCACCACAGCTTCTGAAGGGAAGCAGTTCCACTGATGAATTGTTCTCACGATCAGGAAAGTTCTTTTTAATTCTAGGTTGCTTCACTCCTTGATTAGCTTCCACCTAGTTGCTTCTTGTCCAGTCTTCAGATGCTTTGGAGAATAGCTTGACTCCCTCTTCTTTGCGGCAGCTAAGAAGTTGGTGTAAACAGGAAAGTCCCTGTGCTTCTCTGAACAGCCTAGCTGAGGTTTATAAAGAATTTCCAAAACGAGATTTATTAAGAAGCTTATTCCTGCTGCTACAATATGTTGCTCTCAAAAGAGAGAGAGAGAGGGAGGGAGGGACGGAGCGCTTCCTGCTGGTTTTAGCAGCCCTGATGAAGGTAATTGGGGGTATCTGTTCACCCCATTTCAAAAAGGGGGAATGTAAGAAGGCAAACTACAAAACAGAGATGAAAGCTGATGCATTGCTAGATATTCCCTCCTTCGTACTTCCCCGCCTTTGCAAGTGTGCAAACAGTTGTCAAAAAAAAAAAAACCAATAAAGGTCAGCACAACAATTTTGATAAATATTTCATTGCCACTGGGTTTTTTTTTTAAAAAGAAATCTCTCCCTCACTGTTAAAGATTGGATGTCGAGAAAGGGTGACATCTGGCACTTAAGGAATTGAAAGCAATTAAAATATATGTATTTATGGAAAGGGAGAAACCAGTAACACGGTAAAGAAAAAAAGCAGTAAGGAAACGCACGGGAAGAGAAAAAAGCAGGGTTTTATGGCAGAAAAACCCCCATTCCAAACTGTTGCATAGAATTACAATAAGGTAATAATAACTGAATTGATGCAATCCATCTGAAATGCATTTCAGTGCACTGAGCAGTGTGTCTAAGCAGCGCATCGGATTTACAAAAATCTGCAGATTTTGGGTGCTCCCTGTGTGAATTTAGGAAAAGTCCTGGATGTAACATACCTACCAAGGAAAATGGCTTCGATAAAGGAGAATATTTGTAGCTCAGGGTCCTTGGCGCTCTCTGAGCCGGGTTATTTTCTTGCAGACATTTCATTACCCTGCTAGGTAACATCATCAGTGCTGGTAAGGAGTGGGGTTGACTCTCAATTTATATTCTAGTGGCTTGCCCTGCCAGGGTTTGTGGGAGTGGTCTTGGAGGATCTTTGGCTGGGTTATTTACTGTTGGCTTGTTTGGCAGTTCCTCGATTGGAGTGTTGGTTACTTGATTGTTGGTCTGAGGCTAATCTTGGGATTAATCCAGTGGTGCGATTCAACTGGTGTAACAACCGGTTCAGTGAGCACACACAACATTTAGAAAAGACCCTTTTCAGCTGTAATACTTACCTTCTCACTGCAGCCCCAGTGAGTAAAACAGCTGATGCGCGGCAAATCAGTGTGCTCAAAAACAAGGAAATAAAGCACAGGAAAAGAGCAAGGGTGGGCGGGCGAGGCCAAATGATCACCAGAACTACCGGTTCACCCAAACCAGTTTGAACCGGTAGAATCCCACCCCTGGATTAATCTATACACATCTAGATATTGATTGTTGATGGGGAGATGTTTTGGTCATTTTGTTACCTTTTCGGCTGGTTTGATGGTCTCTTTCGCACAGTGCGTAGACGCCGTTTATGCCTACGTGTCTGTCGATGGCCAATTTGTCAGGCCGGCAGTCTTCTAGAAATTCTCTGGTGTTTTTGGACTTGGTTGGCTATACGGAAGGGAAGGAAAATGGCTTCCACTTCACACCCTAAGAAAAGAGAATGTCAGAACGAAGGGCAAACATTCTTTCATCAACTTCTTGTTTGCGGAGTTTTGACAGAGTGTTTTTTTCAGGATGGAAACAGGTCCAGGTAGAGATTGATTGATCCGTCCTGGCGTTCCATTAAAAATGGATCAAATAAAGCTGAGCTGTCAAGATCTATAGACGCCTTGAATCTCCTGAGCTCGTCACGTCTCGAGCTTGCTCGCTCTTCACTTATTGAATTAGGATAAATTGGAACTTTCATAAATTGTGATATAAATCATTATCTCAAGTTAGCAGATGCCGTCTCACCAGGGTAGAGCGCTGCTAATAACTCTGCCGGATTAGGAGTGATTGGTACAATTTAAACCTTGTTTCTCTCAGCTTGATCAGCCTCGTTGCAATAGGGTGGCAATTATCTCATTGCGCTTTGAATAGCTCAGCATAGAAGACCTGCCACCTCCGATCCATCCATCTTAATGAAGCCGCCTCCATATCGGTTCCCTCCCTTGGCCAAATGTATCTCCCCTCCCCCCTTTTCCCCCATTCGACGCAGAGCCCGCCCTCTACTTTCTATAGAAGAAACAATTAATTTTTTTTCAAATAACAACAATAATCCTAATAATCATCCTGGATTTAGCTTTCTGATCTCTTGGGCTATTTGGCCACTGTCCTTGTAGCATCTCCCTGATTTTATTATTTAAGGGGATGGGTTATTTTCCCCTTTCTGGCAGATTTCCTGGAGAGGAAAATTAGACAAGAAGCAAAGAATAAGCCAACTATCAGCTCATTGAGCAGAATTTGATGAATGTATTATTCGCGTTGCAGTGAAGTAATAGACCCAATGATTTTTATTATCATGCAGGGTTTTTTATTTTGCAGGAGCCAATCACAATGACACCGAGTAATTTGATGAAGGCCTCTGCCTGCAGAATAGAATCAGAATAGAGCTGGAAGGGACCTTGGAGGCCTTCTAGTCCAGCCTTCTTTATATTCCTTGCAGTCCTCTGGTCATTAGTACTCTTTCTGAGAGTCATTGAGGCCACTTGGAGGTTTATCTTGGAGCTGTGGTGGCGCAGTGGTTAGAGTGCGGTACTGCAGGCTACTACTGCTGATTGCCAGCTCCCTGCAATTTGGCATTTCAAATCTCGCCAGGTTGACTCAGCCTTCCATCCTTCCAAGGTGGGTAAAATAAGGACTCAAATTGTTGGGGGGAAAAGGCTGACTCTGTAAACCGCTTAGAGAGGGCACTGTGAAGCAATATATAAGTCTAAGTGCTATTGCTATTATCTGCAGCCCATTCAGCATTTGAAAGCAAAATCCACATTCTGAACAGAGAGGACCGCTGGTTTGAAAGAGGGGCCAAAGAAACCATCAACATTAAGAATGAACAGCCCTTTCTCAACAAAAGGGGAGAGATATGACACCACCTATCTCCTGGTTACAACACGGTCCTTTCACCTATTTGTAGTATTCAGATGACCCTGAAGGCACTGATAAACCTCCAAGTGGCCTCAGTGACTCTCAGAAACAGTACTAACAACTAGATGACTTCAAGGAATATAAATCCTTCCATCCTCCACCATCCAGTCAAAAGTGAAGAAGTTTCTTGGATGAGAAGCAAAACATCTTCAAGGAAAAACTAAATCCAGTTGCCTTTTGGAAAAAAAAAACATCTTTGGATCTATATTACAGACAAACCATATTAAAGTTATATTTTGTCCAGCCAGCACTGTTATCCCATTGCCCTGACTATTAGACATGGACTTGGTTTCTACAGCAGCTTCATCTCAACAGGACATGCAGGGTTCCCAACTGAAATGTTTGACAGCAAACAATGGTAAGAACTTTTGGAAAATGCTTCCAGATAAGGATGGGCAACATGGGGCTACAAGGGGAAATCACCTGAGAGAGTTAACTGGAGCCTAAACCATACGATGAACAGCTGCAGGAACTGGGCATGGCTAGTCTAGTGAAGAGAAGGATCAGGGGAGACAGGATAGTAGTCTTCCAATGCTTGAGGGGCTGCCCCAGAGAGGAGGAAGGGGTCAAGCTATTTTCCAAAGCACCCAAAGGCCAGACAAGGAATAATGGATGGAAACTGAACAAGGAGAGATTCAACCTGGAAATTAGGAGGAATTTCCTGACAGTGAGAACAATCAACCCATGGAACAGAAGTTGCCTTCAGAAGTTGTGGGAGCTTCATCCCTGGAGGCTTTCAAGAAGGGACTAGACTGCCATCTGTCAGAAATGGTGTAGAGTCTGCTTGGGCAGAGGGTTGGACTAGATCACCTACAAGGTCCCTTCCAACTCTGTTAATCTGTAATCTGTAACCAGTTGTGTGATCACAGGCATTGGCAGTTTGTGATGACTAGATCTGGACCAAGGAAGTAAAAAAAAAAGGTGAAAACAGTCCTTTTAATAGGTCAAGTTACTAAAGTCAACCTAGAACTTAGAATGAAGGAAAAATTTCAGGACAGTGAGAACATTTGTCAGTGGAACGATTTGCCTCCAGAAATTGTGGGTTCTGCAACACTGAGGGCTTTCAAGAAGCGACTGGACAGCCATTTATCCAGAATGACATAGGGTTTCCTGCTACAACCGGAGGCTAGACTAGAAGACCTCCAAGGGCCCTTCCAATCCTATTATTCTAAGCTCCTCAATGGCTGTGCCTGTGATTGCTGCCATCATGCTTCTCACAAGCATCTCCTGATATGAATTTGTCTTCTCTTTTTTTAGTCCAGGAAGCCGAGAAACGGGTTTAGAAAACACTTTGAGGGACGCCGGCGTAGTGTTGAGCAAACAGCGACACCAAAGGCATGTGTCAAAACCCATCACCTGCTGTCTCCGTCAGATGCTTGCCAAAGCCTTCTCAGCTCTTTCTGCGCATCCTTCCTAATTGCTTGTGTTGTGCATATTCCCATTAGAGAAGGAAAGGTCAACTCATTTTGGCAGAGAAAGGAAGGTTGTTGTTTCAGACACGGACATGGATGTAGTGGCGAGAGAACAGCTGTCAAGGAACTCTCTCGAATTCCTTCTTGGAGATGTTATTAACAAATTAACAGAGTTGGAAGGGACCCTGTCAGTCATTTAGTCCAACACCACCACCACCCTGCCCAAGCAGGAGAACCTATGCCATTTCTGAGAGATGGCAGTCCAAAGTCTCTTTCACATCATCCCCAACAAATGGCAGTTCAATCTCTGCTTGAAAGCTTCCATCAATGAAGGCAACTTCTGTTCCATTGGTTGATTGTTCTCACTGTCAGAAAGTTTCTCTTTATTTCTAGGTTGAATCTCTCCTTGATCAGCTTCCATCCGTTATTCCTCGTCTGGCCTTCAGGTGCTTTGGAAAACAGCTTGACCCCTTCCTCCTCTCTGTGGCAGCCCCTCAGATATTGGAAGACTGCTATCAGGTCTCCCCTGGTCCTTTTCTTCCCTAGACTAGCCATGCCCAGTTCCTGCAACTGTTCCTCATATGTTTTATCTTCCAGTCCCCTAATCATCCTGGTTGCTCTTCTCTATGCTCTTTCTAGAGTTTCAAAGTCTTTTGTATAATGTGATGACCAACAGTGGATGCAATATTCTAGGTGTGGTCTTACTAAGGCTTTATAGAGTGGTATTAGTACCTCACTTGATCTTGATTGAATCCCTCTGCTAATGAAATTTAGGATTGCATTGGCTTTTTTTGGCTGTTGACTCATATTTAATTGATTGTCCACTAAGACTAAGGGCCTTGGTGGTGCAGGCTGTTAATAGCCTAGCACTTAGCTCCAGCTGCCTGTAATTATTGCAGGCTCGAATCCCACCAGGCTCAAGGTTGACTCAGCCTTCCATCCTCTCGGGGTAGGTAAATTGAGGACCCAAGATTGTGGGGGGCAATAAGCTGACTTTGTAAAAATGCCGCTTAGTAATAAGCAGGCATATACAATGGAATGAAGGCTATTGCTGAGCGCATTGGGTTGTATCCCAAAAACTGTAAGCCGCCCTGAGTCTCCAGAGAAGGGCGGGATATAAATATGAATTAAAAAAAAGACTCCAAGATCGTTCTAATAGTTACTGTTGTTAAGCCTGGTTTCACCCAGTCTGTATGTGTCCTTTTGGTTTTTCTTGCCTAAGGATGAGGAGGTAAAGGTGGAGCGTTCACCAGCCAGCAAAGAGAAGAAGGTTCCACTTCTTCTCAAAGCATTTCGAGGTCCATCTCTACCTGAAATTGAGCTGCTGTTGATTTATTTTATAGTGTGCAAGGAAAGAAAAAAGAACAGTGGCATCAGACAGCCATGGCTCTCTTGGGGTTCATAGTGGCATTTAATAAAGATGATTATTGCCCCCAAGAAAAGCTTCTTGGTGGTGTCAATTCTTGGACAAGCTAGGGAGAAAAGTAAATGAATGATGAAGCCAGCTCAGGTGTTCCCAAGACTGTTGCAGGTTGACATAAATTACTTATGGGTTCCAATGAAGAACTTAAGAGTCCAGCTTTTTCCATGGCTTTGCCTTCTGGACTGAAGGAACAAGATTTATGAGTTTTACATGTGGTATATGTGCTCTCATTGCTCTGAAAAATAAGGTGTAGACAATAACTCATGTCCATCCATGGAGAAGCACTGATCATTTGTCTTTAAAAGAGGGGTTACATTCTATGAAATTAAAGGCTGAACTATTGGTCCTTCAGATGTCGCTGAACTCTCCACATTACGGCTTTGGAAGAAATCCACCCCACATTTCCCTGATGCTAAAATGTTGGCAATTGCTGGAGGAGTTTCCATGAAATGAGGTTGAGAGGAACCAAGGAAGCTCACAACTTTCCTTATTGAATTCTGGGATTTGTGGTCAAAAGACATCTTGATCATTACATGTTTTGATGTCTGGACATGTACTTGGACAAACTTGTACAGGAGAACTCCAAAAGGGTTTGTAGTCATATGTGATGATAGAAGATTTCTGGAGGACCATCTGTTTCTGAACATTGTCTCTGGGCACAGTAGAAGACAGCAATAAAGTACATCATTTCTTGGTGGAGTTTTGTCCTGTCTTGCAGCAAAAAATCTAGCTGGCTTAGCCAAAATGGGTTTCCCCAAACTTTAAATCGGGGGCGGGGGATGTATTTAGCTCACCCAGTTGAGCATTTTGGAAGCAGCAGCTCAAAACCAAAACCTCCTAAGAGTTTTTGAAAATCCGCTGCTTAGAGAAACTTGCCATGCAATTTTAGGCATGTGTTCGCATTTGAGAGTCAGTTTGGGGTGGCTGCTGGTCTAGGAGCAAGTGTCTTAAGTTTTAGTCCTTCCTTAGGGATAGAAGCTAGGAAGGTGACATTGGGCCAGTCTGTCTATCTCAGCCCTAGAGTGGGAAGTAAAAAAAACATTTTTCTATAATTTATCCTTGGCCAGTATAGTGCGTAGGTAGGTAGGTAGGTAAGCAGATAGGGAGATTGGTAGGTAGGAATGTAGGTAGGTAGATAAGTAAGTGAGTAGGGAGGGAGGTAAGTAGGAAGACAGGTAGGTAGGTAAGTGGGTAAGTAAATTAGTAGATAGGAATGTAGATGGTAGGCAAGTAGGTGAGTAGATAAACAGGTAGGTAGGATGGAAGGTAGGAAGGAAAATAGGTAGATAAGTGGGTAAGTAAATTAGTAGGTAGGAATGTATGGTAGGTAAGTAGGTGGGTAGGTAAGTAGGTAGGTAGATTAGCAGGTAGATCTGTAGGTATGTAGGTAAGTAGGGTAGATAAATAAGTAGGTAGGAAGGAAAGAAGGTACATAGGAAGATAGGTAGGTAGATTAGTAGGTAGGAATGTAGGTGATAGGTTAGTAGGTGGGTACAAAAAATGGTAGGTAGGTAGGAAGATAGGTAAGTAGATTAGTAAGTAGGAATGTAGGTAGGCATGTAAGTAAATAGGTATTTCTGTATTAGTAGAAAGTTTAATGCAACACATAGATCTACAAAAATTGATAGCATTCAGAAACCTTTTCACACACAAAAACACCCCTTGTGTACATGTTAGGAGAAGCATGCCTTAAAATGTTCAGGTTCAGCCAGCGGAATTAACAGAGTCAAGGAAAATGAGAAATAAGGCTTGATATATTTGCCCATCCTACTCTTGTCACCCTTCCGCACACCAGAAGGGAGGAAATAAAATAAAATAAAAAAATTAAAAAAAAGGAGAGATAAGAAGGGAGAAAAGGAGAAATAGACTTCCGTTGTTATCTGTTCCTCCAAACGATGCAGCTTCAAATTAATCCAGTGGAAATGGCTTGAGAGTATCTAAAGAGGTTTTCAACTCTTGTTTGTTTTACTCAATTAAAAACCTGCAGACAGAGCTGGGCTCCCTGCTGCTCAGCGGCGGAGAATTTTTCTATAACGTGGCAGTGATTTACGATCTACCAGACAGTGTTTAACTGAACGCCATCCCAAACCTGGAAGGCAGCTTATCAGGGGATTGGTCACTCATGTTAATGAAAAATGGTTCCCTCGTGACAGTCAGTTGCGTGGCTATATTTGGATAACAAATGACATGGTGAGGCCAGGGGCTTGGCAATTAATACTGTAGGACGAGAAAGCGTTGTAATGAGAGAGGGAGGGAGGGAGAGAGAGAGAGAGAGAGAGAGAGAGAGAGAGAGAGAGAGAGAGAGAGAGAGAGAGAAGCCCAGAATTCAAATCAATACCACTTGCTCCTCTGTGGATTGTTTCTATCCATGCATTCTCCGATGGAAAGCAGGTGATTGAGTAGAGGGAACGTGGAGAGAATATTTATCTTTCATTAACACAGACAAGGAACAAGCCCCGGGGTTGCCTTAGTCTAAACTCCTTCAGCTGTTTATTGTTAATAGGCTGTGCATGATTGGGAAGTGATTCAGAAAATGCTGATTTTTGAACGTGTGGACCATCCCTTCTTTAAGGCAGACAGCTCTTCCCTTCTGCCTTCAGTGTCGGTATGGGGTGTTCTGATCTAGGCTTCCCCAAAACCACAAAGCAGACTCCTCATCCCGACCAAAAATCCATTTTTTTATTAAACTAATGTGAATTCCTCTCATTCACATCCAGCAAAGTCCTGACAAACAGCCTTTCAAGAGTGATTTCCGACTACAGACCTTATCAGGCTTGGAGAGTTGGCAGGCCGATAGCTTCCAAGCGCCACGATGTAGCAGAAACCACTTGGCAAGGAGTTACAAACAGATCTTCACTCTAAGGAAATGAACGAATTATCTCCTGCAAACACCACCCTCCTTTCACTCCTCTTTATTCCCTATGGGAGGGTCCATTCACCATCCACCTGTGTCATTACTCCCAAGTCAACCCTTGTTCCTTAATAGTTCCCTTCTTCTGGCAGCTCTGCACATGCATCCATTGGGAACAGGCTCCAGCTGTTCTTCTGCCCCACTGATCTCCAACTCCAAAGGCAGCTGATAACAGAGGCCCCATCTCTGCCTCTGATGCAGAGCCCTCGTCAGAGCCTTCCCGAGACTCCAGGACTGGCCCATGTTCCTCCCCAACCTCCTCACTGTCCGAATCTGCTGCCAGCTCCTCTGGCCACTCGTAGGCCATAACATGGGGAAAAAGAAAGACCCAGCTGCTTTAATGAGTAGCATGAAAGAGGAGGTGGCTTTAATGAGTTGACTGGTTTAAGGATTTGGTGTTTTTTTTCCCAGGATTCCTGCTCCAAACTCTCATTATTTTAAAGTATGCGCCATCTTAATATGAATATTAATATGCGTGAGTGTTCTACAACATGGAATGAAAATGGGAGAGCTTGTTTGTACTAGTGGTTAAGGCTAGAAAGCAGGTGACTGTGAGTTCTAGTCCCACCTTAGTCATGAAAGTCAATTCGGTGACTTTAGCCAGTCACCAAGAAACTGGGATTTCTAGTCCCACCTTAGCCTTTGAAAACCAGCTTGGTGACTTTGGGCCAATCACCAGGAGATGGGAGTTCTAGTTCCACCTTAGCTATGAAAACCTTCTGGGTGACTTTGAGCCAATGATAAAGTCAGGATACAAATAAATAAATAAAATGGGATACTTTGAAAGAAAGATAGGTATCCTTTCCTTGGGATAATTATAATATCCTCGGATTTGAGATGTTCATTTTGCTTCCGTGTAGTTATGACACATTTTCCTTTTGACCTTTGGTTGCATCCACCAGAAATACTGGCAGAAAGAGAAATCACTTCTCTGCAAAGGTATTAAGCAAACTGAAAAGTGGTTTTTTTTCCCCCCTTACTAAGATAAAATTGAATTTCTGTAATGGTATAGGGACAAGAGGCTAATCAGCTTCCTGTTTAGCCGGGGGAGCGAGAAATCCATTTCTTGGATAGATTTACTCACTATATTTTCTTTGGAAGAACAGGCAAGTTGTCTCTGTGCACTGGGAACATCAAGAGCCAAAAGAAGAGGTAGTCCATTCCTTCCTCTGAAAGGAGAGAGCACAAGTGATCAATAAAACACAATCGTCCCCATTCTCCTTCCATTAGGAAGGAGGGAAGGAGCCGTTCCTCTGCCCATCCAAACACAGGCGGACAAATGTAGAAATGGCAGTTCCTGCAAACTACAGCGGATAGCAAAAAAGTAATAGTAATAATAATTGGGCCCACACTGACCATGCCACAGTATCTTACCCTCTCATTGAATCCTGCAACAGATCCGAAATATAGATGATGACTTTGGTTGCTTGGAAAAAAAGGATAAGATGGTCAAACTTTAGTTCATGAATAGTTATGTCATGCCTCCCTCCCCCCCCATCAGAGCATGAATCTGCGGAGGAAGATGAGCCGGACAGAGATCAAGGGGGCAGCTTCATTGGCGTCAGAGGAAGGCGGGGAAGACCAGGCCCAGTCAGGCCAGGGCCTTTTAGGATTGGGACGGCTTGTAGGCAGGAAGGAAATGGGGGCAGGATGACCAGGAGAGGCTAAGCAATGAACATGAGAGACAGGACTCAGGCGATGAGCGAGGACCGCCACCCCTCCTGATCCCTGAGCAGGGAGAGTGGAGAGAAGGCGAGGACAGCGCAGACTGAGCTGACTATTCGGGAGGAGAGCGCCCCGCCCCTGTTCAAAAGGCACACCTGGGGTCTGAGACTTAAGGAAACTCTGTGGGGAGGGGCATTTGTCAGAAGCAGACGCTGAATTCATGGAGTGTTGTGTGCCATTGCCGACGTTTGAAGTTCTTGTTCTTGTGGACTTTGTGCTTTCTTTCCGGCTTCCTGGATTAATTGCCTTGTTCCTTTGCCTTTGAGTATGTCATCTGCACTTCTATAACTGTCTGGTTTGGTTCTACAACCCAACAAGACAGAAAACAGACTCCAGAGAGCCATTAGGACTGCAGAAAAAATAATTACTACCCACCTGCCTTCCATCAAGGACCTGTATCCTGCACGAGTCAAAAAGAGGGCTGTGAAAATATTTACAGACCCCTCACATCCCGGACATAAACTGTTTCAACTCCTTCCCTCAAAACGACACTATAGGGCATTGCACACCAGAACAACCAGACACAAGGGGAGTTTTTTCCCGAAGGCCATTACTCTGCTAAGCAAATAATTCCCTCAATACTGTCCAACTATTACAAAGTCTGCATTACTATTACTATTAATCCTCCCATCCTTCCTTTCACCAATCTACTCCCACTTGTGACTGTATGACTCTAACTTTGTTGCTTGTATCCTTACGATTTTATTGACTGTTTCCTAGTATGATTTGATTGCTTATTGTACCTTATGACTATTATTTTGTACTTTATGACTCTTGACTCTTGACGAAGGTATCTTTTATTTTATGTACACTGAGAGCATTTGCACCAAGACAAATTCCTTGTGTGCCCAATCACACTTGGCCGATAAATAAAGAATTCTATTTTTGATTCCACGGGGCTGGTTTATGTATCTGGGGGTGGGGAGAGGGGGCAGGGGATGAAGAGAGTTCAAAGCCACAAATGGCAAACCCAGAACAGAGAAGAGAAGGAAGATCTCCAAGAGAATTGGCTCAAGCAGGAGGGAAAGAGAGAAGAATTGCCGCTGGATCGCCTCGCCAGCACGGCTCCAATTTTGAAATTTCCAAAAAGAACCAAAAAGAGAGAGAGAGAGAGCATAGTGCACAGAGTGACATCAGTGGAAGAAAAAAAATAGGAACCCGTTCTCTCCTTCTTTTCCCCTGTGACATAATCGATAGAATGACATCGAAGCCCAGGAAAGGAAAGGATGTGGAATTGGTTTAATTCATGCAATCATCTCAGAATCTCTCTTGCCTAGCAATTGAGCTGGGTATCTGGAAATAAATGGAAATTACTCTCAGCAGGAGCGCACCTCTCTCTCCATTCATCTGCTGTCCTAATTCTCTGTGGTTAAGATATCTGTATCTGGAACATGTGCACGCTTTCCTTGTTCTCAGAGTCATGCCGGCTCTTTTCAAGTGGGTTCGAAATCCAAAACGGAGGCATGAAGGCTGGAATAGCTGGCTGGGTGACCTCGGACTAGCACCTCTGCCTCAGCCCCAGGGATCAGGCAATGGCAAAGCAGAAAAGGAGAGGGGGTTTGTGGAGAAGGAGAAAAGGAGGAGGAGGAGGAGGAAGAGGAAGAGGAGGAGGAGGAGGAGGAGGAGGAGGAGGAGGAGGAGGAGGAAGTGGAGGGCTGTGGGGTTCTTGGTACTCTTTGAGCTGAGTTGTTTTCTTGCACTGATGATGTTGCCTAGTTGGGTCATGAAACATTTGCAAGAAAACAACCCAGCTCAGAGAGCACCAAGGACCCAACAGTCCTCCTCTTCCTCTTCCTCTTCCTCTTCCTCTTCCTCTTCCTCTTCCTCTTCCTCTTCCTCTTCCTCTTCCTCCTCCTCCTCCTCCTCCTCCTCCTCCTCCTCCTCCTCCTCTCCACAAACACCCACTCCATTCTAGCACTGATGTTGTTAAGTAGTTCGGTAATGTTTTCTGCAAGAAAACAACCCAGCTCGGAGAAGCACCAAGAACCCTGCAGTCTTCCTCCTCTTCCTCCTCCCTTTCTTCTTCTCAACAGCCCCCCTCCCTTGTAGCACTGATGATGTTACCTCGTTTGCAAACATCTGCAAGAAAACTACAAATATTCTCCTTTAGTGGCAAACCACATCTGAACAAGTTTGCCAAGAAAACTGCAACGACTTGTCCAAGCAGTTTCCAGGAGTAAACACAGATGTGAAGGCACACACACACACACACACACACAGCTGTGTATGTTAGATAAATGGCATGGTTTTTTTTTTAATCAATAGGAATTTCAAACATCACTTGAATCACCCAGCACAGCGTCATGCCAGAGGAGGTAATACATTTAAATGGAATATTTTCAACATGGAGAATCAGGGCATGTGCCCAAAGTAGAAGTCCCTGCTGGGGCTACAGGGTGAAAGCTTTTGGCCTACCTTGCCAACTGCTGGTGCCAGACTTGGCTGCCGCCGTGATGTGTGTTCCATCTGGAAGGCCCTTCAACTGAACTGTTTTGCTGTAGCTGCCCTTGTGTCGTTCTAGCTATCCTTTCAATCCTCCACAATATTTTGAACTGTGTATGCTTTTGCACTGGGAAACAAACAAACAAACAAACAACAACCACCACCAAAAACTGGGTGCTGGAATCTAGGCAAATGATGATACTACCAATGCAGTCCCCATGCCCTGAGGCAGGGGCTTTTTAAAGGTAGTCTTGACTTGCAATCATTTGTTTAGTGACTGTTCAAAGTTACGAAGGCACTGAAGAAAAAATGGTGTCATTGTTCCAACTGACCAATTCCAACCCAATAAACTCCGAGACAAGCATTTCTTCAAACTTCCATTTTATTAAAGTTGTCATAGTGGCATATCTGGGGAAATCCAAATCTGAGAGTTCCCAAAAGAGAAATCAAAGATCCATCCCTTGCACCCATCAGTCCATCACATGGCCCAATCAAATCTTTGTCCCAACTGGAGACATCTCTCCAGTCACTCCCCTCCAGGTGCAGGGTCACTTGTCCTTGACTCTCTGAGAAAGTATGTTGTTGAGTCTAAGCTTCTACTCTCTATGAAATTCCCCCCTCCCAAATTCCCCGGCACTAAATGTGGCAGCTTCGAAACTTCCAAGTAAAACATGGGTCCCAAGGCTGACAAGTGACATGATTATTTTTCACACTTGTGGCGGTTGCAGCAGGCATGGTCAAATTTCAGCACTTATTTTTTTTTATTTTATTGTCATTGCACCTCGTACAATGAAATTAAACACCATCTCCCATGTACATTATGACTGTGAAACTAAACACAAACACACATCCTTCACATTCTATGAAGTTTTTTTTTTAATTACATTTATATGCCGCCCTTCTCCGAAGACTCAGGGCAGCTTACAATTTTTGGGATACAACCCAGTGTGCTCAGCAATAGCCTTCATTCTATTGTATATGCCTGCTTATTACTAAGCGGCATTTTTACAAGGTCAGCTAATTGCCCCCAACAATCTTGGGTCCTCAATTTACCTACCCCGAGAGGATGGAAGGCTGAGTCAACCTTGAGCCTGGTGGGATTCGAGCCTACAGCAGTTGTAGGCAGCTGGAACTTAAGTGCAGGCAATTAACATTGGCATTAGCACTCAAATTATGATTAATATTAATAGTATTCATGACGTTTGTAGCATCCTGAACTTTTGCAACCTTCTGACAAGCATAGTTAATGGGGAACCCAGATTCACTTAACAGCTGTGTTGGGCTTAGTTGTGGTCGTAAGTCAAGGAACACCCTGCACGAACACTGTCCCCAGGGGTTTTTATTGTGGCTTCTAGAAACTCATTCCTTAGATTTTAACCTTGTAAAGTAACTCTTTGCCTCCTGCTCACCATGATGCCATTCTCAATTACTACCAGGGACTGCCTGGGTTCATGGTTTGCTCAATGCCTCTGTTTCAAAATTCGGGAACGATCTGATCATGACTGACAAGCCTGAGTGGTTTAGAGAAGGTCAAATCTCCAATCCAATGGATTTCATTCCATTTCTTAAAAATGTAAATAAAGTACCTAAATATATTAAAAAAAATAAAATAAACATCCACAAAGCTTTTGGTGTCATTGGAAGCATGTTTTTAAAAAAGAAAAACAGCACATTTTCAACAGCCCTGACCACGATGAAGGTTAAAGTCTTCCAGAAGACTTGAAACAATACCACCAAGCAAAGCGACATTTCAGCACCCTGGACAGCGGTGTTTTTTTTTTTGTCTTTGGAAATATTCTACTCAAGTTTAGCTGCAACAGCTTTTTGTCCCCCGCCCACCTGTTGTTTTTCATTATGTTCCTTCCCTCCAGCCCGTTCTGTTTAGAATACAACACAATTGACGCCAACAACAACAACAATGCAAAAAAGACACCTTTGCCCTGGGCTGTCTCGTCTGATCAATTCAATTGACCATGAGGGATCGAGGCTGTCTACTTGGCCAACAGCGATGGTTCCTGTCCCACAGCCTGGCGCACTTGGCCAAGGACTTATAGGAAATCTTCAGGCAGTTATCATCAGTCTGTCAGATGGCGTTCCAGACAAGTATCCAGCGATGGATTTTGAATTATTGTCGCTTTTGACCATTTCAGCGGCCAAGACATTGGCCGTCTGGCTGAGGCGGATACGAATGATAAACAAATGGACCCGAAGAGCAACAAGGTGAGAGAGGCTGCAGCTTTTCACAAGGGAAACAACAGAGGTGTGTTTGGCTCCTAGAAAATCTATAAGATTTCCAAGTGCCAAAACAGCAGGGGGTGAGCTTAATTCTCTTTCAGTTTCCACCAGGGCATTTATTTGTTGGCTTTTGTTTATTTTTTTTAATGAATGATAAACCACCAGGGAGTTGCCTGATCCTATCAGTCAAGCCTTGTGACTTGATGTTCCCCCTGCAGCTTTATGTGGCGTGCATTGAGTGGGATCCAATTCTCTCATTCAGAATAGATCTGGAAGGGACCTTGGAGGTCTTCTAGTCCAACCCCCTGCTCAAGCAGGAGAGACTCTTCTTCTTCTTCCTCCTCCTCCTCCTCCTCCTCCTCCTCCTCCTCCTCCTCCTCCTCCTCCATCTCCTCCTCTTTTAAGCACATGATGCAGTGCCATTTTCTTTGGATGACCCATGCCCTGGTGGCAACTCATCTCTGACTGATGGGATTTGGGGGAGCAGCAGTTGGCCTTAGATTGACAGGAGAACGTGGTGGAGGACACCAAGCCAACTCTCTCCAACAGGGCTAAAGTTCTGCCTGCAGACACCTGCCTATTAGGATGACACAACAGGTGATGGAGGCAGAGCCGAAAATTACTGCTGACACCTCCCTGCTGATTCTTTCCTCCCTGCTGCCCCCATTTCAGAGAGCAGGATTTAAAACAGCCATTACAATTACCCTTTTTTCTGGCCTTAAAATGTTTCCGCAGCTGCCCCCCCAAATAACACACAGAGGAAAAAGCAGCAGGGACCAAAGTCATACATCAATTAAATTTCAAAAGAGTTGTATAAGGAGCAAGATGTGTTTCACCCATCTGTTTGTTGCTTTTTTTCAAAACCTCTTTGGCCAACCGCAGGCAAAACCTACATCCCATGGACTACATGCAGCCTCCAGCTGACTGGGCCTCTGCTTTTGCCTTGTAGACACTCCATCAGCCTCTTCCCAGCACCCCCCCCAGCAAATGGAAAAGGACATAGAAAAACAAGAGACTTCAAAGATCATGGGCGTGGTCTGTAAGTGTAGTAGAAAGTAGAAGGAAGGAAGAACATAGAGTTCACATGTACTCTTTGGCTTATGTCACATCCGCACCTGATCTGTAACCTGGAATTAAACCTCAGTCAACTTCAACCCTCGGAAAAGGCTTCCTACCCTTTAGAAAAACCCTACTTTACAATTGCCGAACCATCTTTGCTTCCTTCCTTAAACCATCCAACATACTTAATTTTCTACCACCAAAAGCCACTGCCAACAACACTGAGAGGGCAAACCACTACCGTGTTTCCCCGAAAATAAGACACTGTCTTATATTTTTTTTGGCTCCCAAAAACACACTAGGTCTTATTTTCGGGGTAGGTCTTATATATTTATGGTGCCAAATAGTGGGTGTGAGTGTGTGTGGGGGGGTGTTTCGCGGGTGCATGGTTGCTCCCTGAAAAGTCTTCCTGGAACTGGAGATTTGCACTAGGTCTTATTTTCGGGGTAGGTCTTATATTAGGGCAGGTTTAGAAAATAGTGGTAGGTCTTACTTTCGGGGTAGGTCTTATTTTTGGGGAAACACGGTAGTACATAAAATTAAGAGCAAACGCCACTCATGATGTTTAATTTAATTTAATTTAATTTAATTATGAGGCTTATATGCCTCCCTATCTCCCTAAGGACTCAGGGCGGCTGACAAAATAAAACAATAATACAAAATTACAAATATTAAAAAAAAAAACAATTAAACCCTAAGGTCTCATAACAATTCCGATTTAAAAACTATACTAAAAACAATGCTAAAAAACCCCTCCCCTGCCCCATCAGTCTGGGTAGGCTAGTTGGAATAGCCATGTCTTTAGGTCACGACGGAAGGAACGGAGGTCAGGGGCCACCTGGAGCTCTAGGGGGAGCTGGTTCCACAGGGTGGGAGCTTCCACCGAAAGGGCCCTACTCCTGGGAACCACCAGCCGACATTGCCTGGTTGACAGCACCCGGAGAAGGCCCTGTCGATGAGAGCGCATGGAATGTTGGGAAACTGTTCATGGCAGCAGGGTTTCCCGCATATACCCTGGTCCAATGCCATGAAGAGCTTTATAGGACAAGACCAGAACCTTGAATCTCACCTGGAGGGCAACCACGTTACCTAGTTGAGTCATAAAATGCCTGCAAGAAACCCAGTTCAGACAGCATCACAGATCGATAGTCCTCCTCCTCTTCCTCCTCCTCCTTCATACCCCATTCCTTTCTAGCACTGAAGATCTTATCTAGTTGGGTCACAAAACATCTATAAGAAAACCACTAACCTTCAAGAGCACCAAGGACCTCACACATAATTTTCAGCTTTGCTCTCTTTGAACACAATTCACCTTCTTTATTCATTTATATATATATATATGAAAGAACTACTCCTTTGTGCTTCTTTTTTCTTTCTACCTACCTACCTTTTGTTTTCTCTCCTTCTTCTACCTCTGGACTCCTTTCCAGACTCATATCCTTTCCTGCCAATTTCCCAGCTGCCTAACTCAACAGTAGCTGTGAGTTTGAGACCTTATCTTGAACTTTTAATAATTGCTTTGCTCTTTTCAATGAAACGCTTTATCTCGTTTTACAAATGGTAAGGTTACCACCACAATTCTCCATATTGGAATTAATTTTCGGGATTTGGAACTTTCATGTTATCTGGACATATATATTTTTTTTCTCTCTCTCTCTGAACGACAGCGGACAGTCTCCTGTTTTACTTAGTCCAGTGCTTATTTTTAGTTTTATGGACTTCGTACAAGATGTTGTGATTAGACTATTCTTTGTCACTCATTCTTTTCTCTCTCCACATTATTAAAATGTGCATGCCTGCTGATAAAATACAACCAGTCATGAAACAAAGAAATTGAATTCCAGGCCCAGAATTAATTCTACCAACTATCTTGTGTCAACTGGAGTTAGATGACATTTCTCAGATATTTTTCTAACTCTCTTTTCCCCAAAGAAGCATGTTTTGTAGGGTTTCTTGTTTTGTTTTTACTGCACATTGTCTACAATTACTTTCCATGCGTGCCCTTATTATTTCCCTCTTCTGCAAACGTTTCAGAACAATAGCAGGTCAGGGCTGTTCCAAAAGAAGAAAAATGTTGATCATGATGCCAAGAGAATGAATCATGATTTGAAACATTGGCTGAAGCAAGGGGCCAAAGGAAAGCAGTTCTACTACTAAGACAGATCTCTCCTTCCAAGGAAATGATGAATTATTGGAGACGAAACTTAAGTGCAAGGAAGTGCAAGTGAAGTCCTTGACTTATGACTACAACTGAGGCCAGGACGTAGGAAGCTAGGAAGATTGTATGATAAAAAAGGAGGACATGCACACACACTGCGGTGCCTAAAGAAATGCAAGGCCATCACAGTTAATCTATGTGATTTTTCCCAAAGTTTGCCAATTTGGAAGAATATTCATTCATTCATTCGTTAATTTGTTCGTTCATTTGTTCATTCGTTCATTCGTTCATTCATTCATTCATTCACCCACCCATTCATTCATTCATTTTCATTCATTCATTCACCCATTCATTCATTCATCCACTCAACCTACACACACTTATTCATTCTCTTACTCACTCACTCACTCACTCATTCACTCATTCATCCATTCAATCCACACACACTTATTAATTAATTAATTCATTCACTCACTCATTCATTCATTCATTCATTCATCCACTCAACCCACACACACTTGTTCATTCACCCATTCATTCATTCATCCATTCATCCACTCAACCCACAAACACTTATTCATTCATTCATTCATTCATTCAATCCACAAACATTTATTCATTCACTCACTCACTCACTCATTCATTCATTCATTCACCCACCCACTCACTCCCTCAGTCGGTCAATTTGTCAGTCAGACATTCAGTCAATCAATCAACTATAGGTAGTCCTTGACTTATGGCCACAATTGAGCCTAAAATTTATGTTGCTAAGTGAGACATTTGTTAAGTGATTTTTGACCCATTTTACGACCTGTTGAGGGAATCCCTGCAGTTGTTAAGTGAGTAACACAGCTGGGAAGTGAATCTGGCCTTCCCATTGACTTTGCTTGTCCGAAGGTCACAAAAAGAGACCACATGACCTAAGAACTAAGAACTAAGAACTAAGAACTAGAACTAAGGAGGAATTTCCTGACAGTGAGAACAATTAAATCCGTAGAACAACATGCCCCCAGAAATTGTAGATGCTCCAACACTGGAAATTTTAAGAAGAGATCAGGGAACCATTTGTTCCAGAATAGTATATGGTCTTCTGCTTCAGCAGAGGGTTTATATATTAGATTATAGATTAATAGAGTTGGAAGGGACCTTGAAGGTCATCTAGTCCAACCCCCACCCTACACCATTTTTGACAGATCTAGAAGATCGTCAAGGTCCTTTCCAATTCTGTTATTCTATTATTCTGATGCATTTTTATTTTTCCTGGAAGACCATAATAAAACTGGATTTGGCAGATTTCCTATGGATCACACCTTACTTTAGTAAGATATGATTTTTTAAAAAAATGTCAAGCAAAATTGAACATCAAATGGTTGCCTTCTCATCAGCTAAAGCAGCAGGGAAATTTTGTATATATCGGTATCTATACACCGGCCTATTGGTATCTATTCTTCCTCTGAGGTCCTTTCTTTCAGTCCTTTTTTATCATTCCTGATTTATAATGAGATTTCTTTTTATTTCATTTTAATCTTGAAAGGCCCTCCCCACCCCCATGCAGAAGTGTAATGGTTATTCTGGGCCACTTTTATTCAATCCGTAGTTAGCCCGTTGTAAAGCATACTTTGAGAGGAATCCTGCTGGTTTGACCTAAACATCACAACTCAATGGTTTTCAGCAATTTCTCTTATTATCTTTTAAGCCATTGAAGTTAAACTTCACCAGCCAATCTAATTCCTTGATCGTTCACGATTGCATTTTATTTCTTGACAAAATTGGCAATGACCAGCCTAAAGATCCTGAAATATCAAAGGTGGGTTTTTTTTTCTCTCTCTCTTAACGTATCTTTTCTTCTTTTGTCATTTGGTCTACTTTTGTCCTGTCATCACTGGTGGAGCTATTTTCATGTTAGGGAGGAATGATCTTCTTCAACAGATTTTCAATATGAAGCATCACTTCATTAGTTAGTTTAAAGAGAAAGGTTAAAGAATAATAATGCTCCCATATTTGGTCAACTTTACAGGCTAAGCCTAGATGGGCTGTCTTTTCTTTTTCCTAGTGGTGGGATTCAAATTTTACTACTGGTTCTGTGGGTGTGGCTTGGTGGGCATGGCATGGCTTGGTGGGCGTGGCTTGGCTTGGCATGGTTGGGCATGGCAGGGGAAGGATAATTCCCAGGATAAAATCCCCATTCCCTCCCTACTCCTGGGAGAAGGAGACTGCAAAATCCCCATTCCCTTCTCACCACACTAATCTGCTTTCCAGCTCCGTTCTCCTGTGCAGGGCAACCAAAGAAGACCCAGCTGATCAGCTGGGACTCAATGGGAGGCAGAGAATAGATGAGGGCGGGGCCAGTCAGAGGTGTATTTGCCAGTATTTGCCGGTTCTCTGAACTACTCAAAATTTCTGCTACCAGTTCTCCAGAACCGGTCAGAACCAGCTGAATACCACCTCTGGTGCAAGCCCAAGATCAATAGTCTCTATTAATTTATTACATGTGAATTCTCTTCTCGTGCCCATCATACAATTTAGCTTTACATGGAAAAGAATTAAAAGAAGGAGGGTATTTTTCTGTGCATCTGGTCTTCTGCCTTCAAAACAGGGGGAGAAAACAGCGGAAGAACTGTTGACAGTTTTGGTATATTATGAATGAACTTGGGTGACAGTTCCATTATTTTTAAAAGAAGTATTCCCCAGCTTGGACTTTATATGGTGGTGGTGGTTATGTTTTGATGAGGATGGGGAGGAAGAGGAGCCAATCTGGTGGCTTAGATGGCTATTTTCATAATTGGATTGAATTCTTGGAAAGCAAACCAACTTTAATTCCAGAATGCTTTTGGTCCTTGGCATTGGATTTGGTCCCTAAACTCTTGCATCCAATATTGATTAGAATGAATCCAATATCAGTCTCTGGCAGACCCGTTCTACAACCTGCTGATTATGGTAACAACTGCAATGAGACAGAAAGTGTCTGTAAGAAACTCAAAGGCTTTCTTTAACTTTCTGTAATCAATGGGAAAAGTTAATTATGGTGGAACAACTTCTTGTCTCTTCTTCTTCTTCTTCTTCTTCTTCTTCTTCTTCTTCTTCTTCTTCTTCTTCTTCCTCCTCCTCCCCCTCCCCCTCTTCCTCTTCCTCTTCCCCACCATTACAATAATAATCCCACTGAATCCAGGAGGGCTGAAGCACAATTCAGCTGGATCCATCATTGCTTATATCCATGTGTAAATGTTAACTGGTGGATGAGTCAATCTGTATTCATAGATTGTCTTTCTTCAGGAAACAGCGGTTAGGAAGAGAGAGAAAAAAAGTCAGCACCAAATGATGTTCCATAGCATGGGGAGTCATCCAGGCCTGTGGTTTCCTAGGCAACTACAGAAGTGAATTGGGAAAGAGTTGAGGACATTAGTAGCCTTGCTGTGTTTGCCCACTCTGTTCAGGTAATAAAGATTCTAGCTAGCCAACCCAACTTAATCAAACAGCCCTCTCCAACAGCCTTCTCTATATTATAATATAATGTTGTAGAAGGGTTGCTCTTGAGTTCACCAAGAGCCATTTCAGAAGCTTTCCTGAATTTAGCCAAATAATAAGTCACTTTTTTTTTTTACTATGTCAGCTAGGATAATGTGATGGAAATCGGTCCAATGTAAAATAAATATGGCATTTATCTGACCTTATTACTGACAGGAGATATCTATGATACATATTTTGTGGAAATGCACAAACTCAAAGAAATGAGGTAAGGTCAACGATAATGTATTGTAAGTGGAACTCTCTCTAGTCTTTACAAAACGAACCCAAGTGAAATTTAAGATCTATTCGAAGGGTCATGTACTCTCTACTGGATTGGAAGATGAAGGTTCAACAGAATGAAGGGTCTGTCTCCAACTGGTTTTTGTCTGTTTGCTTTGGTTTCAATAGGGGTGATCATCATAACAGTTGTTTGCATTTTCTTAGGTTCAGCCGGTCAGCCCTGGAGCCATTTTCCCCTGGCATCTCCAGGGCTGCCACAGTGGAGATGAGTCGAGCTGTGGGAATGGGAGAGGGGAGGTAGAGATAGCTGGGGACTGTAGCCAAAATATAATTCTTTCCTCTGGGAACCAAGGACTTTCCCACCAGGTGCGTGGAGGTGGGATCTGAGACCAAGTGACCCTTCGACTGTGACCTGATTAGACCATATGATGAACTGCATGGGCAGGGAAAGGAAAACTTTAATATTAACTAGGGGGAAACCCAGGGAGAGTTTAGAGCAGTGATGGGATTCAAAATTTTTTTACTACTGGTTCTGTGGGCGTTGCTTGGTGGTTGTAACATGGCCTGATGGGCATGGCATGGGAAGGATACTGTAAAATCCCCACTCCTGGGGGAAGGTTACTTCAAAATCCCCTTTCCCTCCCCATCCCACTAACCTGCTTTCCAGCTCCATTGTCCTGTGCAGGGCAACCAAAGGAGACCCAGCCAATCAGCTGGGACTCAATGGGAGGCAGAGAATAGATGGGAGCAGGGCCAGTCAGAGGTGGTATTTGCCAGTTCACTGAACTACTCAAAATTGCTGCTACCGGTTCTCTAGAACCGTTCAGAACTGGCTGAATACCCACCTCTGGTCTAGAGGCAGGTTTCCCCAGATGTGCCAATGACATGCCTAATAAAGCTGTACTTTGAGGAATATGCCTGCCTTGGAGTTTTTGATTCCGTTGGGTGTGTTCCTTGGAACCCTTGACACAGCCATCCATTCAAATCCACCAAGGGCTGGAATTTTGTTTGTTGCTGTTTTAATTTAATTTATAACAGGAGGTCACAGTAATTTATAGTAGAAATCTTCAGTGTCAAAGGACACAGATTTAACTCTTGGACATTTAAAATGGCAGGATGAAAAAAGAAGTTCTTTATGAAATTCTGGACCGTGACGACCATACCAGTCTGGATTAGGAGTCCAGCTTCTTCTGCTGAAAGAGAAGGCCTTGAATCCAAGTTGTTTGCTAATGTATTCTTTGATGTGCCTCTTTTCCTTTATTATCCATTCTGACAAGCCTCTCTTAGGGGAAAGATTAGGCTCCTGTTTTCCCATGCCTTAACCTTTCATTTTTCTTTTAATTAACTCTACTCTTTTGGCTGGGCCCTGTGTGTGCCAAAACCTCTTTTGCGTGAAGCTTGCTCTCCACAATCCATCACATTTCCTTTTTGAAACGACATTCCTGGCTTCTTGGACGGAGCTGGTGTAGCAACGCTCCCCGGTTCTCAAGTCCTCCGAAGAAGCCAAATTTCAGCTAATTTATGTTTCTGCTTTTTCATGGCAAAACATAAATTTAATTTTAATGCACCAGCCTTCCACCACATCAATATCCTTTCATCTCTGGCAGGAAGGAAAGCAAAAGGCAAGCAAACAGCCACAGCCAAAGAAAGGAACTTTTCATGTGGGCGTTGAAAAGCCGGGAATGAAGAGGGGAAGGAAATGCAAATGAGCAAAAAAGGACCAAGAATGGCGGGACATTTTTGGGCACACGGCTTTGAGAAGCCCAGGGTTGGGGCGTTTGCCAAGTGTCACCGCGAGCGGAGGAAACACTAGTTAAATGAAGAATAGAGGATTAAACAAATACTGGGCTGCAAGATATCTTCCAAGGCTTTCCCCCCCTGAAAAAAATAATTTTGTTTTTTCTGCTGCACACCCAAAGATCTTCACCATTTATCTTGAGGATGATGTTAAGCGTTAATGTTCCAGAATTGGTCTGGTGCTCCTGTTTATTAGGACTCTCCATCTTTCACCAGTCTTTCTCACCAACTCCAGTCATAAGGTCCTTTCTTAGGGTTTAATTTAGGGAGGAGGAGGAGGAGGAGGAGGAGGAGGAGGAGGAGGAGGAGGAGGAGGAGGCAACCTGCTCTAGACACTCCACAGATTCCCTGTTACTCTCAAGTATGAGGCCGTCCCACTGAAAGACCTTCCAATTCCCGGTCAACTGTTGTCCTTGAGAAATGCAAGGGAGAGAAGATAATGTTCCCTTCGTTGGTCATCCCCAAGACAATATTTTGTCATCTTCATTTTCCTACTCTGAAGTTTACCCATGATGCCAAGCAAGGCCATTCTGCTTTGATTGATGAAGGCACTTTATACTTGATTGAAGGACAAGAAAGTATCCCCATCATCCATCCATCCATCCATCCATCCATCCATCCATCCATCCATCCATCTATCTATCTATCTATCTATCTATCTATCTATCTATCTATATCTGTAACTATCTATCACCTATCATTTGTCTTCTATCATCTATCTATCTATCTATCTATCTATCTATCTATCTATCTATCTATCTACATCTTTCTACCATCGATCTGTCTATCATCTATCTACCCATCTATCCATCCATATCTATCTACCTACCTACCTACCTATCTATATATTTATCTATTATCATCTATCATGTCTTCTATCTTCTATCATCTATCTGCCTACCATCTATCTATCCATCTATTTGTCCATCCATCCATCAACTATCTAATCTATCAATATCTGCAACTATCATCTATCATTTGTCTTCTATCTTCTATCATCTATCTACCATCTATCTATCTATTTACATCTGTATCTATCATCTGTCTTCTATCTTCTACCATCTATTGGTCTATAATCTATCTACCCATCTAACCATCCATATCTATCTATCTATCTATCTATCTATCTATCTATCTATCTATCAATCATCTTCTGTCTCTCATCTATCAAATCTACCAATTCACTTCCAGAAGTTTTGAAACATTGATTGTTTCACCTCCTCCTCCTCCTTTTTAAACTTTTGTGTTCTTTTCTCTCCCTCGTTGGCCTGTCCCAAATTTTTGGAGGATGCTGACTTCATCAGTTCAGCAAAAATCAATTGCAACTAAGGAACAATAGTCACTGTTGGAAAACAAAAGCAGGTTCTGTGTGACTTAGGTTTTTTTTTTTTTAATTCTTCTCTCTTTTCAGGGAGGGGGAAAGAGGAAAAAAAATAAGTGGGGAGCCAGGGAGATGCTCTGATGCCATCTAGCGGAGAGAAAGAGAAAGATAGAGAGCAAGTCATATCCTCTTCCAGCAATCAACTTGGGGGAGAGAGATCAGTACAAGCCATTAGTTGAAGTAGATTAAAGCTGCTTCTTCTTCTTCTTCTTCTTCTTCTTCTTCTTCTTCTTCTTCTTCTTCTTCTTCTTCTTCTTCTTCTTCTTCTTCTTCTTCTTCTTCTTCTTCTTCCTCTTCCTCTTTTCTTCTTCTTCTTCTTCCTCTTCCTCTCTCTTCTCCTTCTCTTCTCCTTCTCCTTCTCCTTCTCCTTCTCCTTCTTCTTCCTTTTCTCAATGCCTCCATGTCCTCAAAGAATTTGATTTAGGAGAAAGGAGGCTTTTTACTTCTTAGGAAGGAAGAAAGGATGGAAGGGAGGGAGAAAGAGGAAGGAAAGAAGGAAGGGAGGAAAGAAGGAAAGAAAGAAGGAAGGAAAGTAGGAAATAAAGAAGGGAGGGAGGAAGGAAGGGAAGAAGAACGCTCCCATACACCTTAGTTTACAATTCTCCAAACTGTATAGGCTTTTCACTTGTTAGGAAGGAAGTCAGGGAGGAAGGGAGGGAGGGAGGGAGGAAGGAAGGAAGGAAGGAAGGAAGGAAGGAAAAGGAAGGAATGGGGAAGAAGGAAGGAAGGAAGGAAAGAAGGAAAGAAGGAAAGAAGGAAAGAAGGAAGCAAGCAAGCTCCCCTACACCTTAGTTTACAATTCTCCAAACTGTGCTTAAAGGGCCTTTGATTTTAAAATATACATTCATAAAATCTTTAAAGTCTTTGGCCATGGCTAAATTTGGGGTAAAGGAGCACAGAGGTGACCTAGCAGAAAGGATACAGCAATTAGATGAGTTCAACCACACACAAAAAAAGGAAGAAAACATTACAAAAAATAAAATTAAACTGGCGTCTCTTTTCTTCTGACAAATGGAAAAGAGAAAATAGGGTCGACCATTCAATTCTGTGTTGTTATAACTCATAACCACAGAGCAGAACTTCAGAATGTCTTTTGTGCAGGCCATTTTGCGTGTCACGGGGTAAAACCAACAGTATGCTGAAAACACGAATCGTTGTATTCTATTTTATCATAAATGCAGATAGTCCTTGACTTACAATCACAATTGAGTCCCCCAAACCCCATCTTATGACCTTGCTGGCCACGGTTGTTAAGTGAATCATTGCAGTTGTTAAATTAGTCACCCTGTCAACTTGTAAGCCTGTTTTCGGGTTGCCATAAACAAGAGGGAGGGGGGAAATCTGAAGGAGCAGTATGGCAGTAAAACCAGAAGTAAATTCCACCATTATTGCTAGGGCAAAAATCCTTTATTGGAGAATGTGATTGATGACACCCAGCCCGTGAACCTGCTTCATTGGAGAATCTGATTTATGACATAACCAGGGGGAGGGGGGGATACAGGGTCACAGGTGACTGTGAATTACATATGCCACAGTTGGCTTCATTTAGGTTAATGCCGGCATGTTGCTCCTAATAAATCTTTTGAATTTTTTTGAAGCTTGGCTTGAGGCTCATGATTTAATTAGGGCGATCGCCGGAACCCTGACACACACGGTCATTCAGTGAATCCAGATTCAATGGACTTTGCTCGTCAGAAGCAAAGTCACAAAAAGGGATCAATCATGTGGCCCTGTGTGATGACCCAGAGTGTAATACAAATGCAACAAAATCCAAAACGTAAATAAATGTCCTTTAATGCCTCCAACTTGGCCCCACTGTTCAATAATTCTCAGTTGGAGATAAAAGGTACTCAAAAATAGTCTTCAAAAGAAAGCAATACAGTCCGAACTTAATCAGCAAATAGAGGTGAAATAAAAAACCAAACAAACTACAATGATGAAATTTCCACAATGGACCAGCATAAGTAATTACCAAATTCAAGGAGATAACAAGGCACAGTCTGTTGGAAGGATGCCAACCAAGATAACTTCAGCCCCAAATAACATCCGCTTTGCTTCTGGCAATGCTGAGTTTTAACTGTCTCTCTTATATACTATTCTCCCCAGCTGCAACCAATGAAGGGGATCATGGCCGCTTCCCCTCTCGTAAGCCAAGTTGTTTCCTTCTATGTTCCTCCCTGTGTGTCATAGGATGCAGAGGGGATGGGCCTGGTTCTTCCTCTGACTGCCCAGATGGCCTCTGCCCCTCCCCAGCCTCCTCTACAACCTCCATAGCTACACCTCCACTCCCTATTGACTGTTCCTCCTCTCCCTCAGAGTCCGACTCTTACAAGGGCATGACACCCTGGGATGCTGCAACCGTCATAAATATGAGTCAGTTGTCAAGTGCCTGAATTTGGATCATGTGACTGTGGGATGCTGCAATGGTCATAAGTGTGAAAAGTGGGCCTGAGTCACAGTTTTCAGTGCCATTTTAGCTTTAAACAGTCAATAAATAAACAGTTGTAAGTTGAGGACTTTGTGCACCATGGCCAGATTTTTAACCCGGAGAAGAAAGCTGAGCAGGAAAAACTGTCTTCGCTTCTTATAATAAAATATATGAAAGGACAGAGCATAAGCAAGGCAGCACATCATTCTCCCTGCATGTAAATGGTTGTCTTTGCTGCCACCCAGGATCTAAATAAAACCGGTTTATTTGGCATGATTGATTATAGAAGAGAGGTTCGTACATTCTGAATGCAGCGATTTAAAAAAAACCATGTCACCTTTTTATTTGTATGGTCTGAAAGGATTTTTGTATCTTTACCTCGCTCGTGATTTATCATTCCCAGATATGGATACAGTTCTCTACTCGGTGACCTGGCTGAAATGGCAATGACCCAGTTTATTAAAATCAGGATATGTGAAAAATAAAAGGATGAGAGGAATACAGGTCCTCAAAGAGTCTGGGGGAGGAGGAGGGGGGAGGGGGATGAGGGGGAAAAAGAGGAGGAGGAGGAGGAGGAGGAGGAGGAGGAAGAAGAAGAAGAAGAAGAAGAAGAAGAAGAAGAAGAAGAAGAAGAAGAAGAAGAAGAAGAAGAAGAAGAAGAAGAAGAAGTCAATGGAATTGCTTTGCAGGTGGAGGCTCAGTGGTTAAGACACTGAGCTTGTTGATCAGAAAGGACAGCAGTTCGGCAGTTCGAATCCCTAGCGCCATGTAATGGAGTGAGCTCCCGTTACTTGTCCCAGCTTCTGCCAACGTAGCAGTTTGAAAGCAGGTAAAAAAAAATGCAAGTAGAAAAATAGGGACCCCTTTGGTGGGAAGGTAACAGTGTTCCATGCGCCTTCGGTGTTTAGTCCTGCCAGCCACATGACCACGGAGACGTCTTCAGACAGCGCTGGCACTTCAGCTTTGTAACGGAGATGAGCACCGCCCCCTAGAGCCGGAAACGACTAGCACGGATGTGCAAGGACGAGACCTTTACCTTTACCTAACATTCCAGAGTAGCTTTCTTGCAGGCCCTGATTCTCCCACGCCGTTCCTTAAAGTATCTCCTCTGGGGGAGATCCGAGCAGGCTGTCAAGTCCTGGAGCCGAAGGTTGCAAGCCAGGAAATCCGTTCGTTGCTCAATCTCTTCCCCCCCACAAAGGCAGCCATTAAGAAAACAACTTGCAAGTGCTAATGCATTTCCAGCAGCATGGATGTCTCTTGTTACGGTTACCTCCTCCTTCTACAGAGCTTTGCCACAGGCTATAGGAGCGCGCAGCCGATTTCGAGAGGGAGCAATGAACAAGAAATTACAATACCACCTAAGATGTTAGCAGCCCTTTCTGTATACTAAAGAGTTTGGGGAAACAGCATGGGGGTTTTATATGCGGGCATGCATCTTGACTCCGGGGTAGAGGCATGGCTAATACCCGGAATAGGAATAGGGCTGCTTAATAGAGATAACTTCAGTTTATCAGAATAATAATAAAAAAATATGCCTCACCTGGAGGATCTGTTTTGTCTAAATAGGTCCATGTTTATTTTTTATTTTATTTTTTGCAGAAAGAAGCAATAGCTGTCTTTTTTTTTTCTGGCTAGGCTGGCTGGTAAACAGCAGGAAGATCTACACCATTCCCCAGAGAAAAATCTCTGAAATTTGGGGGAAGAGAAGGAATGCGTGTGGCAGTATCACCAGTTACTTTTTTTTAAAATATTAAAATTAAAATAAGATTAGGGAGGCGTGCATTGTTTAAAAAAAAAACCACCCAAATTGAATCCAATTGATTTGGATGTGTCTAATTCAATTCAGGGGTTTGAACTGAGCCGTGGCTTCGGTGCAGTTCTGAGGTGTGATCAGATAAGCCTTGGAGTTGGATTCCGAGCTGAATATTTGTAGAGAGCTAGTACGTAAACTATCTCCTGCGTACCATCTTGGAAGGTGGCCCAATGGCTCAGCGGTTAAGATGCTGGGCTCATTGGTTGGAACACCAACAGTTCAGGTTTGAGACCCGGGCATCATGTGACAGAGTGAGCTCCCGTTCTTTGCTCCACCTCCTGCCAACCTAGCAGTTCGAAAGCATGCAAGTGTGAGTAGATAAATAGGTACCATTTCGGTGGGAACGTAGCAGTGTTTCGTGATGCCATGTTGGCCACATGACTGCAGCTTCGGACAGCCCTGGATCAATGGCCTTGAAATGGAGAGGAGCATCGCTCCGTATAGGTGGCAATGACTAGCGGAGTAAAATCCTCTATCCTTACATACCATCTTGGTAAGAGAGGACCTCATGCAGTGAAAATTCAAGCATGTCAGCTTCTTAGAAATGGGATATAAAATTTCACAGAAGAACAGATCATGAGAATTTTACATCATTATTCAATCTGGCAATCCGTTGTGGGTCCTATTCTCCATTACACCATTACACTGTGCACTCTTTCGGGGGCCCTAGAGAAGAGCAACAAAAATGATTAGGAGGCTGGAGGCTAAAACATATGAACAACAGTTGCAGGAATTGGGTATGTCTAATGAAAAGGAGGATCAGTGGGGATATGACAGCACTGTTCCAATAATTGAGGGGCTCCTACAAAGACGAGGGTGTCAACTTATTTTCCACAGCACCAAAAGGCAAGACAAGAAGCAATGGTTGGAAACTAATCAAGGAAAGAAGCACTCCAAAATCTCTCAGGATATATCTAGTAGGCTAGGAGGTTATAGTGTAGTAATAAGGAGGATTTTCCTGGCAGTTAGAGCAATTAATCAGTGGAACAGATTGCCTTCAGGAATTGTGAGTGCCCCATCACTGGAGGTGAAGAAGAGACTGGACAGCCATTTCTCAGAAATGATACAGCACTAGCACGTAGCCCTTAGACTTATATACCGCTTCACAGTGCTTCGCAGCCCTCTCTAAGTGGTTTACGGAGTCAGCCTCTTTCCCCCAACAATCTGGGTTCTTATTTTACCCACCTCGGAAGGATGGAAGGCTGAGTCAAACTTGAGCCCATCAGGATCAAACTGCTGGCAGTTGGCAGAGTCAGCCTGCAATTCTGCATTCTCACCACTGTGCCACCACGGCAGATTAGATAGATAGATAGATAGATAGATAGATAGATAGATAGATAGATAGATAGATAGATAGATCATAGATAGATGATAGGTATGTAGCTAGGTAGAGATAGATAGATAGATAGATAGATAGATAGATAGATAGATAGATAGATAGATAGATCATAGATAGATGATAGGTATGTAGCTAGAGATAGATAGATAGATAGATAGATAGATAGATAGATAGATAGATCATAGATAGATGATAGGTAGGTAGGTAGATAGATAGATAGATAGATAGATAGATAGATAGATAGCAAGCAAGCAAACCCTCTTAGATTTATATACCGCTCCACAGTGCTTCACAGCCCCCTTTAAGCAGTTTACAGAGTCAGCCTCTTGCCCGCAACAATCTGGGTCTTTATTTTACCCACCTCGGAAGGATGGAAGGCTGAGTCAATCGGAGCCTGGTGAGTTTCGAACTGCCAAATTGCAAGCAGCCAGCAGTCCGCAGAAGTAGCCTGCAGTAATGTACTGCCTTCTAACCGCTGCGCCACCACAGCTCTTGCTTAAGCAGGTGGTTGGACTAGAAGCCCCCAACATCCCTTCCAACTCTATTCTTCGATGTTCTGTACAACTTTCAACTCAAGCTAATCGTCTGCTATTTATATGCCTCTTATTATGGGGAAGGATGTGCAAGGTTCGTTTAATGCCAATGCACCAAAGCAGTCATGAGCACTGCCTGGTGCTTTCTACCTGTCAGTAGAAATTAAAACAAAAGCTTCAATCCAAGTCTGTGTGTGTGTGTGTGTGTGTTTAGCTAATACATGTTGAGAGGTGTTTTCTATCCATCCCCAATCCCTACCAACTCCTTGATTTGATAGCCTGTCACTATTTGAGATTAGGGAGTAGCTAGATGAAAGACATCCAAACATAAAAGTTTAACCCTCCAAAGAGGACCGAGCTTGAAGGAAGAAAGGGAATGGAAAGAAAAAAGAAAAAGAAAAGAAAAAATCAGATCAAGAATAAAGCTTGGATCCCTGTAGTATTTTGTTTAATGTTGCTTTCCAATTTTAATCCATTGATTTGGCAAATGGCCTACGCTCACCATGAATTAAAGAACTGAGTATACCGTGCCAAATGTTTTAAGATTCCAAAACATCAGAAGGGAAGAAGAAGAAGAAGAAAAAAAACCAATTTGAGGAAAGGGGGGATATTGTGGATGAAAGCCCTTGTGGAGCTCAGCATCGTGGGGTGTAGCTGTTGGCCTGGGTAACATAAACAGATCCAGCAAATTTAAGCAGAGTGAACAATGGCTATGAGCTGGGATAGAGGCCCAGAATTTCCCTATTAAGAGACAAGTTATCACTGCTGTAAGATGAGACAAGGTAACTGGTGGCTCTTTCATGTAAAATATTTGGCCAGTTTGGGTGAAGGTCAAGTTCTGTGATTCTCACACTTTGTGGGGTGGGGTAATGCTTTGCATCCTGCAGCCTGGATCAAACCCATGTTGCATCAATGTTCTTGTGCATGGCATAACTTCTCCACTATCTTGTACTTTGGGCACAGATGTGAGGAAGAGAAGAAGGAGGAGGAGAGGGAGAAAGAGAAAGATAATGAACAGAGAAGGAGAGAATGGAAGAGGAGAAAGATAATGAGCAGAAAAGGAGGAGGAGGAGGAGGAGGAGGAGGAGGAGGAGGAGGAGGAGGAAAAGAGAGAGGGGGGAGAGAGAGAAGGAGAGGAAGGAGGAGGAGGAAGAGAGGGAGAGAGGAAAAAGGAGGAGGAGGAGGGAGGGAGGAGAAGAAGGAGAAGGAGAACAAGAACAAGAAGAACAAGAAGAAGAGGAAGAGGAAGCGGAAGAGGAAGAGGAAAGGAAGATGAAGGTGGAGGAGGAGGAGGAAGAGGAAGAAGAAGAAGAAGAAGAAGAAGAAGAAGAAGAGGAAGAAGAAGAAGAAAGGAGAAGGAAGAGGAGAAGGAGGAAGAGGAAGAGGAGAAGGAAGAAAAAGAAGAAGAAAACGAAGACAAGAAACAACTAATCCCATAATTGTAGGGATTGAATTGCATTTGTTGTAATATGATCCATCTTTCTCACATTAAAAATCAAGTCTTTCCCAATCTACAGTTTTGTTTTCCTTTTTTAACGTTTTCAGGAATTGGCATGCTTTGTACGCATGTACTCTTTCCAACTTTTGAACTTGCTGCAACAGATACTCCACCCTAGTCATGTAATACAGTTTTGTGACTACCTGTCTCTGTTCTGGAGCATTTGACATTTGAAAACTTCCCATTAGTTTGGAGACAACGATCACATTCATGAGAAGGAGGTAGAGGAGGAGGAGGAGGAAATTATTATTAATAATAATAATAATAATAATAATGGAGGAACAGCTCCTGATAGGTTGATCCCACACAAACATGTCCAGTCCTCTTCTGAACACCATTCAAGAGTAGCCTTCTGAGATTCAAAACTTGCCCAAATGCTCAAATGTACCTTGGCCACTCTTGTTTTGGCTGTCAAGGGGCCACCACTTCAACCAGAGGAATGAATAGCTTCATTCAACTTCAGCCATTTGGATTGTGTGATATGTACCATCCCTTTTTTTTTTCATTTTCTTTGCCAAAGGTCTTGAAATGAAAGCTACGAGTAGAGCAACCTTCTTTTCCAAGCTGTGGACTGCTCCTTCCTTCCTTCCTTCCTTCCTTCCTTCCTTCCTTCCTTCCTTCCTTCCTTCCTTCCTTCCTTCCTCCTGCCCTTCCAAAGATGAAGAGGCTTCAAGGACATTGCTTGGAAAATCACCAAGTCTAGGTCGGTTTCCATGGTGATCAAGGGCTTTTGAACCCCAGGATCATCTGTTGGAAAGAGAAAAGAAAGAAGAGGAACTCTTTTGTCTTTGCTGCCGTGTTTGCTCAGGTCCAAGACTTCCAGGAAGCCACAACAGATGTATCACGGGCTCCTAGGCAGAAGAATGCACTTGGTTGCACAAACAGAAACAAAAGCAGAGCCAAAACAGACACACAAGCCAAGAATACACAAACGAAAGAATATGGAAACAAAGCAGCACGAGAAAAAAAAAGAGCGAGAGGATTTTGTTCTCTTGGTAATTGGAGTGATACCTGAATCAGCCAAGTAGAAAATAAATATATATTTTTTCTCTCTTCCTCTCTGTCTTTTTGCCACATCTACGAAAATAGTGGAACTGTCAGATCTCGCACAGATGGACATGAGATGGACAGGCTCTTAGATTTAATTTTTGCTGACGCTCGTACTTCATTTTAAATCAAGCTTTTCCATCCGGCTGATGGAAAAATCGGAATATTTGGTTGCTAAAGTCTCAGGGTAAGAGAATAAAAGAGCTGGAAGGCACTTTTGCAGATCTTCTGGTCTGACCTTCTGCTCAGGAAGGAGACCCTAGGCCACTTCAGACAAGTGGTTGTCCAGTCTCTCCTTAAGAACCTCCAGTGTTGGAGCACCCACAGTTTCTGGAGGCAAGTTGATTGTCTTAACTGTCAGGAAGTTTCTCCTAGTTAACTAAAAAGTTTCTCCTAACTCTGTGTTGGTTCTCTCCTTGATTAGTTTCCATCCATTGCTTCTTGTCCTGCCTTTGGTGCTTTGGAGAATAAGTGGACCCCTCCCACTCTTCTTTGTGGCAGCCCCTTAGACTTATTTATTTATTTATTTATTTGAACTTATATGCCGCCCCATCTCCGAAGACTCGGGGCGGCTTACAACTAAAACAGGAACAATAAATACTTAAAAAACGATTAAATTAGATTATAAGTTCAAACATTATAAAACCTTAAAACCATCCCTCCCCCAAGGGGGTCACAGCCCGGGTTGGTCAAACAACCAGGTCTTTAGCTCACGGCGAAAGGTGCGGAGGTCAGGGGCCAGGCAGAGCCCCAGAGGCAGTTGGTTCCAGAGGTCAGGGGCCGCGACAGAAAAGGCTCATCGGGGAACCACCAGCCGGCATTGGCCGGCGAAGACTCCCATCATGTCACTGCCTAGTCTTTCTTTTCTTTTTTTCTTTTTTTCTTTCTTTATAAAAATACTTCATTAAACCAATTTATACAAACACAATAAAACCAAACATTCCGCTTATCACAACGTAAGCAAGACCCTAACCCTAACCCTAATCCTAGTCCTTCTTTTCATTAAACTAGGCATACCCAAGTCAGGGAACTTCGTGGCCAGGAAGTTTATTTGTTTGTTTATTTATTTATTTATTTATTTATTTATTTATTTATTTATTTATTTATTTATTCGACTTATATGCCACCCCCTCTCCGAAGACTTGGGGCGGCCTACAATTAAAATACAACAATAAATAAATCAATTTAAGAAAGAATTAAACAATTAAGCCGAATCAAAATTTAAAATCCCCACCTAACCCCCCAACCCCGGAGAATCAGCACAGCCCAGATTGTAAAAAAGTTGCTTAGATAACAGGACAAAAGTGATTGGTCAGTGACTCCTCTGGAGTCTTTTTTTGGCCAACTTTCCCGCCTGTTCTACAGGTCTGGATTTCAGGCTACGTTGCTCCAAGCAAGGAAATGGTTTTTCAAACACTAGGCAACACACCTGAGGAAGAGAAATGTTTCAGACACTCAAGCCCTTGAGGAGGTGTTCCAGATCTAAGCCGGGATGTACAAATGGTAAACAAAGTATCGTTCTGGTTCTAATTTTTGTCCCTCTGCATCTTCTCGGCGCTCTTTTCAAGTTTGTCTTTTCCTACTTTCCTATCTGATGTGTCACTGCCTCTTTGTTGCCTTTGAAAGCAGAGGAGGTAAAAAAAAAATTCTATTTGCAGCCTCTGCTTGCATAAAACATGACACTATACGACAAACAATGCAGGAATACATTACATAAATTTTCCTTTGATATCTAAGCATGTTTCTTGCTTATAATGAATCCGAGCCAAATATTCGATGCCTCTCCTGAAAAGGAAGATAATTCATCCTATCTGTTCTCCTCCATAACATGTGTCATCAAGGCCTTTGAACAGAACTAAGTGCCAAAGGGGGAAGGAGGAAACGAAGGAAGAATAGCAAAAGGTCTTTTGATACGGTTCTTTCCAAGAAATTTGTCACGACTTGTGGCAAGGACCATTGTTGAACGACACAGAGTGTGGGAAAAGGGGTCCTGCCTCCAGTAAGGATGATGGGAATTTAGATAGAAGGCAATACAGCTGGAAGGGACCTTGGAGGTCTTCTAGTCCAGCCCCCTGCTTCAGCAGGAGACCCTACACCAATTCAGACATGTGGCTGTCCAATCTCTTCTTAAAAACGTCCAATATCGTAGCAAGCACAACTTCTGAAGGCAACTTCTGTTCCACTGGTTAATTAGGAAGTTTCTCCTTAATTCCAGCTTGCTTCTCTCCTTGATTAATTTCCATCCATTGTTTCTTGTTCTGCCTTCAGGTGATTTGGAAAATAAGTTGACCCCCCCTCTTCTTTGCGGCAGTCCCTCAAATACTGGAAGACTGCTATCATATCGCTCCCTAATTCTTCTTTTCTCTAGACGGGCCATGAGTCTGATAGCATGTTCAAGAAATCAACCACAGATGTAAGAATGTAAAAAGAGCTCTGGTGGGTGAGACCAACATGCTATCTAATGTTAAGGTCAGACCAGCATCCTAACTAACATCTCTGTTGCACAAGGGCCAGATCCATTCAAGAAGTATTAACCAACAGGTGGTTAAATATGAACTAGCAGTGTGCTGCAGCTGCCAGAAAAAACCCAATGCAATCCTAGGCTGCATTAACGGAGGAACAGAAATCAAGATCAGTGAAGTGTTAATACTACTTTATAATGACCACACTTGGAATACTGCATCCAGTTTTGGTTGCCATGATAAAGAAAAGATGTTGAGGCTCTGGAAAGAGTGCAGAGAAGAGCAACAAAGATGATTAGAAGACCGGAGGCTAAAATGTACGAAGAATGGCTGCAGGGATTGAGTATGTCTAGTTTAATGAAAAAATGGACTAGGGGTGACATGATAGTCTTCCAATATTTGAGGGGCTGCCAAGTATGAAGGGGTCAACCTATTCTCCAAAGCATCCGAAGGCAGAACAAGGAGTTTCTTCTTGGTTAGTTCCCATCTAATCAAGGAAAAACAAGGAAATAAAGAAAAATTTACTGACAGTGAAATAAGGAGAAACTTCTTGACAGTCAACAATTAACCTTTGGAACGACTTCCCTCCAGAAATTGTGTGTTCTCCGTCACTGCAGGTTTTCAGGAACAGACTGGACAGCTATTTGTCTGGAATGGAATAGGATCTCCTGCCTGAACAGCGGGTTGGACCAGAAGACCTCCAAGGTCCCTTCCAACTCTTGTTATTCTGTCTTAATCCACTTTGCAATCCCTTCAGTTCTTCAAGAATTTCATCTTACTGTTTAGCGTCCAGCTTTTAGGAAATGATGATGATGAACATCTCATCAAAGGGATGTGTATCTCATGTACGCCATCTTTTCAGGAAAGATTTTCTTTCTGGGCTTCTCTCCTCTGGCTTTCTGTCTCAATTCTGTGGCCTCAGCTGCCTCTTATCTGACCATTGTCTCCCAAGGTCATTCCCACATGCTGTTATAGTGGATGAAAACAATCCACAGAATAGCAGAAGGATTCAGGACAAGGAAAAATACACTCCTTAACGAAGAGGTGATGCTTACTGATGAAGCTCCTTTTTTATAAACTCGAAGCAATTCAAAAGCAGGCAAACGATCTATTAAAAAACAATTAGGAATGATTTTTTTTCCCTTTAAAAAATACTCTAATTTTAGTTAGTCATAAAGCCATTAAGTTTCTACTTTGCCTCACAAGGTTATTATGAGGACAATTGTGATAAGCAGAGAAATTGGAAGGGAACGCGGTGTTGAGTTTCTGGAAGGGCAGCCAGTTCAGGCAGAATTCCAGGTGTGGGGAGATTCCCCCCAAAATAAACCTTCACCAATATTGTCCTTCCTTCTGGTCTAGATTCTATGCAATGCTGCTGCTTGGCGTATCATTTTGCAGGGGGGAAAAAGCAATGTAGCTCCTGAACAGGGCAGATGGAACTCAAAACACATTGAAGCATTTATTTAACTAAAGTGCCTGGTAAGATCAACGAAGCATGCTTACAACCAGCCGACAAAGGGATCCCTCCAACTGCTCACTTTCCAAATCCTTTTCCTGACAAACTGAGAACAGACAACAAAGATGGTGCCCAAGTCTAATAGTTGTTGGGAAAGACTCTTGGGAGTCCCTTGGATTCAATCCGTCAATCCTAAAGGAAATTAACCCTGTTTTTTTTTAAAGAAGGGCAGATCCTGAAGCTGAAGCTCAAATATGTTGCCCACCAAACGAAAGGAGGGGACTTCTCTGAGAAGACCCTGATGATGGGAAAGATGGAAGGCAAAAGGAGAAGGGGACAGCAGAGGATGAGATGGTTTGGTAGTGTCATCGATGCAATGAACATGAATTTGGTCAAACCCAGGCAGACAGTAGAGGACATATCAGGTCCGTGGTCCATGGCATCACAAAGAGTCACATACGACTTAGCAACTGAACAACAAAAAACATCTATTAGTAAGACAATCTTGGACAAAGGCTACATCTGAACACCTCCCCACTCTGTTTTTTCACTTTTCACCAGCATAATTTTCCTCTTCTAGGAAGAGGTTGGTCTTCAAAACCTTCAAAACCTAGGAAGGTTTTGGTATTGACATTCAAAGTCCTACAAGACATGGGTCCGGGCTATTTACGGGAACGTCTACTGCCAGCATCGAATACCAACCACCCTGTATGAATGCACAGGCAGGGACTCCTCAGGGTGCCATCTGCGACCCAGTGTCGTTTGGCAGTAACGTGGGGAAGGGCCTACTCTGTGGTGGCTCCCGCTCTGTGGAACCAACTACCTCTGGGGCTCCGCCTGGCCCCTGACCTCCGCACCTTCCGCCATGATTTAAAAACCTGGTTGTTTGAACAGGCTGGGCTGGGCTGACTCCTCCAGGGGGCAGGGGGGCTTGATTTTATAATGTAAATTATAAATGGGTTTTTAGCTTAATTTGGCTTGGTTAATTTAATTCTATTTTAGATAGTTAATTTATTGTGTTGGTTTTAATTGTGAGCCTGAGTCCTTTTGGAGAGGGGCATACAAGTCAAATAAATAAATAAATAAATAAATAAATAAATAAATAAATAAATAAATAAATAAATAAATAATTTTTACACAAGGTATGCGAGAGGATGCTTGGCTTCCAGGTGCATCCTGGGTAATTGCTGTTCCTTCCATATTTCCGCCGAAAATCCCTGTCACTTCTGGAAAGGCTGTGGGAGGAGAGGCCAAGCCTCAAATTAATTTGCAGCATTACAAATCTTATGGCTTGCTTAGACGGCTGCCAGGAACTGCTAAAACTCAGAAACAATGTGTTGATGTGTTTCTTTTATCACCATAATTTGTCCTAATGCTTTTCTGGTGGGGTTTATTTTTTCCCTCCTTCACTCCCTCCTTCTGCATCTTGCCTTTAACTGCGCTCAATTATGGTAGCAGGCTGGTCTTTCTCCCCACGTCAAACGTCCGCCTGGAAAAGCTTATGCAACTTGTCGAAAAGTTGGGGTTGAGAACATGTTTGCAAGCATTCGGCACACATTCTGACAAGGCAACAGAAAAAAAAGAGAGGGGAGAAAAAACCCCCACCCGCCCTGCTCTTTCTAATGAACACCAGCGTGTGGGGTACCACCAAACTGCCTTTTTTTCCCCCTTCCTTCCTCCTAAGATCTGTCAGAAATGATTTAGCTTTATTAGTTCTAATCGCCTTTAGCTACAGGCAAGCCATCTAAGTGAAAATTAAGATATTTTTCACGGGAGGAAAATGCGGATTCCGTGAAGGGCGGAGGGAAAAAAAATGGCGAGCTTCACCTTCGTCTCTCACACTTTTTTTCTGCCCCCCCCCCCAGCTTTTAAACTCAAGAGTAGATCCTCCTTGTAGGAGGGGAGAGGATAAGGTTGTGGGTTGCTAGATGTGGACCGTCGGGGAGAAACCAAAACCCCTCGGTTTTTCCAAAACACGAGGCGGGTTGACCGCAGGAGGCCTTTCCGTGGCTCCCCGTAATATTATTATGCTGATATCATAGCAGCCTTCAGCTCCGAAGGGACCATGTATATTTTATGGTGATTTGGTCACAGAAAGAGGGAATGTGAATGTTCATATGTTCCTAATGGAACATTTGTCTCCTTTGAGGAGGAATGCTCTCAAAATGAATGTTCCTCTTCATTAGAGTCTCCCATCCTCCCTCCCTCTCTCTCTCTCTCTCTCTCTCTCCCTACATACCTCCCCCTCTCCCAGGATCACATGATCCCCGTTTGCATCCTTTTTGACAAGCAAAGTCAATGGGGAAGCCAGGTTCACTTAATAACCATTTTACCAACTTATCAGCTGCAGTGATTCACTTAACAATGGTGGCAAGAAACATTGTAAAATGGGGGCAAAATTCACTTAACGAATTTTTCACTTAGCAACAGAAATGTTGGGCTCAACTGTGGTTGTAAGTCAAGGACTACCTGAGGTTGATTGGTTGATTGATTGAATGACTGACTGATTGACTGACTGACTGACTGAATAAATGTAGGAAGGAAGGAAGGAAGGAAGGAAGGAAGGAAGGAAGGAAGGAAGGAAGGAAGAAAGATAAAGGAAGGAAGGAAGGAAGGAAGGAAGGAAGGAAGGAAGGAAGGATCAAGAATGAAAAAGCAAGGAAAACGATGAAGAGGAATAAGGGAGGAGGAAGGAAGAAGAAAGAAGGGAGGATGAAAATGAAAGGAAAGAAGAAATGAACGAAAGAAACAGCGATGAATGATCGCGGAAATGAGGACGCAAGGATGAGGATGAAGAAAAGAATGAGCCGATGATGATGGAAAAGAATGGACGGAAGAAAAGATGATACGGAACGAAGAGAGGAAGAAAGATGGAAATGACGCGGAATGGTTGGCGAGTCGAGGAAGGAAGTTATAAATGTCGATGTGGAGGATGAACAGGAAACAGGGTTGAAGGATGATATGAACGAAATATATGAAAGCCGGCGATGAATGATAAAATGGAATGAAAGAATAAGAAAAGGAAATGAAGAACAGTCCGATGATGGGATGAAGAATGAAAGGTTAATGGAAATGACGACATGATGATGATGAAGACAGAACAGGCCGGCAGGCGATGAATTGGCTGGAGGATGGAGGAGAGGAAGGAAGGAGGATGGACAAAGGAAAGTTGTTAGAATGAAAGAAAAGGAAGGAAGATAGGAAATAGGAGGAAGGATAAAAGGAAGGAAAGAAGGTGAAAGGAAAGGAAGGAAGATAGGAAGAAAGGGAGGGAGGGAGGAAAGAAGGAAGGAAAGAAGTGAAAGGGAAAGGACAGGAGGGAGGGAGGAAGATAGGAAGAAAGGAAAGAAGGGAGCATATGGAAGGAGGAGGAAGAGGAAGGAAGGATGGATGGATAAAAGGAAAGAAAGAAGGTGAAAGAAAAAGGAAGGAAGATAGGAAGAAAGGGAGGAAGGATAAAAGAAGGAAAGAAGGTGAAAGGAAAGGAAGGAAGATAGGAAGAAAGGAAGAAAGGGAGGGAGGGAGGAAAGAAGGAAGGAAAGAAGGGAAAGGGAAAGGGAGGAAAGGAAGGAGAGAGGAAGGAAGGAAGGAATTAATTTTCTTCCAAAGAGGCAAACTCTGGGCAAAATCTCATGGATGAATTGTGATGGCTTTGAATTTATTTAGGCATGAGATGGCTCAGCAGTGTTTGTGCACGTTTTTCATTTTAATATACAATCTTCCTAGCTTCCTACTCTGCCACTCAGGACCTCAAAGAGAACCAGCCAGGCAGGTTGGGAAAAGATGGAAAGAATTACAACAGAAAGTCAGTATTTTCCCCTCGCCCCATCATTAAAGTCAACTGGAGAACCCTGCGGTGAGAAAGTGGAAAAGAAAACAGACTCACAGAGAACCCCGAAGATAAGGAAAAACACAACAATTTTTGCAAAAAAAAAGAAGTTGCAATTTTTGCAGAGGAAAAGAACCTTTTGTAGAAAGTTAAGGCAATTTTTTACTTGGGCCTCTCTAGCCATTTCCCGCTTATTGTGGATTTTTCAGTGGTGGGATTCAGCCGGTTTGCACCGGTTCAGGACAACCGGTTGTTAACTTTCTGAGCAGTTTGGAGAACTGGTTGTTGGAAGAAATCATGAGGGCGGAGAACCGGTTGTTAAATTATTTGAATCCCACCACTGGGATTATTCCCCGCAGATCGAATCACAGCTTGGGGGGAGGGATCAACAACCCCCTCCCCAAATCTTTTCCTTTGCAATCTGGAAGCGGAACAGTTAGAAAAGGGAGAACCTACAGAAGGACAGTCATCCCAACACATTTTTGGGAGATATTTCACGCCGGTCAGAAGCAAACCATATGTCAGAGAGATCCCAGCCTCCGAAGGAAAGCGAGTTTTGGAAAAGTAGGAGGCAAGCAGCAGGGAAAGGAGGCCATACAGCGATCCTTTTTTGGGAGTGTGAAGAGCCTCCTGACCTGATTTTCGGCACTGAATACTGCATTAAACAGACTTTTCGACTGTTTCCTAGCATGATTTGATTGCTTATAATGTATACTGGGGTTTTAGCGAAATTGGGCTTGTGATTGTTTAATATTTTTTAAAGTAATTTATTGTTCATTGTTGGTTTTAGTTGTGAGCTGCCCCAAGTCTTCAGAGATGGGGCGGCATACAAGTCCAAGAAATAAATAAATAAATAAATAAATAAATAAATAAATAAATATTTGTACCCTATGACTATCATTAAGTGTTGTACCTTATGATTCTTGACGAATGTTTTTATGTACATTGAGAGCATATGCACCAAAGACAAATTCTTCATGTGTCTAATCACACTTGGCCAATAAAGAATTCATTCATTCATTCATTCATTCATTCATTCATTCATTCCTTTGTTCGTTCATTCATTCATTCGTTCACTTAAATTGGGTTGACAAGAGCAATCCATGCTTCCCCCCCAAAAAAGCCTTTTAGTTCTCATCAGCAATATTTGCCTTTTTGCCTGCCTGCCTGCCTGTCTGTCCATCTTAACTGTCTGCCAGCCAGCCTGCTTTTATCTAGAATGTTTTAATCGAATTGGGCTGCCACTGCCTCTTACATACCAGCCTTGGCCATAAAAAATCCAGCAATTAGGAGCTAATTGATGGTTTTATTGATGATGCAGGGGGGCAGTCTGCCTCCCCTCTGCCCGCCCACTCCCTCAATTTTTTGCCTTCTTCAGCTTAGCCCCAGAAAGATTTGCTGCTTGCTTATTTATTCATTCATTTTTAGTTGGAAGAAATGGTGAAGAAGGCAGCGTTGAGTGGGGAGCCATCACCACCAATGAATTAGAAAGAAGTTGTGTCAAGCCGGATGGAAATTCTTTTGGCTTTCCTGCCAATGAGTGTTAGAGCTTGAGTGATGAAAAGGAGGAAGAGGGGAAACAAAAAGGACCACATAATTCCTAGCAGTTCTTTCTCCTTCAAATGTCCCTCCTGCCCCAGATTTTGTGCAGCAAAATCGATATGAAAACTGGTTTTTTCCCCTTGTGTGCTGCTCGCGTTTTGTTTATTGTTTGTCTATATCCCAACCCTTATTGTTTTTACAAATAACTCAAGGTGGCAAATATATTCAACACATCTTCCTCCTCCTGTTTTCCTCACACCAACAACAATCCTGTGAGGTGAGGTGGGATGAGAGAGAGGGATTGGTCCAAAGGCACCCAACCAGCTCTTGTGCCTAAGGCAGGACTAGAACTCACCATCTCCTGGTTGTTGGCTCCAAATCGCCCAGTTGGCTTTCATGCCTAAGGTGGAGCTAGAAATCATTATCTCCTGGTGATTGGCCCAAAGTCACCCAGCTGGCTAAGGCAGGACTAGAACTCACCATCTCCTGGTGATGGTCCCAAAGTCATCCACCTGGCTTTCATACCTAAGTCAGGACTAGAACTCACCATCTCCTGGTGATTGGCCCAAAGTCACCCAGCTGACTTTCATGCCTAAGTTAGGACTAGAATTCATTGTCTCCTGGTTTCCAGTCTGGCGCCTTAAACCACTAGACCAAACTGTCTCTCTAAAGCCTTAATCAACCCATTTCATTCTCTCTCCTCACTGCATGATCTGTCTGGGTCATAACCAGGCTTCCATCGAGTGTCCCTGGCTCCTGTCAAAATGTATTCCGTGTACACCAAGATTAGCCCCTGTTGAATCTTCAAGGCTGCGGCTGTCCTCCTCTCACTGAATTCATCACAGCTGAAATAACGAGAAATGAATAGCGCTTTGCAAGGGAGAATGACCGACTCTCCATCCCGCTGCCTGCGTAGATCCTCCAAAGCCAGCCTTAATCCAAATAGAATACTTCTAACGCCACAATAAATTTCCTACCTCTTGTTTTTCAGCAAATATACACTGCCAAGTCTCACAACTGGCCGAGAAAACACCTTGATCCCTGCAAAAGAGAGAACTCTCTAAATCCCGTCTTGAACTTCCACAGTATTGCTGTCTGATTTCCCTCCTGCTTACAACCGTCTTTCCAAAGTAGAGAGAAAAATAAAGTTAGACGCTGTTTTTCTATCCCAGTTTTCTTTTCCGGAGATGAAACTTTACCCCTCTGAGAAATGTAGAACACCACCGCTGGCCTTAGAACTGCGTGTTAGGAATCAGGCCATGATCATTAAAATTAAAAACAGTGAATCACAGTAATTGAGCCGCGGCTAAGCAAACAATGAATTATGAGGTGTCAGAAGCAGCTAATGTTGGCTTTCAAAGGAGGTGAAATAAAACCTCACCCTTTATTTGTGATGTATATTCATTATGTTTTTAGTCCCAGCACGTAAAAGAACACTGGGATATGTATTCATGTTATTTTGAGGGGTGTGTGTATTAGAAAAAGTGAGGAACTTTTTCTTTTCATTTGCTAATTTCCTGAAAGTTTTCTTCCTAGTTCTGAGATTTTTTTGACTTTGCTTTTCTCTCCTGAAATATGGCAGGCTTTAAGAATAATTTGGACTCTTTTTTTAAAATTACATGCGCCCTTCTCCGAAGACTCAGGGCGGCTTACAATTTTTTGGGATACAACCCAGTGTGCTCAGCAATAGCCTTCATTCCATTGTATATGCCTGCTTATTACTAAGCGGCATTTTACAAGGTCAGCTAATTGCCCCCAACAATCTTGGGTCCTCAATTTACCTACCCCGAGTGGATGGAAGGCTGAGTCAGCCTTGAGCCTGGTGGGATTCGAGCCTACAGCAGTTGTAGGCAGCTGGATCTTAAGAGCAGGCATTTAACAGCCTGAGCCACCAAGGCTCATTCTTAAGGCCCTGGAGACAAAAACGTATGAAGAAGGAATGCAGGAATTGGATGTGGCCAATCTAGAGAAAAGAAGGACCAAGAGTGATATGATAGCATTATTCCAGTTTTTGAGGGGCTGCCACAAAGAAGAGGGGGTCAGCTTATTTTCCAAAGGCAAGACAAGAAACAATGGATGGAAACTAATCCAGGAGAGAAGCAACCTGGAATTAAGGAGAAACTTCCTAACAGGAGGACAATTCACCGGTGGAAGAGTTTGCCTTCAGAAGTTGTGGGAGCTTCATCACTGGAGGTTTTGAAGAAAAGACTGGACATCCACCTATCTGAAATGGTATATAGGGTCTCCTGCTTGAGCAGGGGATTGGACTAGAAAACCTCCAAGGTCCCTTCCAGCTCTCTATTCTGATTGGACTCATAGACATTGGAAGGGCTCACTTAGACTGTTGCGTTGAACCTTCTCTTTTGTGCAGAAATCTAAATTAAAGCATTCTCAAGTATGCTGGCTGGGGAATTCTGGGACCTTCTAAGGTTGAACAGTACTGGTCCAGATGCTGGCTGGGGAATTCTGGGAATTGAAGTCCATAAAGGTTGGATGGGGAATTCTGGAAGTTGAAGTCCATAAGTTTCTAAAGTTGACCAACACCGGTCTAGATACTGGCTGAGATATTTGGCAAATTGACATCCACAAATTCTGACTGGGAAATTCTGGGAGTTGATGTCCACAGGTCTTAAAGTTGCTAAGGTTGAAAAATATGGCTCTAGACTCATAGTTTCTTTTGTAACTATGGCTATCATTCCATTTCACACATGGTTGAGGGAGAACTGGTTGGGGCCTGCCTGTGGTTGCTATGTAATCCATTTATTTTTATATTATGTCAATCTGGTCCTGAAAAGTCCTTTTGAGGCAATGAACAATTAAAAGAAAACAGATCAATCATAAAACAATTGAAGAAAAGACTCGCTACTAAAACCATAAACCAATTAAAATCTATCTGCAGCTCTCCCCAGCTGAAGCAGCAGCTTAATAGTAAAAGCTGAATCCAATAATCAACTTAAAAGTTCCAGAATTGTGTTCAATCCATAAGGAGTCTGAAACAAACAGAAAAGAGGTCTACTCAGTGCTCTCCCACCCCCACCTTCCTTTTAATTTACACTCACATATTTAGAGTTGCCAATAAACAGAGTTTCCAACTGCAGAAAGTAAGTATTTCATTCTGTTCTGGCGAGATCAACGCTTGGTCAGCTCTGAGCATCATACAGTAAGAGTTTGGGACAGGACAAGATGATTGTGTAATGGTAAACTGTGGTCTACAAAGGATGGTTGAGGAAAATGGGTTGATTCAACCTAGAGAAGAATGAAGTGAGATTTGGTGGGACTTTTCAGGTTCCTAAATGGGTATTGCACAGTAGATGGCAGAGAACTGATCTCAATTGTCTCAGAGAGCAGAACATGAAATAATAGACAAGTTTCAGGAAGATTGATTCTACATTCCAAGTAAATGTAGAAAGATGTCTTAACATGCAATGCAGTGGTCACAATAAGTGAGATATGGTAGAATTTTCCAAAATGGGTATCACACAGTAGATGGAAAATGTTAGAAATTGCTGTTTATATATAGCACCCTAAACCAAACAAAGAGTACAGTCACCATGTGCTTTACTTCTCAACTGTTTTAACAGGAAACAGGAAACTCTACTTAGAACAAAAGCGCATAGAGTACATACCATAGATCCAAACTTGTAAACACTGCCATCTACTGGCTGAATACTACTGCAGTTGTTGCATAGAAATACATTCCAACAGTAAAGAACACAATTGGCTCAGAGAGCAGAACATGAAATGATAGTCACATTTCAGGAAGATCGATTCTAGATTTAAAATGAATGCAGAAGATGCCCTAATTAATGCAGTGGTCACAATGACCATGTGTGAGAACAACCCTTTACTGAAAGAGTTCATCATTATGTTAGTCAATCACCTGGTCTTGGATGCTTTGATTTCTGTGGTTCCCAGAAGATTGGAGTTGATGTTGTCCAATGACATCTTCAAATTCTTACTCTAGGAAGTCCTTATTTTGGATCATCAAATCAGTCTACCCAATCTCTCACAAGGAAGTGGCAAAATTGGATCAAGTCACAGTTCACCTCTTCAGTTCTTAAACCCAACTAGGTGTGCTCAGGTGCAATCTTTGCATTTAAAAAAAAATGTTTTCAGTTTTTATTATTCCCCCAAGCTTTAAAGGAACTGTAGCTCATCTTGTGCCATTCCTGACAGTAAGAAAAGAAAGCCCTCTCTGTTCCTTGGTACCCAGCTACCTTTCTTGGCTCCATCTCATTTCTATTTATGATCATTTTGTCAATGGTGTTGTTTTTAAACTGCCTGTACTTCTTCACCTGGCTCTTTAATTTGTTTTCTCAGTTCCCGGCTTTTTATCTTGGTTTGTCAGAAGTTCTGTTCCTGCTTTAATTTCTGCTGAGATCCTTTTGAACCTCACAGAAGTATCTCTGCTTATAGTTCACATATATCTCTTCTCCACCCACTTTGCTACTTATTCTCACTATTTGTTTCCTGAGTTTTTTTTAATTAGCCAGCCAGCCAGCCAGCCAGCCAGACAGACAGACAGACAGACACACATATTATATCTCCATGGCAATCAGTTTCTAAATAAAAGCCAGGAGAGATATAGGAATGAATTTTGACAAGCTGACCTTTGCTGGCTTCCTTATACTGTTTAATTAGGTCCCTATGTGCAGCGGTGACTCAAGAGTTTCTTCACAGCCACTCACAGATGCAAAATTGTACACAAACCCAGGGAAGGGAGATGGATGTAAGAATTGCATTGGAAAATTGTGTCCAGAGGTCATCCACTTCTTAGCTATTGAATGGCTGGCGGTTTTAGAACCTGGAAGAATGGTAAGTATGCTGGATGAATGGCTGCTTAGATAATTATGATATTATATAAAAAGATTTGCTTTGAAAGGTACAGGAAGTCTATTATTATACCTGCCAGATGATGGATGAGCAGTGAATGAATTTCTTAAGGTTGATTTCTCTGTTTGGTTGGTTTAGGTTGGTTTAGGTAGCACCATTGAGAATGTCCTGACATACAGCATTCTTTTATGGTAAGGGAGCAGCTCTGGAGCAGACAAAAAAGCCCTGAAGGGAATCATTAAAACTGCCCAGAATATCATCGGGCTCCAGCTACCAGCCCTGGATGACATCTTTGCATCTTGCTGTTTGAGGAAGTTGTACAACATTCTTGGAGACTCTTCCCATCCTGCTTACAATCTTTGTGAACTGTTGCCTTGTGGCAGAAGATACGGAACAATTAAAACTCTGACCACACATTTTCTGAATAGTTTTTATCCCAGAGCTATAATTGCACTTAACAATGAATGTAAGGACCATCATCAGTGAGCTGTTGGACAGTATTACTTGGTCTGTTGTGGGGATGCTTGTGTGTTTTTAGGAGGCAGGGAATTTTGGAGGGTGGGGAGGTGTTTGGGGATTGTCATGTGTGTGTGCATGTTGAGTCTGGTCTCTGGGTGTCATGTGAATTTCGTATGTATACTGTGTATATACGTACAATGACAATAAAGAATTCAATTCAATTCAATTTTCTGTTTCAACACATCTTTTGGGGCATGTTACTGAGTTCATTGTATCCACATACTTATCCTATGACAGCATTCAATAGGGAACATCTCCTCTATACAGAGTAAAGACTATAATAGTGTCTAGGTAGGACAGACAGACAGAAGATTAACAACGGACATCTGTGAACACCAACTAACAGTCAGAAGACGCAATGAAACTCCTTAATCTCACAATTTATGGGCAGACTAAACCAGTTTCATCTTGGAAAGTCTGAGCATCCTAGACCAAGCCAAATTCCGCCCCCAAAAGAAAATGCTAGGGAATTCCTGGGCACTTGGCACTGAGACAAATCAGCCATCAGCAGACACATAGAAATAAACCACATTTACACACTGTTCAATGGAGACAATAAAAAAAAACCCCAAAAGGAGACCAAAATGAATAGAACACATACAGTATCTTCCAACTACCAGATAAACAGGGATGAACACCAGACAAACAATCTAATGAAATGCCTGTAAGAAAACAACCAAGCAACCAGGATTCACAAATAAGTTTAGCCTGTTTAAAACGTGGATCACTGCAAATTCTGGGAGTTGAGCAGGCATAGAATGTTTCAATTGGCATAGCGTTTGACCTTGAGGGTTGAACTGTCCATCTTTGTCCTAAATCATGGATTACCTTTGTCCCAAACAGAATCTGGAAGGTCAGAGTGTCCCCACAATTCAGTAGTGGTATGCTACCAGTTCGAACCGGTTCACCTGAACCTGTAGTAAAAAAAAGCCACACTGACATTAGGCAAAGCACACCCAGCAAACCATGGCCACCGAACCGGTGGTAAAACAATTTGAATCCCACCACTGCCACAATTGTATTTAATATTTTGGGTTAAAAAAAATCTGGGAACAATCACCTTCCCTCATATGAATCGATCGATTGATATGTAACATTGGCTGTTGCTTTGGAGATGTTTCCTGCTCCTATGTTATCATTGTTACTGCCACAATCACACACCTATGTACTGAGTCGCATTTTAGCTCATGAGGGAAGATTTGAGGCTGTTGCTTTTGCCAGAGAAGAAATCTCGATCCATCAATTTTTATTTGCAGCCAGGAAGTCCCAAAGCAAGTTAAAAAACCTAATCTGAAGCTGACATTGGATGGGACGGCTTAACGAGTAAAACATTTAATAAATATTACGCAACAGACTTAAAGCCCCAGCTCATGGGTTTGTTACTAACAGCCTCTTAAAAGAAAGAGTTGTATATCCCTGATCAATCAGCTGGCCAAGTCATTTTTGCACAAGGGTTCTGCCTTTGTTGCACAATTCCTTATGTCCACGTGTCCCCCCTCCCTTTTTTTAAATTCCATCAAGGGCTCATAGGCCTACAAGGGACTGTATTACTTACCTTCAGTAATGGAAATTATTTAAGCAGGGAGACATGACAAATATCATGGCCAATTTGATTAATTTCTGCCCTGAGAGAAAAGGCATGAGGTAAAGTTAAATACCTTCAGAATGCATTAATCAGCACTATGGTGTCTCTTTCCAATAAACCAAGCAACCAAAAGCAGCAAAGAAACATTCTCTATATTTTCTGAGAAAATAAAATAATATGAAATGTTTAGCTCTGCTTGGAGAGAGGAAAATTCTTGGCCTTAATAACTTGTGATCAAATACCCATGCGTCCACCCACCCCCCAGTGTCTAGAGCAGCCTTAAATACATAGTCAATACTCAACAGGATTTCACCAGATTCAACATTTGCATAATAAAAATAATGGTTTTCTTTTTAAAAGAAGTTCGGTTGGACAAACGGCGCCCAGGTAGCAGACCATCCTTCTTCCCCTCCTAATTTTATTTTTATGAAGATTTATGGAGACTAAGAAGATCAAAGATTTAATAGATGGAAATAAAACAAGCTCCCTTCATGTTCGGAGCAGATGCCAGCTCTGACTATCGCCCCATCCATTTTCTCAGCAGAAAAGATCCATAGATCGATAACAAGGCCTTTTGCCTCCATTCATAACAGGCTCAGCTGTACCGAAAGATCAAAGGAGATAAATATAAGAAATGGGCCATTTTTAAAAGAAAAATGTCTCCTTCTGAAATGCTATGCCTCGAAGGTGTGCCGGTGGGCATCCAGGCTGTCATGTGGTTCCTTGCGTTAAGAAGGTGAAGTCAAATTATCCCTATGGGAAAAGACAGTTTCCTGTTGACTGTATGACTGTAATTTTGTCGCTTGCATCCTTACGATTTATATTGACTGTTTCCTAGTATGATTTGATTGCTTATTTGTACCCTATGACTATTATTAAGTGTTGGTTCTTATGATTCTTGACTCTTGATGAATGTATCCTTTCTTTTATGTGCACTGAGAGCATTTGCACCAAGACAAATTCCTTGTGTGTCCAATCACACTTGGCCAATAAAGAATTCTATTCCATTCCGTTCTGTTCTATTCAAAATTGGAAGGGTTAAATCCTTCATAAAACGCCCCTTTCGGCGACTCTCTGGAAATGAATTGCAAAAATGAAGCGGGAAAAAAACAAACAAAAACCCAAGCAACCACTTGGTGCAAAAGGCTGTCAGCCAGATTAACTGGGAGTGATAATAAATGATCCTAAGAATCAAAATGGACAACTTCAGCAAATAGGAGACCATCTCTGTGATGGGGTCTCCATCAATGTCCCATCCTCTTGAGGAATTACAAAATCATTTGTCATTTGATTTGTCTTGGTGTGACAGGTCAAGCAACACATGCTACTGTTAAAGGTTGGCTAAAATTAACCTATTGTCAACTCATAAAATATTTCTATGGTCTTTTTAGAGTTGCCAACAGAAAAGGAGGGGGGGAACAGTGTAGCAGCTTGCAAACTGAATCTGCATTCCATAAATGTTTTCAAAGATAATAACTAGGTGACTGAAGTTTCTGCCGTGCAAAATTGTAACTGGAAAGCATGATTGATTACTCTTGGCTATGGATGTGTCCCATTGGAGAATATGAATTATGATACACCCAGAGAAGTGGGAGAAAACCAGGGTCAAGGGTGACAATGAATGATGTGCCTCAGAGTTGGCTTCACCCAGGCAGTGCTAGACATGTTAACTCCCAATAAATCATTTTGAAGTTTTGGAAGTTTGGCTCCAGACTCATGATTTAAATGGGGGTAACTGCCGGAATCCTGACACCTATAGTTTGATCTGAATCCAGGAATTTTGTTTCACACTCTTCCAGAAATTGTGGAAAGTGAGAATGAACCTTCACCCTCATCCTATACCCGAGCTATAGACAGTCACCACTACTGCATTGTGGAAAGTCCATGGAGTAGTATTTGGTGCATTGATTTAAAACATACTAGTGCTAGCGAGCTAAACTGAATATAATAGAATAGCAGAGTTGGAAGGGACCTTGGAGGTCTTCTAATCCAACCCCCTGCCTAGGCAGGAAACCCTACACCACTTCAGACAAATGGTTATCCAACATCTTTTTAAAAACTTCCAGTGTTGGAGCATTCACAACTTCTGGAAACAAGTTGTTCCACTGATTAATTGTTCTCACTGTCAGAAAATTTCTCCTTAGTTCTAAGTTGCTTCTCTCCTTGATTAGTTTCCACCCATGGCTTCTTGTCCTGCCTTTGGGTACTTTGGAGAATAGCTTGACTCCCTCTTCTTTGTGGTAGCCCCTGAGATATTGGAAGACTGTTATCATGTCACCCCTAGTCCTTCTTTTCATCAAACTAGACATACCCAATTCCAACAACAGTTCTTTATATGTTTTAGCCTCCAGTCCCCTAATCACCTTTGTTGCTGTTCTCTGCACTCTTTCCAGAGTCTCAACATCTTCTTTACATCGTGGCAACCAACTGGATTAAGAAAAGAAGAATCTGAGGGCAGGACAAGATATAAAGGATGGAAGCTTATCAAAGATAGACCCAACTGAAAATTAAGGAGGAACTTCCTGAGAGAACAATTAACCAGTGGAACTCCTTGCCTCCAGAAGTTGTGGGTGTTCCATCACAGGAGGTTTTCAAGAAGAGACTGGACAGCCACTTGTCTGGAATGGTGTAGGGTCTCCAGCTTCAGCAGGGGGCTAGACTAGGAGACCTCCAAGGTCCCTTCCAACTCTGTTACTCTGTGTCCTAAGATTGTTTTCTTAAAATGTCTCAGTTGGTAGAATTGTTTTGTGACTAGGTGAAAGATGGAATGAGAAATCACCTTCTGCGTTGCCAAAGACAATCAAATCATAAAGGAAAACAAATCAAAACATTTCTCTTTTTTTGATCAGCGGTAGTAAAGATGCTCAACCAAGCGTTTAATTAATTGTGAATGGCCTGGGGGGGGGAAGGGTGACTCTTCTGCTCAGCTGGGCTGATGATCAGTTGCCTTTTACTGATATTACCTCACTGCTGAATATTCCTAGGCAGGTCTTCAAAGATCTACTTACGTCTAGGACAACTGATCTGAAAAATGATAAAGTTAGGCCACTAATTATTAAATTGGGTAGCACTCAGATCTGGCTGGGCTCTTTATTACACACAATGATTCAGAGTTTAGAGGGTCATAAATCCATTTGGAAGAGGTGTAGCGACTCCCTGCAGGGGACAGGTTGCAACCGTTGGGAAAGGATGCTTTTAAGGGTCTCTGGCTTCTTCAGGAGACAGGGAAGGTGGGAGAAGAACCACTCTTCACCTGTAAGTGATGGATAGTGATTCTTAATGAAGAGATTCAATGAGGGAGAAGAGGCACTACATCTCCTGGTGGCAGAGAGCCTCACAGGGCTGGGAAATCAAACAGTGAAGTTGTGCAGTTATTTGGACCTGAAATGAAAAAGCTTTAGAGCAGGGGGTCTTCAAACTTGGCAAGTTTAAGAATTGTGGACTTCAACTCCCAGAATTCCTGAGCTAACATGACTGGAGAAGGAATTCTGGGAGTTGAAGTCCACAAGTCTTAAAGTTGTCAAGTTTGAAGACCCTTGCTTTAGAGGATGAATTGAGCCTGTCTTCTTGCACCTCTTAATATTTATAATATTAATATTAATATCTCCTTAAGAGTAGCAAGTTCTGGGAGCAGGGGAACAAAGGTGCTTAATGTTTAGATTAAGGAGAATAGAATAGCCCTGCCGGTAGGATTCTGCTGTTCTTTTTTCCAATAATTGAGTGGTTTGGGAGAAACCAAAACATCAAAGAATCAGGATCATATGCTAAGTTGCAGTCCAGAAGATTTATTGCTCATGCCTGTATGCACAAATCTAGTTGACTCAAGTTCAATATTACATCAGTGCCAAATAAGAGTCAACGGAATTCAAGAGGGGTTGAGCTTAAGACGGTTTGCGTGAACGTAAAGGTTCTAGGTTGATGACTCATTTCACTCTGCCACCACCGCCTGCTCTTCTCCTACATCTTCTATATCACTTACTCTAGCACACTGTATCAATTCTAATTACTGGTTCCCTGACAGTGCAGTGATTGATGTGATGTTCAACACTCTCGTTGGGTTTTAGAAGGTTGTCTCCCATCTGAGAATTTTTGCCCAAGGTTGCAGGGCCTCTGGGATTGACTATGGCATTGAGTAAAATTCACTATAAAATTTGCAAGATGAGATGGTCAAGCTTTGTGTACTCAAAGGTCCATCTCTTTGCTTCCCATTCTGCCTGCTAAACACCACACATAAATAAGGAAATAGATGAAATCATTTTCAATTCTGACATATAAAACAGTAGCTGGTTATTAGGTGCATATTTTAATCTCAATCACAACCTCTTGGGGTTAAAGTTCTCCTGAGTTTTTCACCCCCACTCTTCTCTTCTGCTCCTGGTTTCTGTTCTTCCTCTCCCACCACTCATTCCCCCTTTTAATTGAACAAAGTAGACTTAATTTGAATTAAAACGTCAAGAAATCTCCCACTTAAATTGATTTATCTGCATCTTTGGCTGAAATGGATTCATTTCTGCAGAAGAAACACCAGTGCCTTGATGGATGGCGTCTCGGGGAGTGGAAACATTTTTTAATGCAACTCCATTACGTTTCCACTCAGGTATGAGAAGGAGGAGGGGAGCTGCGGAGAGAAGAGGAAGAAGAAAAAAAAGAAAGAAAAAAGAGAGATGGAATTGCAGAGAACAGACCATCTGGGATCAGTGAGAAAATGACAGTGTTTGGAAGAACTTCACAGGGTAGTTTTTGCTGCTGAAAATCATACTTTTGAGATTAGACAGACCTGGCTAAGGGTATTCTTAGCCATTTCCCTTTTATAGATTGACTGACAGTCTTGCTGTGGAAACAAGGCCACTGTTTCTGTAATCCACAGGAACACTGATCTTTATAATCCCTCCCTGAGGTACACAGTGGTTGTGTTCACACAATACACTTATGCAAATCAATCAAAGGCTTGGCAGATGTAGCTACGCCACACGCTGAGTGTGAGCCTAGTTTGGCTCAAATGGGTTTTGGTTAAGTATTTGTCTGTGTGTGTGTCTTGTTTGTGTCTCTGTATGTGCGTGTGTGCACGCATGTGTGTGTGTGTGTGTGTGTGTTCAGAAATTCTCCTACATCTCATCCGAATATTATTTGCAGAGCAAAACTCCCTCTGTGCTCGAGCCCCTGCGATACATTCCCAACCAAATGGCTGATCGAGCGACGGAGAGCGATGCAAATTTAATTATTCCACATGTTGCAAACAGTAACGGGTGTCTCGTCACGAAATTTGTTCTCCTATGTCAGGAAGATTAAAAGAGAGAGAAAGAGGAAGAGGGGATTGAAATGGCAAGTGTGATGGAAAGATACCGCTTCCCAACACGCTGCTGAGAAATTCAGCCGCTTTATCAGATTAATATGCCCCTTATCTATTTATTGCATTTATCAGGGCCGGGCAAGGTTTTCGTTTAACAATGTGATCCGAAGGCAATTTGATTGAATCGCAGCTTTGAACTGAATTCGCTCGTCCAAACAAGAGCTTCTAAACCGATCTGAAGATAGGATGAACTTTTCTGCATGGATGCTTTCAGTTGGGTAGAAATGGATTGGATCCGATAATTGCACAGTGGCTTTTCCTGAGTTTAATTTGTCTCTTTGGGTGTTGGCTTGTTTCTCTTTTTTCCCATAATGCATCCTTTCTGAGGGGGTCCTTGGTGCTCGCTGAGTTTGGTTGTTTTCTCGCAGGTGTTTTGTAACCCAAACTAAGTGCTAGTGAGGGTGGGAGCATTGATGATACCTAGTTGGGTAGTGAAACCTCTTAAGAAAACAACCAAGCTCAGAGAGCACCAGGGACCACACAGTCCTGATCCTCCTCCTGCTCCCATCCCACCCCCTTCTTGCACTGATTATGTTACCTAGTTGGATCATGAAACATCTGGAAGAAAACAACCCAGTTAGAGAGTACCAAGAACCACACAGTCCTTTTCCTCCTCAGCTCAACTATGGGGTAATTTATTCCTCCTCCTCCTCCTCCTCCCTGCAAACCCTCCTCCCTTCTGATGATGTTACCTAGTTGGGTCCTGAAATATCTGCAAGAAAACAACCCAAGCTCAGAGAGCACCAGAGATCCCTCATTTCAACCTGAGCTAAAAAATATTCTGCTTTATCAATGCATCCTTTCTCCCCCTATCTATTCCTAGGGAAGCAATGGACTTAAATGGAAGGCTGCTTAGCAGGAAGAATTCTATTCAGAAAGGAGCCCCTCAGTGAGACCTTAACAAAACTCAAAAACAAGGTAAGCATTTTTCAAACCCTCCTTGCCAAAAAATGTTCCCCTTCCAAGGATTACTAGGCGATGGATGGAACCACATTCAGCCATAACTGTAGGAGATGACCAGGTTGAGGCTGATGGAGGGGTCAAATGTGTCATCAGCTCTGAGTCCCTTCGTGCCCACAAGAGATCTGAGCCCACCTTGAATTCCTTCTACTCTTGTCTCCTGTGAATTCCCTTTGGCTGTTAGTAGTTCAGGTTCTTGTAGAGAGCTTAAGCTTGTAAACAATCTTTATACCCATTTGAACTACCTGGATCTCTTTGTTTTCCTGGCGCATGGCGATAACAGTGTGACTTCCAAGGACACCAAGTTTTCCACCACGGGCCAAATCATGAAAGGTTCCTTGGAGGCAAGAATCTTCCAGCACATTTGCACAAATCATTGTGACTTCCAGAGGGTTGGACGACCTGCCAGTGCAGGCTGAAACCACAATAGCCTCCAAGCCTCATCTCCAAATGCTCCTAAATTCCAAGTTATTTTTGTGCTGTGACACCCACAGGTTGTGGCTCCAGGTTCTCTTTACTTCAGCCCCTGCCTTCTTCCTCTGCAGCACCTTTGCTAAATTATTAACCCACCGTTCCCCCAATTAAAAAGGCTCCTGCAGGTTCATAATTCATGGCTTTTCGACAACTCGGCTGGCAAGCGGTTGAGGCAGAGGGTTCTTTCGCAAGAGGGAAGGGAGAAATCAATAATCTTTCCATGATTCTCTGCACCGTGGCGGAGATGCTGCAGCCGGCTGCCCCTTCTTTCCCGCAGGCTGCTTAAGTCTCTTTTATTTTTGTACTGGGGACACTTGTTCCTTTTCAGAGTGGGGATATGATGTTCAAGGTGACAGGAAATAAACATTTCAGCAGCCGGCTCGTAGCAGAAGAGAGGTTGGGGCAACCAACTGCCTTCTTAAAAGCCTTGCAAGTGCTAGCTTCTTTCTATCAAGGGCAAGACAGGGCAATTGAGTGTGTGGGTGTGGGTGTGGGTGTGTGTTTGATATAGCAACTACATGATTTCAAACCTGCTGAGGAGGGGACATCACACCACACAAATTCCTTGTGTGTCCAGTCACACTTGGCCAATAAAGAATTCATTCATTCAGTCAGTCAGTCAACCAGTCGGTCAGTCGGTCAGTCGGTTGGTTAGTCGGTCAGTCAGTCAGTCATCTCTCCTGGCCTGAATTGTGTTTCTTCTCAAGTCCATCTTTTTTTTTTTTACAAAATGACTGACAGCCTCATACGTAGGTTTGCCATGTCCAAGTGCGAAATTCTCATTGGATGACAGCCCATATGATGGCACAAATTCTAATTCTTTCTGTCCTTGAGTGGTTATCCAGGTTTTGTACCCTACTGTTAGGGAGTTTTGAATCCCAGTCGGGCTGAGTAAATAGGTTTGTGCTCTTAGCTGGAAGCGAACAGTACAACACGCAAGCTTAAGCTTATTCAGCACTCCTACAAAATTGGGTACATGCACAGCAGAAGAAATGAAGACAAGTGATCAAAATCTATCTTCCAGTTTTCCTGACAGGTTTATTTCCTGGCAAGAGAGATTTCTGTTTGAATTCCTCCTTGAAGACTTCATTTGAGTGGTAGAAGGAATTTTAAATTTTATTTTGGAGGACAGAGGGAAGAGGGAGACAGAGAGAGAGGTGGGGGCAGAGAGAGGGAGACAGAGACAGAGAGACAGAGAGAGACAGAGAGAGTTAGGTCAGTTGGGTACAATTCAGCATTTTGGCACCTCTTGAAGCCTCCAAAGCTGCCTTTTTTCTTTGATCTGAAAATACCACAAGAGAGCAGTTTTTTGGGGGTAAAATGGAAGTGGGGAAGCCAGATAGGGTGCAGAAGAGAAGGAAGGAAGGAAGGAAGGAAGGAAGGAAGGAAGGAAGGAAGGAAGAAGGAAGGAAGGAAGGAAGGAAGGAAGGAAAAGGAAGGAAGGAAGAAGGAAGGAAGGAAGGAAGGAAGGAAGGAAGGAAGGAAGGAAGGAAGGCCAAGGCACATGGACCCCACTGGTTTTGTAAGCATCTAACCAGCATGTGGTTTCTAACTCCTGTCCAAAATAATTTCATATTTCTTCAATTTGTTTGCTTTCTGTTTATCTGAATTACGTACAGGTGTAATTCATGTGGAGGAGGAGGAGGAGAAGGAGGAAGAAAAAGATGGAAGAGGAGGAGGAGGAAAGAGAAGAAGATGGAGGAGGATGAGGAAGAGAAAGAGGGAAAGGAGGAGAAGGAGGGGATGAGGAAGAGGAGGGAATTATCCCATAGTTGAATTGAGCCTTTTGCCATCTTAATCAAAATGCATTTGGTCTAACTGATGTCTTTTGAGAACAGAGAAAAATAGACAAAACCAGCCCGTTGTTATTATAGACTTCTGATAATTTCACACTAGATGTGGAGTGGTCTTCTTTTGCATGAGAATGTAATGATGTTTTTTTTTAACCACGGGAGACAGATAACATAGATAGATCAAGATAGATAGATCAATACACCGATAGATGGATTGGATAGACAGATATCTCACCTACATTGATAGAACCTTGGCGTTCATGTGTGACAGTACACAAACAGACTAGAAGGATGAGAGAGCTGCACTAAGACCAATTCCTTGTGTGTCCAATCATGCTTGGCCAATAAAGAATTCTATAAAAAAATCTATAAATAATTCTATATAGATGAGTTTGACCACAAGCAAAACGATAATATTATTCAATGCTAAAAAAAAAAATGAGGATCTATTCTTCAACAGTCTGGATTCATTACATTTTATGGATAAGCTCCCCAGGTCTCTACAGCTCTTAGGAAGACACTCCAGGTGATGTCAAATGCACAGATTGGATATTATGTATGGGTCACAAACATCCTTTTCAATTCTTGCACTCCTAAGAGGATGCTCAGATGCATGCTTTATTTAAAAGAGAGGCAGTTCAATATAAATTTAGCCTAGTGGAATGCCTGTGTTAATATTTCAACTCTCCAAAGCTTCAAAGGGGTGCTACTCTATTTTTTATTTTTTTTCCTGGCGAAGTGAGGGTGATGGATCAGAAAAGAAGGCTGGGGTAATAGATCAGTAAGAGACAACATGCCCACAACTTGTGCAATCCATGAGAGATATCCTTTCCTATTTTAGTCTGGCGTGCTTAAATAAATAAACTAATAAGTAAAAAAAAAAAGGTAAAGCAGTCCCAGAGGATTTATTCCACTAGTAGCCAATTCTAGGGGGCTGTGCTCCTCTACATTTCAAGGCCATTGAACCAGCACTGTCCAAAGATGTTTCTGCGGTCATGTGGCCAGCATTAAGTCACAGAGCAATGTTACCTTTCCACTGAAGTGGTACCTATTTATCTACTTGCGTTTGCATGCTTTCAAACTACAGGGGCTGGAGCGACGACAGGGGCTCATCCCGTCATGCAGAACTCAGGTCTCGAAACCCGGGCTGCCAGCTTTCCAGCTGACAAGCCCAGTGTCTTAACCACATGAGCCACAGTGCTGCCCAAGTAAACTAGTAGCCAATTCAATATTGTCAGAAGTATCTCACTGGCAGCAGGATTATACATTAAACTAAATTTAGGGAAGAGGAGATATGAAGCTTTGATACCACCAAGCTAAGAGATTTATACAAGTGTCTTAAGTGTCAGAAAAGGAGAGGAAAAGGGGAAATTCTATCCCCCTTTTGATCCAGGATCAATACATCTCTAGATTTGGTTCTACCTTTATCAAGATCAAGTGAAGTACTAATACCACTCTATAAAACCTTAGTAAGGCCACACCTAGAATACTACATTCAGTTTTGGTCACCACACTATAAAAAAGATGTTGAGAGTCTAGAAAGAATGCAGAGAAGAGCAACAAAAATGATTAGAAGCCTGGATATTAAAACATATGAAGACCCAGGGCATGGCTAGTCTAGTGAAGAGAAGGACCAGGGGAGACGGGATAGCAGTCTTCCAATATTTGATAAGGCTGCCACAGAGAGGAGAGGATCAAGCTATTTTCCAAGGCACCTACCTGAAGGTCAGACAAGGAATAATGGATAGAAACTGATCAAGGAGAGATTCCACTATGGAAATAAGGAGCAATTTTCTGACAGTGAGGACAATCAACCCATGGAACAGAAGTTGCCTTCAGAAGTTGTGGGAGCTTCATCACTGGAGGCTTTCAAGAAGAGACTGGACTGCCATTTGTCAGAAATGGTGTAGGGTCTCCTACTTGGGTGGGGGGTTGGACTAGATGACCTACATGGTCACTTCCAACTCTGTTAATCTGTTAATGCAGCTTCTCAGTAGAACACCCCAATACTTTGGACCACCCTAGAGAAAGGTGAATAAATCTTTTCCGGTCCATTTTTCTGAGGACTCAGTGACTGCCACCAAACCAAGAACGGCTTTAATTAGCTCAACTGCTAATCAGCAGCCTCCTTGCTATGCTTCCTTTTGTTTCCTTCCGTAAACGTGGCACTCTTGGAGAACAGAGAGCTACGTAGCTGCGACCTGTTTCCTGAACCGCTTCCAACTCTCAGGTCATGCGCTGCTCACACCGTCCGTCAGAATTTCTCACTTGGCCCTGTGCAGCAATTCTTTGCTTATTCATCAAAGGTTGGCTGTATCCTGAACATTGCTATTTTGGGGGCTTGGCATTTCACCAGAGGAGAAGGCGGGCAGGAGGCCAACTAAAACGTTTCAAGAATTGCACCGAAGAGTAAGAAGCGACTGCTGGAGAAATGCAAGGAAGGAACTAAAGAGCGCCGAAGAAAACGAAAGGGCATGTCAGTCTTCCAAGCTGTTGTGTATAGGAAAAAGTATTGTAGAGAAGCACATGTAATCTCTTCCACTCACTATTAATTAACCTTGCTCATCCCTGTGCAGTTCCAGGCATAAAAAAATCTTTGGTCTTATATCAAGGTATAATTACTCTCACAAGGAAAGTCCTTTCAGGAGGAACAAGAGAAACGCAACCGTCACAGTCAAGGATCTCAAAAGCTGAGCAGAAATGGGACAGCACAGTTCTCCCAAAATAACCCAATTCTTATCCTCTCTTCCTGTTCTTTTGCCTCACGCTAGCAAATTCCAATTCCAGCTGTAAAAGTGGCCAAATTTCTAAGCAGTCGCTACGACTTGTAGGAGGAGCCCATGAATATCCCCATCTCATTACTGTTACAATTTGGGTTTTCCTCTGTTTGAAATGTTCTCTTTGTGTTTTCCATGTTTGGGAAGGGTAAATAAATAATCGGAATTTTAATAGGATCGAAGTTTTAGTAAATTCTAGTATCCTTTAGTAAACTCAAAGGATACAGAAAAAGGTTCTTGCATACAGGGGATTTTAATAAACTAAAAGTGTGCAAGAAAAAGGTTCTGTTAGGGCCAACACAATGTATCCAACAATGGAGCATTAATGGCCATTTGTAGAGGATTGTGTTTTATGATGTTTTTGTCCCAAACCATCTTCCTGTTTTGGGAAAAACGCATCCACAGCAAACTATTAGTTTTTTTTTTTAATTACATTTATATGCCGCCCTTCTCCGGAGACTCAGGGCGGCTTACAATTTTTGGGGATACAACCCAGTGTGCTCAGCAATAGCCTTCATTCCATTGTATATGCCTGCTTATTACTAAGTGGCATTTTACAAGTCAGCTAATTGCCCCCAACAATCTTGGGTCCTCAATTTACCTACCCCGAGAGGATGGAAGGCTGAGTCAACTTTGAGCCTAGTTTGCCTAATGACTGTGGCATTTGCTTAACCATTGCAGTGTTCAGTTTACAACTGCTGTGTTTTAATGACCACTATGAAAAATCAATCGTTTAGCTACTTTATTGCTCCTGCTTGCTTTGCAGGAATCTTCCCAGACTGATGGTTTGCACCTGAGCCAGCCTAGATAAGGTTCAACAGCATTCAAGAGAGATTAGACCTTGCTTTCTTGTGACTACGTAAAGATTCCAGACTATGTCCCTGCTTGATTCTTCCCTTATTTCAGCCAGTCTCTTTCCAACACCATCACAACATACAACTGTAATGGGCAGGCTCCATTATGGCCATATGTTAAGGACTACCTGTACCCAACGGGTTTGTATATGCATGGGAGTTTCTCTGTGTGTGAATGTGTGTTTTCTATAAATGCTGATGTTTCAGAGAAAAAGACGCAGCAGTTCTAGCTGTGGGCAGTAAATCATCCAGTCCCATCTTCGAGATGTGCTGAAGAAGGAAAGCAGATGATGAATGGGACTGTCCATATTTACACTAAGATCAGAACAGCTGGGAGAATTTCTGAACGCAGTAAGTATCCCTCGTAAATATCGCCATTCCTTGGTGGCGGCTGGCTGACAGAGATGGATTGTCAACTCCTCTGCAGAACTATCCAATGGTATGAACTGCTACTGGCGGGTGCCATGATTTGGAACGCAGCCAATCCGCGATGATCTCCATCAAGCACCTTGTGGAAAAAGACAGTGGGATCGGTCGTGGCTTGGCAAACTTGAACTTGGGTGTGGAAGATGTCTATATCTCCCAACCTTTGACTTTTGCAAGAGGAGGGATGATTTATGGTAAATTCAGTCTCCTGTTTGCAAACTCCTCTTCCCATTTCCCATAAAGCTGAGCCAAGCAAACTGATAATGTTTTAACATTTCTTTTTTTTTTTACCAGTCATACTAATATCTGAAGAGGTCAAACTATTTTCCAGAGCACCAGGAAGCAAGACAAGAAAGAGTGGATGGAAATTAATCAAGGAGAGAAGCGACCTAGAAATAAGGAGAAATTTCCTGACAGTGAGGACAATCAACCAATGGAACAGAAGCTGCCTTCAGAAGTTGTGGGTGTTTCATCACTGGAAGCTTTCAAGAAGAGATTGGACTGCCATCTGTCAGAAATGGTGAAGGGTCTCCTGCTTGGGCAGGGGGTTGGATTACAAGACCTCCAAGTCCCTTCCAACTCTGTTTTTTTAACAACACAGTAATAAAAAATGATTGCAGCATATATTTGTGTGTTTGCATTTGGATTTTTCCTTGAGAATTCTAAATTTCTAAACCTTGTAACCCACACTGTATATTTTTGAAATACATTTACTTCAAGATATTCTAAGTGGATGCCCATATTCTATCATGAAAGAAAACAAGTACATTCTCAATTGTATTTCTGGCCTTGTCTCCTGCTTTCTTTAAAATGGTAGGGCTCTCAGAAAACTAAAGCACAGTCTGTTTAATCCCCACCCTAAATAAAAGGTGAAAAGTTGAAGAAGAGAGAATAAATTTGAAATTTCCACCTTGCACATGTAGCAGGATCTGGAAAACACACACAGCTCAAAACTCTATACCATTCCTGATAAATGGCTGTCCAATCTCTTCTTGAAAACCCACCAGGGATGAAGCTCCCACAACTTCTGAAGGCAACTTCTGTTCCATCGGTTGATTGTTCTCACTGTCAGAAAGTTTCCATAGTTGAATCTTTTATCAGTTTCCATCCATTGTTCCTTGTCTGGCCTTCGGGTGCTTTGAAAATAGCTTGACCCCTTCCTCTCTGTGGAAGCCCCTCAAATATTGGAAGATGCTCTCCTGTCATCCCTGGTCCTTCTTTTCCTGAACAAGTAGATCAACAGGATCTACTTCCTTTCTTCAAGGAAGTTGATTGAAGGAGGAGGAGGAGGAGGAGAGGGAGGTGGAAGAGGAAGAGGAGGAGGAGGAGGGAGGAGGAAGAAGAAGAAGAAGAAGAAGAAGAAGAAGAAGAAGAAGAAGAAGAAGAAGAAGAAGAAGAAGAAGAAATTGAAACTGCATTAAGCATGGACTTCTCTTCCAGAAATTATTCTTGGATTATCATAGGATTCCTAGGATGGAGGGATTTGTGAGATGGGAGTTTGAAGGGCTGGTTGATATACCTCCATTGTCAACAATCCTGCTGATTCTATCTCTTCCTTCAACTTTTCCCCAGAGATGATCTCCTTGAGTAAAATAGACAAGTAATCAAGAAATTGGTCCTACTGTCTAGACTACACACTCACGTGGGGAGGGGGAGCCCACTTTGAATGGCCTTTTGTCTGTCTGTGTTCTTGATTTCAAGATGACTGGCGCCTTTGAAGTATCAACCTTTGTCTCTTTTTATCCCTCCCCTACTGTTGTGTGTGATGACAGCAGAAAGCAAATGTGCATCGGAAATGAAATTTCTTTATTTCTACATCAAGAGTAAACAAGATGTCAGCTGCTCTGAGAGGCAGAGAAAGAGATGGAGACCAGCAGAGGCACAAAACACAATAGAGGAATGTGGGAGGATCATAGTTATGGGCAAAAATGACAGCAGGAGCCAAAGATTGTTGAGGTCTTCAGGCGATGAGAATGTCTAAAGAATTATTCAGATTGAAATCTCCTTCATTACATTGGAAAAAAAACAAAGCAGGGTCTTCTTTTGAGAGACAAATATGAGCCTACTCCTCCAGAATTACCATCTGTGGAAGCTGATTTTGTATAAGGGACACCTCTAAGTCCTTTTGTTTGGTTACCCCATTGCAAACTTCTCTAAAAACTGGATACTGACTCAAGGTCACATGCTGTAGAACACCTTGACATGGACAAGAACTTCATTCAGGTGTAGATACATTCATCCTCATCCTACCCAGTGGTGGTATTCAGCAGGTTCTGACCTGTTCTGGAGAACTGGTAGCGGAAATTTTGAGTAGTTTGGAGAACTGGCAAATATCACCTCTGATTGGCCCCACCCCCATCTATGCTCCGCCTCCCGAGTCCCAGCTGATCAGCTGGGCCTTCTTTGGTTGCCCTGCACAGGAGAACGGAGCTGAAAAGCAGGTTAGTGGGATGGGGAGAGAATGGAGATTTTGCAGTATCCTTCCCCTGCCACACCCACCAAGCCACGCCCACTGAACTGGTAGTAAAAAAAATTGAATCCCACCACTGATCCTACCTACTAGTACTGTGCTCTTGTAGGAGTTCCAGAGATGCTAGATTGTAGTTGTGGAGAATCTGGTAACTAGATCTTATGGGGAATGGCTGAACCAGCTGAGCACATGGAGCTTTGGGAAGAGATGAAGAAGAAGAGGTATAATATCTATGGAGATTCTCAGTCATCCAAGTCAAGGTTGTCCCAACATCTTTGGGACAACTATGACCTGCATGACTGAGGATCTCCATAGACCTTGGGAGAAGAAGTTCTGAAGAAGTTTCTTGGATGAGAAGCAAAACGTCTTCAAAGAAAAAAACCAAGAAAGTCCAGTCGACTCCTGAAAAAAGCACCTTTGTGACAAGATGTATCATAGCATTCTGAGGATTCCAGGTGGATGGCCTGAAACCAATATGTGAAAATTGTAGAGAAGGAAGTTTAATAAAAGAGCTCAGAGAATTGCCTAGGGATGCAGTGGGCTATTCTTAGCTGGACAATGATGTTCGAGCAGGATCTTGCATTAGTAATACTCAGCAGGGAGTCGAAATAGATGTTCACCTTAGTTCCTTCCAACTCTCTAATGCTACGATCCATGAATGAGTATGAATGTCAGCTAGAGTCACCCCAAACCCCCCAAACTTGGAATGCGTTGACTTGAATGCCCTGATCTAAATTTCCAACGAAGCTGACACCAACGGATAATTGTGGTTATGGATCATCTCAATGGCTCTGATTATGCATAATCTCACCAGCGGAGAAGACAAGAGAGAAGGGAATAAACAAGGAGGTTAATAAATAATTCACCGAGACAAGGAGTGAACTGGAACACAGATTCCCATCTCCCCTCCCTTCCTCTCTTCTGTTTCCTGCTTGTTAATGCGAAGTGAATTGCAGGGAGACGTCATGAGGGGCTTAAGAGGCCATATGCTACCATTATGGTCGGAAAGTCAAAGCCAGGCTGGCTAATTTTAGCTTCCGGAAAGACACCTTGATGGACTGCGGAGAGGACCCCATGATTGTGTTTGACAGAAGGAATGGCTCCGTGGTTCACCTGCAAGCGGCATCCCGCTACGGTTGCGCTCAAATCGGTGATGAATTATTAACAGCTCATTTGCATATCATCTCTGGCCTACCACTCATAGTTCAGAGACTGGAGGAAATTTGACACGGACGTTGAGAAAGGCTGATCTACACCCATCCTTTCTTTTCCTGGTGTATGCATGCCTTTCACACCCTAGAACATAAAATAATAGGATTAGAGGTCTTCTTGTCCACTCCTGTTCAAGCAGGAAATCCTATACCATTCCAGACAAAAGGCTGTCCAGTCTCTTCTTGAAAACCTCCAATGATGGAGCACCCACAACTTCTGGAGATAAGCTTTTCTCACAGTCAGGAAATTTCTCCTTTGTTCTAGGTTGCTTCTCTCCTTGATTAGTTCCCCCGTTGCTCCTTGTCCTGCCTTCAAGTGCTTTGGAGAATAAGTTGACCCCTTCTTGTTTGTGGTAGCCCCTCAAATAGGGGAATGAAGGAATAACAGAATAACAGAGTAACTCCCTGCTCAGGCAGGAGAGCCTATACCATTTCAGACAACTGACTGTCCAATCTCTTCTTGAAAGCCTCCAGTGATGAAGCACCCACAACTTCGGAATGCAAGCCATTCCACTGGTTGATTGTTCTCACTGTTTCCATCCATTGTTTTTGTCTGGTCTTCAGGTGCTTTGGAGAATAGCTTGACCCCTTCTTCTCTGTGACAGTCTCTCAAGTACTGGAAGACTGCTATCATATCACCCCTAGTGCTACACCTACATCTCCCTACACCTGGGACTTTCCGATTGTTTCCCATGAGTTTCTGAACAGTTTTTAAATCCAAGGACAAATCCAAGTCAGAAATCTAGAAGTAATGTATCGTAAATCATCCGCTGGAACTACCTGAGAAATGGGAGCTTCCTATCCCAGATATTAACCATCCAGCTCAAAGATCTAATCTTGTTCTGGGGAGCACATCTGCAGAATCAGAGTGACAACACCCATGGTTAAACATTGAGAAGTTTTTAAAGAACATTCTTTTCTTTCTTTCTTTCTTTCTAAGAGGAAAGAGAACAACATCAGTATCTCGGGGAGTTTTGAAAGAAAAGCCTCTCCCGCAAAATTTCCACTTGGTTTTGGCCTAATTTATAAATAGCGCATGCATGTGTATTCAAGCTAACTGCTATAATAGGCAGGCAGTGAGTGTTGCAAATGAGCTAGAGAGAATGGGAGAGCTTTTAAATATGTATTATTTTGCTGGTTTTATTGCCCAGGAGAAGCAATTAGGGGATATTCTCTATCAGGCTCTCGTATAGCATGGACAAGGATGGTTTTGTCAGGCGGTTTTGTCAAAAACTAGCCAGGTACACTTCAACCTAATGGGTTTGTCATTAGATAGAGACAAGGGATGACAAAGAGAAGGAGGCACATCCTGCCTTGTTAGGCTCTGAGTCCCAATTGTAAGAGTCTCACTTGTTGTGGGGACTGCCATGCCCCGGGTGGAGACTGACTCTGAGGGAGAGGAGGAACAGCCGATAGGGAGTGGAAGTGTGGCTCCGGAGGTTGTGGAGGAGGCTGGGGAAGGGCAGAGGCTGGCTAGGCAGTCAGAGGAGGACCCAGGCCATCCCTCTCCATCCGAGGGCACGCAGGGAGGACAGGATAAGGGAGAGATTTGGTCTCCTCAGGAGGGCCTTGATCCTCTTCATGGGCTGCAGCTGTGACAACTGAATAAGAGATTGGACCTGCGTACTGGCAAACGCTGGAAACAAAGCATGTAAATATCTCTAGCTTATAGTTCCTCTCTGAGTTTGGTGTCCTTCCCAGTGTGTGTTATCTGTGGACATCCTCCAGCCCTTAGCTTGCCTGGTTTGTGTTGTTTTTTCCTTCTTTGTGTAACTGTTTGTGTGGAAGTGTTTTTGTCTTCTGTCAAAGATATTCAGAGCTTGGAAGCAAACTGAAGAAATAAAAGGGGCTTCACCTTCTTTTCTGTGAGTGTGTTTGTTTTGTATCCCACCCTGGGTCAGCACAGGACTGGAAGCTAAAATGTATGAAGAATGGTTACAGGAACTGGGCCTGGCTAGTCTAGTGAAGAGAAGGACCAGGGGAGATATACTATTTCAGTGAAGAGAAGGACCGGGGTGACATGATAGCAGCCTTCCAATATTTGAGGGGCTGCCACAGAGAGGAGAAAGGGGTCAAGCTATTCTCCAAAGCACCTGAAGGCCAGACAAGGAATAATGGATGGAAACTGAACAAGAAGAGATTCATCCTGGAAATAAGGAGAAATCTCCTGGCAGTGAGAACAATCAACCCATGGAACAGAAGTTGCCTTCGAAGTTGTGAAGGCCTCATCACTGGAGGCTTTCAAGAAGAGACTGGACTGCCATCTGTCAGAAATGGTGTAAGGTCTTCTACTTGGGTGAAGGGTTGGACTAGATGACCTACAAGGTCCCTTCCAACTCTGTTATTTCCGTTCTGTTGATACCCAAGAAGAGAGCCAGTTCTGCAATGGCATCTACATTCTGGAACATCATCTTCCCAGAAATTTCATACAATTTCATTGTAATAATACCCTTGAAGAACATTCAGGAGCTAGAGTTTCGTGCCACTCAAGAACTTGGTGATCCCCTTTAAAGCCCTTCATGGCATGGGTCCAGATTATTTGAGGAACTGTCTCACCCCACTGGGATTGGCCCGATCCATTTGTATGGGCAGAGAAGACATGCTGTGGGTCCCATCAACCGGTTTTATGTCTGCTGCTGTTCAGAGCTACCGGTTCTACAGAACCGGTAGCATCCCACCCCTGGTTGGAAGGGATCTTGGAGGGAAGCAAGAGACCTTCTGGATGCCCAATCTCTTCTTTAAAACTTCCATTGACTATTCCAGTGAAAACATGTTAAATAAATAATGGTAGAGCTCCTTCTTACAGAAAGTCTAAAAAAAAAGAGATCAGCTGACCCAGTGAGGTATCCCCAGAAGGTTAAATTTAACCTCCAACAGGCCCAGTCTATGGATCAGGTTGAGCTAACTCCATGCTGTCTTTTGCCTTTTAGGAAGATCTAAAGCACCATTGATCGGTTTTTGTTCAAGCTGGAGAGAAAGAGCGTCTGAAAGAGCAAGTTTCTCCATTACAGGATTCACCGAGAAATCCAGGCAAGGGGGAGCGTCGCTTCCCATATTGACTGGATGAAGCGGCCGAGATAATCCTGCTAATGTGCGGCACCTTAATGGAGGAGGCGTTAAAAGATGGGAGACCGTTGGGGTTTTACTTAGAGAAAGTAGTGTGCTTCAAGAGTTGGCTTACTTTGAGAAAGCAGCCAGGGATCCTTATATTCTCAGCAAGTTGGTTTTGGATCCAAGGATTGTGTGTCACCAGGGCTCCCGCTAAAACCTTGGATAGGATTAATGGTCGGATTGATTGAGGCCTTTTGCAAGCAACGGGCTGGAGAAAAGAGATGTTATATATACACTAAAAAAAGGCAGTTGGGGAAATCAAAGCTATCAGAACCTTAAAGCTTTCCTGTGAATACTTGAAATCCAGGGGAAGCAAAGATAAAATCTTTACAAGGGATAATTTCAGCACCGTCCTCCTGGGGAACATATGCTGATTTTTCAAGGCTCATTTTTCTTCACTAGAGGCTTGGGTTACGCTCATAATGTTTTCCCCAAAGACTCAGCACGGCCTTCCAGATTTTCTCTCCCCCCCGCAAAAAAAACCCCCCAGCAAGAAGCATTGTATAGAAAACTGACAGGGTCTAGAGGCCGGAGATCACAGCTTGTTGCTAATTATAGGTATAAATAACGGGCGAATTTGACCATCTGGTGGCCATTGGCAACATCTCGCTTCTCAGGCAGGATTTATGCCACCTGCGTGCCCAACCCGGCCTCAGAGGGTGGGTTACATTGCCCTCCAAATCCACAGATGCATCATGGAAATGTCATCTGCAAAGAGAGCTCCTTCGAGAAGCCTGTTCATCGCTGCATCTCCAGAGAGAGAAGATCGTAAGTATTGCCCTCTTCCAGGCATCCGTTGTGGAGGTTGAAGGGTGAGCGTCTACGATAACTCTCCATGGCCAACACATTGTGGCCAACCCACCACAGCCAACTTGTTATGGCCAACTCGCCATGGGACAACTCACTGCCGGTCAAGAGTCATACTAATATAGAAGAAATAATGGAATATAATCATTAAAGAAAGGATGCCAAATGAAATGTGAATGGCAAAAATTAAAATAACTTTTAAAAGTATTTTAAAGAATTAAACTGAATTGTTGAATTGTCCCGCAGTCAGTTGTCCCATGGCGAGTTGGCCATAGTGAGTTGGCCATGGAACCAGTAGTAAAAAAAGTTGAATCCCACCACTGAATGGTACAGCTTGCCTCCTGAAGTTGTGTGTGTGTGTGTGTGAGAGAGAGAGGGGGGGGAGGGGGGAGACAAGGTCTGCTGCCTTGAGCAAGGGATTGGAAAGACCTCCAACATCCCTTCCAGCTCTCCGATTTTATGTTCTACCTCTTCCCAATTTCTTGACGCAACCACAAGAGAAGAGATAAAATCTTCCTTTGGACTATATCAGACCAGGAAGTGGGACAACAGGGACCTGCAAAGCGATAGAATCATTGTTTTCTCCTTCTGTTTCCTTACAACAATAAAGCCGTAAACCCCAAAATGTCTTCCAAAGAATTCTAAAGCAACTTTGAAACATCTTGAGAATGAGATGAGGAAGAGGCAAGGACCAGAGATTTCAGTCAATTATGCTGACGTTCCACCAGAAGCTCGGTTCCTGATTTGCTTAGTCGGCCTGCCTTCAAATCACTCTCTCAGCCATTTTGAAAGGACAAATAAAAATATATTCAGACATTTGCTGGCTAGACTCATACATCATGCTAGGGTTTATTTGTCGTGTGCGTTGCTAATGGCTGACTGTGTTGCCACTTTGAGCTATGTAAAGCATGCTTTACGGCTTGTATAAATTCTGTCTGTTGTGGTTCATGGCATAAAATAGAGCTAAAAAAACCCACAACTTAACATGGTATATGGCCCAAGATTCTCTCTTTTTCACCAACATGTGGAAACATCACAATTCAGCTCTGACGAGACTCCCAAGAAGGAACAAAGCACAAAACGGAAGGATACGATTCAAGAACTGCGTTGCAGGGTGAGATGGATGGCCTATAAATTTAGTAAATAAATATCCATGGGTTATAACCAAGAATTCCTACTACCTTGTTCTCTTCTGCACTGGGATTTCTCAAGTGTGGAGAATCCCACTTGAAATTCTAGGTTGTCCTCAGCTTACGACCAAAACCGGGCCCAACATTTTGGTGGCTAAGTGAGATATTGGTTCGGTGAGTTTTGCCTCATCTTACGACCTTTCTTACCACAATTGTGAAGCGAATCACTGTTAAGTCAGTAACACAGTTGTTCAATGAATCCCATTGACTTTGCTTGTCAGAAGGTCGCAAAAGGGGAACACAAGACCCTGGTGTAAACTGAAGCGAACCTGGCTGGGGCCATTTTGAAGGCCACAATGCACAGAAGGGATAAGGAGGGGGAACATAGAGGGGGGATTTTATAGCCCACACAAAATAGTTTCTTTTGGGAACCAAGGACATTCCAAGAGGTGGCTGGAGAGAGGAGGAGAGAAAGTAACTAGGCAACCAGCCAGAACCTTGATTGGACAATGTAACTGATTGTTTGGGGAAAGGGGGAACTTTCATATTTTAATCAGTTGAAAACCGCAGGAACTTTCAGAATCGGTTTTCACCAGTTTGTGCCAGTATGGTATCTCCAATAAAATTGTTCTTTGAAGAACCTGCCTGAAAGTTCTGCTTTCTATGGAGTTAGTTGGAAACTTGACACCTGGGATACTACCACCATCAGAAATATGAACCAGCTGCCAAGCGTCTGGATTTTGATCATGTGACCATGGAGATGCTGCAATGGCCATAAATGTCCTGTCCTAGGCTTCCCCAAAAAAACACCAAGCCAACTCTTGAGTCCTGTCAAAACCTCTTTTATTAAATTAATGTGAATTTAGTGCATTCACATTCAGCCAACAGTTTGGCAAACAGTCTTGCAAAGGTATACTAATTAGCTCAGACCTTATCTATCTTGGGAAGCTGCCCGGTAAATATTTCCACATGCAGTGCTGACAGGGAAGGGCTGGGTTACACAGACAAATCTTCACGAGGCTGGAATGAAAAACAGGTGAGCCTTCCCTTTTGCTCCTCTTTTAATCCTGATGGGAGGGGCCATTCATCATTCACCTGTGGCCTTACTCTCACACCGACTCTGAGTTCTTAATTGTTCCTTCCTTTTGGCAGTTCTGTTTTGTTTCGGCAGCTTTTGGCGCAGGCTGGGAACTGATTCCAGAAGCTCCCCAGCCTCACTGCTGTCTGAGCCTGAAGGCAGCTGATGACTGCCAGCCTGCCCTGGCCCCATCTCTGCCTCTGATGCAGAGCCCTCATCCGAGCCTTCCTCAGCCTCCAGAACTGGCCCAGGTTCCTCCCCAACCTCCTCACTGTCTGACTCTGCTGCCAGCTCCGTCAGCCACCGGCAGGCTACAACAATGATCCTAAGTCACTTTTTTTTTCCAGTGCTGTTATAATTTTGAACGGTCGCTAAACGAACTGTTATAAGTCAAGGACTACCTGTAGACATCTTTCAAGTTGGTTCTCCAGCCAAGCCATATCTTCTCTTCTTCCCTCTCTTTTACAGTTTTAAAGTTGCAGAAGGAAAATTATGGACTAATTTCTGCATGTCACCGGCAATCAGAGAGTTTACCGTTTTTTTTTTAATTATTCGACTCCCTTTTTTTCTCAGAGGGTACCCACTGTTAACAAATCAGGGGGGTGGGGGGGAAAGACCTTGTCAAACTGGCACAAACAGATAAGGGGAAAATGGCAGGAATCATTTGAAATGTAAAATAGTGGGATCTTTTTTTTAGCCGCTTCCTTTTTATTTCCTCCTCTTTTGATTGTCAAAAGAAGAAGAAGAAGAAGCCGTGATGACTGTGAACTCAAAAGAGGAGCAGAAAAGATATATAGATAGAGATACGGGGTGTACGTTGATGTAGGTTTAGACAGAAGGCTTTCTGGTTGCATAGGGGATCAATCGAAAATAACAGGGGGATTTAAACCTTTCGGTTTATCTTCACTTCAGATAACGTTTCTGGGTCTTATGAAGACTTCATCACGGTGTGGGAAGAGTTATCTTGGAAGTTTGCCTCTCACTATTAAAGCCATGCAGTTGGATCCTCCTAAAATTCTAATTATGTTTCTGGTGGATTCCTACACAGGTATATGACCAGGTTAATTTTCCTCCTTTCTCCTGAAGGCACCTGAAGACCAAACAAGGAACAATGCATGGAAACTGAACGAGGAGAGATTCAATCTGGAAATAAGGAGGAATTTTCTGACTGACAGACAGACAGACATACAGACAGACAGACAGACAGACAGACAGATTAACAGAATTGGAAGAGACCTTCTAGGTCATCTATTTCAACCCCCCACCCAAGCAGGAGACCCTACACCATTTCTGACAGATGGCAGTCCTGTCTCTTCTTGAAAGCCTCCAGGGATGAAGCTCCCACCACTTCTGAAGGCAACTTCTGTTCCATTGGTTGATGGTTCTCACTGTCTGTCTGTCTGTCTGTCTGTCTATCTATCTATCTATCTATCTATCTATCTATCTATCTATCTATCATTCTATCCTCATTTGATACAATAATACAGGTAGTCCTTGACTTAACAACAGTTCATTTAGTGAAAGTTCGAAGTTGCAAAGCTGTTGCTGCAACTGACTCATATTTATGACAGTTGCAATGTCCCGGGGGTCACATGATCCCCTTTTGTGACCTTCTGACAAGTCCATGGGCAAGCCCGATTGATTTTATAACCATGTTGCTAATGTTAACAACTGCAGTGATTCACTTTACAGTTGCGGCAGGGAAGGTCGTAAACAGGACAAAACACACTTAGCAAATGTCTCGCTTAGCAGCTGAAATTTGGGGCTCAGTTGGGGCCATAAGCCAAGGACTGCCAAGGTATGCTTCCAGGCATTCGCACAGCGGTAAGACCAGGTTAATTTTTCTCTTGCCCAGCGTTTTGATACATGAATATACCTGCAGTTATTTATTTGATTTATAGGCTGCGTTTTCTCCCACTGGTTGGTATTCAAAGCAGTTCAAGATTCAACTATGAATAATTTGGTTCTTGAGCATGAAGCACGTAAAGGGGCATTGAGGATTAATTTTAGAAAAATCTGTTCTTGTCCAAGGAAGAATTTGAATGTGTACATCTGAGTGAATTCACTGCAAAGTAATGGGATAAATGATGAAGAATCTGGTTTCATTGCATTTTAATTGCCCGTACTTTAATACTTTCATTTTTCAGTAGATACTTTTTTTCCCCTTGTTCGGGCTCCTTTTCCGGATTCTCCTCATTTTTGGTTTCACAAGAGCTAGGGAAAAAAAAAATAATGTTGGCTTCTAATCCATCCAGACTTTGTTGCTTGTTAGAGAAGGTGATTAAAAAATATTGTTAATTGTTATGGGAGATGCAAAACCCAGTCTAAACAAACAAGATATAGATGGATGTGGTTTCTTCTCTGTCTTTTAAAATGCAACATTCTTCATATTAAGTCAGTACCTGTTGTATACAAATATCTGCAATCCTGGTGCCTCAACAGCTTGCAGGTAGAAATTTTCAATAAGCTTTTAAGCCGGAGACTGACAGTTCTTTGTATACATTCAGAAAACTGCTTCATCCCACATTCATGTATTGCTTTCCGTGCTTCGACCTTTTCAAAGTCATCCTTCTGTCAAAGGAGGAAAAAGAAAAATTCTTTCTCAGTCTTCTAGAGATATTTTGCTGCTTTGATGGGGTACCAGGATAATCATATCAGGTTGATATTCAATGCCAGATTTGCAGGAAACTCTCTTCCTTCTGGCCTTACTTATCCTTGGTTGTATAAACAGAGGCATACAGTCAAAACCATGTGAACCATTAGTACAGCTTTAGAAAGCCTTAGTAAGGCCACATCTGGAATATTGCATCCAGTTTTGGTCACCACGCTACAGAAAAGATGTTGAGACTTTGTTTAAAAAAAATGCAAAGAAGAGGAACTAAGATGATTAAAGGTCTGGAGACTAAAAGAGGTTGAGACTTTGTAAAAAGTGCGAAGAAGAGCAACTAAGATGATTAAAGTCCTAGAGACTAAAACATACAGCATGAAGGACATTGGCAGGATCTGGGTTTGGCTAGTCTAAAGAAAAGAACTAGGAGGAACATGGTAGCAGTTTTTCAGTATTTGAGGGGCTGCCGCAAAGAAGAAGGGGTCAACTTATTTTCCAAAGCTCCAGAGGGCAGGACAGGAAACGATGGAAACTAACCCAAGAGAGAAGCGACCTGGAATTGAGAAGAAACTTCCTAACAGTGAGGACAATTAACTGGTGGAATGGCTTGCCTTCAGATATTGTGGATGCTCCATCATTGTAGGTTTTTAAAAACGAGATTGGACAGTCTGGAATGGCCTGGGATCTCCTGCTTGAGTGGTGGTGGTGGGGGCTGGACTACAAGACCCCAGAGTCCCTTCCAGCTCTATTCTGATTCTGATTACCAGGTAGGGCCAGGCAGGAAACACAACCAGAGGAACTGGTTATAAAAGCAACCCTCTCCCGAAAGCATGAAACTGGATGACCGAAAGGGAATTTTGAATGGAGATGATAGAACTGACAGTTTCCAGAAATCCTTTGAATGCTACTGAATGCCCATGAAAGATTGAACTAGCAAAATTCACCTTGGTTGCAATTTTCACTTTATTTTTTTTATTCACGGCTAGGTGGTAGACGTCTCAGTAGCTCTGGCTTTAAGGCAGTTTGATCAAATCACCTCTTGAAATGGGATAGAGAAATCTTTGGGATGAGACAGATAAAATGAGGCGCCTTCAAACTGATTTGGTGATCAGTAGAGCCCCGTGTCTGCAAATGCCTTGCTTGGCTCAAATCTAATCGAGGATTCAAATCAACAGTTTAAATCAGATTTCACCTCATTTGCACAATGTCGCTTTGGAAGTACAGAGCGCTGATAGCTTTCCATCCCTTCGTTTTCCTTATGGAAAACAGTGAGATAGTCAAATAAAATGGTCATAAACCTTTTTTTTCTTCCTAAAACGGGTAGCAGGAAGAAAAAGGTGACAAAAAGAACCTCTCGGGAATTTTTTTTAAAAGACAGAATAACATATTAGGAAAAGGCTTGGATCACCTCTATTAAAAATTCAGAGATAACTGCAATGGTACACTCATAGGTCACAGTTGTTTAATACCAATCTGAAGATCGCAATGAAGAGAAAAGGAAGTCACCACAGTTAAAACAGATCACTAGATCCCAAAAGGGATAAACTGAATTTTTTTTTGAGGGGGGGAACAAGATAAAAGGAAGTTTTCCTTTCTTCTTTCTTTTCCTGTATTTGGGCCTGAGATTATCCAATGAAGCTGAATGAGGGGCAGATAAGGAAGGGCTTTCAGAAAAGATACAGCTGGAAACCATGAACGGGGTGAATACACAGATGGATAGAAAGACAGGCAGACAGACAAATAGACAGACAGGCATACAGCTATAGCTAGATAGATCGATGGATGGATGGATACAGGAATAAATAGAGAGATAGATGGATAAATAGGCAGATAGAGCAACAGATAGATACATGAATAGATAAATAGATGAATAGATAGAAGAACACATAGCTAGCTGGACAGATAGGCAGGTAGACAAATGGTAGGTGGATGGATGGATAGATAGATAGATAGATAGATAGATAGATAGATAGATAGACAGACAGATGGGTTGGGTGGATGGATGGACAGATAGGTAGGTAGATAGATAAGATATAGATATATAGATGATTAGCTAGGTAGATAGGTGCATGGGTGGGTTGGGTGGATGGATGAACAGGTAGGTAGATGGGTGGGGGTAGGTAGGTAGGCAGGCAGATAGATAAGATATAGAGATGATATAGGTGATTAGATAGATGATATAGGCAGATGATTGATAGACAGAGAGACAGAGATAGATATGATATAGACAGACAGACAGACAGACAGACAGACAGACAGACAGACATGTAATGAATGATACAGAATGATGCTATCTCAAACTGTTATTTGGTGTTCACCTCTACTCTGTGTGTTATACTTTTCCTGCATGTCTCTCACATTTGCTAGGAAACTCGTGTTCCCTGCAGCATTTCTGAACCGTCTTGACAGATTAGGGCCACTGGGGCTTTCTCTTAAATCTGGATTGAAATTGGGCCTGGCTTGGTTTGATTCACAAAGCCAACCAGCCGAACAGTCGCCTTCCTTTACCCGCAAACTATTTGTATAAAATAAGACAGAAGGAAGGAACCACTTGAAGTGCCGGAGGGACTGAAACGCACCAACAACATCTGTGCTGTTTTATGTATTGCGGGGAGCTTGTGCATATGCGTGTGCGCGCGCATGAAATCACGTTCCCTTTAAATACATTTTTCCAGCAAGGCACATAATTGGATTTTCTTTGTTCAAAGGAGGGAACATAAATTACTTCTGTTGGGTACAGATTGGGTTACTGGATTTCTTCTGCTTTTGTCATCGCTGATGCCCTGGTGTCAGGGAGCTTTAATATTTAATGCATTCCTAATTAGTCTCTCTCGGCTTAAGGCACTTAGCAAAAACCTAACACCCGCCATAGAGTCAGGTTCATTTAGGGGAGCAAAATTACTCAGACATCATTTCCCTATCACAGTCAGCCCAAGTCTACGGATGCTTCCCTCGCCAACACATGCGGCGTACAGCCGCACCTTGATTTTCACCAGGAAGGCGAGACAAACTGATTTGTCCCCTCTTGTTCCTTCATTCAATTTTAATTGCCGTTAATTGCCCAAGTGGTTGTATCATCACACCCTCCATGCTGTAATCGTCATTGTCAACGAGTTGGAAGAGATAATGGAAGTCTAGTCCAATCTCTTCCTCAAGCAAGGACCTAAACCATTTCAGACAAATGGCTGTCCAATTTCTTCTTGAAAACCTTCAGTGATGTAACACCCACAACCTATGGAGGGAAAGCCTTCCACTGATTAATTGTTTCACGTTAGGAAATTTCTCCTTAGTTCTAGGTTTCTTTGGAGAAGAAATTGACCCCCATTCTTTGTGGCAGCCCCTCAAATATTGCAGTACTGCTATCATGTCCTTGTTTTCGTTAGACTAGACTGTCCTTTTGCATGGTATTCAGATGGAGAAATCTTGCATCTGCGTAGGGAGGAAACGGAATGGTCCTTGTCTCACAAACACAAGCTGGAAGGTCTATGGAGATGCCAGTCAGAGCTGTGGCATCCTTGGATGAGAAGCAAAACGTCCTCAAAGAAAAACCAGAAAAACCAGTTGCCTCATGAAAAAGCACCTTTGGGCCAAGCTAGAAGGGGCCGTTCCCAAAGTATTCCCAAATTTTAGGGCACAGAGTTGAACTTGGGGCCATTTGTAATTCTGACCACCTGCTTTGAGATGGTCAAGTGATCAAAGCTCTTCTCCTTTTTACGAGCATCAGAATCAGAGAAATCAGCAGAGGTCTTCTTTCTGAACCTCGTTTCCATCTTCCTTGCGTGTCTCCTGGTGTTGTTCACAGTATTTTCTCTCTGCATGTGAGAAATCTTGCACGCATGGTGTCCACACCAACTGCATCTCTCCAAATACCTCCTGTTGGGATGTACAGATCTGGCATCTCTCTGCTGGTGGAGCCCATCCCTTCTTCCCTTGTTGAGTTCAAAGACCAACATCCCTTTAGCAATTGCATCCAACCAACGAACCCTCGCTGGATGCCCAGTCCTTCCACTTCTGATCATCTCCCCTTGGACGGCCCACAGAGAGTTAATGTTGGCTCCGATAAAGTGCTCAGGGACGGAGGGCAAATGGGAAATTTCAACCACCAACAGTTAATTAAAAATAAACTGACACTTTACATTAAGGATATTTTAATAACCATTTATAAATGTTACATTAAAAATTAATGCCCCTGTTATCAACCCCTGCTAAGGATTTACAGCACAATGGAAGTGTTATGAATGTTTTATAGATGCTGTGCTAAAGGGGAAAGGGGAAACAGCTCTTTAGCAGATACTTTTTTCAAGGGTATCTATGAGTTTTTGGGGGTCTTGTGTAAGTGGCTGAGACAAGAGCTTGCAAGAAAATGGCTTGCGAGAAGCGTAGACTTTACATTTAGACCTGATCTTAGCTGGAAGAGACAGACAAAGGAATTTGTCTGGCAGCCATACCCTGCCTTTACTCTTGGGAAATTTCCAGAGGAGTAAAATTATTTCCAGTTTCCATTTAGGTTCCAAAACCTGTGACAGTGAGAAAGTCCTACTTTCCACCTTGACGCCGATCAAAACTTTGGGAATAGTTTGGGATTAATTCCCAATTATCCCAAATCCCTAGCTGATCATTTGGGAAATTAACCAAGGAGAGAAGCAACCTAGAACTAAGGAGAAATTTCCTAACAATGAGGACAATTAACCAGTGGAGCAACTTATCACCAGAAGTTGAGGGTGCTCCATCATGGGAGGCTCTTAAGAAGAAATTAGACAGCCACTTGTCTGAAAAGGTGTAGGGTCCCCTGCTTGAGCGGGGAGTTAGACTAGAAGATCTGAGCTTTGGTGGCTCAGGCTGTTAAATGCCTGCTCTTAAGATCCAGCTGTCTACAATTACTGTAGGCTCGAATCCCACCAGGCTCAAGGTTGACTCAGCCTTCCATCCTCTCGGGGTAGGTAAATTGAGGATCCAAGATTGTTGGGGGCAATAAGCTGACTTAGTAAAAATGCCGCTTAGTAATAAGCAGGCATATACAATGGAATGAAGGCTATTGCTGAGCGCATTGGGTTGTATCCCCAAAATTGTAAGCCGCCCTGAGTCTCCGGAGAAGGGCGGCATATAAATGTAATTAAAATAAAATAAATAAATCTCTAAGGTCCCTTTGAACCCTTATTGTTCTGTTAAGCTCAGGTGGCGGGGGGGGGGGAAACAAACCATGTGAAAACACTTGAAGGTTGAAAATATAAATGTATGATCGATGGAGTTATCTCTAGGGTAGGGGTGGCACCTGAAGATTAAATGTTTGAAGGACATGGCATGAAGGAGCAGCGGTCCTTCCTGCGGCTGAACTCCAACTCCCAGAATTCCTTGGTCCTGCTGGATGCAGCTGCTGGCAGTTGTGGTTTAGCCATGCGTGGAAGAGCGTTTTGTCTCCAGCCTCCACACAGTTGCTAAGGCACTGCGCAACGCACCATTTCCCCACATCGCATGTGGCAGCTGCCGAGGTCTGTTTTGAACCATCACAGCAGGGCAAATTAGGTTTCCCTAATATGTATTTAACCAAAATACAAACACGGCGTTTACTTCCCAGTTAACGCAGGGCAAGCGACGGCAAAGTAAACAGACAGAACAGCTGGCATAAAGCCTTCAGGAATACAGGTACTCCTCAACTTATACAACGCTCTGTTGGGTGACCATTCGAAGTGACCACCTCACTGAAGAATGTGACTTATGGCCATTTTTCAGAGGTACGACCATTGCAGCATCCCTGCAATGGATGCTTGCTTGTTTTCTTGCAGATGTTTCATCATGCTAACTAGGTAACATCATCAGTGTTAGTATTGTAGTAGACTAGTAAACTAGCTCACAGGGCACCAAGAACCCCACAGTCGTCCTCCTCCAAGCCCAACTCCCATCTAGCATGGATGATGTTACCTACTTTGGGTGATGAAACATCTGCAAGAAAACAAGCAAGCCCAGAGAGCCCCAAGGAAGCCCACATTTCAAACCTGAGCTACAAATATTCTCCTTTATTGGTACCATTTTAAAAGTTTCTAGCGTTCTCCTGGTAGTGGAAGAGAAGACCCTTCCTATAGAAAATCAGTGGGGCTCCATTGAGGTAACTTTTCTGCCAGTTTCCAACCCAACGGGGATCTCCCTCTTGCCCAAATTGGGGGCAAACGGTGAGCGCCGATAGCCATCTCTTGCACGTGCACAACTGTCCCAGTTTCTGTTCATTTCCCTTTTGTTCATCTCTCTCTTTTCTCCCCCGAGGTACTTTTAATCTAATCTTCTCCGGAACTTCAAGGTGAGAGTTACGCATCCCCTCTTCCCTTATCATTATTTTCATTTTAAAAAAGGGGGGGGGAATAAAGGGGAGCGGGATCAGAAGGAAACCAACCCAAGAAAATGACATGCACACAAACACGCATCCCAGAAACTTATTAGAAAGAACCAAGCACAAAACGAAAAATACGCTCTAGCATAAAATCAAGTTAAAGAATATGTCTCCCTCTTCTGGTGCACTTCAATAAATACCACCGTGGAACTTCTCACACCAAAACAAATCAGAATCAGAATAAAGCTGGAGGGGACCTTGAAGGTCTTCTAGTCCAGCCCCTTGCTCAAGCAGCAGAGCCTATAACATTTCAGACAAGCATCTGTCTGGAACCCGCATTATCCGACATTAATACAATTGAGAGAGTCCAGAGATATTTCACGAGAGGAGTCCTCCACTCCTCTACTCGTAACAGAATACCTTATGCCTCCAGACTTGAAATTTTAGGCTTAGACAACCTACAATTACGCTGCCCACAATTGGACTTAAGCGTATATGCAAAATTATCCGTTACAATGTCCTACCTGTCAATGACTACTTCACCTTCAACCACAACAAATACAAGAGCACACAATAGATACAAACTTAAGGCAAACCGCACCAAACTCGATTGCAGGAAATACGACTTCAGCCAACAGAGTGGTTAATGCCTGGAATGCACTACTTGACTCTGTGTTTTTTTTTCCCCAAACCCCCAAAACTTCAACCTTAGACTGTCCCTGTTGACCTCACCCCATTCCTAAGAGGTCTGTAAAGGGGTGTGCATAAGCGCACCAGCGTGCCTACCGTCCCTGTCCAAATGTTCCCTTTGTTTATTCGTATCCATTTTTTAAAATTGTATCCATGTACCCAGACAACACACTGTTCATGCATTCCGTTTTTATGAATTCTAAAGAAAAATGTATAAATAAAATATATAAAAATTTGGGTGCTTGCAACCAGCATGTATTTACCATGGTTGCGACATCCCGGGATTATATGATAATCATTAGTGATCTTCTCAGCCTGCTTCTGACAAGCAACGTCAAGGGGGAAAGTTGGATTTGTTTAACAATCGCAGGATTCACTTAACGACTGTGGCAAAGATGGTTACAAAATGAGGCATGGCCCCCTTAGCAACTTCATTGCTTAGCATGGAAGTTTTCGCCGAAATGATAGTCATAAGCTAAGGAATATCTTTAACAAAAAAGAAAAAAGAATTCTACTTGCAAACTCCAGTTTCTTTACTTACATATTAATAGTGTCCAGTTTAGCCTGCGAGATCTATAATAAAATTACAGCCAGAGGCATAATGGCTGTGACTGTAGGCACCGAATTGCCCTCCAAATAAATTGGTGGATTATTTTTTTTTTCCCATCTTCTTCTCACATTATCTCCTCCTTTCCCCCTCCCCCCATTTTTTTAATAAAATACCTGACACAAAAACGGGAAGTGTAGGTGTCAAACTTAAATTTAACACTTCCTGCTGCTCAGCGGGCTCACCCTTCCTGCCTTATTTCGAAGACAATTTGTGTTATTTATAATTAATATGGATTAGGTATTATTATCCAGGCAATATGGCAAGCAAAGCAGTTAGGGAGGCTAACAGCTGTTCAATAATGCAAATCAGGCACGCATAAATTACGTTTTAGCAATGGGATATTATTACCCAGATGGACAAAAGTTCAGAGCCCCAGGGCAGCGGATGAAAATAGCCACTGCACAGACATTCAAACAGAGAGACAGAAGAGATCTGCCAACTCGGGGCCGGGAGGGGAAAGGATCAATGTCATTCATGGTGGGGAAGCTGCAGACCGGACCAGCAGATGTGGAGTGGGTGGGGTGGGGGAGGGAGGGGTGGGGAGGAGACTCAATGGCAATGTTGGGGATCAAGGTTCAAAAAAAGGAAGAAGACAGTCCGAGGATTGGCTAGTCCCCCCACCCCATCAGAAGGAACTTCTGCAAACTTCCCCGTTTGTAGATCCAAACAATGCATTTGCAAGAGAGAAGGAAGGATGGATGGATGGATGGATGAATGGATGGATGGATAAGGAGAGAGAGAGAGAGACTGATAGACAGAGACAGACAGACACAGATGATAGATAGATGGATAGATAGATAGATAGATAGATAGATAGATAGATAGATAGAAATAGCACTTAGACTTATATGCCGCTTTACAGTGCTTTATAGCCCTCCCTAGGCAGTTTACAGAGTCAGCATCTTGCCCCCAACAATTTGGATGCTCATTTTATCCACCTCGGAAGGACAGAAGGCTGAGTCAACTTTGAGCCTGGTGAGATTTGAACTGCCAAATTGCAGGCAGCTGGCAGGCAGCAGAAGTAGCCTGCAGTACTGCACTCTAATCACTGCATCACCATGGCAGATAGATAGATAGATAGATAGATAGATAGATAGATAGATAGATAGATAGATAGATGATAGATAGATAGAAAGATAGATGGGTGGGTGGGTGGAGGATAGGCAGGCAGAGACAGAGACAGGCAGGCAGGCAGACAGAATCTAAGCTTCAGCTTCAGGATCTGTCCTCCTAAAGAACAGTCAGGGTTGATTTCCTTTAGGATTGGCTGTTTTGACCTCCCTGCAGTCCATGGGACTCCCACAAGTCTTCTCTTTCGCCACAATTCGAAAGCAATCTTCTGCTTAGCTCTGCACAAATGGAACCTTCCCTATTGCCTCATTGAGACACACAGCAAGATGACTTTTCCCTCCGTTTCTGCACCTGGCATTTGCAACTCACCCCTCAAAGACATTGATTTGGCCTCATTACTGAGATCCTTTTGGAGCCCACCAAAAGTGACTTGGTGCCTCTCAGCCTCTCTTGGCACCGTTTTGAGCCTGATTATGTTGCCTTTCATTGCCAGGGTTGAGATGACTGTGATGGGCTGTTGTTGTTTCATAATGCTTTGTTCGTTCGTTTTTTGCTGTGTTGACAGCTTTGTTTGAAATATGGAAACAGACTAGAAAGCTAATGTTCAAGGGCAAAACAGAGATGTTTTAATCAACAAAACAAATAACTGTTTTGTGGGGAAACAAAAGTTGCTGAACGCCAGCTCAGATTAGGTGACCATCAAACTCAGCGGCTCTGTCTTGAATGGAAAACAATGAGAGCGGAGTCGGGCTCTTAATTTGAGATGTTCTTTGTGAGGGAGATATTCAGACATCTGCTCTGAAAGCAGTGATGGAGGAGGAGGAAGAGGAGGAGGAAAGGAGAAAAAGGGGGATAAGGGGGATAAATAGAAGGAGGAAGAGGAGAGAAGGAGAAGGAAGAGAAATAGAAGGAGGAGGAGGAAGAGGACTGAGGTGGGGTGGGTTTTTAAATCCGTTTTTATATCCAGTTTTATCTGTTTTAGATTTTGTTTTAGATTCAATTTTGAGTAATTTTAAATTTTGCATTGTATAATTTTTATGATGTGAGCCGCCTGAGGGGACAGGGCGGCATACAAGTCCAAACATTAAATTAAATTAAATTAAAGAAGAAAAATTGAGGAAGGAAAAAGAAGGAGGAGAAGGAAGAGAAATAGGAGGAGGAGGAGGAAGAAAAGGAAGAGTCTCAATGGAATTGAGGCCTTTCTTCTTCCCTCGTGGTTTGGATGGTATGAATGAGTTTTTTTTTAATTTTATATTGTATAGGCAACTGTTTTTTATCTTGTTGTAGGCCACTGAGTTCCATGGGGAAGAGAGGCGGATATAATCTAATAAATAATAATAATAATAATAATAATAATAATAATAATAATAATAGAAGGAGGAGGAGGAAGGAAGGAAGAGATAGAAGAAGTCGAAGGAGGAGGAGAAGGAGAAGAGAGGAGAAGGAAGAAGAAATGGAAATAGGAGGAGGAGGAAATGATTCTCACCTGTCTTTATCCCTGGGTTTTTACCCATTACTTGATCCTGCCCCATTCATAATAGGCTTTCACTACGGCTTCAACAACTAAACCATCGGAAAGGGCCGTCTGTAGAAACAAAGAGGACTTCCCCTCCATGCTGTGTCCTCCAAACATTTTTCCAGAGCGTGATTTCGTTCTCTAAAACCATGCAGGAGCCATGCCTCCAGATAACACTCGTTTTCCTTTGGTCTGAGAACATGGCGGGATTCTTCCCCTCCCTTCTTTCATTTGACTCCGTTGGGATTTGGGCCAGCCTTCTGTAAGTAACCTGGAGCCTTTCGAGATGTTTGGGGTTTCAGCTCCCAACGGTCTCAGGCAACCGGATTGCAGGGATGTGTTCCAAAGCATCTGGAGGACGCTTGGTTGACTAGCTTTCCAGCCAAGGGTGCAAATCTCTTAAGTCAATTGGATTGCTGGGTCAAGGAACGGACTCGTATAGGATCCATTTTCGGCTCTGTTTCTGATTATGCCCCTGTACCCCACCCCCCACCCCAAAAAAGGGAGAGCAAGCAGCTTCTCTTCCACACGAGAGCGGATGCTGAGATTACCACTGGGGTGTAATGGGACTGACAATGGCAAGATTTAATCTGCTGGGTGTGCGATTCATTAAAACAGATATCCAGAGTTTCAACATGATGCCAACCAGCCATCTGCCTGCTCCGTTCGCAGGCTCGGAATACAAGGGGACAGCTTGTGAGAGACACACTGGCATCAGCATTGCAATTCATCTTCTGCAGTACAATGGTGCAAAGCGGCTTTGCCTGGCAAATCCCAACCCTCCGAGGATGTGTTTCCTCCAAAAAAGCTGCTCTAGCAAGCAATTAAATCTTGGATAGGGTTAGGGGCAGAGTACCAAGTAAGGCTTGCCCTTCGTTTTCAGGGAGTAGGAGAAAACGAAATTTGTTATCCCTCACGGGGGTTAGAGAAGGAACTTGGTAATTTTTCAGAAAGGCTCTTCATCCAAGGAATCATCCAACTTAGTTGTACACTGCTCGTTTGTCTTTCTGGAGTTAGGGTGTTGTGGTCCACTGGCAGCAGACTCTGACAATGAGGAGGTTGGGGAGGAACTTGGGCCAGTCCTGGAATCTGAGGAAGACTCTAATGGATGCTCTGCATCAGAAGCAGAGATAGAGCCAGGGCCATCCGACATTTCCAAGCTGCCTTCAGACTCTGAGATAAGTGGGGAAGAAGAACAGCTGGAGTCTGTTAAGATGTGTGTATGCACAGAGCTGTCAGGAGAGGAGAACAACTGAGGAACAAGGGTCAACTCAGAAAGAACAGGTGGATGCTGAATGGCCCCTCCCTGGGGAATAAATAGAAGCAAAAGGGGGTGGTGGTTGCAGGAGACAATAGTTCTTCAGGAAGATTTGCTTATCATGGTTCATGCCTCACAGAGACTCCTTGCCAGGAATTAATTTACAACTTTGTGACTGGAAGCCTCACAATTATCCAAGGACTGATAAAGTCTGTTCTTGCAATTAACCCTGGAAAGATTATTGCTAGGGCTTTCCTGTGTGTGAATGCCATGAACTAAATAAAGGGGTTTTTTTCGGGACAAGGAGTCTGTTTGTTGGTTCTGCTAAGCCTGGGTCAGAACATTAGGCTGATGTTCCTTGAAGAAGTGAGAAAGGTTCTTCATCCGAGAAACCATCCAACTGAGTTGCAAAGCTCGTTTCTCCATCTTTCCAGAGTTGGGCTGATGTTCCTTGAAGAAGGGAGAGTTAAACGGTGTCTTTTAAGTTTTACAACTCTTAGTAAGTCTTGTAAATAGAAGGCCATTGCAGGGTCCTCGGCTGCCACTCGCACAAGAAGGAACTGAGCTTGTACATTTCTTGCTCGACGCTCTGCATTGCAAACCAAAGCAGAGAGTCTTTCTCAAAGCCTTCATTGGAGGTGAAGGATCTTCAGATGGAAAGTAGAAGGAAGCTGGGAAGAGGTCATCTCCTCGGCCGGATTGAGTGACAAAAAGATGCATTGGGGCTCGCTCTTGAAACAGCTTCTTGCAAGTGGAGGGGAAGTTACTCGTAGCCATCATTTAGCAGCCAATTTGACAAAGTAGCAAGGGGCATCAGTTTTCAGTGAGTGCTTTTCTTCATTCAACTGTCCAAGTGATGGGAGAAACTGTTGGGGTGCATCTCAAGGCCCCCAATGGCTGGATTCAATCTGGGCACTTTAGCCTGTTTATTCCCCCTCTCTTCCTCAGGAGACAGAAGTGAGATGTGACACCGGAATGGAGTCTTTGAAGTGCATGTTTGCAGTCTTCAAATCTCTGGTAACCTGGTTGATTCTTGGTGAGCTCCACCAAGCAAAAACAACTGAGGATTGTACCTGGATGATTAGAGATCAGCTGTGTCTCGGGTTGTGCAACAGAAAAAGAAGTAAAGCTGGGTACAAGACTTCAAAGAGCTGAAGAACCTTCCTGGATGAGAAACGAAATGTCTTCAAAGTAAAACCAGGAAGTCCAGTTCCTTTGTGAAAGAAGCACTTTTGGGACAACTGTGACCTGGACAGAGAATCACCCAAAACTTCAAAAACTCATGAATGCTTCTTGACTCCAGTGTAGTAACCTCAGGGATGAGACGCAAGTCCGTTCCCAGTTCATACTATGGGTCTGACCTGTCATCAGTTCCCACCAAAAGTTGTTGGGCAGAGCCATCTTGCCCTAAAAAGAGAGGAGAAATAGTTCATGAGTAGATGTTTGGAAGAAGGAACCAACCCTAGAGACCATACCTCTAAGAGAAAGAGAAGGCGGAGGGGAAAAGATAGCAGGCAGAAGAAATCAATAGATCAGCAAATGCTACATTTCATCGAACTTGAGGAAAACAGATATCAATGTAATTTCTCCATCATTAGGGCCATCATGCCACCAAATGAAAGCAAAGATATTCAGGGGATTGAGGGAATTCGCCTCAATGCTCCTAAATGTATGCAACCTCATTGCTTGGCTATTTCTTCCAAATTTGTATTAAATCACCCACTGATTTGTCAATAGATCTGGACCTATTTAGGATTTTCCCACTGAAGGAAGTTATTTCAATTTCCCGAGCCATTGTCAAGCCTGAAGTGAACCTGGCTGAGGCCATCTTGGAGGCTTCCGGGTGGCCACACAGAGGAGGAGTGATGTAACCAAGCAATCGGCCAGAAATTTGGATTGGACAGCATGACCATCCAGGGACTCCATCCAGCCACCTCCTTCTCTGCTGTCCCCTTCTTCTTCTTTTGCCCTCAATCTTTCCCAGCATTAGGCTCTTTCTCCAGGGAGACCTTCTTTCTAATGTGGTGGCCAAAGTAAAAAAACCTTTTAAAATCTAAATTTGCATCACCTTGAAGCCTCTACCAGCAAGTTCTTTCAACATCTGGATCAGCCATGAAACCTGTCCAAGGGAGGAGAAACAGTGCAGCTGTTCTGCTTCTGGGGACCGAGAGGTTCTACATTCCTTGGCAAAAAAAGATATGAATTCAGAGTATTACACAAAGAGTTCTGTTCCTTCCTCAACTTCCAAAGAAAGGAAGAAAGAAAGGAAGGAAGGAAGGAAGGAAGAAAGAAAGAAAGAAAGAAGGAAGGAAGGAAGGAAGGAAGGAAGGAAGGAAGGAAGGAAGGAAGGAAGGAAGGAAGGAGAAAGAAAGAAAGAAAGAAAGAAAGAAAGAAAGAAAGAAAAGAAAACCATTTTTAATTTGCAAAGTAAATGGCCCCTGTGGGTTTTTTTTCCGGTTCTTCCTCAAGGCTGTCAGCTGCATTCTACATTTTGCCCTGTAAAGAGTTGGCAGCCTTTAGGAGATGCATTGCTTGGAGCTAATTTATAAGATCCTGGACAGCAAGAGAGTTCATTTAATTGAAAGATGTAATTATCAGGTGTTCAAGGCGAAGGACCTCATTAATTTCACAGGCGATCTGTTGAGTGAAGTGTCCTCATTTCAATTTTTTTTTGTATTTGCTCTCAAGGCTGAAACAGCATAGTGCAGAAAGATTAAAATAGGGGGGGAGAATCTCCCCAGGCTACACCACTCCTCCAGCTCAGTTGGTCCCAAGTAAACCAATATAGGTCTTTAAACCTAATGAATAGAATAGAATATGAATATGAATTAAGAATAGAATAGAATATTAGAATGAAGAATGGAATGGAATGGAATAGCATAGAACAGAACAGAGTAGAATATAGAATGGAATGGAATAGAAATTGGAATAAAATAGAGTAGAGTAGAGTAGAGTAGAGTAGAGTAGACTGGTTTAGGCTTGAGCAGGGGGGTGGACTAGAAGACCTCTGTGGTCCCTTCCAACTCTGTTAATCCTGCATATCTGCTTATGGTTTTCTCCTTTCTTAATACTTTGGGAAGGAGTCCGCCTGAAACGCTTCCTCCCTCTGTTTCCCAGGGCTTAATCAATGCATCTCTCCTTGTTGTTCCTGTAATATTGAATATTGCCTTCAAGGCCATCTCCATGGCTCTCTGCACCAGGTTTCAGTTTGGGTGGCAGTGGGGTGGAGGCCGGGGAGGGGTGCAGGAGAGACGTTCCCACTGCATGATTTATTTAGAATTGGATTGCATCGCAGCCAAGGCTGGCCTTCCCTAATTCGTCAGGCCCCTGCCACAACCGTACACAAACATTTATTTTTTGCTGCCTCAGCATCTCCAAGCTGCAGAAGAAAGATGTCCATTGTTAATCACCATAGCAACTGCAATTTAGTACTTGATGGTGTATGGGTTTTCTTTTCTGTTGGGTTTTGGGGGAGGGTTGTTTGTTTGCTTTGCCGGGGTGGGCTGCTTATTTATTTATTTCTTCCTTCCCAAGGTCTTTTGGATATTTTTGTTTGGTTGGGTTTTTTTTTTCCCCTTCCCTTCCTAAAATTAGTTGCTTATTTGTTGGCTGTGGGCTGCGGAATAGATCTTGCCTCAATCAATCAATCAAAATAGAGGTGGAAGGGGCCTTGGAGGTCTTCGAGTCCAGCCCTTCTCAAGCAGGAGAGAGCCTATGCCACTCCAGACAGGTCTCTGTCCAGTCTCTTCTTAAAAGCCTTCAGTGATGAAGCACCCACAACTTCTGAAGGAAAGTGGTTCCATCCATTTATGTCTCTCTCACACTAACGTATCTTATCACTCTTTTTCTCTATCATCCATCCATCCATCCATCATCTTCTATCATCTATCATCCATCTATCTATCCTATCTATCTATCTATCTATCTATCTATCATCTATCTATCTATCTATCTATCTATATCATCTAGTATCTCTGTCAGTATCTATCTGTATCTATCTGTCTATCTATCTATCATGTATCTGTCTATCCTGTCTATATCTGTCATCTACTGTATCTATCTATCTATCTATCTATCTATCTATCTGTCTATCTCTATCTATCTGTCTATCTATCTATCTATCTCTGGTCTATCTATCTAATCTATCTGTATCTATCTGTCGTCTGTCCGCTGTCTGTCTGTCTGTCTGTCTATCAATCATCTATCATCTATCTATCATCACATATTTCAGACAGGTGGATGTCCAGTTTCTTCTTAAAAACCTCCAGTTGTGGGATAGATCACCCACAACCTCTGGAGGCAAGTTGTTCCACTGATTAATTGTTCTCACTGTCAGGAAATTTCTCCTTAGTTCTAAGTTGCTTCTCTCCTTGATTAGTTTCCATCCATTGCTTCTTGTCCAACCTTCAGGTGCTTTAGAGAATAAGTTGACCCCCTCTTCTTTGGGGCACCCCTTCTAATACTGGAACACTGCCCCCCCCCGGTCTTTCTCCCTCTCACCTCTCCTTTCTTTGAACATGGTTGCCCTCGTGTTGACTGCAGAGTTCTGGCAGTCTTCGATCAGTAATAATAATTGTAATGATAATCAGGTCAGCCGAGAGTGATGAATTGCATCTGAAATGCATTTTCAGCCAGAGCAGGTCCACTGTGCATGCAAGTGTGTGTCTGGAATAATCAACTCTCATGCTTTTAAGGCATTCAGTCAGAGCAGGCGGAGATACTGATGGCGCCTCGCTTTCCAAAAGACCAAAGGCATAATTCCAAGGCCTGTGTGCAGACTTGCAGGCTGATAAAATGTTGGAGAGTAGGAGCCAAAAAACAGAAAAGAAACAAACCCGTACAGAAAAGGGAAGATGGTATTTTTAAGACAACCTGACATTCAGAAGAGAACTGAGAAAATTCAGGGGTGTGTGTCTACCTATGTGGGCAGAGCAGTGGTGGTGTCAAAAGGTTGCAAAGCCCCTTTGGGACCAGCATGACCTGGATGATTGAGACTCTCCATACACACTTAGCTAGGCCAGAGCTGAAAAAGCTTCTTGGATGAGAAACAGAAGGTCTTCAAAGAAAACCAAAGAAAGTCCAGTGGACTCTTGAAAAAATCTTGGTGACAACCCCTAAGGGAGGCACACCTGGTGGGACCCAGAAGAAGGGCCTTCTCCATGATGGCTCCCTCTCTCTGGAATATCATTCCCCTAGAGATTAGAATGGCCCAGAGTCTAGCAGTCTTCCAAAAGGCACTGAAGACCTGGTTTTCCCAGTGGGCCTGGGGAACCCAGAGAGGGATGGAGCCCATCAATGGCTAGTGTGATCTGCTGTTGTCAGGGCCGGGGATGGGAGTTGGTTTTTGATTTTTTGTTTCGTTTTGTTTTGTTTTTGTTTTCCCAAATTTTGTTCTATTGGACTTTACTAATTTATTTGATTCTTTTTGTTAGTGTTTCATTGCTTTTTATTTTCATTTTTTGTTTTAAGTATGGTTTTACATTGTGTAAGCCGCCTCGCGTCGCCATGGGCAAATAAGCGGCAATATAAATTAAATAAATAAATAAAACCATGACCTGGATGACTGAGAACAACCAAGAGTGGGGTCAGCCTATTCTCTAAAGCTCCTAAAGGCAGAACAAGAAGCAATGGATGGAAACTAACTAAGGACAGATTCAACCTAGAACTAAGGAGAAATTTCCTGACAGTGAGAACAGTTAATCAGTTAACCTGCCTCCAGAAGTTGCAGATGCTCCAACACTGGAAGATTTTGGACAATTTTCCAGTGTTGACTACAAGACTTCCAAGGTCACTTTCAGCTCTATTCTGAGTATCATCATCAGCATTAGAAAGGTGTGAGGTTTGCACTGATGTTGTTACCTAGGTTGGTAATGAAATGTCTGCAAGAAAGAATTGTGACTCCCAAGTAGAGTTCATAGAATAAATGTCTTTGTATTTGTGTGTAATAAACACACACACACTAGGCCTTAGACACATCTCTTGGTTATACTCTTCTCTTAGCTGTCAATTTGTGCCAATTTTTGGAGATAGAACAATCTTTGGAAAATGATATTTACACATATACTTATTGGCTCTCCACTCATGTAAACCAGGGAGTGACCCTAACTGTTTGAGAATATGTATTTTCTTAACAGAGATGTTTTTATCCACTATTAATGTATTATAATGTGTCAATACTATTTTTTTATATATTATAATAGTGATGTCTACTGCTGGTCTAAGACCATAATAAAGTTATATTCTATTCACATCTCTTGGTTATACTCTTCTCTCGTGAAGTACCAGGGATATTGATGATGTTCTGTTGGTGGACAGCAGGGTAATAACCATAGTTTGACACCTTTACTAGATCATTCACTGAGCTAGGTTTATTTGTGGATATTTGGGACTCTGGAGAAAAAAGGATGCCCACCTTATGTCTGATTTCTCATGGTATATCTTGAGGTTCCTCCAAGCCCTTGATGTATTTTCAAGTGAAAGAGATGGAGAACTTCAAAACCCAACATCCAAGTCTAGTGCTTCTAATCTACACCGACAATGAGGATTTTAATAAGACAAATTACTCTTAATTGTTCTCCAAAGACTAATCCACCATCAAACCTTTTGCAATGAATGTGGTTCTAAAGGTGAGGTGCACTGGGGGCAATTTTTCATTGCTATAACAACCAGGTAAGGTTGGTTCATCGGGGTGTGAAAGATGACCAGAAGCCACTGAGATGTCCTCGGCTGAAGACAGGCAAGGATTTCAGTTTCGTGGGTACAAGTCCAGCATTTCGATCACTGTTACATCAAATTATTTGTACTGAACATGGTTTTAAAGGCACATAGACCAACTTGGCAAATTTAAGCCTCATTGACTTCGACTCCCAGAATTCCTGAGCCAGCCATGCATGCTAGCTGAGGAATTCTGGGAGTTGAAGTCCACAAGGCTTAAAGCTGCCACAGTGGGAGAACCCTGGCATAGAGGACAATTTCTCATCACTGTGTCAACCTTATGAGCTTGGTTGGTTGACCTGGGAGAAATGACTGGAACCCAGTGAGGGGTTTAAGGCTGAAGGTAAGCATGAATCTCGGTTTCCCAGCACTTTGATCCAGCATTTCGATCACTGCAATATGTTGGCTTGGATTTCTAGTCTTCCTTACATTCCTAGTTCCTTAGCCAGCCCCCTTTGCCCACCCCCTCTTGATTACCCCCCTGGATACATCCTCCCCTATTTATCTGAGGGGTCCTATGCAGGAATGGAATTCTACCAGTTTGGACCGGTTCACATGAACCGGATGTTAAATTTGCATCTGGTTCCCCTAACCGGTATTTGAACCGATCGGCTGGCCCCTCCCACCCCTCCACGTGGCCCATTTTCGATGTAAATAAGTGCAAGGTCCACACAGAGGCTTGGGGGTGGAAAGGAGGCCTTCTGGAATTCCGAAAACGGGCCTATTCCCAGTTTCCAGAGGGCCTCCAGAGCCCAAGGGGGGCCATTTTTGCCCACCCAGAGGCCCGAGGGAAGCCTCTGGACTCTGGGGAAGGCGAAAAACGGCCCTCCCAGAAGTTCCGGTAGGCCATGCCCACCATGGCCACGCCCACCCAGAAACTGGGCAGCAAACTGGTTGCTGGGATTTTTTTTAATCCCACCGTTGGTCCTATGTCTTCATTGCGCAGAGATGGGAAGAGTACGAAGTCTACGAATGGGAGATCTCTGCCACAAATCGTTTGCTACTCGCATTGCCTAGATTTGTGGGTCTTTTTGAAAACTTAACGCACCCCTCTCCCAGCAAATGCAACCCAGAAAAGCGAATGCTATTCAAGTCACCCCCCTCCCTCAAATCTCTGTAGGGCAGATCCAATCATTTCGCACAATTACAACCATTATTACCTTCTTCTTCTTCTTCTTCTTCTTGCAAAGCGCTATCCACCAGGGGATTGTGTAGAGATGAGATATTAGTAGCGGAGCCTGTTTAAAGAAAATTCTAAACTCCTTCTCCCTCTTCTACTTTCCGGTTGTTAGAAATAAAGACAGCGTTAGGAAAAAAAAATCTTTGCTTAAAGGGGGGCGGGGAGGTGGAAAGTTATTCTTTGCATATCCCAAGCAATATGGAGCCAATTTGCTAAGATCTTCCCAGGCAAGGAAGCAATTTCCTCTTGTCTGAACATAGTCAATTTCCTCCTGCTATCATCTGAACGAGGGTTGTTGAAGACATTGGGGTCTTCAAACACCTAAATTCCAGGGAAGGGAGATGAATTCTGGAGGAGTCTAGAAAAATCAAATCTGCCTGCCAGAAAGGTAGTGGGCATAATAGTTTCTGAAACTTAACACAGCTAAGCTGAGTGTCCCGCAGCATGAAGGCCCAAATGAATTAAGAAAACAGAATAACAAGAGTTGGAAAGAACCTTGGAGGTCTTCTAGTCCAAACCAATGGTGGGATTCAAATAATTTAACAACCGGTTCTCTGCCCTAACAACCGGTTCTCCCGAACTAGTGTGAACTGGCTGAATCCCACCACTGGTCCAACCCCCTGCTCAAGCAGCAGCCCTATAGCATTTCAGACAAATGGTTGTCCAATCTCTTCTTAAAAACCTCCGATGATAGAGCATCTACAACTTCTGAAGGCAAGTTGTTCCACTGATTAATTGTTCTCACTGCCAGGAAATTCCTCCTTAGTTCTAGATTGAATCTCTCCTTAGTTTTCATCCGTTGCTTCTTGTCCTGCCTTCAGGTGCTTTGGAGAATAGCCTGACCCCACTTGAGTTTCTTCTTCTCCTCCTCCTCCTCCTCCTCCTCCTCCTCCTCCTCCTCCTCCTCCTTTTCTGCTCATTATCTTTCTCCTTCCCCCTCTCCTCCTTCTCTTCCTCCTCCTCCTCCCTGGGCATGACCCTTAATTATATAAAGAGAGACATTTCTCCCTCCCTACCCCCTTAGAAATAAAAATAATAAAGCGATGGCTTAATTATTGTTTGCAGATCTCCCGGTATTTAAATTGACTTATCTGCAAATGCCTGTTTGGAAATTGACTTTGTAATTATAAAGTCAGCGCCAGCCTACCACAAGCCCGGAGGGTCCCTAACGAGGAATGATAATGCAGCGAGCAAACCTTCCGAGTTGTATTCTAATAATGGAGAAAGATGGTGGCTGAGCCAAGGCAGAAGGGTCTGTTTGGAAACCACACTTCTTATAATGGGGTGGTGGGGAGGAAGGATAACCAAACAGGCTAAGTTTTGGGGAGCAAGGGATGTTCGAAAGCCCTTTCCCAGCCAGCTCTGGAAATCAGATCAAGTTTGCAATGAGCTGTGTTTGAGCCCGGAATGAAAATGAGGCTATTTTCTCACTGGTGCTCAGCTGTATTGGAATGCCTGCATTCGGCGTGTATCAGGTGACACAACCATGTGCAGCTTGTATCACAAGCTGCAAATGAGCTGAGGTGGCAAGGGGCTGGGAAGCCACAATGCACAACGTGGCAACATCCACCTCGGGGCTTGTGCAGCCAGATTGGATATAACAGAGCATCCTTGGCGTTACGTTCTCCAAGGGCTGCAGTTCGGATGCCTTGTAAATCTGCAAAAAGAAGTGTGGGATGTAAGGGGATCGCAGCTTGAGTTTGGGGTGGAGGTCGCGTGAGGGCGTGCTCAGAAGATCAGATTGTGTAGGCGAGTTTGGATGGCACAGAACATGTTCGAAGTAAAAAAAATTGCATCAGGGTTTTCATTTATGGAGAGTCTCAGTCGATGGTCATGGTTGTCCCAAATTTTAGTTTAGTTTATTGTCATTGCACCTCGTACAACAAAATCAAACACCATCTTCAGTGCACATCATGACCATGAAAATAAACACAAACACACATCCTTCATACTCCACACACTGAATCGAAAACCCTCGACACCACACCAATACTGCACTATACAGCAGAATTCAAAAAGCTACTGCCCTGGGATAGAAGATGTTTTTCAGCCTATTTGTGCTTGTTTTTATTATTCTGTACCATCTGCCAGATGGTAATAGTTCAAAAAAAGGGTCCCAGGATGAGATGGATCTTTGAGGATGTTTTGAACTTTCTTAAGGCAGTGGGAGCTCTAAAGCTCTTCCAAAGAGGGGAGAGGGCAACCCATGATCCTGTGGGCAATGACTTTAACCCTCTGGAGCACTGTCCTATCTGCCACTGTGCAATTGGCAAACCACACACAGGGGCTGTAAGTTAAGATACTCTCTATGGTGCAGCGGTAGAAGGTCACCAGCAGTTTTTCATTCAGTTGTTGTTTCCTGAAAAACCTCTGGTAATATAATCTCTGCTGGGCCCTTTTGACCAGTGCTGCAATGTGAGCACCCCAGGTCAGGTGCTTCTTCAAGAGGCAACTGGACCTTCTGGTTTTTCTTTGAAGACATTTCACTTCTCATCCAAGAAGCTTCTTCAACTCTGGCATAGTTAAATGTCTATGGAGATTCTCAGTCAGTTGTCCCAAAACTGCTTTTTCAAGAGGCAACTGGACTTCCTTTTGTTTTTCCTTGAAAACGTTTCACTTCTTATCCAAGAAGATTCCTCAAGCTGTGGGGTGGCTTTGGTGCCAAACAAGATGGAAGGAAGTGAAGGAGAATATATACAATATATAGGTAGCTAGGAAGCAACAAGGGGATCATATTTTAAGGAGTAAATTTGAAGGGGAAGATTGATTACCATAATGGATTGGCCAATAAGGAAAAATAATCTCCTTCTCTTCCTCCTACTGAGCATGACCATTATAGTTATATAAAGAGAGACATCTCTCCTGTTGGCTTTCATTCAAAGCTCATGGCCAGTTTCTCCTTCCAAACTTGAAGCTCATCGTTGTCATCCCAAGTAGAGTGACATCTGGGGAAACGAGACCCATCTTCTCAAGGAAGCTTCAGGTTGGGATGGGGAGGTGCTTCATCTCAAGCTGTGGGATGGCCTTGGTGTCAAGAAAAGATGGAAGGAAGTCAGAATCAGTATAGAGCTGAAAGGGACCTTGGAGGTCTTCCAGTCCAGCCCCCTGTTCAAGCAGGAGACCTTATACCATTTCAGACAGGTGGATGTCCAGTCTCTTCTTAAAAACCTCCAGTGATGGAGCACCCACAACTTCTGAAGGCAACGCTGTTCCAATAGTTTATTATCCTCGTCGTTAGGAAGTTTCTCCTCAATTCCAGATTGCTTCTCTCCTTGATTAGCTTCCATCCATTATTTCATAACTCGCCTTCTGGTCCTTTGGAAAATAAGTTGACCTCCTCTTCTTTGTGACAACCCCTCAAATACTGGAAGACTGCTATCATGTCCCCCCCCCCTACCTGAGTCCTTCTTTTCTCTAGACTAGTCAAACCCAAATCCTGCAACCGTTCTTCATATGTTTGAGCCTCCAGGCCTTCAAGTGAAGGAGAAGACAAGTCCAAGTTCCTCCTTTCCTGATCTCTCTCTCTCTCTCTCTACCTGGGAGAACAAAGCCCCTGATGAGATAACCGGATGCAGCTCTAATGAGATGCTAAAAGCTGTATGAAGTTTCCACACCTGAATATATGGCGAAGCGTGCCCCTCCGTGGGTGGGCTTATGGACAGATTCCATTTCTTCCTTCCTCACTATTTAATTTCCAGCGGGGTTCGGCTCAGACAATAATTGTGCCAAGGAGAAGCCCATTATGGACATCTCTGGGCATTAATTAAAGCCATCAAAGAATCCACAACGGTTTGCTATCGATTGGGAGACCCACAGATAATTAATGGCTCTCAATGACACTTCTGGGAGGAAGGAGGAGGAGGGAAAAAAAAAAAGAAACCCAACAATTTCTGGCTGGCTTTCGAGTCTTGAGGATATTCTCTTTTCGTTTTCTTCCTTTATTTATTTTTATTTTTGCTTTGACGGTTAAAGGCACACGCGAAAGAATGCCACTGAGAGCTCTTAGAATGCAGTACAGATTTTGGCAGTGCAAATGCTGACCTCTGGGCGTTCGCCAACCAGAGGACTATCCCCCCTCGCTGTTATGATGCTATTATTGTATCATTGTGGAGGTTGGCTCATCCAGCAGGTGCAACCGATGGATGATAATTGCAGGAAGATGTTTTTGGCCAAACATTAGAAATATCCTAATTAAAGAGCTATTTGGCAGTGGAACAGACTTCTTTAGAAGAGGGAATCATTCTCATTCTCTCTCTCTCTCTCTCTTTTTTTCTCTCTCTCTATCTTCTTCTCTCTCTCTCTCCCTCCCTCCCTCCTCTCTCTCTCTCTCATTAAAGTCTCTTGAACAGCTGTTTCACAGAGATTCTAGGAGTTCTTCAAACCGTATATTGAATGGGGAACGGAGGGTTGCAAACTCCACAGCTTCTGAACATCCATCCATTTCTACATCCTTGCAACGTCTTGTGTGTCCTTCAAAAAAAAAATTCTCAGGGTTGTTAACCAACTTAGGAGGAGTTGGTTTTAATGGACTGTAAATGTTCTTCTGTTCTATTGTTAGCTTTGAAATCTATATAGAACAGAGAAACATAGGGCTGGAAGAGACCCTGGTGGTCTTCCAGTCCAATTCCTTGCCCCAGGCAGGAGACTTTTGCCTTATTTTTTTTTCACCCACCTCCTCTTCTTTAGGCATCCCTCAAATGTTCTTCTGTTCTATTGTTAGCTTTGAAATCTATATAGAACAGAGAAACATAGGGCTGGAAGAGACCCTGGTGGTCTTCCAGTCCACCCTGCCCAGGCAGGAGAGACTTATTTTTTCACCCACCTCCTCTTCTTTAGGCATCCCTACCAAGAGAGGAAAGGGAAGGGAAGAGGAAAAGGGGAAGGGGAAAGGATGAGGGGAAGAGGGAGGAGAGGGGAGGAAAGGGGAAGAGAAGGGGAAGGGGGGAAAGGGAGGAAAGAGGGAGGGGAAGAGGGATGGAAAAGAGGGAGAGAAGGAAAGGAAAGGAAAGGAAAGGAAAGGAAAGGAAAGGAAAGGAAAGTGGAAGGGAAGGGAGGGAAGGGAAAGGAAGGGAAGGAAGAAGGGAAGGAAGAAGGGAAGGAAAGTTTCTCCTGCTCCCTTAATCAGCCCAGCTGAACCTGGAGTACCCTTATTACTCAAAGAGTTTTATGAAATGAAACAAATGACTTCAGATCATCTACATCTATAATTCAGATCAGTGGGTTCTTCTATTCAATTTTTCATTAGGAACCTGAGAATCGATACAGCAAAGCCAGATGGAAAAGAGTGACCAGGACCGTATCCAATACAAAATTGATGGACCACGTGAACAGAAAAGCAACCGAAAGAAAGGAAGGGAACTTAGGTTTTAGGGAAGACCTCTTCTGGGTCTAATGTACCTATACTGGTTCATAATGTGGGAAATCAAGACTTGATTTCTATATTGTAGGAAAGAGGCACAGTTATTTCCTTGAGTGACACATGGTCGTTGAGCCACATGCACCAGAGCCTATCCTGAACATTGGCAGCAACCTGAGCATGAGTTGGGTTTCCTTTGGGGTTTTACAAAGAATCCAAATGAGGCAAATGCGCAACAATGTTTAACCGCCAGCTATGACTTGTAATCACTTCCACCTTCTGTCGCATTCAAGAGTACAAGCTTTACAACCACCTCTGGAGGCCTCTGGGGGTCTGCGCAGGAGGATTTCAGAGGTGGAAGGAGCCTGGAGCATCTGTGTATTTGTACACCATGGTGGATCCCATGAAAAAAAGGACTCCTTTTCAAGTCAAATTCACAGACGGCATTCAGACAACATATTTGATTAGCTTCACAAATGAATTTGTTTTGGAAGCTGATGGAGTCCTTGCGAAACATTTCTGAAACCTGGCCAAGGAATCTGCAGGGAACTACTCCACCAGGAGTCAACAATGACTTAAAGGCACCGAAACATGCAAAGTCACAATTACTTTCTATTCTGTTCGAGAGCTGTGGTAGTGCGGTGGTTGGAATGCGGTATTGCAGGCTAATTCTGCTGACTGCCAGCAGTTTGATCCTGACCAGCTCAAGGTTGACTCAGCCTTCCATCCTTCCGAGGTCAGTAAAATGAGAGCCCAGATGGTTAGGGGCAAGAGGCTGACTCTGTAAACCGCTGAGCAAGTGCTATGAAGCGGTATAGAAGTCTGTACTGTTGCTGTGTCTACTCTGTACTGGGTATATATCCAACACCACCTTTTCTGAAGGAAATTGACAAGCCAGGGAGGATCCAAAGAAGAGTAATCAAGATGATAAAGGTATTTGTAAGGGGAAAAAATATTTGGTTGTTATTGTTCAGTTGCTAAGTTGTCTTCAAATCTCTTCTCATTTGATGGCCAAAGGATTTGAGCTTCAGCTTCAGGATCTGTCCTTCTAATAGTCCGGGTTGATTTCCTCAATACGTATCTATATATCTCTACCTCTCCATCTCCATAGCTGTCCCTCTCTCTCTCTCACCAGAGTTAGAAGTAACCAATTCTAACAAGACAATTAACTGTGGTTTGCAGAATTAACTCCACCCTCATCTCACCAAGGTATCAACCCATGCTCCATCCAGGATGCAAGATGGGGACTCAGCTGTTCCTGGTACATAAAAATACTCGACTTTTTTTTTTTTAATCACCACGATACGTGATTTATGTGCTTCCTCGTTCAGCTGCTCCTGTTTGCTCCTCTGAGCTTTTCCCTATTTGCAACATCTGTTTTCAGGAGGTAGAATCTTTAAGCACCCATAACTTTCCTATCCAAACCTATTGCACTTCCAATTTTAATGCCTTTCCTGCGTGGATTTTAAGAACTCTTTCTCTTTAGCGAGAAAAAGGCAAGTGCTGCTTGCCAGCCCGCCATTCATATGCCTGGTCCCCACTTGCAATGAAGAGTAAATTGTAAATAAACTGCACCAAGGTTTTGCAAGGCATCAGGTAGGGTCAAGTGGGAGAGACCTTCTTCCTATCCATCCTGTCGTTCTCATTTTCAACCACCACGTCAACGGGAGAGAAGGGAAAGTGAGAGAGAATTGATGCTCCAGATCCAGGCCGCAGCCACGAAGTTAATCCTTCAATGAAATTAGATAAAGCACCCAAGGAGAGGCATAAGCTCAGAGGCCTATGCAAGACAGCTTTTGCAATAATAATACTAATAAAAAAGTTACTGCAAAGGCTTGCATGATTCTCCAGACTGCCGAAGCCGAAAGCTGCTGGGATTCTTATTTCCAGCTATGTTGGTAAGGAGAGAAAGAAAGGAACGCAGTATCTGTATTCATTAATCACTCATGCCATGGACTAATGCTCCCCTCCCATGCAGAGACACAACTGCATCCTAAATAGTGCTGAAAAAGTTATTCTGCATTTCTATCCCACCCCCTCAACTTTCATAGCCAAGGTGATGGATTATATTGTTCTTTCCTCCCAAAGGAGAAAAAAGAAAACCAGCTGAAATTCCCCCACATCTGCAGGTATTAACAGATGAGGTGGACCAGGGGTGTGTATAGGAATGGCCTGGTTTGCCATACCATTCTCAGATCCCCCAGGGAAGCCATTGCAAGAAAGCCCCTCCCATGGGGATCCTTCAAAACAGAAAGTCGGGGCAGATAGAGAGGTTGAAACATGGATAGCAAAAACGAAAACAAAAAACCAAGAGCACTAAGATATAGGATCTTCTCTTCTGTCATCCCTGGCTCAGAAAAGCTGTTTTTTTCTTGGTACAATCTTCTCTCCAGATGATTTTAGGGGATTAGAAAAAGATGACTGGGGGAAGGGAGGCCAGAATGGATGCAGGAATTGGGTATGTTTGGCTTAATGAAAAGAAGGACTAGGGGTGATGGGATAGCAGTGTTCCAATATATATACCCTCACTCTGTCAAGGACCTAGGAGTACTTATCTCAAAGGATCTAAGCCCCAGAGCTCACTGTAATAGCATTGCCAAAAAGGCTTTAAGAATTGTTAACCTTATTCTGCTAAGCTTCTTCTCCGGCAACATTGAATTGTTAACTAGGGCATACAAAACCTTTGCCAGACCAATTCTTGAATACAGCTCACCGCCTGGAACCCACACTGTATTTCGGACATTAACACAATTCAGCGGGTTCAGAGGTATTTCTCAAGATCTGGAATTGTGCCGCCTGTGGTCCCATCTAAGCATAGTACACAAAATTGTCTGCTACAAGGTCTTGCCTGTCAACAAGATCCTTGGTGGTGCAGGCTGTTAAGCACCTAGCACTTAGCTCCAGCTGCCTGCAATTAGTGCAGGCTCGAATCCCACCAGGCTCAAGCTTGACTCAGCATTCCATCCTCCCGGGGTAGGTAAATTTACCGATTTTCAGATTTACCGCCCACTTCCAGTGGCTTGCTGACTATTCATGAGGGTGGAAATGTCACCAGGTTCAAGGAAGCAAATTAGCACAGAGCCGTAATTCATTTTTGCATCCAGTGGCTGCCTCAACAGAGAAGAGTGAGTGATGCTGGGGTGTGAATTGATAAGGAGACAAATATCCAGCGAAGTTGTAAGGCAGAAAGATTTCTTGGGCCTCGCTAAGCAGGCAAACATAAAGCTTCTCAGATCCCTTTGCTCTAATTAGGCAGAGAAAGACAACACTTTCTCCTTCCAGTGGACGTTAAGATAGCAACGTGAATGGGCCAACACGGGTCAATGGAGTAACCACAGAAACCTTGGTTATACGGTTGCAAAAAGGCAGGCTGGGTGATTCACGGGGAATGTTTTATTCATTTCTGAGGCTCAATCTATCTTCACCAGCCTTTCATCCCTGTGCAAGGAGACACCAATGGAGAACCAGAGCATTGAGAGTCCACAATTACATCGAGAGGAGCACTGAATCATCTGGACTCTCTCACCTGTCCCTGACACGGCACGATTTCTGGATTGGCTTCCTCCCTGTCAGCTTTTCAGCAAATTTATCTTCAATCTGGCCCATCCTGAATGGGGAATGTTAACTTGCCGCTTTCAAAAAGTAAAGTTGGAAGGAGGATGCAGATTTTTTTTGGGGAAAAAAAAGGGGTAAACCATAAATACCCTCAGATATCATAGTTCATCTTTATATTATTAATCAGAATAGAGCTGGAAGGGACCTAATCCAACCCCGTGCAGGAGACACGGTATTATTTCAGAAAGGTGGATGTCCAACCCACAACTTCTGTTGGCAAGTTGTTCCACCGGTTATTTGTCCTCACTGTCGGGAAGTTTCTCCTTAGATTTCCCCTCCAAGAAATTTGTCAAGACCTATGGCAAGGATCACTGTTGAGAGAGTAAGGAAAAGGGCCCTTGTCTCCGATAAGGATGATGGAAATTTAGATAGAACTGGAAGGGACCTTGGAAGTCTTCTAGTCCAGCCCCTACTCAAGCAGAAGACTGATATCAATTCTTTTTTTTTATTATTCATATTTATATCCGCCCTTCTCCGAAGACTCAGGGCGGCTTACAATTTTTGGGATACAACCCAATGTGCTCAGCAATAGCCTTCATTCCATTGTATATGCCTGCTTATTACTAAGCGGCATTTTTACAAAGTCAGCTTATTGCCCCCAACAATCTTGGGTCCTCAGTTTAGCTACCCCAAGAGGATGGAAGGCTGAGTCCACCTTGAGCCTGGTGGGATTCGAGCCTGCACTAATTGCAGGCAGCTGGAGCTAAGTGCTAGGTGTTTAACAGCCTGCATCAGCAAGGCTCTTTCAGACATATGGCTGTCCAATCTCTTCTTTAAGAAGCTGTGGAGCACCCACAGCTTCTGAAGGCAAGTTGTTCCACACGTTCATTGTTCTCCATGTTAGGAAATGTCTCTTTAACTCCAGGTTGTTTCTCTCCTTGTTTAATTTCCATCCACTGTTTCTTGCCTGCCTTCTGGTGCTTTGCAAAATAAGTTGACCCTCTCTCCTTTGGGGCATCCCCTCAAATACTGGAAGACCGCTATCATGTCATCTTATATTAAACCGCCATTTGCTTCCGCGTGGTTTCTTGACCAATCACAAATTTCAAATAAGCAAAGTTGAAGTGGGGGGGGGAAAGAAGGAGGTAGCTCCAAAGAAAATGTTTTGGGCAGTGGGAGACAGCAAGGAGAGGGAAAGACAGAAAGAGAAAGGAAGAACCTCACCAGAGAATCCTTGGAGAGGAAAAAAACCCAGCATGAAGAAGAGACAGTTTCAGATCATTATCTTGCCAAGAGATGCTATCAGGAAAAAGCACATTGTGGAGGAATGAAATATCTCTCCTTCAGGATACCAATATCACAGGCAAGGATGATGAAGTGCAGGTAAGGAAATAATCTGAAATGTTACCCCGGGCATATCACTCTTTAGACCCCACCTTTTACTTCCTGGCTCAATATTCTTTCTCCCTCTTCAACCGATGGATCAGAAGTTATGAATAGAATTAACAGACAGAGTTGGAAGGGACCTTGGAGGTCTTCTAGTCCAAACCCCAGTTCAAGTAGGAGACCCAATATTATGTGAGACAAGTGGCTCTTCTTAAAAAACCCTGTGTGTCCAATCACGCTTGGCCAATAAAGAATTGAATTCTATTCTATTCCAATTTCTATTCCAATTTCTATCCTATTCCATTCCATTCCCATTCCAAAAGCCCCCAGTGTTGGAGCACCCACAGCTTCTGACGTCAAAGCCATTCCACTGATCAATTGTTCTCAGGGTTAGGAAATTTCTCCTTAGTTCTAGGTTGCTTCTCCCTTCGTTCAGGTTTCCAATCATTGCATTATTGTTAGGGCAAATCAGAGTCCATTCTGGGACTTGTTCACTCAATTGCTGTTCCTTCCTTCCATATTTCTCCCCAGAAGCATCCACAGAGAGGGATGTTTTAAGCAGGCGTTTCTTTGATCTGCAGTTTTGTGCCCAGCTAACCCTAAAAGAGATGGGTTGAATCTGCCACCCTACGACCAATATGCTTTTCTCTAGCAGATGTTATATTTAAATCCAACTTGTCCTGATTCCACCCCCACACACACACACATTTTCTTTTCTTCTCTGGCCATGTCATCCATTATCATGAAATCCCTTTTGTTGAGGCAAGACAAGTGGGGGTGCTTGCCTTCAGAAGTTGTGGGTGCTTCATCACTGGAGGCTTTTAAGAAGAGACTGGACAGCCATTTGTCCGGAATGTTATAGGGTCTCTTGCTTGAGCAGGGGGCTGGACTAGAAGACCTCCAAGGTCCCTTCCAACTCTGTTATTCTGTTATTTAAGATAAGAGAGTGTTACACAGTGATACAGATCAAAGTTTGTAAAGGCCACCAGGTGTATTAAGTCTATTAATATTCACTAACCTCTTTCTGCTTAACATTCAGTGACAAATTCCTTGAGAATGTCACTGGGCTTCTACACAGAACGTCCTGTGATCTCTATTTCGCATTATTCTCCAAGTCATTTCATTTTGATTCCAAGCAGCTCAGAAGGAAATAGGTGGCAAATGGAAAAGTTAAGAGGTGCGAGTCAGAAGACTATCAAATCATTTTATTGGGAGCATCTGTAGGACCTTTACTAAAGCCACTGAGCATATATATATGTCTGTATATGTGTGTGTGTGTGTCAAGGAAAGCAGCAGAAGAAAGAGAATTATGCTAGTCGGATAGAAAAATATAGAGAAGTATATAGATCTTTCAATAGGAATTGAGGAAACATGGAAAAACGGTATAGAAGAAGAAGAAGAAGAAGAAGAAGAAGAAGAAGAAGAAGAAGAAGAAGAAGAAGAAGAAGAAGAAGAAGAAGAAGAAGAAGGAGGGGAGGGGGGAGAGAGGGGAGGAGGAAGAAGGAGAAGGAGAAGGAGAAGGAGAAGGAGAAGGAGAAGGAGAAGGAGAAGAAGAAGAAGAAGAAGAAGAAGAAGAAGAAGAAGAAGAAGAAGAAGAAGAAGAAGAAGAAGAAGAAGAAGAAGAAGAAGAAGAAGAAGAAGATTATTTTCCTTATTGGCCAATTAATTATGGTAACCAATCTTCCCCTTCAAATGTTAAAATGTTAAAATATTCCAGAGTTGTTGTTTTCTAGCTATCTATATATTTATTTCTCTCATTTCCACTGGCCCTTGTGTTCCACCTCTTGAAACTGAAGTGTAAGTGTACATGGGAGACTGGAATACAGATTCCAAGTCTTCTCCACCACCCAATCTTCTGCTTCTGAAAAGGACATGGGAACGGCTGCAGCGTTCGCTCAGCTGCTAAGACATAAACCATTTTCTAAAGAGCCAAAGGCCTGACCATTTTAAGGCTGATTATCTAGATGGATATTCCTCTCGTAGAGATCGGAGTATTAAATCAAGCTATAGTAGGGACGTGGAAGAGAAGATTTGGAATGGGTCCCCCCTAGGAGAATATGCAATTGGAGGAAGGGAAGGGAAGTGGGGGGAGAGGGAGGAAGATTAATAAACCAGTGGGATCACTGGAAACGGGTAAATAGAGATGCCTTGGCTTACTGAACCATCTGCAAAAGGTCGGCTGCATTCAACCCTCCATCAAACCAAGTTCTCTGCATCAGCAGGGATTCTGGTCCAGAGGCCCAGTGCAAGGCTTCTGTTTTTGTCCATCACTCATTTTTAGTGGGAAGTGTGTTTTACAACCACACTTGGGGTCTTTTAATGGCCTGTTTCCCAAAAGAGCCAGAGATGGAAGAGTCTCCTCTCAAACCCGCTGTCTATCATTGGAATCATTTGCAGGTGGTCATCCTGGAAATAGCCAGTTGCAAGATGGCCATGGGCTGCAACCCAAAATGGCTTCAGATGGCAGAGAGAGAGAGAGAGAAAGAAATTTCTGAGTTTATAACGTATCAACCCATCCTAAGCTTCAATCCCGGTCAACGCCAAGCAGAAAAAGTCCAACGGGTGAAGCCAGCCAGAATGAGGGCGCTTGGCTGAATGAATCTTGGGTTGATTCAGGCCAGGTGGAAGAGCTCGTGCCTCTTTTTATGGCCAAAAAAGATGCAATGAGAGCAAATGAATTGAATATCGTAGTAACGTTCTCCTATTTCATCCCATGGAGGGGTCCAACTCAGCTGCTTGTGTTTCGCCTAAGAAACACCTTCTAGTGCCACATAAATAAAGGAGAATAATGCAATATATTTTCTAATAACAACTGCTGTATTAACTCCTTGTCCCCTTTCTCCTCTTTCTTTTATAGGCTATGGGACATGATTTGAGAGGTGTCAGTTCAGCAAATTCTTCCCGACAAAATCCAAAAGGTTCCACAAGAGTAATGTACTGAAAATCAGTTTAGAAGTGTTCCGGGTTTCGAGAAATCCATCGAAATCAAATTAACTTCTGAAGACATTGTCTGGAGACTCTTTTTTTTTTTTAAGGACAATCACCAGGATAATAATAGTAAAAAGGTCTGATCCAGCAATGAAAGAAGATGGGCTGAACTTTTTAAAGCTGTAAGAAGTGAGAGTTCACCCAGTTCTCCTAAACAGAAACGCAGAAACACACGGGGGAGATGGGCGGGTAAGAAAGAGGAAATATAAATAAATCAATAATCAAATAAATATTTGAAGCAGTAGCCCCTGCCCAGAATCCTTTGAATTGCCAAATGGATTGGAGGTTCCAAATTCATCTGGGGGAAAAAACAAACAAACAAAACAAATGAATACAAAATAGAGGGGCTGCAGGCTAAAACATATGGAAAACGGTTGCAGGAATTGGGTATGTCTAGTCTAATGAAAAGTGTTAAGTTTGCATGAAGAGTCAGACGCGAGTTCCAGCAAAGAGTTTATTAAGTGACTACAGCTCGAATAGACCCGTCCTGGCTTGGCTACGGCTGCCTCTTATAGCCTGCAGCCGTGGCTGCCAGCCAATGGGAGTGCAGGGTTTCTTCCCGCACTATTTAAACCAATACCATTTGACATTTTACAAGAACAGTTCAAATAAACCAATAACATTCAAACCTACCTACATAACAAAAAGAAAGACTAGGGGTGACATGATAGCAGCCTTCCAATATTTGAGGGTCTGCCCCAAAGAAGAGGGAGTCAAGCTATTCTCCAAGGCACCTGAAGGAAGGACAAGAAGCAATAAGGATGGAAAGTGATCAGGAGAGAAGCAAGCTGGCATTGAGGAGGAATTTCCTGACAGTGAAGACAATTAACCAGTGGAACAATTTGCCACCAAATACTGTGGGTGCTCCATCACGGGGGGGTTTTTTCAGAAGAGATTGGACGGACAATCATCTGAAATGGTATAGGGTTGACGGACAATCATCTGAAATGGTATAGGGTCCCCTGCTAGGGATGGACTAGATGACCTCCAAGATCCCTTCCAGCTCTGTTCTGCTTGAGCTCTCTCTCTCTCTTTCTTTCTTTTTCTCTTTTGTTGTGTTCAGCAGTCTCTTGTGTTTTTTTTTTCTTGCTCAGCTTTTATGATAAATTAAAGAAAAAAATCATTTGGCACCTTCTGTGTCAGCAAACAGCTGTTTATCTGCTGTATCTTTCCAAAATTGATCTGCAGGCTTTCTTAGCAGCTGATGAGGTTACCTACCTGGGTAATGAAAGGTCTGCAAGGAAACAACCAAACCCAGAGAGCACCAAGGACTCTGAACTACTCCTCTTCCTCCTCCTCTTCCCTCTATAAACCCCACTCCTCTTCCTCCTCCTCTTCCCTCTATAAACCCCACTCTCTTGTAGTACTGATTGTGTTGTCTATCTGGGTAATGAAAAGTCTGCAAGGCAACAACCATACTCACAGAGCACTAAGGACCCTGAAATATTATTATTATTCCTTCTCTTCCTCCTCCCTCCTCCCTCTACAAACTCCATCCTCTTATAGTACTGATTATGTTACCTGTCTGGGTAAGGAAAGGACTGCAAAGAAACAACAAAAGTCAGAGAGCACCAAAGATTCTGAACAACCCCTCCTCCAAACCCCATTCCCTTGTAGCACTGATGAGGTTAGCTGTTTGGGTAATGAAACGTCTGCAAGAAAACTCTGCTCAGAGGGCCCCGAGAACCCCACAGTGGTTCAACCCTCAGCAACCAAGATCCTCTTCCATTGTTAATTCATCTGCCTCTCTTCCTAACCATGATGATCCCATGGTTAATTACAGAGCCACGCAGACCCCCACAATCAAGGGAGCTTATTCTTGGCCTGAGAAATGGCTATCCTGGCTTTGAAACCCAACCATCAAAGGGCTGGTTTGCTATCAAAGGGCCTCCATGAAGGTTTGTGTTACTGAACTTATCAGGAGGTGACGGAATATCAGTCAGCGCTACACGGTTTCATTTCCAGAGGCCAAACATCTTAACAAGCGCAGTTCCAGTTAAAAGGTTTAGATAACAGGTAGGCAGAGGTAAATAGGTAGATAGGTAAAAGTAACATGTCACAGGTTTCTGTTCCGTTGAAATGCTGCACTCCAGTAAATTGGAACATGGCTAGTAGCCAGCAACCATTTTCTAATGCCACCTGCATCTTTGCTAAATAAAATTACACGTTGGCACGGTTGGGCGGAAAATAGCATTATTATTTTTTTCCTCGGTTTTGTTATTATTATTATTATTGTAAGAAACAGCATACATTCAGTTTACTGAGAGGCAGTGAAGAAATCCCTTGTCTCTCTTCAGGGAAAGGTAAAAAGAAAAAAAACGAAATGAGCACTGCCAGTCAATCCCTATGTATGTTTCCCTTCCTCTCTTTACACCTTTGCATGGAATCAAAAAATTGGTTTCACTGTTGACTTTCTAATCCTCTCCACAGCTTCCCGGAGAAACCCTATTAAGTAACCTGACCTCCAGCTATGTCCATTTAATAGAACAAATGTACCAAGCTTACTCTTCCGCAGAACTGAGAAAATGTAAAAATCATCATTAAAGGATTTTTTTTAAAAAAAGATAAACAGCCATTGCTATTTCTTTATCCGGCATCAGAAAATTATGGAGCCTAAAAAATTGAAAAGTTAAATTTCTCCTTATTTCTAGGCTGAATCTCTCATTGATCAGGAGAGACAGACAGACAGACAGACAGACAGACAGACAGACAGACAGACAGAGAGGAGGAGGCAGGCAGGCAGGCAGGCAGGCAGGCAGGCAGGCGGCAGGCAGACAGACAGAGACAGAGACAGACAGACAGACAGAAAGACAGACAGACAGAGAGACAGAGAGAGAGAGACAGAGAGAGAGAGAGACTGCAAAATCCTCATTCCCTCCCCACCCCACTAACCTGCTTTCCAGCTCTGTTCTCCTCTGCAGGGCAACCAAAGAAGACCCAGCTGACCAGCTGGGACTTGGGAGGTGGAGAATAGATGGGGGCAGGGCCATCAGAGGTGCTATTTGCTGGTTCTCTGAACTATTCAAAATTTCCGCTAGCGGTTCTCCAGAACTGATCAGAACCTGCTGCATACCCACCTCTGCTTTAGATATTGATAGCCCACGATTCCCATGATCCTTAGTCAAGGAGATTTGAGATTCTTCTCAATGAAAAAGTTGATGGTTTGCTTTATAGATTCAATCTGGGGGCTGAAATATTTTGTTCTGGACACTACATTGGTTTCATATTAAGATTCAACCTCAGCATCAATCTGGGAGATGCAACCGGCTGGGTTAAAATTCTTAATTTTAGGACAGACAAACCTTCTTCTTACTTTAGAGCAGCAGACTAGAATAAGAGATGAAGTACTGAGGCATCCAACTAAGCCCCCAAACACTTCACATCACCTCTTTTTCTCCATTAGCCATGGCTTGTCTCCCTGGAACTGGTGGTAGAGCCACGGTATGCTTGTGAGAGCATTTCTCCACATGGACATATGGATACGGATATGAATTCTGTATCCAGGTGGCTTCATTGAGCATCTGGGACTCTGAACAGGAGTTGAGGAAGAGAAGCATTTAAGAAAGTCTTCGGAGTACCATTATTTTTATTTTTATTTTAAGAATCCATGGAATGATGGATGGCCTGAAGCCACGAAGAGAAGAACAGAGGAATTAAATGTAGAAATGGACTTACAACAGTTCATTTAATGACCGTTCAAAGTTACAATGGCACTGGAAAAAGTGACTTACGACCGTTTTTCACATTTACAACCGTTGTAGGATACGTGATCAAAATTCAGAAGCTTGGGAAAGGGTTCCTATTTATGACTGTTCCAGTGCCCCGGGGGTCACGCGACCCACTTTTGTGACCTTCTGATGGGCAACATCAATAGGGAAGCCAGATTCACTTAACAACCATGTTCCTAACTGAACGACGGCCGCAATTCCCTTAAACAATGGCACCAAGAAAGGGTGTCAAATTCCCTTCACCGATGTCTTGCTTAGCAACTGAAATTTGGGGGCTCGCTGGTGGTTGTCGTATGTCGAGGGCTATCTGGATAGCTCCAGAGATCAGCCCCGTCTGGAATACCCACAACCTTTTCGGATCCTTTGGGCCACCTGTTAAAGGCAGGGAGACTGGGGAAGAGAAGGAATGCATCAAAGAGTGGCATATGTTCCCGGAGATAACGCCGGCCTAGTTCAGAGGTTACTAATTGGGTTCCTGCTTGCCTGTTATAGGCGTCACGACTCAAAATAAAAGCACTAATTTTAACTCCCACCTCGCCACCTGCACTCGGGGGTCTCTCCCAGTTCGTTGAGGCATCCATGCCAACTTCATCAAACTTCCTCCTAGCAAGGAAGGGCTGGATCTCAAGGGAGGAGGGAGCAATGTAACTGCAGCATGAATGGGAATCCAACCTGGGCACCAAACATTGATGTCATGGGGTGGGGAGGAAAGGAGAGAATATGGAATACGATAGAATAGAATATGGAGTAGGAGTAGGATAGGATAGAATATGTCAGAAGGTAAAGGTTTCCCTCACATATGTGCTTGTCATTTCTGGCTCTAGCGGGCAGTGCTCATCTCCGTTACAAAGCCGAAGAGCCAGCTGTCCGAAGAAGTCTCCGTGGTCATGTGGCCGGCATGACTCAACACCAAAGGCGCACGGAACACTGTTACCTTCCCACTAAAGGTGGCTCCTATTTTTCTTCTTACATTTTACATGCTTTCGAACTGCTAGGTTGGCAGAAGCTGAGACAAGGAACAGGAGCTCCCTCCGTGATGCGGCGCTAGGGATTCGAACCACCGAACTGCCGACCTTTCTGATCGACAAGCTCAGGGTCTTAGGCATTGAGCCACCGCTTCCCTGAGAATGTCTAATTTAATGAAAAGAAGTACCAGGGGTGACTGGATAAGTCTTCCAATATCTGAGGGGCTACCACAAAGAAGAGGGGGGACCAAAATCAGGACAAGAAGCAACAGATGAAAACTAATCAAGGAGACAATCAATCTAGAACTAAGGAGAAATTTCCTTGGCAGTGAGAGCAATTAATCAGTGGAACAGAAGTTGCCTTCAGAAGTTGTGGGTGATCCATCATTGGAATTTTTGAAGAAGAGATTGGACAGCCACTTGTCTGGAATGCTGTAGAGTCTCCTTAAGCAGGAAGTTGCAGTAGAAGACCTTCAAAGTCCCTTCCAACTCCGTTATTCTGTTAATTCTGAAGAACCCTCTCTTCCGTGGTCTCCAGACTCCAGACTGCATCTTCACCATGTAACACTACCCTGGGGGGGGGGGGTTTGTCAGGAATATATATATAAAAAATCCATGTCTTTCCCCTCCTATTAAACACGACAGCTTTAAAAATGCAGAAGACATTTGCAGCCCAAATCAATTCTTCACAGAACAGGCAGGAGTGAAATTGTTCCATCTTTCATCTATTTTCGGATGCACGTCCCAGGAAAGAAATTTGGGGGGTGGGAGGTGGGGTTATTTTATTTTCCAAAAGAAAAAGTAAGAAGAAGAAAAGAAAGAAAGAAAGAAAGAAAGAAAGAAAGAAAGAAAGAAAGAAAGAAAGAAAGAAAGAATCGATAAGTGTATCTTAGAGACAGAACTGTAGGCATTTATTTTCAAAGCGCCATCATTTTCCTCCATATATATATATATATATATTCTTCTCCTTCTTCTTTAAAGCCAAATACCAACAGATTAAATTTTATTGGTCGCTCTTCAGTTCCCTCTCTCTTCACCTGGACACCCGCCCTGGACATAAATCACTGTCACTCAGGATAAATGGAGGCCCGTAAGTGCGGCAAACACTAATGACAACATTCATCAAAAGCTGAGCGGTTCCATATTGTAGGACTTAGTGGGTACCCACAGCTATTCAACAACCCAGCTTTCTCCCACGCTGTCGTGGCAAGATTTCCACGGCCCTTCCTGGCCTTCTGTGCTGGGCAAATAAAATAAAATAAAAATAAATGTCTAGGGGTTTATTTGTTTGTTTATTTGTGTTGTGGTTTGCCAGCAGCCTGAGCAGACGGCAACAGAATCAGACAGTGGGGAAGAACGGGGACCAGTCCGGGAGTCTGGGAAGGACTCGGACAAGGGTCCTGCATCCGATACAGAGATGGGGCCAGGGCTATCTGGGAGTGGGATGCTGCCTCTGGAGCCTCCAGAGTCTGGCAGCAGCGAGGCAGAGGAACCAGGGGAGCCTGTTCCCAATGCGTATGTGCGCAGAGCTGCTAGAAGGCAAGAGCAGCTAAGACAAAAGGGGCAGCTTGGGAGTAAGGCTGGGAGGTGATTGCTCCTCCCCGAAGGTATAAAGGAAGTGCAAAGGTAGAGAAACCTTTGCAGGAAGCAAAGTCGTTTGCTCTGTTCGGATTAAACCTTGAAGCTTTGTGTGGACTTTGTACTCCGTTTGGCTTTTGACAGTTAATGTGGCACTTTAGTTGTTGGCAGCCATTCAAAGGAGAGAAAGGTGGGTGCTTATCTCAAGAGTCTGTTTGGGCTGGGAATGAACATAATTCCCAGCGTTGACATAAAACAAGAGTTATTTGGACTAAGCGTGTGCTTAATTACGGTCTCAGGAAGCCTTGGTCAGAACAATTTGTTGGTCCTTTAATCTTTCATGGCCTGGAGGAATTCCTGTCTCTTCTCTGACAATCCAATTTTGGGGGTTGCCTGCATGGATCTCACCCCCTTTTGAAAGAGCGTTTAGAGTCGTGGGCTTCTTCGGTGTGGATCCCAAAGCCCCATTTATCCAGAAGGAATTGTTTCCCGGGTTGGGCTTAAGATTTTCCTTGTCGGGAGTATGATGTGACTCTCTCTCTGGCTTATCTGTAGTTACTTTGCATGTAAATTTTGGTTTGTGGGGTCCTTGGTGATGTCTGAGATTGATGTTTTGGGGTTTTTTTGCAAATGTTTCACCACCCAACTAGGTAGCATCATCAGTGGTAGAAGGGGGGGTTTCTAGCCCTGGTGATGTTACCTAGTTGGGTAATGGAACATCTGCAAGAAAACAACCATGCTCAGAGAGTGCCAAGGACACCAGAGTCCTCCTCCTCCTCCTCTTCTTCCTCCTCCTTTCCACAGACTCCATTTCCATCTAGAACTGATGACATCACCTAGTTGGGTCGTGAAACGTCTGCAAGAAAACCACCAAGCTCAGAGAGCATGAATTTCAACCCTGAACTACCAATATTCTTTTCTATTGATATTGGTCTGTCTTTGGAAGCTTCCAGTTTGAGTTTATTCATCTTCTTAGCACTTCATTCCTGTCTAAAGTCTGGATAACTGATGGCTTTCTGGGGGAATAATGTGAGTAAATTACCTCCTCTTTTTTTTTTTGCCTTCAAGTCCTAGATATATTTCTGCCAACTGCAATTTCAATTGGGATTCTAGATCTGTTATTTACCAGAGTTATGCAAAGAGTTGATTTGGAGATTCGATTTGATTCAAATCATATCTCTCAATCAAACCGCGTAACTGAAGAGCATCGCTGGTTCAAATTGAATCTCCGAACTAAATTGGCTGTGATTGCATGGGAAACATTTTGCCTCCCTAACCAGACCGATCTTCTGAACAGAATGCCTGATCAAAGCAAGGATTCAAATATGATAAGGCCCAGTCTTTGTAGCAGATGAATTGAACCTCTGCCTTGACCATAATAAACACACACAATTTCTCACACATATTTTTTTTTCCGGTCATTTTTTTCAGATCTGTATTTTTCTTTCACCACATTTCAAGTTTCAAGCCTCATTCTAACGTTCAAAGAATTGTCTCGAGAGATTCTCAGGCATCCAGATCAGGGGACGCCAAACCTTTTGGATCTCAGGGACCACCAATCTTATAATTTTAAATTCCAGGGACCACTAACCAGTTCTGTGGATGTGGCCTAATTTGTGGGTGTGGCTTGATGGTCATGTGACTGGCTGGGCATGGCTTGTATGTAAATATTATAAATATTTATATAAATATTGAATTTTTTATTAAAAAAGAGCAACTTTTACCCAAAATCAGGCAAAGCAGGCAGGCAGATTGAGTTGCTCACAGAATCACAGATTCATTCAGAAATCTATCTGCCATTGGCCAGCTCAGTCTGTCACATAAAATTTGCTTGCAAGCAAACTCACAAAATTAACTCACAACACACCATGTATGTAAATATTGAATTTTTTATTTTAAAAAAGAGCAACTTCTACCCAAAACAGGCAAAGCAGGCAGGCAGATTGAGTTGCTCACAGAATCATTCAGTGATCTATCTATCTGCCATCGGCTAGCTCAGTCTCTCAAATTTGCTTGCCGTGAGTCTGCACTGAATAATAGAACATTCAGTCCTAAGGGAGGTTTGGCTGTGCTTAAAAGAGCTGAAGATCTAAAGACTATTTAGAAAGCAAGAAATCCAACCATTTCCTGCTTCCTAGCTAATCTAAATCTCCCGGCACAGCAGAACACACGGAAAAAGGAAAAATAGCAATTTAGCAGGCAAGTTTGCCGGGTAAGGAGTGAATGGGCAGGGAGGGTTCCCGGCCATGTGGGTGGTGCAGCCTTGTGTTTTTGCACAGCCTGGATTAATTGCTTTGGGGGGGTGTTCTGGGGGTGAGAGTTCTCTGCGCCCCACCAAAATTTTCTCACGGCCTACCAGTGGGCCGCGGCCCACCAGTTGGTGACCGCTGATCCAGATCATGGTTGTCCCAAAGGTGCTTTTTCAAGAGGCAACTGGACTTTCTTGTTTTTCATTGAAGATGTTTCGCTTCTCATTCAAGACGCTTCTTCAGTTCTGCCTGAATGGAAGGATTCATTCATCCAGTCAGAGCTGAAGAAGCTTCTTGGATGAGAAGCTAAACAACCATGACCTGGATGACTGAGATTCTTGTGAGAGTATGATGTAGTCCCTGTATCTGGCTGATCTGTAGTTGTTTTGTACATACATTGGTTTGTGGGATCCTTGGTGCTGTCTGAGGTTGGTGGTTTTCTTGCAGACGTTTTATTACCCAAATAGTGCTACATCATCAGTGCTACAAGGGAATGTTCTTGCTGTCAACTCGTAAAGCATTCCTGGCCTGCTCTTGAGTTGCCATAGGCAGGAGGTGGGGAGAACCGATGGAGCAGATCGGTTGCTATGACCAGAAGCCCATTCCACGCATACCTTTCTCCAGATTGTATCCCAGGTTACTAGAGCAAGCCGGAGAGGCGTGTTTTCTACAGCCCATGAAAGTGCTCCATTGGAGAATGTGATTTATGACACACCCTGGGAGGACAGGGGAAACAGGGTCATAGGTGGCCAGTAAATTACGTGGGGCAGAGCCGACTGCGCTTGGGAAAGTGCCAACATGTTGCTCCTAATAAATAATGTGATTTCTTTTGAAACTTGGCTTGAGGCTCATGAATTGATTGGGGCATCCATCGGAACCCTGACACTTGCATTCCCTTCTAGCACTGGTGATGTTGCCTAATTGGGTGAAGAAACATCTGCAAGAAAACTAAGCTCAGAGCTCCAAGGACACTAGAGTCCTATTCTTCTTCCTCCTCCTCGTTCCTCCTTCCACTCCCTACATCCCATTCCCTTCTAGCACTGATGATGTTCCCTAATTAGGTAATGCAATGTCTGCATGAAAACAGCTAAGCTCAGAGAGCACCAAGGACCCTACTTTCTCTACTCTATTCACTCTATTCTATGTTTTTGTGCCTTGTCTGCATTGGTAGTTCCTATCAAGGAAAGAACCAAGTGAGCAAAAACCCCACTCCCTTCCAACACTGATGATATTCCCTAGTTGGGTCATGAGAGACCTGCAAGAAAACAACCAAGCTCAGAGACCACCAAGGAATCCACTATCTTCCTTCCTCTTCCCTGTGCGCAGAAAGTCCTACTCAGATTCCCAAAGAGGCGGACCGTGGAATAAAATTGAGATGTTACCAAAGACCTTGGGGATAATTTTTTTTTGATTGCATGGCAAGAAAGTTGCTTGGCACTTTGAAAACTTGGCCCTTCTGCAGACAGCTATGTTCGGCTTGCGTAGTCCCATCCCTGCTGTGAGCAATTACTGCTTTTCTATCCGTCTTCTGATAATAATAGTTATTTTTTTAACCGAAAATATATTTTAAAAAATATAATAAGCTACAGGGTATTAAGAAACAGGCCTCCGTTTCCTTGATTTTCAAGGGCCTCCCTATCTCCTGCCAGCAGTCTAGTTCCTTGTGACGCCTTCAAAGAGATGCTCTCTAGGAAGGCTGAAAAAAACATCCCTTCCCTTTTCCTTATCGGATTCCTGCAGACGAGTTTAATTTGCCTAACGACATCTCTGAATCCGCCACGCGGCCCACCTCTGAGCGAACAGCCAGGGGTGACCTCTCCAAGCAGAACTTTTCTCAGTCGCTCGTCCTGGGTTCATTGGGATTGCCTGGCTCTCTTTCAGGATCCTGCCCACGGCTGGTCCCCACAAACACATCCTGCTTTTCAGAAGGGGCAGAGAGGAAAGCGTGGGGTGCCGGGGCTCAGCGGTTTAAAGATGCTGAGTTTGTCAGCTGGAAAGCTGACAGCTCGGGTTCGAGACCCAAGCTCCATGTTGACGGGTGAACTCCCGTCCTCGGCTCAGCTCCTGCCCACCTAGCTGTGTGAAAACACGCAAATGCGACTAGATTAATAGGTACCATTTTGGTGGGACGGTAACAGCATTCTGAGTGCTTTGCTGGTCATGCTGGTCACATGACCATGGAAATGTCTTCGGACAATGCTGGCTCCTTCGTTCTAGAAACGGAGATGAGCGATGCGCTCTAGAGTTGGATACGATTGGGCAGGGAAACCTTTATCTTTAGAGATGAAGCAGAATTATTCACCCACAACCACAGGACATCAACAACTGTTAAGCAGGCTGTCATTTAGAGGGTCATTCCCAAACCCACTGCAAGATGGGAAAACAATATCCAAACTTGGTATGGCCAGTCTAGAGAAAAGAAGGACTAGGGGTGACATGATAGAAGTATTCCAGTATTTGAGGGGCTGCCCCAAAGAAGAGGAGGGGTCAACTTATTCTCCAAAGCACCAGAAGGCAAGACAAGAAAAAATGGATGGAAACTAATCAAGGAGAGAAGCAACCTAGAATTAAGGTTCCTAACAGTGAGGACAATTCACCAGTGGAAGAGCTTTGCCTTCAGAAGTTGTGGGAGCTTCATCACTGGAGGTTGTTAAGAAAAGACTGGACAGCAACCTGTCTGAAATGGTATAGGGTCTCCTTCTTGAGGGGGCTGGACTAGAAGACCTCCAAGGTCCCTTCCAGCTTTCTATTCTATTCTATTCTATTCTATTCTATTCTATTCTATTCTATTCTATTCTATTCTATTCTACTCTACTCTACTCTATTCTGCATTGTTCTATTCTACTCTACCCTACTCTATCCTATTCTATTCTGCATCTCAACTCTACTCCTATTCTATTCTATTCTGCATTGTTCTACCCTACTCTACTCTATTCTACTCTACTCTACTCAGCTCTATTATTCTATTCTATTCTGCTTTGTTCTACCCTACCTTACCCTATCCTATTCTATTCTATTGCATCCCATCCCATCCCATCTTCCTATTCCTATTCCATCCAGGATGTTGAGCTCAATATGTGTCAATCCATAGAGGTCTTTCTAACGCTCTTACATCAGATCTGCTCCGCTTGTGATTTTTTTGTTGTTCCATTCCCTTTCCACTCTGCTCCTTTGAAAGTCAAACCCATCATCTATTATGAATCTGAGGCACAGACCACAATCCCTTCTTCCTTCTGCATGCATCCGTAAGCCAATCAGGCACCAACAAAAATAAATTAGAAGCACATATGAATCTATCAGTTTAAATAAGTAGGACAGATCTATTCAAATGCGCTCCTTCAACTCTCTGCGTGATATTCATCCTCTTTTTGCTTGGTGGTCTCGCAATAGAGCTTTCATGCCCCCTACTGTTTGCTGGGCTCCAAAAATATATATTCGTCAACTTACAGTACAGGTTCTGGACTAGAATTTTGAGAGCCTAGTTCTGGATTTTATTTAGAGCTCGTGCCAAGTGAACTGATGGTCCTTTTTCTCCCCAGTGGTGTCCTGTTTCCAAGACAGACTGACACATGGAGAGGGCTTTTGGGATTAGTCTAATGGAGTTGTGCATCCACATGATTACAGCGAATTGTTTCAGAGTTTCATAGAGAAGGGTTTAGGTCTTCTCTATGAAACTATGATCCAGTTCTGCAGAGGAATGATTGAGTCTTTCATCTGCACCTCTACAACTGTCTGGTTTGGTTCTGCAACCCAACAGGACAGACACAGACTTCGGAGGATAATTAGGACTGCAGAAAAAAAACAATTACTTCCAGTGAGGACCTGTATACCGTGCATGAGTCAAAAAGAGGGCTGTGAAACTATTTACAGACCCCTCACATCCTGGATATAAACTGCTTCAACTCCTACCCTCAAAACGACGCTATAGAGCCCTGCACACCAGAACAACTAAACACAAGGGGAGTTTTTCCCAAACACCATCACTCCGCTAAACAAATAATTCCCTCAACACTGTCCAACTATTTACTAAGTCTGCATTACTATTACTATTGATCTTCCTATCCTTCCTTTCACCCATCTCCTCCCACTTGTGACTGTATGACTGTAACCTTGTTGCTTGCATCCTAATGATTTATATTGACTGTTTCCTGGTATGATTTGATTGCTTATTGTAACCTATGGCTATTATTAAGCATTGTACCTTATGATTCTTGACTCTTGACGAATGTATCTTTTCTTTTATGTACACTGAGAGCATTTGCACCAAAGACAAATTCCTTGTGTGTCCAATCACACCTGGCCAATAAAGAATTCTATTCTATTCTATTCTATTCTATTCTATTCTATTCTATTCTATTCTATTCTATCCTATCCTATCCTATCCTATCCTATTCTATTCTATTCTTGTGCATTTACATGAATACAGCAAATAGTTTCAGAGTTTCATACAGAAAGGTTTAATACTTCTTCTTAGAAGCTACTCCTCGTGACCCAGGCATGGGTCACTGAGCAAATGTCTTAAAACCTCCTTCTTCTTCTTTCTAAGGTCTTATTTGTCACAAAGGGATGCATGGATTTTCAAGCAAAGCTAATGAATGCCTCGTGTCACCTTAGCAAAGTCTCATCTTAGCAGTCTTCCAATATTTGAGGGGCTGCCCCAAAGAAGAGGGGGTCAAGCTATTCTCCAAAGCACCACAAGGCAGGACAAGGAGCAACAGATGGAAACTAATCAAGGAGAGAAACAACCTAGAACTAAGGAGAAATTTCCTGACAGTGAGAACAATTAATCAGTGGAACAACTTGCCTTCAGATGTTGTGGGTGCTCCAACACTGGAGGTTTTTAAGAGCCATTTGTCTGGAATCATGTAGGGTATAGGGACTCCTGCTCGAGGAAGGGGTTGGACTGGAAGACCTCCAAGGTCCCTTCCAACTGTGAAATAGAAAAGAATAACAGAGTTGGAAGGAACCTTGAAGGTCTTCTAGTCCAACCCCCTGCATAGGCAGGAAACCCTACAACACTTCAGACAAAGGGTTATCCAATCTCTTCTTAAAAACTTCCAGTGATGGAGCATCCATAATTTCTGGAGGCAAATCGTTCCACTGATTAATTGTTCTCACTGTCAAGAAATTTCTCCTTAGTTCTAGGTTGCGTCTCTCCTTGATTAGTTTCCACCCATTGCTTCTTGTCCTGCCTTCAGGTGCTTTGGAGAATAGCTTGACCACCTCTTCTTTGGGGCAGGCCCTGAGACATTTAAGCAGAACATCTCCAATCTGACAGAACCTGATCGGAATTAGATTGTTTGGGGTTAAGTTGAGGAAAACTCCAATTTATAAAGGAATTGGGGTGTAGAGAGCCCCAAATCCTTGCAGTATTTAAGGCCACTTGACTGTTCCATTGCCAGATCTGAGATGTTCCTTCAGCTGAGGTTGAGCTCCCCTACTTATGGAGAAGCCACATACATATTAGGTCCTGAGAAACCATCTGTTTTATACCAGAGGCTTGGTGGCGCAGTGGTTAGTGTGCAGTACTGCAGGCTACCTCTGCTGACTGCTGGCTGCCTGCAATTTGACAGATTGAATCCCACCAGGCTCAAGGTTGACTCAGCCTTCCGTCCTTCCGAGGTGGGTAAAATGAGGACCCAGATTGTTGGGGGGCAAGAGGCTGACCTTGTAAAACCACTTAGAGAGGGTTGGAAAGCACTGTGAAGTGGTATATAAATCTAAGTGCCATTGTTAATCTCTTTGCAACAATAATTCTGCCGTGGAAGTCTACAGTCATCACTAAACCTCCCAACATTTCTCAGTCCTGCCAACAATGGCTGAGGCTGCTAGGCGTTGAATTTAGCAGTGTCTGAAGAGCTGTGGGTTCTTCATTTCTCCAGGAG
>CM019157.1:3427862-3458295 GCA_009733165.1 Naja naja
ACAACTTGGCAAAGATCCCAAGAGCCAGGCTGTCATTCCATGCAAACAGAGGCTAGGAACACCATTCCCAGGGGGGAAAAATCTCACTAACATTTGCATGGGAGCAGCGGTTTTACCACTAAAGATCCTGCCGAGATTCTGTGTCCTAGAGGTGCCTTTGCTTTTCTTAAGTGAGAGGGGTAATGAAAGAAAGCCCCAAACCTTACAACCTTTCAAAAACAAGTCATATCCATGAAGCCAGGACTGAAATACCCCCAGCAGCTCTCAAGTGTTCCAAGGGCAGGAGGGTCAGCATTGAGAAAGTCGTGTTTTTGAAATAAATGTGGTTTGTTGGTCAGAGCATACCGAGTACTTCTTAGTTTTTTTTCCAGACTTCCTGCCTCTCCTCCCTGGACTCTTTGGGTAGGCTGCTGTTGGCAACTGGGATGGTAGCAAAAAGGTTCACCAGATTCCCACCATATCCTTGGGGTAGGGGTGATGATTAGAATAATGTTCATAGCAAAGGAAGGAAGGAAGGTATTTTTACCTTACTGTTAGTCTCTTGTAGCAGGGAAAGAGAGAGAGAGAAGAAAGAAAAGAAAGAAAGAAAGAAAGAAAGAAAGAAAGAAAGAAAGAAAGAGGAAAGAGGAAGGAGGGAAAGAGGAAAGAAGGAAGGAAGGAAGGAAAAAGGGAAGGAAGGAGATGGATGTATGAAAAGGAAGGGAGGGGGAAAGAAGAGGGAGGGATAGAAGGAAGGAAGAGAGAAAAGGAAGAAGAAAAAAGGGAAGGAAGGAAATGGGTGAAAGAAGGGAGAAAGGAGATGGATGGCATGAAAAGGAAGGGAAGGAGGGAAGGGAATGATGGAAGGAAGGAAGAAAAGAAATTTAGAGAAGGGAGGGAAGGAGGAAGAGAAGGAGTGAAGAAAGGGAGGTAAGGAAGGAAGGAAGAAAAAGAACAAAAAGGAAGGAAGAAAGGAAGGAAGAAATGGGGAAAGAAGAGGGAAAGAAGGAAAGATCCTTAACTTGTAAAAAAAAATCATACTGCGCCAATTAAGGCAAAAATGGCAATGACTGTTGTTGTCTTGGCTCCTCTATCAATCAAAACAAACCTATTTCAAAGAGGCTGGACTTTCCGTTCAGCGTTTCAACTTCAGGTCAGTTTGTGGCCTCAGCCTCCTGGTGCCTCACTGTTTCCTCCACCCTCCAGGCTGAGGAGGCTTAGAATCAAATCGCCCAACGTCCCTCTGCAGGAAAGGCAGCCATCCCTCCTGGTGCTGCCTTGCACAGTTGAACAACTGCTTGTCTCTCACTCCTGGCCTTGGGCCACGCGATTTGCACCCGGCCGGTGGCCTCGCACAGCTCCCGATAAGCAGGCAAACTGCTGTGCTGAAAATGTGTTCTCTTACCACCAACGCCTGTCGCCCTCTGCATGCCTCCTCGTGAAATTCGATAGAAAATAAATTGCTTTTTTAGGGGAGAAATGAGAAGAGAAGGCAAATGCTTATGAGCTGAGCTCCTTGCGTAGATCCACTGGTTGTTGTGAAATGGTAGAATAGAGTAGGGTAGGGTGGAATTAGTATTACATTAGAATAGAATGGAATGGAATGGAATGGAACAGAACAGAATAGACAAAAGTACAGAACGTCTGTCTGTCTATCTATCTATCTATCTATCTATCCATCCATCCATCAGAATAGAATAGAATAGAATAGAATAGAATAGAATAGAATAGAATAGAATAGAATAGAAAACACAACAGTACAGAATATCCATCTATCCATCTATCTAGCAATAGAATAAAATGAAATGGAATGGAATGGAATAGACAAAAGTACAGAATATCTGTCTCTGTCTGTCTATCTATCTATCTATCTACCTATCTATCCATCCATCTATCTATCCATCCATCAGAATAGAATAGGATAGAACAGAACAGAACAGAACAACAGAACACAGAGTTGAATTGAACTGAATTGAACAGAATGCAGAGTATAGTACAGTAGAATAGGAATAGAATTGAATAGAACAGAACAGAATAGAATACAGAGTAGAGTAGAGTAGAGTAGAGTAGAATAGAATAGAATAGAATAGAACAGAACAGAATACAGAGTAGAATAGAATAGAACAGAACAGAACAGAACAGAACAGAACAGAACAGAACAGAATAGAATAGAATAGGACAGCAGCCAAGGAGACATTCTAGCAAACAGGGAATTGTGTGATAGAAATACTTCCCAATAATCAGACACAACTTGTAGACGTTTGGAGGCTCAAATTATACTTCAGGATCACCTGAACAGTTTGCTTCCTGGAGTTGTGGGTGGCCCATCTCTGGTGGTTTTTTTTTAAAAGCAGATTAGACAACCTTTTGTCCAAGATGGCATAAGGACTCCTGCCTTGGCCTGGGGAAGGATGTAAACACCTGTAAAGTCCCTCCAGTCCTACAATTCTATCATTCCAAGAAACCAGCTAAAGATGTTCTGGAGAAGTTCTACATTGTCCTGAAGCAAGATGTAGGCAAGAGAAGCTTCTTTCCTGGATGAAGCTTCTTCCATGGATGGAAGCAATGTTCCACTATCTAAGGGTCTTCCATAAAAAAAAGGGGTGGGGGTCCACTTATTCTCCAAAGCACCTGAAGGCAGGATAAGAAGCAACGGATGGAAACTCAGCAAGGAGAGAAGCAACTTAGAACTAAGGAGAAATTTCCTGATGCTTAGAACAATTAACCAGTGGAAAGGCTCCAAGGTCCCTTCCAATAACTCTTATTCTGAATAATTGAAAGACATTAGTCGTCTTTGCATCACGATCATCAACTTTGGTAAATTCAACCTCCCTTGTGTCTCCATGGGATTCTCTCTCAAAAGGATAAATTTTCACCCAGAATATCCTTGTGATCCTATCCCAACAAGTCGCCGTTGTTTTATTCTACATACCAACAACCCCCTGATCCCACCTGTGAGCCAAGTTCTTTAGAAGATCCATTCGATGTTCTCTCCACATTTCTTCCCCTGTTCCCCCATCCCCACCTTCCAACGAAGGGTGGTTCAGAGTTTTGTTTGTTTTGTTTTGTTTTTAAGAAAAAGCACGTTGCAGATGTTTAGAAAAATCAATGCCGGGCAATATTCACCACAAGCAAATGCAGGCTATATTGCAGAGGAAAACCAGGGCCTGGTTTCATGAAAAGCAAAACAGGAGTATCTGCTGTTACCTGGTATTTTATTACCATAGTTACAAGCCCAGGCGGCTGTCACTTCCAATAGGTATTAATTTGAAGGATGCCGGGATGACAGTAACCGAGATTGGGAGCAAGAGGAACTGCCAAGGACTTGGGATGGGTGCTGAGTTTTCCCCTTAAGCATTCTGCAGGGCAAATATTCCCAAGATAATTTCCACTAAACCATAAACTCTTGCAGTTTGGTATCCTTTTTTTAAGGTTAATGACTTCCTGAAAACCTCTCAATTTCTTCCAGTTGCAACTCTTTTCTCATTAACTCTTCGGTATCTCCTTGCGTGGGAAAATTGAGGAATATTTCAGACTTATGACTAAGAATGATGCAAAAATGAATCCAGGATCTGCAAAATACCATCGCTTTATTTACCTGCTTTTATTTATTTTCTTCAGTTAATTTCATTTAATTAGCTCCTGGAACTGGGAGAATGAAGCCAGTGGAGCTAAAATTAATATACACGAAGCCAAAATGGGCAGGAAGATCCATTTTTCTCTTGAATATCCCCATACATTCTTTCTGATTCTTTCTCCCTCTCACTGGTCCAAGCAGGAAACTGAAGGAAAGGGGAAGTTGTAATTGTTAAAGATTTGAACTGATTTCTTTTAAGAGGCAGTAAATAAAATCACACTGAATGTGCCCGCAGAGTCCACTCCTTGACATAGTCTCCTTTAAATTCTTTCCCATCACTTCCAGCTAACGCCACAATCGCCTATGATACTAATTAAGAACGATAAGCAATGATTTGATGCTTTCAGTGGAAAGTATGTTATTCTCTCCAATTTGTAGGCATTTTTACCTTATTGTTAGTCTCTTGTAGCAGGGAAAGAGAGAAAGAAGAAAGAAAGAAAGAAGGAAGGAAGGAAGGAAGGAAGGAAGGAAGGAAGGAAGGAAGGAAGGAAAGAAAGAAAGAAAGAAAGGAGGAAGGAGAGAAAGAGGAAGGAAGGAAGGAAGGAAGGAAGGAAGGAAGGAAGGAAGGAAGGAAGGAAGGAAGGAAGGAAGGAAGAAAGGAAGGAAGGAAGGAAATGATGAACTGCCTGAATTGCAGTGCTATTTGAGTATTACCTTCCATTAGCAACCCTGATACCTTAGCCATGTTAGTTACATTCATTAGTCTCCACACATACCCTTCACCTTTTTCCAAAGTGTTACTAGCACATGGGAATCGCAGGCTCTGATTTATTCACCGGCCACGATTTCAAAGATGGCCCATATATATCTCTATCTCTATCTCTATCTATCTATCTATCTATCTATCTATCTATCTATCTATCTATCTATCTATCTACCTATCCATTATCTTTCATCCAAGTATCTGTCCATTTATATCTATCTATATCATCTATCTATCTATCTATCTATCTATCTATCTATCATCTATCTAACCTATCTAATCTACCTACCTACCTACCTACCTACCTTATCTATCTATCTATCTATCTATCTATCTATCTATCTATCTACACCCCCACACATCCACATCCATATCGATATAGATATAAATGAAGAACCTTTGTACCCTTTCTAAAGAAGGTGGTAGAACTAGGTGAGAAGGCACCTCAAGAGATTTTCATGGGCCAGTCTTTCTTATAATTATTTTAAAAAACTAATAATAATATCGGGAGAGTTTCCCTTCCTGACCCAGTTTTAATAAAGACGGCTGTGCACAGACAGAGGCCTGGTGCTTCAATCCCCAACTTTAATAATTCGGTGGCATGGAAAGCAGATTTTTGATGCAAAGTGGAGCTGGCAGGGGAGAGAGAGACGTATTGGCTTCCTTCTTGAGCGGTGCCAAGATTGCACTCAAGGTGGCTTCAACCTTCAGCTCGCCTTGTTATTTTTATCTCTCCCTTTCTCTGGGCTGCCTTGTCTTTCTCTCCCATCTCTCTCACCTCCTTTTTAATAGTACAGGTACCACCTGTTTCTAATAGCCTGCTCCATACAAAGAGATTAACTTTTAGACGAGATCAGCAAAAAATCCCGAAACGGCGTTTCCTTTGCAATTACAAGCTGTTGCTGATTACCCAGGCTCAGTGATTTGGAAGGGAAGGCTATCAACGTAAAGGCATTAAAACTTGTAAGAAGAGGTGTGTGTGTGTGTTTTTAAAGCACACAACTCTTTTCTTCTGTCTCGGCTGTCCTCATCAAGAGGGTTCTTGTGTTGCTGTATTTCCTTAATTGTTCCAACTACAGGTGGCTGGTTCTGTTTATAGGTGCTGAATGATGACTCCTTCCTCTTCCTCTTCCTCCTCCCCTCTTCCTACCTTCCTACCTTCCTTCCTTCCTTCCTTCCTTCCTTCCTTCCTTCCTTCCTTCCTTCCCAAGAGGAGTTGTTTTTGTTGCTGCCGCTGTTGACCTTCTTCTTCTCCTTCTTAAAAGCTATTACAAGTTTATTTATATTTTATATTTATAGCTCACTAAATATACTCTGTCTGTCTATCCATTCATCCTCTCTCTCTCCTTCTCCCTCCCTCTCTCTCTCCCCCTAGCATAATTTTCTCTTTTGACTAAATTTGAAAATTGGGGGTGGGCATGGGGGTTTGGCATGGCTGGAGATCTCCTAGAATGCCCAGTCTAAGCATACTCTATCCATGATGCATCAATTGTTTTGACAAAGGCTGGAGGATAACCACAAGCCACAGAGCTCTCTGCTGCCACCAAATATTCATATGCGTTTCTACTATAAAGTTATGGAAGGCGTGCCACACTCTGCCCTGTTTAGCACCAAAGTCCAGATGACGATTAGTCTTGCCCATGAGACATCTGAGGTGGGACTCCAACCCAACACCTCATCCAGTCATACTACAAAGCTCATATACAAGGCTCTACTCATTGTCCATCATACCTGAGACATCTGTGGTGGGACTCCAACACAACATCTCATCCAGTTGTACTACAAAACTCATATACAAGGCTCTACTCATTGTCCATCATACTTGAGACATCTGTGGTGGGACTCCAACACAACATCTCATCCAGTTGTACTACAAAACTCATATACAAGGCCCTACTCATTGTCCATCATACTTGAGACATCTGTAGTGGGACTCCGACCCAACATCTCATCCACTTGTACTACATTGAAAGCTCTACTCAGTTGTCTCCATTTCCAGCAGAGAAATAGACAACTTCCTCTCCATCTTACAATGACATTCAAATGTATATATGAACAAGCAATCCATCAGCACTCTCTCTATCCTAATTGCTACCCATCTCTTGTCCTTTGGATAATATATTCAGATGAGAATTTAATGGATTTTTGAAGATATGAGTTGTCAGCCAGTCGAAAGAAGCATTGACAGGGGAATTATGACTAATCTCTGGCGTTCAGGTTGATCATTGCAAAGAATTTAAAGAACGGTTGAAATAATATAGGGGACTTTACTTTTTCAACTGTCACAGAAAAACACAACTTTCTTTACAACCCCTGCAAAGCTGGGTGGGGGAATGTTTACCCCCTAATAAGTCACAAAACCAACAGCTAAAGCTAGCTATATTTCCTTTCTTCATCATCTTTCCTCGGTCTCAAATGAGACCAGCACATCTGAATGGATGAACTGTGATTTGCATCTGGAATATTGACATATCCATTTTCAGGGCAATGTTTTAAAAGGAATTTAGAGGTTCCAATGCTGTCCTGAACTGGTTAATTGTTCTCACTTTCAGGAAATTTCTCCTTAGTTCTAGATTGCTTCTCTCCATGATTAGTTTCCGTCCATTGCTTCTTGTCTTGCCTTCTGGTGCTTTGGAGAATAGATTCATCTTTGTGGCAGCCCCTCAAATATAGGAATACTGATCTCATGTCACCCCAAGTCCTTCTTTCCATTAAACTAAACATGCCCAGTTCCTGCAACCATTCTTCATATGTCTTAGATTTGGAAAAATAGGTCAATCCCTTCTTCTTTGTGGCTGTCCCTTAGATATTGGAAGACTGCTATTGTCAGCCTGGGAAGCCATATTTTACTTAGAAGCTTCGAGGCTGCCACACTTAGTGCCTGGGAATTTGTGAGGGTGGATTTCATAGAGAGGTGGAAGATTAGACTCAACAACATTGTTCCCATAAAGTCAAGGACAAGTTACCCTGCACTTGGAGAGGGGTGTCTGGAGGAATGTCTCCAGTTGGGACGATGGTTGATTGGACCATGTGATGGACTGATGCATGCAGGGGATGGATCTTTGATTTCTTTTTGGGAAGGGAAAACCCAAAATTCTCAGATTCGGGTTTTCCCAGATGTGCCAGTATGACTTCTTTAATAAATTCTTACTTGGATAAACTTTGTTTCCGAGTGCTGAATGAAATGGGGAGTTTCATTGGAATGCTGACAGCTATCATATCAACCCATTGTCCTTTTCTCCCCTAGACTAGGCATACTGAAAGGGACGCGGTGGCTCAGTGGGCTAAGATGCTGAGCTTGTCGATCAGAAAGGTTGGCAGTTGGGCAGTTCGAATCCCTAGTGCCGCATCACGGAGGGAGCTCCCGTCCCTTGTCCCAGCTTCTGCCAACCTAGCAGTTCGAAAGCACGTAAAAAAAAAAAGAAAAATAGGGGACCACCTTTGGTGGGAAGGTAACAACGTTACATGCACCTTCGGTGTTTAGACATACTGGCCACATGACCACGGAGACGTCTTCAAACAGCGCTGGCTCTTTGGCTTTGTAATGGAGATGAGCTCCACATCCGAGAGCCAGAAACAACTAGCATGCATGTGTGAGGGGACATACTGAATGGACTCCCCTTTTATTTTTTTAGTATCTTCATAACCCTCTACCTGTCTCCTGACCCAAGCTGGTGGGGCACAGGCCAGCTCTAACTGGCAGAACGTGCCACTTATTTTTTATTCTACCTTCTGCCACACCACATCCCGAGGGGCTCCTATTTGCTGAGTTCTGCCTTCCGCAAGCTCTTTTTTTTCCTATCAGCAACACAACCAGCATAAACTCTTTATTATCATTCCCCCCAGCTGCTGGTGGGTTTCCGAAACCCTTTATTATAATGACAATAATAACGATGGTAATAATAACAATAATTTTAAAAAGCATCTTAGGATAGTGGGAATTGAGGCAGACATTTATTTACACTGTGAATTGGGTTTTTCAAAGGCTGAGAGACAGGAGGAGAAATACACACACAAACACATGCACACACACACACACACATGGCTTATAGACAGAGAGCGTGTGCACACACACACACACACACATGCACACAAACACAGAAAGGGAGTTGTTGTTTTTTTAATTTAAATCCTTGGATGGAATTCAGACAAATATTTACATAGTTTGATGCTTTCTCTACTAGCTTTAGCAGTGAGGACCTTGCAAAATGACCTCTCTTATGTTGGTTTTGTTGCTGTCTGCCAGAAACGTAAGAGCTGCAATCCTTAGCTCATTAAGAATATAGTGCCCGCTCGCTATTTCATGAGTGTAAAGTCACTGGCTTGAAAGCCGCCTGTGCCTGTAGGAATCAGAACTGGCTAGCTTAATCCACTGGAAAACATTATGACTGAGTAATGTAGCAACTTTTCCATGGGTCAGAGGCTAAGAAGCACCTCATAAGTAATAGTATTAATCACAGTAATCATCATCAGAGCAAATGACAGCAGCTTGCCAACCCTGGCTGGTTCCAAAGGATAAGCAAGGTCAGATGTGATGTAGACTTGGATGGGAGGGCAATAGAGTAGACTAAGTAGAGCAGAGCAGAGCGGAGTAGAGTAGAGTAAGTAGAGTAGAGTATGGAGACTAGTGTAGAGTAGAGTAGAGTAGAGTAGAGTAGAGTAGAGTAGAGTAAGTAAGTAAAAGAAGAGAAGATGGAGTGGAGAATGGGATGGGATTGAGTAGAGTAGAGTAAGTAGAGTAGAGTAGAGTAGAGTAGAGAAAGTAGAGTGAAAAGAAGAGAAGATGGAGTGGAGAATGGGATGGAGTAGAGTAGAGTAGAATAGAGTAGAGTAGAACAGAACAGAATAGAATAGAATGAGGATGGGAGGGATGGGATGGGATGGGATAAGATAGGGTAGGATAGGGATAGGGAATAGAGAATGGCATGGCATGGCATGGCATGGCATAGAACAGAACAGAATAGGGATAGAGAATAGAATAGAATAGCACTGATGAGATTACCTAGTTCAGGTAATGAAACGTCTGCAAGAAAACAACCAAACTCAGAGAGCACCCAAGACCCTTTGGTTCTCTCATTTCAACCCTGAGCTACAAATATTCTCCTTTTATTGATCCCTAAGAAGTTACTCATGCCCCAACCTTGCCATTCTTTAAGCAACTGTTGAACACCTGGCTCTGCTCCCAAAGACCCAAAGGTTGATTTCGTGGGATGTTTGCACCATCGTCTCTAATCTTTTGGGTTCACGTTTCTTTTATTCTGCTTTGGATACTTCATGGGGGTCTTTTGGGGGATTATTTTGTGTTCGTACGCTAAGCCTCTCAGCATCAATCCAATTGGCCAGCTCATTAAATTGGATAAATCAAAGAGCACTTCCCTTAATGAATAACAACAACTCATAATGCCATTTGACGGTGGAACCAATTTGCGGTCTCTTACACCAGAGAAATGGAAACAGCAAGGAAATAAACTACAATTAAACAACAATCTTCCGATTCAGAATGAGGGCCATGAGCAGAACCACTTGGTCTACCTTATGTGATGGGGTGGGAGAAACCTTCAAGACCCCAAAGATTTAAGGCAGAACTACATGATACCCTCTTCACTCTATCACATGTAGCAATCCTGCTGTCAGGGTTCCGACAGATGCCCTAATTACTTCATGAGCCTCAAGTTAAGCTTCAAAAAGAAATCCAGTTATTTATTAGGAGCTTCATGTCAGCACGGACCAGGTGGAGCCAATTCTGACTTCAGTTAACTCTGCTTTGCCTCTGACCCTGTCTTCCCCTCCCCACAATGTGATCACATTCCCCAAGGAAGCAATTTTGTGGGTTGTAAAAGTCACTCCCCCTGGCCACTGTGGGTTTCCGTGGAGACGACCTTGACATGTCGGTTGGAATGTGCTTTGTTTTGACTGAGATGCCAGCTTCTTGATGCAGCTGCGAAGTTCACTTTCCCATCCCCCTTGCCTGGAGGTGTGGGGGGGTGATTTTACTATATTAATTTATTTGATTTTACAAGTTTATTGTTTTAAATTGTGGTTTTATATGTTGTAAGCTGCCTTGAGTCACCATGGTGAATAGGCAGAAATACAAATCTAATAAACAAAAAAAAAAAAACCTCAAGACTAGGTCAGGGATGCTTCGCTAGTTGACATTCGGCTCCCCTCACTACTTTTTTATACAAGGCAAACTGCATATAATGCAGAGATTTGCTAAAATTTCCACATATATGCAGAAGAATCACTAATGACCCAAAATGCATACAGGCAGCCCTCAACTTACATTTCACTTAGTGACTGTTCAATGTGACAACAGTACCGAAAAAAGGCAATTACGACTATTTTTCTCATGACCATTGCAGCATCTCCATGGTTACATGATCAAAAGTCAGGCGCTTGGTTCATATTTATGACGGTCACAGTATGATCCCCTTTTGCAGCCTTCCAACAAGCGAAGTCAACAGGAGGTAAGCCTGATTTGCTTAATGATGGTGTGGCTAATTTAAGAATGGCAGTGATTCCATTAACAAATGTGGAAAGAAAGGTCACAAAATGGGACAAAATTCGCTTAACAAGTGTTTCACTTTGCAGCAGGAATTTTGGGCTCGGATCATGGCTGTAAATCAAGGACTGCCTGTGTCTCACACGTAGCAACCCATTTGTGTTTCTGTTTGTTTGTTTATGGGTGAGAAAGAAGTAAATATGATGCAGAGATTAGCTAGCATTTCTACATAAATGCTGGAAAATCATATATGACCCAAAATGCACATTCCCAACCACTGATTCAAAAACAAAAAAATTACTCCAAAATTAGCAAATAGAGTGCATTAGAAATCTGTCACTTCAAACAAATGGATTCGTCATCACCAGGAAGGGTGCAAACATTCACACAAACACATAAATGTACAAGGATGCACAAATGCTAGACCTGAGGGCTTTAAAAACCCACGCTGTCTGGCACACCTTTGCTTTTAAACATCGCGTCGGCAGGTTTAAAATTTTTTTTTCCCCTGTTGGCATCTCTTGCTGTCATTATCTTGCCAGGCATGGGCAAAGTAAGAGTGGAATAATTAAGATCTTTATTTACGAACGTTCCTCAGTCATTTCCATTAGTGTCACACAAATTAATTTACATTTTTTAAACTTTTTTTTTAAAAAAGGAGGTCACAGCTTCTGTCAAAATGCACTGTCTATTTTTCTTATTAGTTCCTTCTCGGATACCACATATATAGAAAATAATTCCCAGAACAGGAAGACAAAGTATGTCATTCACTTGCCCCTATTAACATAGTTCCTATGTTCCTCATCATGAATAACAGAATAACAGAGTTGGAAGGGACCTTGGAGGTCTTCTAGTCCAGCCCCCTGCTCAGGCAGGAGACCTTATACCATTCCAGACAAATGGATGTCCAATCTCTTCTTAAAAGCCTCCACTACAGGAGAACATATTAATAACTAGAGCCGTTCTAGATGGTTTTTCTCTTTGATTCATCCCATTTGTGAAGGTTGGGGAATGAATCAAGGTGACTGAGAATCTCCATAGACATTTGCAAAAGGAAGAAAATGAAATTTCTTGATGTCTTCTCCTCCATCCCACCACTTGAATTCCCTGGTGATCATGAGTCATTGAATAGTTACAAGTTTCCCTGCCTTAAGCAGGAGGTTAGATAAAGAGAAAACCAAGAAAGTCCAGTTACCTATTGGAAAAGGCACCTTTTTTTCTTTATACCTGTTCCACATTAATGCTCCAAGTCATGCCTTAAGATCTCTGGCCATACCTGAACACTGGACTGAATGCTTCATCAGGTTTCTCTATTCATAGCGATAAAGTCCATTCAAGAGAACGTCCATTCAACCTCTTCGTGAAAGTCAGGGAAGCTGATAGACCTCAATCAAGTCTCCCAACAATACAAAATAACACCATCAAAGCTGACCCCAGCCAGAGCATAGAACCAAGAAGAAGTGGAAGATTTGGAGAGACCTGGCCCATAGAATCGCCAAGAGTTGGACCCAACTAAATGGATAACATCACCACTATCATAATGACGACCATGAGAGAGAAGAATAGAAATGCTGGTGTATCCCAAATCATCAACAACATCATCTCCTTTTAATGACCCCATAATCCCTTGTGAGGTGGAGTCTGGGCAACTGAATGGAGTGGAGTGTTTACTGGCCAGATGCTCTTCCTGTCACCAATGCAGAGTTTTGTTCAGCAGATACATTCTCATTGTGTCCAGAGAGAGAAATATCTGCCTCTAGGATCAAACCCACAGCCTCCTGATTATGAGGCAAGAGTTCCACCTCTAAGCCACCACACCACACCAAATGGGGGTCAGAAAACACCCTCACCCCCCTCCCAAATAAATGGGTATCACTGTGGCTCAGGATATTATGACCCAAATATGCTTTTTTTCCCCAATAGACAACTGGACTTTCTGGTTTTTCTTTGAAGATGTTTCGCTTTTCATCCAAGAAGCTTCTTCGGTCTTCAAAGAAAAACCAGAAACTCTTGAAAAAAGAGCACAACCATGGCCTGGCTGACCGAGAATCTCCACTGACTTAGAGTATTAGGTCCAAACGGAAATTCTAAAGGTGAGACCCCCTATTCTTGAAGGCTTCCTTAAATTAAACCGATCGACTCAGTTGGGCAGCAAAAATAGACCTCACCCATTTTTCAACATTAGCTTGAGTTCATCTTCAGTCCATGTTTTGCCTTCAAGCAAGGCCGACCTCAACTGCCTTAAGAAGACATGGCGGCTGAGGTCCCGGTCCTTCCAGGTCAAGAAGGTGTTTCTCCGTAGGTAACGGAACAACCCCAGTTTGTGATGGAGGGCTGCTTTGTCGACCCCATCTAAGACAACTAAGATGAGGCTGGCTTTGCTCTCCACTAATTGCCACGATTGAGCCACTTCCAGTTCAAAGTTACACCAGTGGCTTTCCAGAAAGTGATCTGTGACCACAGCGATGACTTTTCGGCTGCTCTGGAAGCCTTCTTTGATGATGTTGGTAATGATGGAAACTCCAGGGATGAAATCCCGGTAGAAAAGACAGAGGTGGAAGTACGGTAATTCCTCTTCCAGAGGTTGCTGCAGTTCTTGTTTCACCCATTCCTGGTCCTTACTGGAGAAGATCACAAAGGCATCGTAGATGGTCTCCTTCTCCTCTGAGAACCTGTTTCCAATGAAGAGCACCATGATATAGTAGAGGTAGAAATAATATTTATAACACAGAATCAAGATTATGATCAGAACCAGAACGATGGTCACTGAAACAGCCACCGTGGTTGTGTTGATCTCGCAGGACACCAAGACAAAATCCATCACTTGCACATTTTTTAAGTCTGGAGGGCTATAGCAGACCATGTTTTGGACATTTCGAAGGAGGGCGGAGGAGTTTTTTACCCACCGCAAGAAATGCGTGTGATTGCAAGAGCAATCAAAAAGATTCTCAGAGAGGTCCAGGTGTTTCAGGCTAGCAGGTAAGTTCTTGAGATCTTCCTCCGTCAAAGCAGCCAACTGGTTATTGTGAAAATCCAGGGTGGTGAGAAGAGGGAGATACATGTAGGTCTCTGGATGGAGACCTAGCAGTTTATTATGGCTGACGTTCAGCAGCCGGAGTTCATGGAGGGAGGTTAAACTGCTGAGAGAGATGTATTTGAGTTGGCAATTGGAAATGTCTAAAAAGTGCAGCTTGGTGAGATTCCGGAAATTGTCAACTAACTGATTGTTTGCAAAGCAGTTGCCTGCCATTTTGAGCACACGCAGGCTGTGCAAGCCACAAAACGAACACTGAGATATAACCGTGGTACCCGTGTAAGAAATATCAAGATAAATCAGATGGTGGAGACAGAAAAATGAAGGAACGATTCCAGGTGAGGCGAGGGCTGTGCGTTGGAAATCCAAATATTCCAACTTGCCTGGCCCATTGCATTCAATTTCTAACCTGATTTCCGTGTTGAAGCTGAGGTTCAAGTACTTCAGGTTGGGAGCACCCTCCAGCAGATTAACCCAGGACAGGTGAGTGACCAGCCTGTTAACGCTGAGGTCCAAGGTCTCCAAGTTTTGGAGGCCTTCAAAATACTTGTCAAAGTATCTGAGATATTTAGTGTGAGTGATGTGCAGCACTCTTAGCTTCATTAAGGAAGAGAGATTCTGAGCAGGGACCGCGTCCAGTCCGCAGCTCTTCAACTCAAGGTGGGAAATATTGGAGTTGCTTGGAAACATTAAGTCTTCATTGACATGAGTATGGATCACACGTACCCTGGAAATATTGTTGAGACAAGGCGAGAGGGTGCTTCCAGTTTCTAGGGTGTCCGTTTTAATGACAGTGAGCTCCTGCAAATGCAAGTCACAAAGGACATTGAAAAAGCTTTGGTCGATGGATTCCATTTTCCTGATATCTCTGTATTCTCCTAACAATAAACTGTTGACATGCAAACCAGACATGTTCTGGATGCTGGCTTGCATAATGACGCTATCCTCAAAGCAGCCTCTCAAAACCAGTTGCTGAAGGTGAAGTCCCGCAAAGGCATTCCGTTCGACGTGTTTTATATCATTTCTAGATAGCACCAACGTCAAGTTGCGGCTTGCTAAAGCATCTAGATCTCCTACCGAGACGGAGGAGATCTTGTTTAATTGGAAGCTCAGGTGCTGGAGGTAGATTAGGTAGGAGAAGTAGCCCGGGAGCTTCAAGGAATTGATGTGGTTGTGGCTCAGGTTCAGCTCTTGGAGAGACGTCAGGTGTCCGATGGGCAACGTGGCTAACAAGAGCAAATTGGTTTCGACAGCAACGAACCTTTGCAAAGAAGGTAGACCGTGGAAAGCCCTCAGTCCCAAGATCTGAAGAGGATTGCCTGTCAGGATCAAGACCGAAAGGCTGTTGAGTCCCATAAAGGCGTTGTCCTCGATCTTCCAGAGATGACACCTATGGGAAGAGGGGAAAGTTCATAGGGTCACCTATTAGTCAAGGGAATTATGCTGTATGACAGGGGTGTCAAACTCAAGGCCCATGGGTGGATCCTCCCACATCCCATTTCGGTTTCCGTGGCCTCCAGCAAGACTCTGCCCACCATGGCCACACCACCTCAGCCACACCCACCACAATGATGCCCCCTCCCTGGCCATTTCCCCCTCCCTCTGGCCCTCCAAGGTCAAACACAGTCCTGATGTGGCCCACAATGAATTTGAGTCTGACACCCCTACTATATGGCCTTGAAAAAATTTGATTGACAGTCAAGAACCGTAAAGATGCAACATCCCATTCCGATTTTGCAATCACTCCCAAAGATGGAGGGTTGACTTGCAAAAGCTCCAATAGGATTAAACAGACAGACCTGCGTTGGTTACCGGATCTAAATATTCACTTGGATTCAAAATCAATTCAAAATTTTGCACAGCTTTCCTGTCTGACATTTTTGTGCCAGTTTAGCATTTTCTCGCTTCTGGAATCTGCTTTTAAATCAGGACAAAGGTGGCCACTAAAGAATTGCCTTTTCGTAAGACAATGAACTTGCAAACTTCCACATTCAGCACGAACTTTAAACCCTTAAGAGCGGAAAGGGAAGTGAGAACAAAGTGTTCCTTAAAACAAAAAGTTAACAAACAAAACACTTTTAAGACAAGTGTTATAAGTACAGTGTTTAAGAGGACAAAGTGATTAATTTTAAAAGATTGAAAGATATGAAGGACTATTTATTTTTCATACACACATACACTAAGGAATGGTACGTTCTAAAAAAAAACCTCTGTTAAAGTCAAAATGCAAAACACCTAAAATACAACTGGCTTCTATTCCAATGAAGATCAGATGTGGAATTTAGGAAAAACAGAATTGTACATGGAGCAAAAACCCCAACTAGGTTAAAAAATTAACTTGCCCAAATTACTTTACTTATATGCATAACTGTCGCAAAGGTGCTTCAAGAGGCATCTGGGCCTTCTTGGTTGTTCTTTGAAGGCGTTTCACTTCTCCTTCCAGAAGCTTCTTCAGCTCTGACTGGATGATGGGGAATGGAAGGATTTATACTCCTTGCAGACAGAGCTGGTCATTTGCATCTTTTTGGGGAGTTGTTGAGGCACATCGGCAACAGCTTGTGCCTGACTTTGACAGTGAAAGGACACAGGGCAGAAAACATCCTGCAGCCAAGAAGGCTCCCCACCCATTTGCACCACTCAGGTGACCCTGAGGACACAGAGAAACCTCCAAGTGGCCTCAATGACCCTCTAAAAGGATGCCAATGACCAGCTGCCTGCAAGGAGTATAAATCCTTCCATTCCCCACCATCTGGTCAGAGCTGAAGAAGCTTCTTCGATGAGAAGTGAAGGAGAAAACCAGAAAGTCCAGTTGCCTTTTGAAAAAAGCACCTTTGGGACAACTAGCAACTGGATGACTGGGAATCTCCATAGACCATACACTTAACTGATTTTCCTGTTTGCACAACCGACTGCCATGCAGGAAACCGAGAAATTGGTTTTACAGACGGAAATACATCCAGAAAATTGTCCCATCCTACCCCCATCTCCGCATCTATCCTGTTGAAGCTCCTTACCTAGCGAGGTCCAGAAATCTCAGTGCAAAAACTGCTGAGAAATAATTGGAGTGCAGGATTTTCAGTGGGTTGAAACTTAGGTCCAAGGTTTGGGTGGTGTTTGGGATACCTGAAGGGATGGTAGTGAGGTTCAGCTCCATGCATCTGTATGAGTGACCTGGGACCACCTAGAAGTAGAAGAGACCATAAATAGACAGTGTTCCTTATAATCTGAGGGCCCCTTGGTGCTCTCTGAGCTTGGTTGTTTTCTTGCAGATGTTTCAATACCCAAACTAGGTAACATCATCAGTATGTAAACACAGAGCAAACCCCACTCTCTTCTAACACTGATGATGTTCCCTAGCTGGGTAATGAAATGTCTGCAAGAAAATAAGCAAACTCAAAGAGTACCAAGAAGTGGTGGGATTCAAAAATTTTTACTACCGGTTCTGTGGGCATGGTTTGGTGGCAGGGAAGGATACTGTAAAATCTCCAGTCAGAGGTGGGATTTGCGGTTTCTCCGAACTACTCAACATTTCTGCTACCGGTTCTCCAGAACTGGTCAGAACCTGCTGAATATCACCTCTTGTACCAAGGACCCCATAGTTTTCTTCTTCTTCTTCTTCTTCTTCTTCTTCTTCTTCTTCTTCTTCTTCTTCTTCTTCTTCTTCTTCTTCTTCTTCTTCTTCTTCTTCTTCTTCCTCCTCCTCCTCCAACCCCACTCCCTTCTAGCAGTGATGATATTATCTAATTGTGTAATAAAATGTCTACAAGAAAACAACCAAACTCACAGAGCACCAAGGACCCCTCATTTCAACCCTGAGATACAAACATTCTCCTTTATTGGCCCTTACCACCTGGTAGGTTGGTGACTTTGATTTTTATAGTCCTATTACTTCCTAAATTATACCCCCCCCCATCTTTCTTTTTAAAAAATGCATGATTTTACAAGTGTAGGATTTGTTTCGAAAGGAGAAACATTTAAACCCTACCACCAGTTCATCAGACGAGAATAACAGAATAACAAGAGAAGGGACCTGGGAGGTCTTCTAGTCCAACCCCCTGCTCAGGCAGGAGATCCCATTTCAGACAAAGGGTTGGCCCATCTCTTCTTAAAAGCCTCCAGTGTTGGAGCACCCACAATTTCTGGAGGTATCAGGAAGCAAGAAAACAGGCCACTGTTTCAAAACTGCCTAGGACGTTGCCATTTATTTGGCCCGCAAGGCCATCGCTTACCTCCAAGCAGGGACTCAGGCTCCTGGTTTTCAAGTTCAGCTCAAAAAGCATCGCCAAGGAGAATGTGATGCAAGCCGGTGAGAACACCCCACCCTTGCCGGGCATCTTCAGAACCAGCCCATTCGAGGTAAAAAAAAAAAAGACTTAAAAATATGGAGGTTGATCAAGAAGATGAGGAGCCTGAAGGTAGACAAATAGTCTTCCTTGGGCCAAATCCAGTGAAATCCATGGAAAGAAAGGAGCCCGCTCTGCAAGAAGGAAGTCGAGTCAAAGAGAGAGTGGTTCGGAGAACCCTGGGCGCACGTTCAACCAGCTTGCTCATAAAGTTCTCAACGGCGTATCCTGCTGAATCATAGATCGGCGTGTGAAAGAAGGGCAAACAGGAACTAGCTTTCTAGACTGTGGTTTCCTATTTTGGGTCAGTAAAATGTAACCATAGAGTTTTCCTTCTTCTTTCTTTCTTTCTTTCTTTCTTTCTTTCTTTCTTTCTTTCTTTCTTTCTTTCTCTTTTTCTTTCCTTCCTTCCCTTCCCTTCCTTCTTCCTTCCTTCCTTCCTTCCCTTTCCTTCCTTTCCTTTCTTTCCTTCCTTCCTTCCTTTCCTTCCTTTCCTTTCTTTCTTCCTTTCCTTCCTTTCCTTCCTTCCTTCCATTAATTCTTTCTTTCTTTCTTTCCTTTCTTCCTTTTCCTTCCTTCTTTCCTAATCTCATCTTTCCTTCCTTTCCTTTCTTTTTTTTCTTTCTTCCTTTCTTCTTTCCTTCTCTTTCCTTCTTTCTTTCTTTCTTCTTTCTTTCTCCTTTCCTTCCTCTTTCTTTCTCTTCTTCTTTCCTCAACATTTTCTTTCTCAACCTTTCCTGCTCCTCCTTAACAAACAGATGCATGGAAACTCCCACAACCCTCCCAGAAGAAGGGTGACATAAAACTTCTACTAGCTTAAGATCTTCCTTTTAAAATGCTGAACATAATCAAAACCCACAAAGGAAAAGCTTGCTATTGTTTCCAAAGCAGAATGCAGGGAGCGTTTGCGAACCCTGCAGAATCGGATTCAAAATAGTCCATTCAATTGATGAGACTTTCTAGGGTAGGAAAATTGACTCGATTTTATTCAAACCAGACCATCAAATTGAATCCATTTGGAATCCATTTAAAAAAAATGGGGAGGAGGGATGAAATCGGCAGAACGCATCCAGATTGTCTCAAATCAATTTGGAGGCATTTGATCAGTTCGGCCTTGTCTATCGGCCATGCCAATTTGATCCGATAATCCAAGTCAATTCGACAGAAACGTCGTTGAAACAAATCTAGGCATTTCTTCACTTTCCCCCCCCCTCCCATCATTGTCCTGGGAAATTTCTATGAATTTTCAATCCTATAAAAAAGCTGGAAACTCTAGCGAGTAAGTTATTCGTTGCTCACTTTTTGGACATCAATCAATACGATTACTAATGGCATGAACGAGCATATCAGATCCATTTTATTTCCCGAAGAAACAAATACAGGGACCAAGAATAAAAGCTTTAGAAAAAGCTGTGAACAGCTTTTAATAGCTTGCATGGACATCTACTATCAACCATAAAAACAGGAATTCCATTAACAAAAGGGGAAAAAATAATAATAAAAGGAACTCCGAAGACTTGCATTAACTCCCCAGAGTCAAACACACACTTAGCACTTTCCAAGTAGCTTGTAGTAACTTAACACTGCTATGGAAAGTTGTTAGCCGCATCTGCAAACATTAAACAAGTTTGAATAGCGGAGGGACCATCTTGTAGCTCTGAACTGACCTTGAAGCCGAGAGATATTCAGCTCTGGACCTCTTGCTATTTCTCTTTCATTTTTCCATGCCGAGTCAAACTCTTATCTTTCTAATTTTTTTCAATATTTCCTCCTGCAGTTGAATAACGGGCAGGGAAAGAGGCACAGACCCTAACCTCTCAGACTGCAAACGAGAGAGTGGGAGATTTGTCCTTTCAGCCTTACAAAAGTCGGTTAATTTAGCCCTCAACTAAAGTTGAATTAGCTCGTCGGAGAGGAGAGGAGAGGAAGAGAAGAGAAGAGAAGAGAAGGGAGAGGAGAGGTAAAGAAGAGAGAGAAAGAGTAGAGGAAGAAGAGAGGAGAGGAGAGGAAGAGAAGGGAGATGAGAAGTTGTAATACAAGCTATAAATAAACAATAGGTCTTTCTAGAGTTGTATTTTATGCTCTTTATCCCATTATTATTATTATTATTATTATTATTATTATTATTAATTATTTATTTATTTGACTTGTATGCCGCCCCCTCTCCAAAGGGACTCGGGGCAGCTAACAACTAAAAACCGACAATAAATGAATTACCTAAAACAGTATTAAATATTACAAGCCAAATTCCTCTAAAACCCACAGATCCTAAACCAAATTTAAACACCACCACCCCCGGAGGTCAGCACAGCCCGTCCTGCTCGAAGACGAGATACCATGATGAGATATCCAGAGGTCATTCTGATGCCTCCACGGAATAAATTAAATGTGTTTATTTCTGTACTGACCCAACTCGACCCAGTGACTCAGGGCTGCTTACACTTCTTAAAAGCCTAAAACATTTAAAAAAAAACAACAACAACCATCAAAAGAGTAAAAACTATTTATATCTAAGGTTGGAGCGTGGGGTTGCCCGTTCCCACCAGTATGCCTTTGCCAGAAACCATGGGTAGCATTTATAGACAGTTGAATGACCAGTTTAAAAAGTTAGCCATTTTTTTTTTTAACAATCAACCTCATTTGTTTCCTGGGATTAATAAAATCGAATGGGGGTCGCAGGGCTGTTGCAATCACGAAGGAAAGAAGGAAAGTTGGTTATCCTCCCCTTTGGGAATAATAATAACTTAGTAATCCAGCTCATTAAATAGCGAGAACCCTTTAAATAAATAACAAGAGCTGGTGAGGCTATATATTCATGAAGATTATGCTTCTTTTTCCCCCCCTTCTTGTTTCCAATTTCTGTGTCCTTTCCTCTGCATGTGGCTCGAACATCTTCAAAATACATGTTATTTCTTTCATCATAGTAGACAGGAAACCACAGGTCTTGGCTACTTCCCTATTTGGCTTGACATCACTGTTGAGAAGTTTGAAGTCCACCCTACAAAAACACACACACTAGCAAAACCACTGCCTACCCACAGAGCTTGTTATACACCCTGAATCTGTTAGGTAGGGTAGCACCAAGGAAAGGGGATTTGTGTGTGTGTGTGTGTGTTTAAAGTTGGTGTGGGTTGGCTGGTCTTCACCGAATAAATCTAGGGGTCCAGGCCTTTCTCATTTCTCTTCGGGGATCAAGATTGGTGGCTCTGAAATGGCATTTCCCATAAGTCCGGAGAACTTCCTGTGTTGCAAGAATTCTTCTGGCCTCACCCTCCTCTTCGGAGTCAATTCTGGGACATGGCAAAGGCAGATTAGGAAATTGGAAGGCCGACCTCCTTCTCCGCAGCCAGCATGTGACTCAGGGTGGCAAAAGTGTCACAGCTGAGCATGCAGACAGAGGCACATAAGGACCAGCCCGAAGAACCGATGCAAAAGATCGGCTTTTAACATTTAAATATCAGTAGGCTTCACGAGGAGTTGTGAATAGTGGAGCTGGGGTTAAATCCACCGCGTGGCTTTCTTTAGTCTTAAGTGTCCTCAGATCACCCAGGTGTAAACCAGGAGGGAGGGAGGGAGGAGGGAGAGGGAGGAGGGGAGAGAGAGAGAGAGAGAGAGATTGGATGGATGGATGGACGGACGGACGGACGGACAGACAGACAGACAGACAGAGATTGGATGGATGGATGGATAGAGAGATAGATAGGTAGGTAGATGATAGACAGAGAGAGAGAGAGAGATTGGATGAATGGATAGATGGATGGATGGACAGACAGTATAAATAGATATACATGGATGGATGGATGGATGGATGGATGGATGGAGAGATAGGTAGGTAGGTAGATGATAGACAGAGAGAGAGAGATTGGAGGAATGGATAAATGGATGGACAAAGCATAAATAGACACAATAAACCATGGATGGATGGATGGGATAGATAGTAGGCAGCAGGTAGGTAGATAGACAGAGTTAGAGATAGATTGGATGAATGGATGGAAAGATAGACAGACAATATAAATAGATATACACGGATGGATGGATGGATGGATCTTGGATGAGAAGCGAAACATCTTCAAGGAAAAACAAAGGAAGTCCAGTTGCCTCTTGAAAAAAAAACCACCTTTGGGACATCTTCTGGAATCATTATGGAGATTCCTGCCTCTTCTTCTCTTTGGCCAAATCAATATAGAAGCTCCACTGCCAGCGTGGATGAAAAGAGATGGGACAACCATTTGTCCAAATTTGTATAGGGTCTCCTGCCTCAGCAAGGGGTTGGACTAGAAGACCTCCAAGGTCCCACTTCCAACTCTGCTATTCTGTTTATTTTCCCCCCTTATGCACCAGAGTTTGCTGGGGAAAGCTCTTGAAAGGAGTGGGGGAAAATGCCCCCTTTTCCTTTACTAAATTTCATTCCACTGCAGGTCTTGGCAAAAAAAAGTCGTAAATGGCAGAATGATTTTTTTTTAAAGGCATATAAACATCAATGAGGAAACAAACATTATTTACACGCTTGGAAGAAGCATTTAACACATTTTAAAAAAATCACCGTGTAATGAAAAAGAAGTGTCCTGTGAATACAAATATTATCTTCTATTGTTGAAGTGTTGTGTTGGTTAAAACTTTCCGTCTTGCAGAACTGCACCAGGAAATGAAACGTAAGCTGCAGATCTCTACTTCCCTGGGAGTGTCCTCTTTCAATGTGGAGGCTAGAGTTTGCCGGTGAGTGAAACACAAGGCGACTCCTTCAAGCACACCTGGAGAGAGTCCTGGCGTAGCACAGAAAACCTGCCTGCAAGGTCTGCTCACCTGCAGTATCTTCAACCAGCGAAGAGGAATAGTTCTTTTTGTGGCCCTGCAGTGCCCTCTCGTGGCGAGACGATGAATCTCACCCGGGTAGCTTTTCTATTCTTTTTAAGAGTTCTTTTACAGAAGAACAGAGTTGAAAGGGACCCTTGAGGTCTTCAAGTCCAACCCCCCCCTGCACAAGCAGGAGACCCTATGCCATTTCAGACAAAAGCTGGGAATCACCTTATCCATTCAACCAATACTGCAGTAACCTTAGGCAACTAGACAAATAATGACCTGTGTGTGTACACCATCTCCATTCAAAATTCACTTTTCTGTTTAGGCCACAGGTAGCCCTTGACTTATGACCACCGTTGAGCCCCAAATTTCTATTGCTAAATGAGACCTCTGTTAAGTGAGTTTTGCCCCAATCTGGTCTATTCTTCTCCCTACACTGGTAGTCCTCAACATAGGGATGCTGCAGCTGTGGAAAAAAACAGTCACAAGTCACTTTTTCCAGTGCTGGTATAACTTCAAATGGTCACTAAATGAATCATTGTAAGTAGAGCACTACCTGGTATAATGTTAGACTTTTTTTCTTCGAAGTTTGGGCTGCCAAACAAAATGGGGCAGACTTCTACTTGCGGAAAGATAGGGTTAAAGATCTTGAGAACAGAGTTCTTGAAAGGTAAATTCCTTGATCCCTAAGGGGATAAGAATGCATGAACTCAGCTGCTCCAGGACTTCTTAAAGGCTGCCTTCACTCAGTTACTGTTAAAGAGGCTTGACTCCAAAAACACTTATTCCGCACCAGGGTGGACAAACCGAGCACCGAGTCAAGTGTATTATTCCAAGCAGGTTCTTCCTAAAATCTATAACCTGTATTCATCCCTCAGCAAGAAAATAAACTCCAAATACAGAAGGTGAATTGGATAAAAACCCTCAAGCCCCCTGAGAACACAAATGCTCTTCCCTAGACAAATATAACTTGATGTGCAAATTCAGCAGAGAGAGAGAGGTGTAAGTAGATAGATCAGATAGATAAGGTAGGTAGGTAGGTAGGTAGGATAGATAGATAGATAGATAGATAGATGAGAGGGAGGACAGTAGAGATAAAGTGGTAGGCTGGATATATAGCAGAAAGAGAGAGGAAGATAGTGATAAAGAGGTAGAGTGGATAGATAGCTGAGATAGAGTAGACAGACAGACAGAAAGACAGACAGACAGACAGACAGACAGACAGACAGATAGATAAAGTAGGTAGGTAGATAAGGTGGTTAGGGAGGGATAGATAGATAGATAGATAGATAGATAGATAGATAGATAGATAGATAGATAGAACAGACAGACAGACAGACAGACAGACAGACAGACACTGTAGATAGATAGATAGATAGATAGATAGATGAATGAATAGATAGATAGATGGAAATGAAGTGATAGAATAGATAGATAGATAGATAGAATGAAGATAAGATAGATAGATAGATAGATAGAATAGATAAGGTAGAACAGACAGACAGACAGACAGACAGACAGACACGATGGAGATAAAGAGATTTGAATGGATAGATAGCAGAGGGAGATAGGCAGAGAGAGAGAGTTGCGTTGCAGGTAGAAATCAGCAAAAGTTGATGCATTTTTAACTAACCTAAAGATATTTGTCATGCTAAGGCAATCCCTATTTATTTATTATATAAAAATCAATCATCTCTCTCTCTCTCTCCCCACCCATCACCTATCCTGTCTGCCTATCCATCCTGCCATCCTGCATGATGTTAAAAGCAAGCGTCCGCAGAGAGATGAGCAAACCCAACTGTCCTCACCCAGATACTACAAGTACCAAAGTACTTTCCCTGAGAGCTATTTCAAGACAGCTTGCAGCTGTCAAGCACTCTCCCAAATCTGAGCCAATGTGGCTTCTTCGCTGGTGAGAGTCTTCGTTGCTGGGGGTGGGGGGGGTGGGGAGACTCTCACTTTTTCCGACGCCAGGACAGATCAATCTGGAGTGTGTCATCAGCTGCAAGGGCTCTTCTAAAATATTTAATTTTGCGATGATGAATTGGCAGATTGTTTGGAAGAGGCAAGAGAAGGGAAAAAAATACAAAAGGAGAGGAGAGAAAAACGAAAGACATTTGCATTCTGTTCTATTGCCTCATGCCAGGGCTTAGATTTTTTTTTTCGAGTAGCAAAGAAGAGTTCACCTTCAAATTTCCTAATGAAAAAAAAAAAGAATAATTGGAAGAGGTGCACTACCTACCTACCTAGCTTCCTATCATCTCTATCTTTAGTTCTAATATAGTATAGGGTCTCCTGCTTGAGCAGGGGTTGGACTACAAGACCTCCAAGGTCTCTTCCAGCTCTGTTGTTCTGTTGCATTTAAACGGTGCTATGCTATCTGTAATGCTAATTCTCTGTCATCTCTTGTTCAATCTCTCTCTAGTTCCATCTAGTTCTATTAATTGTTCAAAATAATCTCTCATTCTACTTCTAATTTTATATCACCTCTAGTTCTAGTTCTATCATCTTTAATTCTAGGTTCTAGTTCTATCATCTCTAGTTCTGTCTCCATCTCTACTTCCGTCATCTCTCGTTCTAGTCTGTTTCCATCTCTTTCCTCTCTAATTCTAGTTCTAGTTATATATTCCTGTCATCTTAATCAACTCTCTCATCTGCCTGCCTGCCTGCCTGCCTGCCTGCCTGCCTGCCTGCCTGCCTGCCTATCTATCTATCTATCTATCTATCTATCTATCTATCTATCTATCTATCTAATCTATCTATCACCTATCTATCTATCTATCTATCTATCTATCTATCTATCTATCTATCTATCTCTATCTCTATTTATATTTATATATCTATATAGCAATAGCACTTACTTATATACCACTTCATGGTGCTTTACAGCCCTCTCTAAGTGCTTTACAGAGTCAGCCTCTTGCCCCCAACAATCTGGGTCCTCATTTTACCCACCTCAGAAGGACAGAAGGCTGAGTCAACCTTGAGCCTGGTGGGATTTGAACTGCCAAATTGCAGGCAGCCGACAGGCAGCAGAAGTAGCATGCAGTACTGCATTCTCACCACTGTGACACTGCATCTATCTCTCTAGATAGATAGATAGTAGGTAGGTAGGTAGGTAGGTAGATTTATAGATAGGTAGGTAGGTAGGTAGGTAGGTAGAGATAGATAGATAGATAGATAGATAGATAGATAGATAGATAGATATGGGGTTTTTTATGTTTACTTTGGTTTATGCATTTTAGATAATTGTTTGGCTTCATGGTTTAATAATTTTTAATTAATTTTAAATTTTGTATTGTGTGATTTTATTGATGTGAGCCGCCCTGAGTCCTTCAGGAGATAGGGCGGCATATAAATCCAAACAACAAATAAATAAATAAATAATAAATGAGTACAAATAAATGGATAAATGGGGACAGTAGGACAGGGATGGTAGGCACCCTGGTGCGCTTACACACGCCCCCTTACAGACCTGGTAGGAATGGAGTGAGGTCCATGGAAGACAGTTTGAGGTTAAAGTTTTGGGGGTTTGAGAATGTAACAATAGAGTCAGGTAGTGTGTTCCAGGCGTTGACCACTCTGTTGCTGAAGTTGTGTTTTCTGCAGTCGACTTTGGAGCCAATTACTTTGAGTTTGCATCTATTGTTTGCCCCTGTGTGTTATTGTGGTTGAAGCTGAAGTAGTCATTGACAGGTAGGATGTTGTAGCAGACAATTTTGTGTACTAAGCTTAGATCAGACCGTAGGTGGCATAGTTCTAGGTTGTCCAGTCCAAAATGTCAAGCATAAGGTAGACTAGATGACCTACAAGGTCCCTTCCAACTCTGTTCTTCTAAGTAAGGTCAACGTGTGTGGGTAATGCTTCTAGAACCTCAAGTGACTTGGTTAATCATGAGTGAACACGATTGTCATCACTGGAGCCATTTAGCAATCAGTTACGTGCACAGATGCTCTCCATGGTTCTGAACCTTTGTTCATGCAGATGTTGGCAGGCGGGAAGATAAGTGATCTGAGCTTGTTTCCATCTGTTGCTGCTGATGTCACCTTGACAAACTTCAGCTATTGCTGAACGACAAAAAGCCACAAAACACAGGGTGTCTATTTTTTTTTTCCACGAAGCCGGGATACCGAACCGAAGTTGGCACCCTGCTCGCTTGGACTCAGGCACGTCAAAATTCATCAAAATGGGCCATTTAGCAACTATCCGCCAGTGGGTCATCACTTCTCTTTCGATCTAGGAGACAGAGATGTGGTCTTCACAATAACACAGTGACATAAATGGCAGGTGAGAATTTCACACTTTATAGTTAAGTCAGTATAGTAGGCAAAACAAGAGATCCATCCAAATAGAGGGGGGGAGGGTGTTTTAAAGTCATTTGGAAGGTCAGATGGCTGCTTGGTTGATTCCTGCTTTCTTCTGTACTTTCAAAACAATTCATGAAAAGACAAAACAATATGAAAAGTAAACAGTGTTTAAAGTTCCCATTTTTCACAGAAGACTTCTGGTTCAGTTCTCAGCAGACAGTTCTAGTGATGTCTACCAAAAAACAAACAAACCCAATATGAAATGTTGGGAAATTAATGTCACTTGTCTGAAATGGTATATAGGGTCTCCTGCTTGAGAAAGGGGCTGGACTAGAAGACCTCCAAGGTCCCTTCCAGCTCTATTCTGATTGATTGATTGATTGATTGATTGATGCCCAAGTTAATACTTGGGCAACTTCTTTTATAAGGTCCTGTTCGTGTTTCTAAATTTATTCATGTACTTATTCCAGTGTTTCTACCTTACCACTTTCAAATGACTCTAAGCAATGTGTGTGACTATATATTTCTGTGTGTGTTTTCTCTCGGATTTGGTAACCAATGGTTTCTATTTTTTTTAAATAACATATTTGTCTGCAACCGCAAAGGGAAATCGCCTTCTTCAAGGCACAAAAGGTAAGACCTGGTCATTAAATTCTCATCTAGAGTTTCTGCTCAGATCATTATAATTTCTCCATTCAACCTCTACAGGGCAAGGAGCAATTATAAGCACACGCCAAAGCAATCGGTATGCAAACAAGGTTTGTTTTCAAGAGAACGCTGTATCAGTTTTTCTCAGGTAGATAGGAGTTCCTCCAGGGGCATAAAAACTCCACAATGTTGGTTCAGAAATGATTTCAGACTTTGACAACTTGCGTTCTTTTCAAAGAGACGATCCACTTCTCAATGACAAACACGGCTTATCTCTTCAGTACCTGCAGCAAAACCTTCCCATGCATAACGCAACAACATGCACAATACCCAGTGTCGACATGGGTGAGGGGGAAAACAGCCCAGTTTTGCACATTTGCTTCTAGGACCAGGGGCAGGGGTGGGATTCCACCGGTTCTGACTGGTTCTATAGAACTCCTTGTTAACTTTCTACGCGGTATTTTTAATCTAATGATTGGTATTTAGGGCAGCTTTTTGCAAGCAAAGAAGCTTTTTTAAATTTTTGTACAGGTAATCCTTGACTTACAACAGTTCACTTAGGGACCATTCAAAGTTACAATGGCACTGAAAAAGTGACTTATGACCGTTTTTCACACTTATGACTGTTGCAGCATCCCCACTGTCATGAGAGGCCAAGCAAGGAGAAGCGCCCCTTGATGAGTGATGTCAAGTTGGCCACGCCCACCCTTCACATGACCACCAAGCCACACTCACCAACTAAGCCACTTCCACAGAACTGGTTGTTAAAAATTTTGAATCCCATCCCTGACTGGAGCGGGGGGAGTCATTCTGCTTAAATCTGCCAGTAACTGTTCATAATCTTAGACTGGTGGTCTAACAATTTCTCTTTCCTGTTGCCACTAAGGCAAAAGTTGGTTCACTCCCAGGATAAAACACCCAGACGCAAAGTCAGCAATGCAATATATGTGTCGTGCCCCCTGTCGGAGTCTGAATCCGAGGAGGAGGACAAACATCTGACAGGGACTGGGAGAGTGGCTGTGTTGGCTGCGGAGGAAACTGGGGAAGGGCAAAGTCCAGCTGGGCAGAGCAGGGGAGAAGTAGAACAAGGGAGAAGGAGTTCAGAGGAAGACCCAGGGCCACCCCCTCTTCACCTGGGGCACACAGGGAGGAACGGAGAAGGGAGCAATGTGGGTTGCATGGCTTATGGGGGAGGAAAGGGCCCTGATTCCCTTCATTAGCCACACATGGGAAGGGAGATGCAAGCTGAGAGCTGTGGCTGCTGGGAGCAAATGTCAGTTTATCTTGTGTTGACTTTGCTTATCTGTGTTCCTGGCATCTTCATTCAACCATGTTGAATTATGGCCGTGCCTTCACATCTGGAATTCTTGCATCTGCCTTGCTGGACTCATTACCTCATTTTGCCTTGATTGGGCTTATAGTTACAGTTTTTGTTGACCACGTTTGGGACTTGATTCTCTGTAGCCAAAGGCTGTTCCTGGGAGAGTTTTAAACCCCTTACATAAAGACTGAGCATACGCCTGAGTAACAGAACCGTAAAATGGTATAGAAAGGTTGGCTCGTTAGATTTCCTTCTTACAGGCAGATGGGAGGGGAAAAAAATCTCAATATCCCATTTCTCCTTCAGATACAATGCAACAGATACCCCCACAAAACAAGGAAGAAGCCGAAGCGGTGTGGACCACAGTTAAATTGGCAAAGGATTCTTTGCATTCACACCTCTTTGCAACCAGATTCTGTAGCAGCTGCTATTTTGCACCCCGCTTGTAACTATGACACGATGGCACTAAGCCATCAGTTGGCCTTGTTTAGTTTGGGCTTGGCACGGGATACGAATCCTCTTTAGCTATTGCACTTGGAGAACCTGTTTTACATCTTCGCCTACAGGGGCGAACCCAGCTGATGATGGTTGATTTAGAATATAGAATATCACAGTTTTTAAAAAAATGCATAAATGCAACAGAATAACAGAGCTGGAAGGAACCTTGGAGGTCTTCTAGTTGAACCCCCTGTTCAAGCAGGACAACCTATACCACATTAGATAAATGGCTGTCCAGTCTCTTTTTAAAAACCTCCAGTGATGGAGCATCTACAACTTCTGGAGGCAACATCTGTTCCACTGGTTAATTGCTCTCACTGTTAGGAAGTTTCCCCTTAGTTCTAAGTTGCTTCTCTCCTTGATGAGTTTCCACCCATTGCTTCTTGTCCTGCCTCTTCAGGGGCTTTGGAGAACAGCTTGACCCTCTTCTTCTTTGGAAGAACATTTGGATGAATATCTCAAATATTGGAAGACTGCTATCGTGTCACTCCTGGTCCTTCTTTTCATTAAACCAGACAATTCCTGCAACTGTTCTTCGTATATTCAGCCGCCTTTCAATCTGGAGTTCAATATCTTCTTTTCTATCTTGACGATGAAAACTGGATGCAGTATTCTGAGTGTGGTCTTACCAGGGATACTTGTCAAATCTCTCTCTCTCTCT
>CM019157.1:3459295-3478612 GCA_009733165.1 Naja naja
GGGGAACAGGGGGCAGTAGGAAAAGGAGCAGATGGGAATAGAGAAGGAGGAGCAGGAGGAAACAGACAATGGGGATAGGGAAGGAGGAGAGGCAGAGGGTGAAGGGGATGAGGAAGGAGGAGCAAGAGGAGCAATAAAGGAGGAGGAGGACATTGTCTTGTCTCTTGGAACGTTTGAAAATGAGCCAGTTTTGCAGGGCTCTTCCACCCAAAGGACCAGGTTCCATCCAAGCAAAAACCCTCCTGGTAAGACAGAAATGGCCCCGCAGGCAGACTTCCTCCTCCTTTCTCTAATGCGCCAGTTTTCTTTCTTTCTCTTTTTCTTTCTCTCTCCCTCCCTTCGCCATCTCCTTCCCGATGTGTTCTCATTCTGTGGTCATTTCTCCGCTCTCCCCACCCTCCCTCATTACCCGAATGTGCCATTAAAGTTTCACTCACTTCAAAATGATCTTTTATTATCTCTCCATGGAAATTGCCCTAGCAACAAGCTCCTTACTTCAATATCTATCAAGCTGAAAGAAAACCATTAGAGAAATTGCAGTCTGCAGCATGGACACCCACCCACCATCTCCTCCTCTTCCTCTCCTCTTTCCTCCATAGGTGTTACAAAAGCAAGGTAAAGTGCCTTTCTAGCGCCATCTAGAGCTCATGGAAGGCAGGCAAGCAAGTCCTCCCTCGTAGTTATTTCCCAGGCTATTTTAAAATTGCAGCAGTGGCTTTATTAGGGCTTGATGTGATGGCATGCAAGCTCGCGTGAACATTTCCTCTGGCAGGAAGGGTGTTGAACTTGCGAGGGCAAAAGAGGGAACAGGGTGGCTGGTTTTCAAGGCCAGATCATTGGAACTTTTACAAAACAGCGTGCAAGCTCTTGGGTTTCTAAGAAGCCAGTTTAATTGGAAGATGTATACATTGCATTGCTTCGCAAGACCAGGTCGGGAGCAAACTCCGAGCTCAGAGAAGGAGAAAATATGGGGGGAGGAGGAGGAGGAGGAGGAGGAGGAGGAGGAGGAGGAGGAGGAGGAAATGTGAGAGAAGGAAAAGATATGGGGGAGGAGGAGGAGATATGGGGAGGGGGAGGAGATATGGGAAGGAAGAGATATGGGGGAGGGGAGAAGATAGAGGAAGAAGAGATATAGGGGGAGGAGGGGAAGAAGATAGAGAAGAAGAAGAAGAAGAAGAAGAAGAAGAAGAAGAAGAAGAGAAGAAGAAGAAGAAGAAGAAGAAGAAGAAGAAGAAGAAGAAGAAGAAGAAGAAGGAAGAAGAGAAGAAGAAGAAGAAGAAGAAGAAGAAGAAGAAGAAGAAGAAGAAGAAGAAGAAGAAGAAGAATTAGTTACAATTTCCATCAAACTGAAGAAGATTTTTTTTAAAGGTGGTGAGGAAAACCAGGAAGGTGTCCAGAGGTCAGAAAGAGAAAAAGTAAATAAACCTCCATAAATAAACTAGCATGGACCATAGAGTTTTGCATCTTCCTTACCGCATTCCACCAACAGATGTTGCAATTGTCTCCTTCCCTTGGAAGGCATCCCAGAGGAGCCCACAGTAATCAGAGGGAAGAGATGGATGGTTTGGGGAAGAAGAGAAAAAAAAGAAAAGAAAGAACAGGCTGCCACCAGAAGGGACGAGTTGTCCTTCGCCAAAGGTCTTTCCGCAGAGACTTGAATCTCATCGGTCAAAGATGCCCTAGCAAATCCTGCGCTCAGTGGTTCGTGGACGGGATCCCTAAGACCCTTTTGAGGTCTTCCTTGGCTCTATATTTCTAGCAGTTAAAGTCAGGAGGAAGAGGAGAAACGGGAAAGGATCCTCTCGAAACCATTGGCCTTGTCAAGCATATATCTCTTCATCAAGTAGCCTAAACAAGAGGAAAAAAATCCCTCTGAGCAAAGACAAGATGAATACAGTAAAGACAGAGCCCTATTGAGTGCTATTTCTGTCCCCTTCTCTTCTCAGGGTTAGGACCTTAAGGATTAATAGTAAGGGTTCCCTGAGAAGTGACTCTTTCCCTCCCTTCTCAGCATGCTCCAGTCCAAACAAATGCTCCAGGGACCTTTTCACTTAGATTAATGGCTCGATAAAGAGAAGACAGGCTAAAAGCAATGAACTCAGCCTGTGTAATTCACTACAATGGGTGAGGATGGTGTGATAGACTTCGGCAAGGGTAGAAGAGGTGCCCTATAATTTTTCAGCCATTAAGAAGATGTCATTATATCTTCTGGAAGATGGTTGGGGGAGGGAGGAGTGTTCCTTCGGATTTCACCATCCGAGGTTGGCTTTCGGCTCAGCTTCAGCCGTTCTTTCCATCTCCTGGCCTTGTAGAGTCCTCATGGATAGGCCAACGTGGATCTTGTAGGGTGGAGAATAGCTCATCGGGGATCGGCCATCTCATGCCATTAAGATGACATGGAGAATCATCGAAGTTTCTTGCTAGTCTTTTTGGGGAAAGGTAGTCAGCCGGTCTCCAAGAAAGAGAAGACTGCGGTGCAAAACTGTTCCTTAACTGTCCAGAGGTTCTTTTGAAGTTCAACCTACCATGGGAAATGATTAGACCCTTCCCTTCCGTTTCCTTCTCTTCCTGAGAAGCAGAGGTGGCCAGTTTTTGCCTCTTGCATAAGGTAGCCCTTCGGCGTTAAAGCAAAGGTAAGACTTGACGTTTGGAAAAATTAAAGGCAATTGAAAAAGAAGCCAACAGAAGACACGATGGCTGGATATTATCCCTCTTGACAGAAACTGGAGCATAAAAGAACTGGAAGAAGCTGTTACTGGCAGACCATCAGACAGAATGATGTTCTCAAGGTCACCAAAAGTCAGAAGGGACTGAATGGTTGAACTTCAACAACAGTTTCTTTTGACTTTGGACCCTACTGCAAAGCAACCTTTTCCTTCCTTTCTTTCTTCCTTCCTTCCTTCCTTTCTTAACTTTCTTTCCTTTCTTTTCTTCTTCCTTCCTTCCTTCCTTCCTTCCTCCTTCCTTCCTCTTTCTCTCTCTCTCTCCCTCCCTCCCCCTCTCTCTCTTTCTCCATCATAGAATTAGTACCACATCAGAAACAGAACTGAATGGACCACCCATTCTTAGAGGCAATATAACTTGGCATGCTACTTGCTGGTGGAGATGGTATAACCTGAATGCTTCCGTAGAATTTCTCTCTCTCTCTCTCTCTCTCTCTCTCTCTCTCTCTCTCTCTCACACACACACACACACACACACACACATATCAAACATGGAAAATGTCCTTCCCTGCTTTTTCCTTAAGGCTTAAAATGGTGCAATCGAGCTGTGCAGTTCAGTGTTCAGAGCAGTACCCAACCACTGTGAGTTCAATCACCTAGCAATTTTGGCACAGCCTATTTTGAAGGGCGGGAAAAAACCCAGCTCTACCTACAACATGTTGCATTAGCCAAGTTGGGTGATTTGTGTCTTGAGCAAGCTGTATCCAAGTAAATTCACGGCTGCCATGGCATCTGAAGATGGAAGAACAGATCTGGACTAAAGCTGAAACACGCCTTCACCTCATCCTACACGGCAACGGAATAACAAGGGGTGCCAAGCCTTGTTGCAAAGGAAGAGGTGAATGGCTTAGTATCCAAGGATCAAACATGCCATTTGGAGAAGCCTAGGTAGCTAAGGAACCATCTCATCAATATTGTCAGGACAACTTGGCAGCAACCAACCATCTATTTTCTTGGGTTTTTTGGCATTTTCTTCTGTTCCCTTCTCATTTGTTCCGGTCCTGTATTCTCTTGGTGAAGTGAAGGGTGCCCCTCTTAATTGTTTTTGTTGCTAGCAAGAGGGTAGAACAGCAAGAATCTCAGGTCCTTCTGCCAACCTTCCTAAACTATGATTGCCAATGCAATTTGCTGTCAGAAGATTGCAAACTTGAGCACCCCGTAGGGGAGTCAATGCAATCAGTCCAGAATCTGTAGTAGGTGAGCTTACGAAAAGGACAGTAAATATGTGCTTATCCGTCTTGGTAAAATTAAGGAAGGGCTTAATCAAGCTACTAAAGGGTTGCCACAGAGAAGAAGGAGTCAACCTATGCTCCAAAGCACCTGAAGAAGCAATGAGTAGAAGATCATTAAAGAGAGAAGCAACCTAGAAAAACAAAGGAGAAAAGTCCTGACAGTTAGAACAAATAATCAGTGGAATGACTTGCCTCCAGAAGTTGTGTCTGCTCCATAACTGGAGGTTTTTAAGAAGAGGTTGGGCAGTCAGTTATCTGAAATGATACAGGGTTGCAATGGTCTAGGGTTTCCTGCCTGAGCAGGGGTCCGACTAGAAGACCTCCAAGGTCCCTTCCAACTCTGTTATCCTGTTACTCCAAGTAGGGCCTTGACCTCTAGAGTTGCAAAAGGCAGCTCAGCCACCCATCCACCATCGCTCCTCTAAAAATACAGGAATCTGCCTTATCGCAAGTTAAACTCACACCCTTGTCCAGCTGGCAAAAAAAAAATTCTATGACTTCCATCAAAGGTTGCTCTTTCCATGTGGTCATTTGTCTCTCCGACTTCCTTCTTTTCTGTGAAGACCAACTGAAGACAGGAAAAGAGAAAAACGATGCGGGTTGGTGATGATCTCAAGAAGATCAGCACAAGCCATCACTCTCCTCTTAGCTCTCTTCACACTCACACATATTTCATGGATTCATGGTTGTTCAGACAGTCTCTTGTTGATTCTGGCTTCCCACAGCAGCTGGTGTGGGAAAGAATTAAGTGTGCCGAGGTTTTGAAAGAGACTTCAGATAGCCCAAAGATAGGTCTTCCTATCCATACTGTCAGGATTCCAATGATTGCCCTAATTAAATCATGAGCCTTGAGCCAAACTTCAAAAAAAAAATTCAAAAGATTTATTAGGAGCAACATGCCGGCATTAACCTAAATGACGCCAACTCTGGCATACGTAAATTATAGTCACCTGTGACCCTGTTTCCCTCCTCCCCCCTGGGAGTATCATAAATCAGATTCTCCAAAGAAGCACATTGACCAGGCTGGGTGTCATCAATTACATTCTCCAATAAAGGATTTTCCCAGAAGAAGATCCGGTAGCCTAGCTATAATCTTTTTAAGATAAGGGTGGAATGTACTTCTGGTTTTAAACTGTTGTATTGTTCCTTCAGATTTCCCTTCCCCTTGTTTATGGCAACTTGAAGACAGACAGGAATATTTTACAAGGTCTGCAGACATCAATGGTCCCTATTTCAATCTGGAGGTGCCGGGAAAGGAGTTTTCTGCTGATAACCGAGCTATGACTTCACAAACCATCACTCTTTTCATACTTTCTCAGGCAAGGAAAATGCATATTTGGGAGGAACTGGAAATCCTCAACATTTCCAACATGAGGACCCAAATAGTTGGGGGCAATATGCTGACTCTGTAAACCACTTAGAGAGGGCTGTAAAGTGCTATAAAGTGGTATATAAGTCTAAATGCTATTGCTATTTCTGCTGAGCCTTGGATGAAAGAGTGGACAGCAGTGGAAATAAAATCTAGTTCTCCGTAGCCAGAACTTTTGAGGGGTACTTTTTTTCTTCTTGTTTTTAAAATCTAACCTGTGCAAACCAGGGCTGCAGGAAAGATGAGTCAGCTTAGCTGGCAACACAAGGTAGATAATCCAAGTGGATTGAGGATCAGGTTGTGAACTGCATCAACAAAGCTTTGGAAGCAAGGGTAAGAAAGAGCATTAAAGAAAAGCTTCCAATGCTTTTTTTCTTTTGCAAGCTACAAGTAGAGAGAGTCGCCGTCGGGGAATTTCATTTCATTTACGGTCCTGGAAGAACAAAACAAAATCATGGAAATATTATAGGTTATCTTTACTTCCTGACTGAAAAATCATACAGCTATTCCGCAACTTAAAACAGTTCATTTAGTGATGGTTCAAAATTCAAAGTTACAATGGCATGGAAAAAAAGTGACTTAAGACCATTTTCCACACTCATAGCATCCCTGTGATCATGTGATCAAAATTCAGACTCGTACTTACGACCGTTGCTGTGTCCCAAAGCCATTGTGACTTTTTGATGAGCAAAATCAACCGGGAAGCCAGATTCACTAAACAACCCTGTCACTGACTTATCAACTGCGGTGATTCACTTAACCACAGTGGCAAGAAAGGTTGTAAAATGGGACAAAGTCTCACTTGATAACAGAAATGTTGGGCTCAATTGTGGTCATAAGTCAAGGGCTAACCTGTGTTTTCTCAACGGTCGTCTCTCTGGATTCACACATTCTAAACTCGAGTTAACGGAGTAACAGAGTTGGAAGGGACCTTGAAGGTCTTCTAGTTCAACTTTCTGCTCAGGCAGGACACCCTATACCATTCTGGACAAAGGACTGTCCAATCTCTTCTTGAACACCTCCATGATCCTGTTGAAAGAAATATCCATCTGGTTCAGTTCCAATCCGGGACAAAGGCACCAGAGACAAAATGGAGGCTGGAGGCTGATTGGAAAGATGGTTTAATGATGGACAGAACCACCACATATGTGGTTCTGGTAAGCTGCCCAGAACCCATGTGGTTCCACTTCATCAATAAACCATCTTTCCAATCAGCCTCCATGTTTCCAGTGTCTTTCTCCCAGCTTGGTTCTGTCCATCATTAAACCATCTTTCCAATCAGCCTCCATGTTTCCAGTGTCTCTCCCAGCTTGGTTCTGTCCATCATTAAACCATCTTTCCAATCAGCCTCCATGTTTCCAGTGTCTTTCTCCCAGCTTGGTTCTGTCCATCATTAAACCATCTTTCCAATCAGTCTCCATGTTTCCAGTGTCTTTCTCCCAGCTTGGTTCTGTCCATCATTAAACCATCTTTCCAATCAGCCTCCATGTTTCCAGTGTCTTTCTCCCAGCTTGGTTCTGTCCATCATTAGACCATCTTTCCAATCAGCCTCCATGTTTCCAGTGTCTTTCTCCCAGCTTGGTTCTGTCCATCATTAAACCATCTTTCCAATCAGCCTCCAGCCTCCATTTTGTCTCTGGTGCCTTTCTCCTGGCTTGGAACTGAACCAAATGGATATTTCTTCCAACAATCCAGTGTAATAAAACAGAGTTGATTTGTTCACGTGCTATGCTACTAATACCACCCTGTAAACTATATGATTATTTAAGATCATGGCTTGCTTTACCAACTTGCTGAGCTACCACACCAATTATCCAATCCCTCCTTTGGTTTTGGCCAAGAGTAACTCAGAATAACTCCACCTCAAAGGCAGTAGATGCTCTTCAGTGGGATCCAGAGCTCTGTAGGTCATCCTGAACCCTAGAAGAAGGACCTCAGAAGGGAAACTTCTCCCTACAAATATCTTTGTGGTCCTTGCTCCAGGACATCCCCTGGATGAGATTGGCAATCTGTGATGAACTGGTGGTATTCATGGTCATTGTTGAAGCCTCTCTTGTTATTACTTGCTGAGTTTGGAGTGGAACAACTAAAACCTCCTAGCTATCAGAAGCAGGAAGTCTGGGAGATTGGTGGAACTTAAACCTAATGGAGCAATTAGTCCAAAGCTACCTTCCTTTGAGGGCACTTTTGAAGTTAAGTTGAAGTCCTTCCTTTGATGAGATGATCCCACCCATTTTACAGTATCCCTCAGTCTGCCATTCCTTCATCTTTTTTTCCCCTCATTTTGTTCAAGTGCTGTTTTACTGCTTTCCCTCGCTCTGTTTCTCCCCACACCTTCTCCTCCCCATAAACACCTTGTTTAAATTGCTTTAATCTCCAAGTGCTCTTTCTATTGATCCCAAACACCGAAGCTGTCAATCAGCCTTTTCCCATTCGCGCTAGGGAGGACGAGGCCAGAAAGATTAAAACAACAAGCAAATGAGAATGTGGGACGGGAGTCCGGGGAAGGCAATCAGGGGAAGGAAAAACTCATTGGATTTTTCTTCCCCCCCAATTGGACTCAGATAGATCTCATGGAAGGGACCCTTAAGTAGATAACAAGTCCAACTTGGTTGTGTTAGCTGGAGGAGAGTCCCGACCAGCGATGGGATTCTACCAGTTTCCCTACCAGTTCCGTGATCGCGCACTTCGCACGTGCGCATGTGCACCTAATGCGCCCATGCACGCGCAGCTTTCCAAACACCAAAATCATTTCATTGAGGGCCGCATCAGGGTTGTGTTTGACCTTGTGGAGGGAACAGGGTGTGGCCAGCTCAATGTCACTTGTATCAGAGGCATCTGTGGTGGCCAGGTGCTAAGGCAGGACTTCCCTGAGACCTTCCCTCCCTCTTATTCTAATCTTCCTTCCTTCCTTCCTTTTTTTTCCTTTTCCTTCCCTCTCCATTCGCCTTTCTTCTTGCTTCCACTCTTTCCTTCTTTTTCCTTCCTTGATCTCTTCCCTTCTTTCTTTCTTTCTTTCTTTCTTTCTTTCTTTCTTTCTTTCTTTCTTTCTTTCTTTCTTTCTTTCTTTGTCTTTCCTCTTTCCCTTTCTCCTTTCCTGTCCCTTCTTGCATGCTCAAATGCCAAAGAGGAAATATTACTCCTTTTCTTTTGTTTTTAGATTGTTTTACTAGCCCTCTGCCAGCAAAAACAGAGCCCGGGGGGCCCCATGGGCCCCATTCTTGGCTGCAATGGCCTCCTGCAGCACTCTGCCAGAGAAAATGGGGCCTGTTTTTGCTGGCTGAGATGCCCCAGGCCAGTCCTTTGCTGTTTCCAGGGCAGCCTCATGGGCCAGATCTAATCACACTATGGGCCTTGAGTTTGACACCGCTGATTCAGATTATGTCAATCGGAACAAAGCTGGAAGGGCCCCTATTCAAGCAGGGGACCTGAAATGACTGAAATGTCACAGGGTTGGTTTCCTGCTGGAGCAGGGGTTGGACTAGAAGACCTCCAAGGTCCCTTCCAACTCTGTTATTCTGTTAAAAGGAAAAAAAAAAGAACAGTGGCATGTGAATGTGTTGGTTACGGAGGTCTCTCTATCTGGGGTTTCACTCGGATCTTCCAGTTGCTTTCTGGTGATTATTTGTTCTCTTTGCTAACTGGCAACATTTTCTGATGGAGAAGAACTTACACAAATCACATCTGGCGATGAGAAGTCCAGCGAAGAACAGATGGAAATTGGGAGGGGGGGAAAAAGGAGTGTTTTGCAGTCTTTGAATGAACATCTTCACAGCAGAATTATCACCCGTGAACATTGGACACAGCTTTCATCTATAAATGGAAGCCACTGATGCCCAAGGCTGCCAAATGTTTAATGGAAGGGAATCAGATATATCCATTTACAAGATGAGTCAAATCGTTGTGTTTCCAAAGCACCCATCGAGCATCCAAAAAAAAAAAGAAGTTATCTTTTGGTTTATGCTTTGTTTTGGGCCTGCGTTACATATTCCTTTATTAAATCCTGATTTACATTGGAAAGCGGTTTAATATTATTGATTCCCTTTGATGTGTGTGTCTGAATTGGCTCTGTATTTTTTTTTTTATCATTTCAGATAATCCACTTTTTGTTGCCATTTTTTCCCGTTTCCCATTAATGTCGTATCTTATTGGAGGAGGTGCGTGCATTTTGATATTGATCAGAAATGTTATTGCTTTCTCTGGATCTCTTCCATTGTTAAAAGTGAAGTTCACGTGGTCATTGTGTTACTGAAATTTCCTTAATAACAATTTAAGAAACAAACAGGGACTGGGAGGAGACTTATGGGGGAGAAAGAGGAGGAGGAAGAGGAGGAGGAATAATATGGGTGGGGGAAGAAGGGAAAGAAGAAGAGGAAGGTGGAGAGGGGGAAGGAGAAGGAGAAGGAAAAGGGGGAGTTGAAGGAGCAAAGGGAGAAGGTGAAAAAGTAAGAGAGGAGGAGGAGGAGAGGAAGATAATGAACAGAGAAGGAGAAGGACCTACATTTAGAAATGCTTACATCTGGCTAGATTTCATTGTTTCTATATTTTTTGATCTTTTAATTGTATTTTTGATATTGATCCATAACCTAAAACTAAATGAAAATGTGAGAAACCCAGTGGCTGTGCCGTCTTTTTGTATGACTTAATTAAACTATAAACAATGTTACTTTGATTAGACCGTCTGGTTTCCCCCCAGTTTGTGACTTGCAATTGACACTGATAACTCTAGTGAAACAATACATCAGGAACATGCAAATCACTGAAGGTGCTTCCCATTAAATTCCCATTATATTCAACCTCCATATAACCCGCATCAGCTCAGTGGCAAGGCTCCATCCTTTTTGCTTTTTTAAATGTGATGCTTATTTATTTTTTATTTATTTTTATTCATATTTATATCCCGCCCTTCTCCGGAGACTCAGGGCGGCTTACAATCTTTGGAGCACAACCCAATGTGCTCAGCAGTAGCCTTCCTTCCATTGTATATGCCTGCTTATTATTACTAAGCGGCCTTTTTACAAAGTCAGCTTATTGCCACCAACAATCTTGGGTCCTCACTTTACCTACCCCGAGAGGATGGAAGGCTGAGTCAACCTTGAGCCTGGTGGGATTCGAGCCTGCAATAATTGCAGGCAGCTGGAACTTAAGTGCTAGGCTATTAACAGCCTGCACCACCAAGGCCCTTATGCTTATTTATTTAAGGAACCCTATCGCTATGAAGGGGGAGAAGCTCCTTGGTGCATAAATCATAGTTATTTAATATATGTTTTTCTGATGCCTGCCATATGCATAGGTACCATTGGAGCCATCAAATGCATTTTAAAGTTTCTTACTCTTGGAATGGATGTGCAAGGTCTCCTGTCATTTTGCTGAAACTCCACACTCATAAATACTTCTGGGAAGGAGACAATATTGGCAACAAGAAACTATTTGAAGAGGAGGAGGAGGAGGAGGAAGAAGGAAGAAGAAGAAGAAGAAGAAGAAGAAGAAGAAGAAGAAGAAGAAGAAGAAGAAGAAGAAGAAGAGGAAGAAGAAGAAGCTTTTATCAAATGGATCAAAAATGATTAAAACAAGGAAAAAATGTTCAACACAACTTTCTTTTCAGAGCTGAAAAAAAAACCTGTTTTGGAATAGGAAGTACTCCTCTGGGTTCTTCTATTATTGGATGGAGCTCCAAAAGGACATCTGTTAAAGCAGATCTAATACACTGTTCCATTAACAGATGCCTAAGAGGAGAGGTGAAGAACTTGTAGACCTCCAGCTGTTGCTGAACTACCGGTACATCTCACATCTCCCCTAGTCCACTTACTCGGGGCTTAAAACTTCGAGTAAACCCAGAGAGCTGCCAGTACTTTCTCTCTCTCTCTCTCTCTCTCTCTCTCTCTCCCCCCCCCCTTCGGGAACCAAAGGCAGTGCAGAGAGAAAGAAATGGGAGTTGGCGAAGTGTCCAAAAAAAAAAAAAACCCCAAAACCATTCTCCAAAACTTTCTCATCCAGAGAGACCAACTCTCTGGAGCTTGCATTGCTTGGATATTAAAAAAAAGAGCCATCTGTGCCTCAAGCAATCTGGGTGGCCAAGATGAGCCAGTGAGTCATTACTAGATCATTAAACAGCAGCGGTAATGACTGCTGGTGTGACTCGCTGATTTTAGAGGTGAGCAGTCAAGGAGAAAGGAAAGAGAATGGAGATGAAGGATATGGAAGAGGTCTAATATCATTCTAATATTTCCCCGCCCTAATTCGTGCCTCTGAGCTGGAAAGGGGAGAACATTTCCAGATCCTTGGCAGTGGCTTTCTCGAGTCTTTTGCTGTTGCATCTAAAACTACTTGCTTTTTTTTATTTTTATTTTTTTTTTGGTCTCCTACACCTTGGCAATGAGACATGGCTGGCAGACAAAAGCTGGCAGGCGGACTATATTCATGAATCCCAGGTTGCTTTGCTAGTCCTAGCTCTGTCTCTTCTGCACAGCATGGAACGTTTGCTTTGCATTATTTAATAGGATCGTAGTAGTCTACAGCTGGAAAGGGCCACTCTTCGAGTCCAACTCCGATCAGGGTTGGAGTCCAACTCGAAGTGCTCAGGCGGATTTGTTGGCTAGCTTGACTTGTTGGATGTCAACACTCACTGGTTCTGCAGGTTCTCCATTTTGCCATCGAACGGTCTTGGAGAGTATAAGCTGAGATTCAGTTGGATTTTGCCTTCCTGTAAATCCATTGTTGTACACCTGCCCACTGAGATGACACTAAAGATCTTCTTGACCTTCTTTGGTGGGATGTGCTTATGTGTGCCATTTAAAGTCTTGAGATTTCAAAAGTTGGGATCCTCTACAAGAAAACTAGATATTAGAAGAGAAAGGTAATTGTTCTTCCTCCTCCCTCCTCCTCCTCCTCCTCCTCCTCCCAGTGACAGAAGTGCTAGTAATAGTGCTACTATTCCTTTCCTTCAATATTTTCCTCCTCCTCCTCCTCCTCCTCTTCTTCTTCTTCTTCTTCTTCTTCTTCTTCTTCTTCTTCTTCTTCTTCTTCTCTTCCTCCTCTTCTTCCTTCTTCCTTTCTTCTTCCTCTTCCTCCTCCTCTTCCTCCTCCCAGTGACTGCTCCTACTCTTCCTTCTTCTTCTTCTTCCTCCTCCTCCTCCTCCTCCTCCTCCTCCTCCTTCTTCTTCTTCTTCTTCTTCTTCTTCTTCTTCTTCCTCCTCCTCCTCTTCTTCTTCTTTTCTTCCTCTTCTTCTTCCTCTTCTTCCTCCTCCTCCTCCTCCTCCTCCTCCTCCTCCTCTCTTCCTCCTCCTCCTCCTCCTCTTTTTCTTCCTTCCTTCTTCATAGTCTTCTCTCATGTGTCATGCCTGTTAAATTTAATGTGACAGGAGCTAGTAACAGTGCTGCTATTTCTTTCCTTTGATATTTTCCACTCCAAGTTCCATTCCTTAGTCAAGATTTCCATCAAAGGATTCAAGAGGAGTATTTTATATACTCCTGCCCAATAATTTGAAAAAGATTGATTTATGAAATAGCTGCTTTCTTCTTGTTTTTATTTTTATTTTGAAAGGAATGTGAGAAGCAAACAGCAAAAGCTCTTCTGCATGGATCCAAGCGTTAAAAAAAAGTCCCAAGAAAGAAACACACTCAGAAATCTAACACAGATGCTTGGCAGAGTTTGACACACTCTAAATCTGGTAAAGAAAAGGTGGTCACTTCAGATTTGTTAATTATGATGCAACTTCTAATGCCTCTGACAGGTCCCAATTGCGGTAATACGCACCTGAAAAATGTTCCCATGCTTATTCCTGAGCTAAACTCTGGCATGAGGGTGAAGGAGGCGGCAGAGGGGATGAGTTGACATCTTAAAATTCTTTTTAGTGAAAGGAGCAAGCTGAAAGGTGACATTTAACACATGTTTGATTTGAAAATTGTTTGTAATCCTTGCACATCAAATGCCAGCCAGGAGAATGAGACGGGCAGGAAATAGGCAGTTGCACAACTTTACCGCAGAAATATCAGCTGTTGAAAACAGTACTGAGGAGAGGTGTCATTAGCACTGCAAAAAGTGGGAGGGGAAAAAAAACACAGGAAAATGTATGAATTGCAAGGGCCAGGCTGTGGCATAGCATAAGCCTTCACTGCCCATCGCTCAAAATGTTTATGGTGCTATTGCTTAAAGATGCAGCTAACAGTTTGTATGAAGAAGGTTCCAGATTTAAATCTCAGCATCCCAACTCATAAAACTCACACAGCATAGAACAACCCCAAGACGTGGGGAAAGATTGGAAGAGGTTGAGAGACCCGGCCTATAGAATTGGACATGACTGAATGAAAGGCTGCCACAAAGAAGAGGGGGTCAACTTATTGTCCAAAGCACCTTGAAGGTAAGTCAAGAAGCAATGAATGGAAACTGATCAAGGAGAGAAGCAACCTTGAGTTGAGGAGAAACTTCCTAACTGTGAGGAGAATTAACCAGTGGAACAACTTTGCCTTTAGACGTTGTGGGGGCTTCATCCCTGGAGGCTTTTAAGAAGAGATTGGACAGCCATTTTTCCAGAATGGTATAGGGTCTCCTGCTTGAGCAGGGGGTTGGACTAGAAGACCTCCAAGGTCCCTTCCACTTCATTCCCATTGATTTATTCCCCAACTCAAAGACACAAATGGGACAACTCACGACCAACTGGCTGCAGCCGAGTTACCACTGCCAACTCGCCACAGGACAACTGGCCCCAGGACAATTCAACAATTACATTATTTAAAATAATTTTTAAAATATTTAATTTTTTGTCCTTTACATTTCATTTTGTCCCTCCTTTCCTTAATTATTCTATTCAACCATTTATTCAATGTAATGGAACTCTTGTCCCACGGAGAGTTGTCCATGGTGAATTGTTCCATGACGAGTTGCTCATGGCAAGTTGGCCATGGTGAGTTATCCTTGGAGAAGTGAGATTTGTCAGGAAAAAAAGCTTGGAAGTTCCAGGTGAATGGAAAAAAATAATCTGGAGAGGACTTCTATCTTCTCCTCTGCGATCAAAGCTTCCCATCCTGGCCTGTCGAGATGCATGAATTGCTTCAGCCTTGCCAAATCTCTTGGTTAGATCATAATTGCGCTGACTACAATTATAGCCTCTCTGTTAATATCTGACCTGCAAAGAGCCAAACATTTCCCTTCTCTTCTGAAATCCCCACTTACCTCACCTTTCTAAATGTTGAATTATTTTTACACTTGATTGTCCTTTGGATTCTCCGACCTTTAAAAATCAAACCTGGTTGAATTTTAATCAATTTATATCTCTTTCACACCCTCTACTCCCTTCCACCCCAAATGGAAATGTCAGACTTCTGGTACCGAATTACTCAGGGCCGGATGATGTGATGACGGCGTTAAAGTTCAACTTCTGAAGTCACCAAGGCACAGGGTTGCCGCTTGCGTTAAACAGAGGTAATTTGTGAGCTATGAAAATGAGATACCTCGTGGCAAAACAGATATTTTCAGTAGGCTTCAGAGACTCGTCTCTGGGACCTCCTGTCCATTTCATCCCAGGACTTCTGGCCTCATTAAAATCTTGTCTCCAGGATTTGTAATGACTGGAAAAGAAATAACTGTAAAGGCTATCAAAGATGACAGTTTGCTTCAAATATAATGAAGTGAAGAACAGGAGTAGAAGAGAATACACGGTGGTTCAGGGTTGGCTTTTGGAATTCTTAATGCTCTCTGAGCTGGGTTGGTTGCTTGCAGATGTTTCATTACCCAACTCGGTAACATCATCAGTGCTCAGAAGAAGAAGAAGAAGAAGAAGAAGAAGAAGACAGTGAGATCTTTGGTGCTCTATTAAGCTTGGCTCTTTGCTTGCAAACATTTCATTACCAGACTAGGTAACATCATCAGCACAAGTAGGTGTGGGGTTTTCTCCCTGCTTATGTGCAGCAATTTTCCCTCCCAATGTTGTTAGAGGTATGAATTTCTCCTTGGTGGTTCCTTGATTCAAGACAAGGTAGTTCCTCAGCGATTTGAAGGTTCTTTTTCAGTTTTTTGTTTTGCAGCTGCATCCATTTGTAGACTCCAAAATGAAATGAAAAAGTGTCCCACTGCCAAGAATGGCCAGAAGTATGAGCTGCAAGACTATAAAATGGGAAGGGACAGTTTTAAAAGACTGCCTTGAAGGAGAAAAACAATCAATTCTACAAAGGCGAAAAGAAAAAAAAAAGGCCATGTAAGGTTCTTGTTAAAAGAAAATGGCTTGTCTAAAAAGATGCTTTAAGAGTTGTGATTGCCCTCATAATTTACCAAAGGTAGATTGATGTTTGCTAAGGAAAAAGAAACCAGCGAAGAAGGCCAGCAGGGAAGAAATGGTGAATTACTTGCAGGGAGTCCTCACTTAGGATGTGCAATCAAAGGAATCAAAACGTATTAGAATGGTTGCAAGAATTGGTGAAAAGAAGGACTAGGGGAGACAGGAGAGCAGTCTTCCAATATTTGAGGGGCTGCCCCAAAGAAGAGGGAGTCAAGCTATTCTCCAAAGCACCAGGAGGCAGGACAAGAAGCAATGGATGGAAACTCATCAAAGAGAGAGCTAAAGAGGAATTTCCTGACAGTGAGAACAAGTGGAACAGCTTTGCCTTCAGAAGTTGTGGGTGATCCATCACTGGAGGTTTTTAAGAAGAGATTGGGCAACCATTTGTCTGAAATGGTTAGACTAGAAGCCTTCCAAGGGCCCTTCCAAGTCTATTATTCAGTTAAGGATTGAAGCACCATCAGAGCTGGACTTTGGAGGATCCGCCTGGGGTCTCCTTCTGCAGAAGATAAGGGCTCTCAAGCACCATATATTCCAGGAAGTCAAATAATGTCCATTAAGCTCTGGAGAACTTAAGAAAGGACTGCCAAATGGTTATATCCGGATCCTGGCGCTGCCCAGCACCTGGTGATGGGGCCAAGTTGCTAACATTGCAATAATCTATCAGAGTTTGTTGCAGAAAATCAAATCCAGAAAGCACACACAGATAACTGATTCAGCAGGATTCATTAACTTCTTTATATACATAATAACACATGAAGTGAATTTACAATACCAATAGCAGATTCTTCCAACACGGTAGCAGTTGCAGGCAAAACAGAAGCAAAGGAGAGAACAGCAGAGAACAGCTTCAGTTCTGATTCAGAGTTGCAGGCTAGTTTGCAGCTACAGAGCTCAGAGCTTAATACAGAGCCACACCCAGCCTCCTTCCAGTTTCAGTTTCTAAACAGTCCTCATTGGCTGACTTTGTTACCATGCCTCTGCCAGTTCATGAATATTCTGACATAATCAAACAAATTGACCAACTGAGAAGCTAGAAGGAGTTGACTTCTCCATAATCTTTTCACCTGGACATTCCAGGCTCCTTTCCTGGAAACTAGGATGTTGAAACCAGAATGTGACCAGCATTCATAGTTTAACTGAGCACGTGGCACAACTTGGGCTACAAGGGAAGTCTGAAAACACCCTTTGGAAGGAAAAAGTGGCAACAGCCCCAGTCATCTCCAGAAGTCAACACAACTCAAAAGATGACTTGGTGTTTATGATCCCTTCTCCTTCGGCCTGATTGGAGAAAGAGGAATATTTGGAACCAGAAGGCCAAATTTTGTAAAGGAATAACAAGAAGAAAGAAAGAATTTCCCATTTCTGACTTAATCAGGCACTTCTTTGGGAGAATATGGTGATTTCTAGAAGCTAGTTTAGAAACAAATTCCTGATTATTGTCTTAGCTATAAATGTTAGAGGGACATGGTGGCTCAGCAGCTAAGACACTGAGCTTGTCAATCAGAAAGATCAGCAGTTCGGCGGTTCGAATCCCTAGCGCCACGTCAAGGAGTGAGCTCCCGTTCCTTCTCCCAGCTTTTGCCAACCTAGCAGTTCGAAAGCATGCAAAAATGAAAATAGGAGCCACTTTGGTGGGAAGGTAATGGTTTTCTGTGCACCTTCAGCATTTAGTCATGCTGGCCACATGACCATGGAGACATCTTCGGACAGCGCTGGCTTGTCGGCTTTGAAACAAAGATCCGGAAACAACTAGCACGTATGTGTGAGGGGAACTGTTACCTTTAGCTTTACAAATGTTGGCTTTTGTGGGCTATGGGGGGAAAAAAACCTTCTCATTTGAGCAAACTATCTCTGCTAGCTTGCTGAGTTGCCATGACGACATTGCTGCCTTTATAACCATAAAACCACAGGAGTAAAGTCCAACATGACTCCATCCTCTTTGTCTACCAAACCACCTTCTCTCATCTGCTGCACTGAAGACTCATTCACCTGATCCTGAACTCCACTCTAAGCTCACGTCGACAGCCATTTCTGAAAAGAAGCTGCCTGTTGCCAAACCAACATCTGGACTTGCTGAAATCTCATCAAATAAATTAGTTTGTCTTTAATTAAACCCACATTTATCCAGCTCCTGTCGTATTAAATGTAACAGGTGTGACACATGAGAGAAGAGTATGATGAAGGAAAGGAAGGAAGAAGGAAGGAAGGAAGGAAGGAAGGAAGGAAGGAAGGAAGGAAGGAAGGAAGGAAGGGGAGGAGGAAGAGAGAATTTCTGATGCCAACAATTCACAAATCCTGCCATATGCATAGGTACCATTGGAGTCATCAAATGCATTTTAAAGTTTCTAACTCTTGGAATGGATATTGTTTTAATAGCATTGTTCATTATTGTAATTTTAATTGTTTTAATGTGTTAGACTTGTCTTTATTTAATATATATATATTTTTTTTTTTAAACAAATTTTATTCAATTTTTAACAATTTTTTAAAACAGCTCTTTTCAGTAGACAGCATGTCGAGTCATCACTTTTACATGCAAATGTGACAGTAGATCTATATTCATTTTAAACATTTAACTTCACTTTATTCCATTTTAGCGGACAAAGGGTCAAAGAAATTAATCTAATCTCAAATCTTAATCTCAATCTGTATAGCCCCCAGTTCATTTCAAGTTAATTGCAAATATACATATATATTTTAAAACTTCATGTATAAATCTTACAAATAACAATATATTTGCCCATCATATTAAAGATAAAGTTCATCCATGTCTATCCTTTAATTATCTTCACATTGTTAATACTTTCGTTAATCATTTACAGAATTCTTTTGTCCGTCCAGATTTGCCCTTTCATCACCTATTCTCTCCATAATTCTAAATCCATACCCATGTTAACACTAAAAGAATGAAAAAAAAGACTTGCTTTTACTACTTCGAGAGTGACACCTCAGTGGTTAATATATAGTAACATAATCATAATCCTTCCCTTTAAAGCGAAAGATAGAAAAAGAAAAAGAAAATGGAAAAAGCTCCCTTACAATATATCTCTAATCGGTTGGGTTCTGCAACATATCCCCCTAAAATTTATTTATAGTTCCAAAATAATAATAAAAATAACTAATCTTGGTTATTGACAAATCTCATTTTAGGCATTTTCTAAAATCATTTCAATCAATTCAATTCATCTAATCATCATTTAGCTTTCTTTGTAGATAAGAAATGAAAAATGTGACCTTTTACCAGTAAAATTGTGTCAGTAACCCTATTGTTTTACACTTTTATAATTACAATATATTCTTATTACCATTTCTTCATGAGACCCCCTTTTAAATACGCTAGCCATTGTCTCTGTGCAAACAAGTTTCTTTTATTATGTAATTCCCATGTCTCTCTATCTTTTGTTCTTGTTTCTTGTTCCTTCTCTCTCTTTTGTCCCATATCCCTTCTCTATCCAGTTTGATCCCTCTCTCTCTTTACCTTTGCACTCTATCCTTCCCTGGACCTTTATACTAATTTCATAAATGTTCCCTTTTTAATTACCTTCTTAAGTTTCATTTTTAACCATCCTCCTTTCCCTTTTTATTTGTATTAATCTTTGTGTTAATTGTCTTCTTAAAATGGAAACTTTCGCTTGTGCTGGCTCATTTACTCCTCCCTATTCATCCTGCTCTCTCACCTTCTTCTATCCAGTTTGGATCCTCTCTCTCTCTTTACC
>CM019157.1:3479612-3527943 GCA_009733165.1 Naja naja
CATAGTTATTTAATATATGTTTTTCTGATGCCTGCCATATGCATAGGTACCATTGGAGCCATCAAATGCATTTTAAAGTTTCTTACTCTTGGAATGGATGTGCAAGGTCTCCTGTCATTTTGCTGAAACTCCACACTCATAAATACTTCTGGGAAGGAGACAATATTGGCAACAAGAAACTATTTGAAGAGAGGAGGAGGAGGAGGAAGAGGAAGAAGAAGAAGAAGAAGAAGAAGAAGAAGAAGAAGAAGAAGAAGAAGAAGAAGAAGAAGAAGAAGAAGAAGAAGAAGCTTTTATCAAATGGATCAAAAATGATTAAAACAAGGAAAAAATGTTCAACACAACTTTCTTTTCAGAGCTGAAAAAAAAACCTGTTTTGGAATAGGAAGTACTCCTCTGGGTTCTTCTATTATTGGATGGAGCTCCAAAAGGACATCTGTTAAAGCAGATCTAATACACTGTTCCATTAACAGATGCCTAAGAGGAGGTGAAGAACTTGTAGACCTCCAGCTGTTGCTGAACTACCGGTACATCTCACATCTCCCCTAGTCCACTTACTCGGGGCTTAAAACTTTGAGTAAACCCAGAGAGCTGCCAGTACTTGCTCGCTCTCTCTCTCTCTCTCTCTCTCTCTCTCTCTCCTTCAGGAACCAAAGGCAGTGCAGAGAGAAAGAAATGGGAGTTGGCGAAGTGTCAAAAAACCCCAAAACCATTCTCCAAAACTTTCTCATCCAGAGAGACCAACTCTCTGGAGCTTGCATTCTTGGATATTAAAAAGAGCCATCTGTGCCTCAAGCAATCTGGGTGGCCAAGATGAGCCAGTGAGTCATTACTAGATCATTAAACAGCAGCGGTAATGACTGCTGGTGTGACTCGCTGATTTTAGAGGTGAGCAGTCAAGGAGAAAGGAAGAGAATGGAGATGAAGGATATGGAAGAGGTCTAATATCATTCTAATATTTCCCCCCCTAATTCGTGCCTCTGAGCTGGAAAGGGAGAACATTTCCAGATCCTTGGCAGTGGCTTTCTCGAGTCTTTTGCTGTTGCATCTAAAACTACTTGCTTTTTTTTTATTTTTTTTATTTTTTGGTCTCCTACACCTTGGCAATGAGACATGGCTGGCAGACAAAAGCTGGCAGGCGGACTATATTCATGAATCCCAGGTTGCTTTGCTAGTCCTAGCTCTGTCTCTTCTGCACAGCATGGAACGTTTGCTTTGCATTATTTAATAGGATCGTAGTAGTCTACAGCTGGAAAGGGCCACTCTTGAGTCCAACTCCGATCAGGGTTGGAGTCCAACTTCGAGTGCTCAGGCGGTTGTTGGCTAGCTTGACTTGTTGGATGTCAACACTCACTGGTTCTGCAGGTTCTCCATTTTGCCATCGAACGGTCTTGGAGAGTATAAGCTGAGATTCAGTTGGATTTTGCCTTCCTGTAAATCCATTGTTGTACACCTGCCCACTGAGATGACACTAAAGATCTTCTTGACCTTCTTTGGTGGGATGTGTTTATGTGTGCCATTTAAAGTCTTGAGATTTCAAAAGTTGGGATCCTCTACAAGAAAACTAGATATTAGAAGAGAAAGGTAATTGTTCTTCCTCCTCCCTCTTCCTCCTCCTCCTCCTCCTCCCAGTGACAGAAGTGCTAGTAATAGTGCTACTATTCCTTTCCTTCAATATTTTCCTCCTCCTCCTCCTCCTCCTCCTCCTCCTCCTCCTCTTCTTCTTCTTCTTCTTCTTCTTCTTCTTCTTCTTCTTCTTCTTCTTCTTCTCTTCCTCCTCTTCTTCCCTTCCTTTTCTTCTTCCTCTTCCTCCTCCTCTTCCTCCTCCCAGTGACAGAAGTGCTAGTAATAGTGCTACTATTCCTTTCCTTCAATATTTTCCTCCTCCTCCTCCTCCTCCTCCTCCTCCTCCTCCTCCTCTTCTTCTTCTTCTTCTTCTTCTTCTTCTTCTTCTTCTTCTCTTCCTCCTCCTCTTCCTTCTTCCTCTTCTTCTTCCTCTTCCTCCTCCTCCTCTCTTCTTCTTCTTCTTCTTCCTCCTCCTCCTCCTCCTCCTCCTCCTCCTCCTCCTCTTTTCTTCCCTTCCTTCTTCATAGTCTTCTCTCATGTGTCATGCCTGTTAAATTTAATGTGACAGGAGCTAGTAACAGTGCTGCTATTTCTTTCCTTTGATATTTTCCACTCCAAGTTCCATTCCTTAGTCAAGATTTCCATCAAAAGGATTCAAGAGGAGTATTTTTATATACTCCTGCCCAATAATTTGAAAAAGATTGATTTATGAAATAGCTGCTTTCTTGTTGTTTTTATTTTTATTTTGAAAGGAATGTGAGAAGCAAACAGCAAAAGCTCTTCTGCATGGATCCAAGCGTTAAAAAAAAAAAAGTCCCAAGAAAGAAACACACTCAGAAATCTAACACAGATGCTTGGCAGAGTTTGACACACTCTAAATCTGGTAAAGAAAAGGTGGTCACTTCAGATTTGTTAATTATGATGCAACTTCTAATGCCTCTGACAGGTCCCAATTGCGGTATACGCACCTGAAAAATGTTCCCATGCTTATTCCTGAGCTAAACTCTGGCATGAGGGTGAAGGAGGCGGCAGAGGATGAGTTGACATCTTAAAATTCTTTTAGTGAAAGGAGCAAGCTGAAGGTGACATTTAACACATGTTTGATTTGAAAATTGTTTGTAATCCTTGCACATCAAATGCCAGCCAGGAGAATGAGACGGGCAGGAAATAGGCAGTTGCACAACTTTACCGCAGAAATATCAGCTGTTGAAAACAGTACTGAGGAGAGGTGTCATTAGCACTGCAAAAGTGGGAGGGAAAAAAACACAGGAAAATGTATGAATTGCAAAGGGCCAGGCTGTGGCATAGCATAAGCCTTCACTGCCCATCGCTCAAAATGTTTATGGTGCTATTGCTTAAAGATGCAGCTAACAGTTTGTATGAAGAAGGTTCAGATTTAAATCTCAGCATCCCAACTCATAAAACTCACACAGCATAGAACAACCCCAAGGCGTGGGGAAAGATTGGAAGAGGTTGAGAGACCCGCCTATAGAATTGGACATGACTGAATGAAAGGCTGCCACAAAGAAGAGGGGTCAACTTATTGTCCAAAGCACCTTGAAGGTAAGTCAAGAAGCAATGAATGGAAACTGATCAAGGAGAGAAGCAACCTTGAGTTGAGGAGAAACTTCCTAACTGTGAGGAGAATTAACCAGTGGAACAGCTTTGCCTTTAGACGTTGTGGGAGCTTCATCCCTGGAGGCTTTTAAGAAGAGATTGGACAGCCATTTTTCCAGAATGGTATAGGGTCTCCTGCTTGAGCAGGGGGTTGGACTAGAAGACCTCCAAGGTCCCTTCCACTTCATTCCCATTGATTTATTCCCCAACTCAAAGACACAAATGGGACAACTCGCGACCAACTGGCTGCAGCCGAGTTACCACTGCCAACTCGCCACAGGACAACTGGCGCCAGGACAATTCAACAATTACATTATTTAAAATAATTTTTAAAATATTTAATTTTTGTCCTTTACATTTCATTTGTCCCTCCTTTCATTATTCTATTTAACATTTATTCAATGTAATGGAACTCTTGTCCCACTGGAGTTTGTATGATTTGTTCCATGGCGTTGGCGGTGAGGTTATGGAGGTGAGTTTGTTGGAAAAAGCTTGGAAGTTCCAGGTGAATGGAAAAAAATAATCTGGAGGGACTTCTATCTTCTCCTCTGCGATCAAAGCTTCCCATCCTGGCCTGTCGAGATGCATGAATTGCTTCAGCCTTGCCAAATCTCTTGGTTAGATCATAATTGCGCTGACTACAATTATAGCCTCTCTGTTAATATCTGACCTGCAAAGAGCCAAACATTTCCCTTCTCTTCTGAAATCCCCACTTACCTCACCTTTCTAAATGTTGAATTATTTTTACACTTGATTGTCCTTTGGATTCTCCGACCTTTAAAAATCAAACCTGGTTGAATTTTAATCAATTTATATCTCTTTCACACCCTCTACTCCCTTCCACCCCAAATGGAAATGTCAGACTTCTGGTACCCGAATTACTCAGGGCGGATGATGTGATGGCGTTAAAGTTCAACTTCTGAAGTCACCAAGGCACAGGGTTGCCGCTTGCGTTAAACAGAGGTAATTTGTGAGCTATGAAAATGAGATACCTCGTGGCAAAACAGATATTTTCAGTAGGCTTCAGAGACTGTCTCTGGGACCTCCTGTCCATTTCATCCCAGGACTTCTGGCCTCATTAAAATCTTGTCTCCAGGATTTGTAATGACTGGAAAAGAAATAACTGTAAAGGCTATCAAAGATGACAGTTTGCTTCAAATATAATGAAGAACAGGAGTAGAAGAGAATACACATGGTTCAGGGTTGGCGGTCAATGCTCTGAGCTGGGTTGGTTGCAGATGTTTCATTAAACTTAACATCATCAGAGAGAAGGAGAGGATCTTTGGATGCGTCTTCAAGGAACAAATGACTTTATCATCGGTGTGGGTTTCTCTGCTTATGTGCAGCAATTTTCCCTCCCAATGTTGTTAGAGGTATGAATTTCTCCTTGGTGGTTCCTTGATTCAAGACAAGGTAGTTCCTCAGCGATTTGAAGGTTCTTTTTCAGTTTTTTGTTTTGCAGCTGCATCCATTTGTAGACTCCAAAATGAAATGAAAAAGTGTCCCACTGCCAAGAATGGCCAGAAGTATGAGCTGCAAGACTATAAAAATGGGAAGGGGACAGTTTTTAAAAGACTGCCTTGAAGGAGAAAAACAATCAATTCTACAAAGGCAAAAAGAAAAAAAAAGGCCATGTAAGGTTCTTGTTAAAAGAAAATGGCTTGTCTAAAAAGATGCTTTAAGAGTTGTGATTGCCCCCATAATTTACCAAAGGTAGATTGATGTTTGCTAAGGAAAAAGAAACCAGCGAAGAAGGCCAGCAGGGAAGAAATGGTGAATTACTTGCAGGGAGTCCTCACTTAGGATGTGCAATCAAAGGAATCAAACCGTATTAGAATGGTTTCAAGAATTGGTGAAAAGAAGGACTAGGGGACAGGAGAGCAGTCTTCCAATATTTGAGGGCTGCCCCAAAGAAGAGTCAAGCTATTCTCCAAAGCAGGAGGCAGGACAAGAAGCAATGGATGGAAACTCATCAAAGAGAGAGCTAAAGAGGAATTTCCTGACAGTGAGAACAAGTGGAACAGCTTTGCCTTCAGAAGTTGTGGGTGATCCATCACTGGAGGTTTTAAGAAGAGATTGGGCAACCATTTGTCTGAAATGGTTAGACTAGAAGCCTTCAAGGGCCCTTCCAAGTCTATTATTCAGTTAAGGATTGAAGCACCATCAGAGCTGGACTTTGGAGGATCCGCCTGGGGTCTCCTTCTGCAGAAGATAAGGGCTCTCAAGCACCATATATTTCAGGAAGTCAAATAATGTCCATTAAGCTCTGGAGAACTTAAGAAAGGACTGCCAAATGGTTATATCCGGATCCTGGCTGCCCAGCACCTGGTGATGGGGCCAAGTTGCTAACATTGCAATAATCTATCAGAGTTTGTTGCAGAAAATCAAATCCAGAAAGCACACACAGATAACTGATTCAGCAGGATTCATTAACTTCTTTATATACATAATAACACATGAAGTGAATTTACAATACCAATAGCAGATTCTTCCAACACGGTAGCAGTTGCAGGCAAAACAGAAGCAAAGGAGAGAACAGCAGAGAACAGCTTCAGTTCTGATTCAGAGTTGCAGGCTAGTTTGCAGCTACAGAGCTCAGAGCTTAATACAGAGCCACACCCAGCCTCCTTCCAGTTTCAGTTTCTAAACAGTCCTCATTGGCTGACTTTGTTACCATGCCTCTGCCAGTTCATGAATATTCTGACATAATCAAACAAATTGACCAACTGAGAAGCTAGAAGGAGTTGACTTCTCCATAATCTTTTCACCTGGACATTCCAGGCTCCTTTCCTGGAAACTAGGATGTTGAAACCAGAATGTGACCAGCATTCATAGTTTAACTGAGCACGTGGCACAACTTGGGCTACAAGGAAGTCTGAAAACACCCTTTGGAAGGAAAAGTGGCAGCCCCCAGTCATCTCCAGAAGTCAACACAACTCAAAAGATGACTTGGTGTTTATGATCCCTTCTCCTTGGCCTGATTGGAGAAAGAGGAATATTTGGAACCAGAAGGCCAAATTTTGTAAAGGAATAACAAGAAGAAAGAAAGAATTTCCCATTTCTGACTTAATCAGGCACTTCTTTGGGAGAATATGGTGATTTCTAGAAGCTAGTTTAGAAACAAATTCCTGATTATTGTCTTAGCTATAAATGTTAGAGGGACATGGTGGCTCAGCAGCTAAGACACTGAGCTTGTCAATCAGAAAGATCAGCAGTTCGGTTCGAATCCCTAAGCGCCCGTCAAGGAGTGAGCTCCCGTTCCTTCTCCCAGCTTTTGCCAACCTAGCAGTTCGAAAGCATGCAAAAAAATGAAAAATAGGAGCCACTTTGGTGGGAAGGTAATGGTTTTCTGTGCACCTTCAGCATTTAGTCATGCTGGTCACATGACCATGGAGACATCTTCGGACAGCGCTGGCTTGTCGGCTTTGAAACAAAGATCCAGAAACAACTAGCACGTATGTGTGAGGGGAACTGTTACCTTTAGCTTTACAAATGTTGGCTTTTGTGGGCTATGGGGGAAAAAAAACCTTCTCATTTGAGCAAACTATCTCTGCTAGCTTGCTGAGTTGCCATGACGACACTGCTGCCTTTATAACCATAAAACCACAGGAGTAAAGTCCAACATGACTCCATCCTCTTTGTCTACCAAACCACCTTCTCTCATCTGCTGCACTGAAGACTCATTCACCTGATCCTGAACTCCACTCTAAGCTCACGTCAACAGCCATTTCTGAAAAGAAGAAGCTGCCTGTTGCCAAACCAACATCTGGACTTGCTGAAATCTCATCAAATAAATTAGTTTGTCTTTAATTAAACCCACATTTATCCAGCTCCTGTCGTATTAAATGTAACAGGTGTGACACATGAGAGAAGAGTATGAGGAAGGAAAGGAAGGAAGAAGGAAGGAAGGAAGGAAGGAAGGAAGGGGAGGAGGAAGAAGAGGAGGAGAATTTCTGATGCCAACAATTCACAAATCCTGCCATATGCATAGGTACCATTGGAGTCATCAAATGCATTTTAAAGTTTCTAACTCTTGGAATGGATATTGTTTTAATAGCATTGTTCATTATTGTAATTTTTTAATAATGTTTCTTGTAATTTAGACTTGTCTTTATTTAATATATAATATGCAAGTTCTTTCGTTTTACTGAAAATATTGGCAACAAGGAACTATTTAAAGGAGGAGGAGGAGGAGGAGGAGGAGGAGGAGGAGGAAGAAGAAGAAGAAGAAGAAGAAGAAGAAGAAGAAGAAGAGGAAGAGGAAGAGGAAGAGGAAAAGGAAGAAGAAGAAGAAGAAGAAGAAGAAGAAGAAGAAGAAGAAGAAGAAGAAGAAGAAGAAGAAGTTGTTCCAGTTTCTATCAAATCGATCAAGAATGATTAAATCAAGGAAAAAATATTCAGCACAACTTTCTTTTCAGAGCTGAAAAGTTTTGGAATAGGAAGTATTCCTCTGGGTTCTTCTATTATTGGATGGAGCTCCAAAAGGACATCTGTTAAAGCAGATTTAATACACTGTTCCATTAACACATGCCTAAGAGCAGAGGTGAAGAACTTGTAGACCTCCAGCTGTTGCTGACCTACCAATACATCTGACATTTCTCCCAGCCCTCTTGCTCAGGAAATGACGACTGTGGAGTTCTCGGTGCTCTCTGAGCTTGGTTGTTTGCTTGCAGATGTTTCATTACCCGACTAGGTAACATCATCAGCTGAGTAGGTGTGGGGTTTTCTCCCTGTTGAAGAAGAGTAGATGATGTTAAAGAAGTCTCCTTGGAGTCCTGATGATCTCATGGACAGTTCTCTGGAAGCATTTAAAAAAAATTTTTTTTATTTATTTATTTTGAAAGAAGAGATTTGTCAGTTTCCTCCTTGAGGTACTCCAGCTTAGCTTACACTTTGCAAACTAGTTTATAAGCTTAAAAGCTTAGCTTATAACTCTGGCAAGAAGATCTAAACCAGCCTTCGATGACATCACTCTCTTGCCCAACTTTACAGTGATGTTCTTCTCTCTACTTCCCTGCCTCCTTTCTCTCTTTCTTTCCTTCCTTCCTTCCTTCCTTCCCTGTCTCTCTTCTGTTCTCCACTTGGATAGCACCGATCCCATTTGTGTTCAGCAGCTACCCAGGATCTTGCTGTCTTCAAAGCAAACAAAACTCAACCAGAAGCAGCAGACTCTGCAGAACTCTTTGGCTGCAGAGCCATCCCTGCAGAGATAACAAGCTGGTCGTTCTTATTTATTTCACACATATTCCCAAATATTGGCTGACTGCAAGAAGAACTTCTTGGCAGATTCTGTGACTGAATTTCTAGGGAGAGCAAAGCAGGAAAAAAAAGCCATTAAGCCACTGGCTTATTTAATGTCTGGAAGGGCTGTGCAATCCATCCAAAGCTCCTGGTTCAATTTTCGTATCGTCCCCCGGATTTCTTTACTGCTGAAACCTCAGCTCTTCTGCCAGCAGATGGCATACAAGGTGGCTGTCAGGAGATAACAAACATTCAATGGAAGCACCACTTGGAAACATAACTTTAAAATGTAACTGAAAAAGAAGAGAGAAATGCAACCAACAAACCGAGACTTGGGATATCTCCCTTTTGGAAGCAAGCAAAACACCTCTATGACCAAGGTCTATTTTTCGTGGAAAGTCTAAAAAAAGAAGTTAGAGGAATCTTCCTTACTCGGCTTCAGTTGGAATTCGCTTACCCTCCCTGCTACACCTGGATGGAAACTGATCAAGGAGAGTTTCAACCTAGAAATAAGGAGGATTTTTCTGACCGTGAGAACAATCAACCAATGGAACAGCTTGTGGGAGCTTCATCACTGGAGGCTTTCAAGAGGAGACTGGACTGCCATCTGTCAGAAATGGTGTAGGTACGCTCTCCTGCTTGGGTGGCTGGGGGGGTTGGACTAAATGACCTATAAGGTCCCTTCCAACTGTGTTAAACTGTTTACAACCTACTTGCTAGACACTTCAGGGTCTCTTGAATCAGACCCTGCCTCCCTTCAGGCAAGATGAAGGGACTTTTAGATTTGAAGGAACATGTCCTTTTTCAGTTTCCCTTGACCACAAATACTGTTCAGAGAAGACAGGAGATTTTTCTTCCCTTGGGTGCCAAGGGCAGCTCACCAAAAAAAAAGCTGGTGAAAACCATTGAGTTCAACCGAAGCATTCCATCTGGAGAGATACTATCAGTATTTATCAAGGTAGGCATCTACTTCTCTCTTTCCGGACTGTCTGTTCTTGGTAGGAGACAGCAGGTTGAGCTGGAAGGTGGGGTTAAACCATGTCATCAGTTTGGAATCATTGGGAAGCCACAAGAGACCAAAGTCCAGCTCCCTGTGAATTCCCTTCGTTGTTATCTAGTGCCAATTTAGCTTTAACTGTTAGTTGACCAGATTCTAGGGTATAATAAGTAGAAATAATAAAGTCTTCAATGTTTTGAACTTACTGAATGTTCTTTGTTCTTTGTGCCTGACAATTCTGTCACATCTTTCTACTGCCTTGCTCCTGACCTTCTTTTTAAATGGAAATAGCAAAATGGGGGCTTTGAATCTTCAGAATGCAAGGGAGATATTCTACCAAGGGAACACAGTCTTTCTCTGTGACAAGAAGACCAGATGTCTATGGAGAGTCTCAATCATCCAGGTCATGGTTGTCCAAAAGATGCTTTTTCAAGAGGCAACTGGGCTTTCTTTGTTTTTCCTTGAAGATGTTTTGCTTCTCATCCAAGAAGCTTCTTCAGTTCATATAAATCCTTCTGTTTCCCACCATTCAGCCTTCTTGGATGAGAAGCAAAACCTCTTCAAGGAAAAACAAAGAAAGTCCAGTTGCCTCTTGGAAAAGCACCTTTGGGACAAAAATCCCGGATGACTTCTGGTCATGGTTATGACTTCCAGAGAATCAATGAACATCTGCTACTTTTCCTTCACATCTGGATCCCACATCCCACCTGTTGCCCTAGGTACTTATCATGGTGTTATGTTTGTTCTCCCCTCTTCCTCCTTGTCATGCCCCTGTCGGAGTCTGAATCCGAGGAGGAAGACGAATAGCTGACAGGGAGTGGGGAGTGCGGCTCCGTTGGCTGTGGAGGGAACTGAGGAAGGGCAAAGTCCAGCTGGGCAGAGCAGGGGAGAAAAAGGGAGAGGGAGTTCAGAGGAAGACCCAGGCCTACCCCCTCTTCATCCTAGGGCACACAGGGAGGAACTGAGAAGAGAGCAACGTGGGTTGTGTGGCTTATGAGGGAGGAAAGGGCCCTGATTCCCTTCATTAGCCACACCTGGGATTGAGAGTTTAAAAGAGATGCCAGCTGAGAGTGGCATCTGCTGGGAACAAACGTGAGTTTATCTTGTGTTGACTTTGCTTATCTGCATTCCTGGCGTCCTCCCAACCATGTTGAATTACTGCCATTCCTTCATGTCTGGAATTCCTTCTCTTGCCCTGCAGGACTAATTACCTCATTTTGCCTTGTTTGGACTTATAGTTACAGTTTTTGTTGACCATGTTTTGGACTTGATTCTCTGCAACCAAAGGCTGTTCCTGGGAGAGTTTTTCTCCAGCCAGAAGGTAACCAAGTTGGAGTTAATAAAGGGACTCCTACTGATTATCTGACTGTGTTGCCTTTGTGCCACGCCCTGGGTCATTACAGTCCCTTTGCTGTCCCCTCCCTTCTTTGACAGAATGGAATCAAATTAAAGCCCAATTTCCCAGCTTTATGGCTGATTATTTATACCACTTCAGCTCCAAAGTGCTGTTTTATAGAGTGCTTAAGCTGCCATCATCTGGATAGACTTTGCCATAAATGTCTCAGAGTGCACTGAACATAATGTCTGGATGTCATGAAGGAAAAGCCCAAAGATTACTCTCAATTATTTCATACAGTCGCCTTTATTGTCTGGTCGTAATAAACCATCCTTTCCCGACATTGCCTCAAAATCAATAGCTTGCATTAAAAGTAATGAAAAGTGGTTATTAATCCTATTTAGCACTTCTATTTTACTCCCAGCCTTGGAAAAAAGGAGAAGAAGGGAGCAATTACTCATTTCCGATCGATAGAAACATTTGCAAGGGGTCCTGTGTGCATCACCATTACAGCTGCTGTGTGAGTTAACAACAGCAGGAAATCAGATCTAGTGGGGCTTCCTTTCCAAGGCCACAACTCCTGGCAAGCAGACCGGTGGGCTGAGAAAGAGAAGAACAAATGCAATTGATCATCTGTTATAGCGATAGCATTTATACTTATATGCCACTTTATAGTGTTCTGCAGCCCTCTCTAAGAGGTTTACACAGCCTATTGCCCCCAACAATCTGGGTCCTCACTTTACCCACCTCGGAAGGATGGAAGGCTGAGTCAACCTTGAGCCAATGAGAATTGAACTGTTGGCAGTGGGAAGAATTAGCCTGCAGTACTGCATTCTAACCACAGAACCACTATGGTTCATAGATGATGGATAGATGGATGGATGGACGGACGGACGGACGGACGGACGGACGGACGGACGGGCAGACAGACAGACAGACAGACAGACAGACAGACAGACTGACTGACAGACTTGTAACTATTCACTTGGTGACCATTCTAAGTTACAACGGCAGTGAAAAAATTGACTTATGACCACTTTTCACACTTATGGCCATTGCAGCATCCCCATGGTCATGTGATTTACATTTGTTTACATTTGGATACTTGACAACTGACACATATTTATGTCCTGGGGTTATGTGTGATCACCTTTTGCAATCTTCTGGCAAGCAAAGTCAATGGGGAAACCCAATTCATTTAACAGCCGTGCTACTGATTTAACAACAGCAGTGATTCAGTTAAGAAATGTGGCCAGAAAGTTGGTAAAATGGGGGCCAAACTCACTTAGCAAATGTTTCACTTAGCAACAGAAATTTGGGGCTCAAAAACGTGGTCGTAAGTCAAGGGCTACCTGTATCAGTTGACTACATCATAACTTGAAAGTCTTTTTCTAAAGTTAATATACCACCCATTTTATTTTTCAACTTGTCGATGTGGAATTGCCTTTATGTTCTAATGGAGCTTTTAGTTACTTGGGATTTTTCTAGGGAGTGCAAAGTGGTGTTAGAATAAATTACCCCTTATAACCTAGGGGATGGGATGGGCAATCTGTTTGCATCCCGATATAAATCTTCTTAATTGCAACTTAATACATGGTCCTGATCCTTTGGGCCTGACCATAGATTGAAGAATTTATGGGCAAGAAGACAATTCTTGTCCCTGGACTGAGCTGGCTAGCTAATTTCCATGCTTTTGTATGGCTCCGCCAACTAAGTTCTAGATTCTTTTCTATTCCCATCCTCAATCCTTCTATTTTCTTTTCAAATTCTACATCCCTAATTTTGCCATAAAAAAAATGTAATAATCGCCCCCTGTGTGTTTATAGCTATAGAAAAGAGTTTCCAGAGCGCTGAAAATTGGATGGTCCATCAATCCCTCCCAGGAACAGACATCTATTTTGATCAGATCTTTTGCAGATCAGAATTCCCTAGTGGCCCCATTTCTGCCTTTAAACTTCTTTTTAATCAAAATTTCCTGAGCTTTTATCAGCACCCAGCTCGTTGGATAGATTTATTCTGTCTTTGATACAATGTCATCCTAATGACAAGGAACACAGTGGCACATTAATTCAAAGGATGATAAACATCGGGTTACGGCGCATGCTTGTTGAAAGAGAGAAAGAGATTGCTGTAATAATAGGGGAGGTGAGAGGATGGGGGTGGGGGAGACAGCTGGCTCAGAAATTTCCACAGGGGACGTGTAACACAACTTCACCAGAACGAATCAGGGAGCAAACGCTCATTAGGCAGGGTTAAAGAGCGAGGGACGGTTTGTTTTAATAAAGTCTACCATGTCTTGATTGTCAGGAACATTTGAGGTTAAATGCTTGATGAGCTGCAGCCACAGAAAGTAAATAAGAACGAGGGGTCCTTGGTGATCATGGAGCTTCGTTGTTTTCCTGCACACATTTCTTTATCCACACTAAGTAACAACATCAGTGCTAGTAGGGAGTGGGGATTAGGAGGAGGAGGAGGATGACGAGGAGGACGACGAGGACGAGGAGGACGAGGACAAGGACATGACAAGGGATGCACAGGACAAAGGATGACTGTGGGGTCCTTGATGCTCTCTGAGCTGGATGGTTTTCTTGTAGACATTTCATTAGCCAACTAGGTAACATCATCAAAGAGTAGGAGGATTAGGAGGAGGAGGAGGAGGAGGAGGAGGAGGAGGAGAAGGAGGACAAGGACGAGGAGGACGAGGACGAGGACGAGACAGAAAGGACTCCAGGACTATAGAAGGGCGAGACAAGGATGACTGTGGGGTCCTTGATGCCTCCTGAGCTGGATGGTTTTCTTGTAGACATTTCATTAGCCAACTAGGTAACATCATCAGTGCTAGTAGGAGGGGATTAGGAGGAGGAGGAGGAGGACAATTTACCACTAGCATGACGACATGACAGGACAAGGACGAGGACGAGGACAAGGACGAGGACAAGGATGACTGTGGGGTCCTTGATGCTCTCTGAGCTGGATGGTTTTCTTGTAGACATTTCATTAGCCAACTAGGTAACATCATCAGTGCTAGTAGGAGGGGATTAGGAGGAGGAGGAGGAGGAGGACGACGACGACGACGATGATGACGAGGACAAGGACAAGGACGAGGATGAGGACGAGGACGAGGATGAGGACAAGGACGACTGTGGGGTCCTTGATGCTCTCTGAGCTGGATGGTTTTCTTGTAGACATTTCATTAGCCAACTAGGTAACATCATCAGTGCTAGTAGGGAGTGAGGATTGCAAGGAGGAGGAGGAGGAGGAGGAGGAGGAGGAGGAGGAGGAGGAGGAAGAGGGCAACTGTGTTGTTCTTGGTGCTCTCTGAGCTTGGTTGTTTTCTTGCAGACGTCTCATTACCAAAGTAGGCAACATCAACAGTGCTAAAACAGAGTGGGGTGTGTTGGGAGGAGGAGGACTGTGGGGTCCTTGTTGCTCTCTGAGCTTGTCTGTTTTCTTGTAGATGTTTCATTACTCAAGTAGGTAACATCAGCAGTGATAAAAGGAGTAGAATTTGCTCTTATTTCTCTTGTTAACTCCACTGTCTTCTAGAACTGATGGCATTACTTAGCTGGGTGATGAAATGTCTGCAAGAAAACCAAGCTCAGAGAGCACCTAGGACCCCACAGCCTTCCTCCTCCTCACAATCCCCACTCCCTACTGACACCTCCTCCTCCTCGCCCACAAATCCTACTCCCTACTGACACTGATGATGTTACCTTGTTGGGTAATGAAACGTCTGCGAGAAAACCACCAAGCTCAGAGAGCATTGAAGACCCTTCCTTTCAACCCTTTGAGCTAGAAATATTCTCCTTGATTGGTAAATAAGAATTCGGGTTACTAAAACACTTTTTTCAAGGGAAGGATAGATTTTCATTTAAATCACACAACTGTGGATCCCCTCGCAGTTCAGTAACCCAAAGGAAGGGGTGTGAGTGTTAATAATTACTCGGTTGTACTTCTTACAACAATCCTTTAAAGCAGATCAATATAATTTCTCCCTCTTTGCCCTCCTGTGCCTTGTGAGGCTGCTCTGTCAAATGCAGCAAAACCCTCGCTTGGCTGACTGATCATTCCATTTTTTTTTCTCCTTCTGAGACCCTAGTATTTCATGTCTGCCAGCCACTGCTTTTCAAGCGGTTGGATGTCATCTGTTTGGCTCTTTTATGGATATCATTTATAACCTCGTATATTGTTTTTAGGGTATTTGAAAGTCTCCCGGTGGACTGCATCGGCAAAAAGAAGAATTGCCTGGCAAGGAGACATCCATCAGAGGCTGGGTTTTTTTTTTCCCCCTATTTGCCAAGCTCATGATGGTCCCATATTTTGTCATGTACCATACAAAAGATGAAACTCGTAACCGGGAAGAAAGAAGGCATTCAATTTGCAAGCCATAAAGATCAACAAGATTCAAGCGAGTGGAGGAAAAACCTACAATGACTTTGTCAGGTTTCTTGTCTCTGAAACGGAGGGATGAAGCGGAGTTTAACCTTCACGGGGAAATTCCAGGATATAGATAGTTTTGAAGTGGATCTGATGTTAGACCGTTCATTCATTCCATCAATAACATGGCCTAGAATTAAACCTTCCAGAAGTTAAGTTCTCCTGAAAAGCACCTGAAGCCAGGACAAGAAGCAAAGGATCAATGGTGGGATTCAAAAATGTTTACTACCGCTTCTGCGGGCGTGGCTTGGTGGGCGTGATTTAGTGGGCATGGCGGGGAAGGCTACTGTAACATTTCCACTCCCTCCCCGCCCCACTAACCTACTTTCCAGCTCCCTTCTCCTGTGCAGGGCAACCAAAGCAGACCCAGCCAATCAGCTGGGACTCTTCACGCGGTATCCTTGGTGGCAGAACTCGGCAATCTCGCTCTTGAAATTTTTCCAGCCTTCTGTGTGCACAACAAAAACCAGGTCAGTCTAATTTGGGTGTGCAAGGTATAGATTTCAGCAGCAATTCCGTTCGGGCACCCCGCTAGCCTGACTTTTCTGATCCAGCCAGAAATAGAATTCAGATCAATAGGCTTTTTTCCCCCCCCTTTTGCTCAGGATAAAGGGAGCAAGAAGGAATTAAATAGGACAGACCGAGTCGTGAATGAGGAACCAGGAGGGAAACAACAGTTATGCGCGGAAAAAAATCAGGAGGATAGAAAAGCTGAACTAACAGCTCTCTTCATTTGCCTCTGATTTGACTGAAAGAGGTCGGGCAACACACTGGTTGCATTCACACAACCTGCTGACTACGTTCACACAACATGGTTAATTAGAGAAAGCAGGAACAGCTGCTTTTTTCATGCTGAGCTTCATTGCCCAGCAAGAGGAGGATATCCTTTTACAGTCTGTCACAGTCCACTAATCGCATCCTGACAATATCTGAAATTAAAATCAAAGCTGACACACGGACAGTGGCAGAAATGAATTGCACCTTCGCGGCGTGCAGGAAGACTCTACGCTCGTTCTCTCCTTTGCTTCGGATAAGGTACACTTCCAGTAAAGGAAAATGAGGGGGGGGGTAATTTTCAGAGGGGTCCACCTTGGCAAGACTTAGTCCCTCGGCGATGAAATGAACCCTGAGTCACTCACACGAACTGAAAAGATAGCGGGAGGACGACTCACGGCCAATTTCTCGGTTTTGCTGCAAATATTGAGCCACCCTTCCGCGGTTCCACCCTCTTCAATTTTCTCCCTGAGAAAATTTCCCCCAACTCTCTTTTTTTTTTTCTTTTTCTTTTTCCTGGTTTTTTTTTTTTTTTGAGATTAGGAGGTATCACTACCCTTTCCGTAGCCAGCCCAAGGGATGGGCCATACAGGAACACAATGGGTTCCTTATATAATTCCCTTTGAATTCAATTTGAAGGCCGTTCGGTCAATTGGCGGTTTTGATTTGAAATTTACAGAAGGGAGGTCAAAGCATTAAATGGAATCAAATGCCTCCCAATCGATGCGGACAGTTTGAGAGCTCCTTCAGAAAATCCAGGCCTGTTGTTGGAAGGGCACAAATAGCCGTTAAGAGAGGAGACTCCAATCTGAACTTGGTCAGTGTAACTGTGGCAAGAGGCGAGAGAAGACAATGCTTTCTGAGTTCATGATGATACAACACAGAACATAGAATAACAGGCTTGGAAAGGATCTTGAAGGCCTTGTAGACTTACTCTACCTTATTTATACCATTTGGGACAAGTGGCTATCCAATCTCTGTCAACTCTGAAGCTGGCCTGACTGAGGCCATCTTAGAGGCTTCAGGGTTGCCACAATGGTGATGAGGTAGAGGGAGAGGGGGGGGAATAGAGATAGTTGGGGTTTTGTAGCCAAAACGAAATAGTTTCCCCTGAGAACCAAGGACATTCTCACAGGTGGCTGAAGAGAGGAGGAGTGAAGTTTCCAAGCAACCAGACAGCCCTTTGATTGGACCATGTGATCGATTGTTTGTGAAAGGAGGGGAAGCTTTTACTTTTAATTAGGTGAAAACTGCAGGAACCTTTAGAGTCGGTTTTCAACAGTCTGCGCCGATATAATATATCCAATAAAACTGTTCTTTAAGGAATCTAACTGCTTTGGAGTTCTGTTTGCTATGGGTATATTACTTGGAACCAGGGGTGGGATTCTAGCAGTTTGCACCTATTCGCTAGAACCAGTTGTTAACATTCTAAGCAGTTCAGAGAACCAGTTGTTAGAAGAAATTACTGGCCTGATCCTGTAAGGAAGGCAGGAAGGAAACATTCTGGTGTTGCTTACAGAAACTGCCTCTCCGTTAACCCTTATTACATTCTTGGCAGGACTAGACTTCCTGTCTCAGGAACGTCTCTGGAGTTTTTTTCCCCTCCTTTGCTGGTACTTTGCTTGTGTGGAGTGACCATTCAATGTTACAATGGCACTGAAAAAAGTGACTTATGACCATTTTTCACACTTACGACTGTTGCAACATCCCCACAGTCATGAGAGGCCAGGCAAGGAGATGTGTGCCTCAATGTGAGTGATATTGAGTTGGCCACACCCAGCCAATAACATGACCACCAAGCCATGTCCACCACCTAAGCCACACCCACAGAACTGGTTGTTAAAAATTTGAATCCCACCCCTGGGTGGAACCCTGGCAATCCCTTCTTCAAAACCTCCAGTAAATGAGTACCCATAATTTTTGGAGGCAATCCATTCTACTGGTTGATTGTACTCATTGTCAGGAAATTTCTCCTTAATTCTAGATTGGATCTCTCTTTAATGATCTTCCACCCATTATTGGCCCCTGTTGCTCTGGAAGTATAGGTTGACTCCCTTTTCTTTGTGACAGCCCCTCAGATATTTGGAAGATTTCTGTCATATCACCCCTAATCCTTCTCTTCATTAAATTAGATATACTAGTTCCTTCAATCATTCATTGTAGGGTTGAGTCTCCAGTCCAGACTCTTTATCTGTCAACTCGTAAAGCATTCCTGGCCTGCTCTAGAGTTGCCATAAGAGGGAGGGGGAGATCAGATGGAGCAGTTCAGTTGATATGACCAGAAGCACATTCCACACATACCTTTCTCCATTGTATCCCAGGTTACTACAGCAAGCCAGAGAGGCGTGTTTTCTACAGCCCGCAAAAGTGCTCTGTTGGAGAATGTGATTTATGACACACCCTGGGAGCGGGGGAGGAAACAGGGTCATAGGTGGGCTATGTGGGGCAGAGCCAACTGCACTTGGGAAAGGCTGACATGTTGCTCCTAATAAATAACTGGATTTCTTTTTAAACTTGGCTTGAGGCTCATGAATTAATTAGGGCATCCATCGGAACCCTGACATTATCATCTTTGTCTTCTAGAGTCTCACCATATTTTTTGTGTTGACCAGAATTGAAAGGATTATTCCAAGGGGGAAAAAATACAGGATAGGCAACCAGACCAATTATATAATGGTCAACAACTCAAAGAAGCCACATTAGCATACATAAAATGCTGGGGGTCAGTTTTCCTTCTCTCTCTCTCTCTCCCCCTCCCAAAATTTGCATCTCTCTCTCTCTCTGCCTCCCAAAATTATTTTTACTGTAGCGCAAACATGTAGGAAGGTCAAAATGCAATTATGAAGTCTCTCTTCTACCTGACTATCAATTGGCTCAGCGCATACAAGCATCTTTAAAGCCAAGTCCTCCATTAAAATCAACAGCTGGAAAGAGGTTCATATACATTTACTTACACCTTACTCAAAAATGCTTAGGGAGGAACATTAGGCAGGCGATAACAGTTTCAACATTCGTTCTGCAAGGTGAAGAGCTATAGGAAAAAAATGTGTGACAGCTTGTTGCACATTTTACACAGATTTTTGGGTTCCTAAACCCCAAGGAGTTTAGTTTTCTGAAGGAACTTGATGTTTTCCTTTGTTTTCATACCTGTGTTAGGAACACGGGGGCCAATTAAACAAAATCTCAATTCCAATCTTCTGCTTGATTGGGAAAACAATTCTTCTTTGGTTCAGAAGATTGATCCAGATAGATTTTGAGGTTGAAAGTCAATACTTGAGTCGGATCGATGAATTTGAGGGTTCACAAATGACTGGGGGGTGGGAGAGATGGTTTGCTTTGCCTGAAATCTGTCCAAGAAATTCAATTCAACGTGATGGATCTCTTTCTGGTTTGATTCGTAAAGTCAGTTCCGTTCAGGGATGGGATTAAAATAAATTTATGGTCAAATATTTGGCCAGCACAGTTCCGAACTGAAGAAGTTTCTTGGATGAGAAGTGAAATCTCTTCAAGGAAAAACAAAGTCTGGTTGCCATTTGAAAAAGCACCTTTGGGACAACCATGAGCTGGGATGACTGAGAACCTCTGTAGACATTACTCTTAAGTTGTTAGGGCTTAAGTGATGTTTCTTTTGTATCTTCTTCAGCCACTTGGCCAAGTTCTTGCAATTGTGGAAGAAGAAAGATCCAGGGACTGCAACCAAAAAGCGATTTTGGGCCTGAGACTGCAATTTACCCATTCCTTCATTAGTATTACTGCCGTATAAATGTCTACTAGATTTATAGCTTTTCCTAGCCTGTACCCCCACCCCTCCTACTTGTTCTTGTAGTCTGTTGCAAAAGAATTGCATGTTGTCAGGCAGGGGGTGAGGGGAAGAATGTGGCTTGGCTTCAAAAGGGATGGTGACAGCAAGGCTGCCTGCAACACAATTCAATTTCAGAGCCATTCCAGGCAATAATGGGATGACTCTAAGCAGAACATAATGAGTAATTCACATTGTAATGCAGCCCTAATTGCTATGGAGAAGGGAGTTGAAATGGATTTTGGAGCAGGTTGCAATGCGATCCCCCTGCACTGGATTTGGTGAAGTCAGAATAACAGGAGTTGGAAGGGACCACGAAGGTCTTCTAGCCGAACCCTTTGCTCAAGCAGGAAACTATACCTTTTCGAACAAATGGTTTGTCCAGTCCCTTCTTTAAAATGTTGGAGCGCTCACAACTTCTGGAGACAATCCATAGAATAACAGAATTATTGGAAGGAACATTGGAGGTCATCCAATCCAACCCCCTTCTCAGGCAGGAGACCCTATACCTTTTCAGACAAATGGCTGTCCAGTCCTTTCTTGAAAGCTTCCAGAGATGGAGCACTCACAACTTCTGGAGAAAAAGGCTGTGCCACTGGTTAATTGTTCTCACTGTCAGGAGGTTTCTCCTTAATTCCAGATTGCTCCTCTCCTTGATTAGTTTCCATCTGTTATTTCTTATCCTGCCTTCTGGTGCTTTGGAGAACAGGTTGTCCACCTCTTCTTGGTGGCAGCCCCTCAAATGGTGGAAGATGGCTTTTATGTCCCGCTGTCCCCCTCTTCATTGGACTAGACATACCCAATTCCTGCAAATTGTTCTTCATATGTTGTAGCCTCCAGTCCACTCCACTCCAGTCATGGAACAATACTTTTTTTTTTAAATTCACATTTATATGCCGCCCTTCTCCGGAGACTTAGGGCGGCTTACAATTTTTGGAGCACAACCCAATGCGCTCAGCAATAGCCTTCATTCCATTGTATATGCCTGCTTATTACCAAGTAGCATTTTTACAAAGTCATCTTATTGCCCCCAACAATCTTGGGTCCTCAATTTACCTACCTCGAGAGGATGGAAGGCTGAGTCAACCTTGAGCCTGGTGGGATTCGAGCCTGCACTAATTGCAGGCAGCTGGAATTAAGTGCTAGGCATTTAACAGCCTGCACCATCAAGGCTCTTTTTAAGCAAATAGGCAGCGGCACGCTGCAGTATTGCATAGATCTATTCCCAATCCATCCTTTGCAGAAGTTGCCTCTCTCAAGTAAATGCCCTTTGCTTGGAAGAGAAGAGCAAACCTTTTGCAAGGTTCACGGATATAGTCAGCTAATTAAGGCAGTCTAGTTGGATGACCCCAGCAAATTGCAGTCATAGAATCAGAGAGTTGGAAAAAATGGAATCCAAGCCTAGAATTAGGGTAATTAGGCTGTCCAGGAAATCTGCAAAAGTTTACATCTGAAAAATAGTGGCCCTTTGGCTGGTGCATAGAAAGGCAGCCCTCACTTCCTACTCTGGAATTCAATTTAAGTCTGCTTTTCTGCAACGTGCCTCCCAGAATAAGGTGAACACAATTCCGGAGCCGAGAACTACAAGCACCAAGCTTGAATGTCCATCTTGAGGAAGAGTCAAGCCCATGAAGCAAAGATGACTAGCTCTATTAACTTAATTTAACCCGTTTTCCTTCTCGTTCAAGTCTCGCCCTCTGGATGGACTGTAAGCCCCGTCAGGTGATCCAGGACCAAGTATGGGTTTTGCCTTGAAAAAGGTTGGTGCAATTCAGTATTTGGACGAGGAAGGTCAAATAATGCAGATGAGTTTCTATCAAACATGAGGAAAGGAAGGGAAGGAGGGAGAGGGAGGGAGGGGAAGAGAAGGAGAGGGAAGGAGGGAGGGAAGAAAAGAAGGAAGGAAAGAAGGAAGGAAAGAAGAAAGGAAGAAAGGAAAGGGGAAGGGAGGGAGGGAGGGAGGATTGATAATCAAAGGTTTCTTTTCAACTGAATATACTGTATCCCTCCAAATAGTTTTACTGGTGTGGAATTTCACAGCCTTTGCCAATCTGGATGCTTGTTATGATTGGAATTCTTCCATTTGTTGAAAGGGAAATAATGATTTCAACTCACTATGTTTGAAGTGTGAATTTAGAGGAATGCCAGGCTAAAGCTGAAAGGTGTTAATAAAAGCCAACAGAAAGAGAAAAGGAAAGGAATTAGATCTAAAGATTAAAGACAGGAACTGGATTGGGAGAAAAGGCTCAACTTCCAACTTCGTCCACCCGTAGCCCAATGTCTGTGGGCCCATCGCGCACTGAATAAACCCTATTCTGACTTTACACATTGGCCAGAACACAGTAAACCATGGCATGCCTCCTAAACTACAAACTCCAAAATTTCATTTAAACCCCGGTTCACAGTGTTGTATCTGCCCAGTGTCTTAGCCTTGACCTGCGCAACTCACAATTCTTATCTCACAGCTTATCACACTAGAAAAGTCCATGAAATAAATGAAGAAGCAATGAAATGTTAGGGTGGGTCGAAGAAGTGAAGACAACATGGAGTTAGCTCTTTGGCTTGTAAATGTCGAAAACAAAAATACAACTAAATATCTATGGAGATTCTCAGTCCTCCAGTTCATGGTTGTCCCAAAGGTGCTTTTTCAAAAGGCGACTGGACTTGGTTTACCTTGAAGAGATTTCGCTTCTCACCCAAGAAGCTTCTTCAGTTCTTCAGAAGGCGACTGGACTTGGTTTTACCTTGAAGAGATTTCGCTTCTCACCCAAGAAGCTTCTTCAGAAGGCAACTGGACTTGCTTTTACCTTGAAGAGATTTCGCTTCTCACCCAAGAAGCTTCTTCAGTTCTTCAGAAGGCGACTGGACTTGGTTTTACCTTGAAGAGATTTCGCTTCTCACCCAAGAAGCTTCTTCAGTTCTTCAGAAGGCAACTGGACTTGGTTTTACCTTGAAGAGATTTCGCTTCTCATCCAAGAAGCTTCTTCAGTTCTTCAGAAGGCAACTGGACTTGGTTTTTCCTGAAGAGATTTTACTTCTCATCCAAGAAGCTTCTTCAGTTCTTCAGAAGGCAACTGGACTTGGTTTTACCTTGAAGAGATTTCGCTTCTCACCCAAGAAGCTTCTTCAGTTCTTCAGAAGGCAACTGGACTTGGTTTTACCTTGAAGAGATTTCGCTTCTCATCCAAGAAGCTTCTTCAGTTCTTCAGAAGGCAACTGGACTTGGTTTTACCTTGAAGAGATTTCGCTTCTCACCCAAGAAGCTTCTTCAGTTCTTCAGAAGGCAACTGGACTTGGTTTTACCTTGAAGAGATTTCGCTTCTCATCCAAGAAGTTTCTTCAGTTCTTCAGAAGGCAACTGGACTTGTTTTTCCTTGAAGAGACTTCGCTTCTCATCCAAGAAGCTTCTTCAGCACTGAGAGAATGAAGGAAGGAAGAAGAGCTGAAGAAGCTCTTTGGATGAGAAGTGAAACCCCTTCAAAGAAAAACTAGAAAGCCTCTTGAAAAAGCACCTTTGCGACAAAAATACAGCTAGTTCTCAGGCTACTAAAGGAAGCATCCAAACGGTAACTGGAGGGCCATCGGCAGCTTAATGGCCATAGAGTCTAACTTAGACGCTTTCTTGATGACACCCCCCACCCAAATCATTGGAACTGTCCTCATTAATCATCATCCCTGTGTCCTGCCTCACAAGACTCCAATAACCTTGGAAGATGGATAACCTCTAAACATTGCAATGTTTATCCTGAGTGGTGTGGTGGCCCAGAGGTGGAGCCCTCGCCTCAAAATCAGGAGTTTGATCCTAGGTAGTGGCCGATATTTCTCTCTCTGGGCACAATGAGGACATATCTCACCCCATTCTTAAGAGGTCCTTACAGGGGGCCTGCATAAGCACGGCAGCGTGCCTACCGTCCCTGTCTTACTGTGCCCATTTACTTCCTTTGTTCATGTTTATGTTCATACCTGTACTTGTTATCTTGTACATGTTTGATAAAATAAATAAATAAATAAATAAATAAATAAATAAATAAATATCTGCTGAACTAAGCTCTGCAATGGTGGCAGGAAGGGCATCCAGCCAGTAAACACTCAGCTCCATTCAGTTGCCCAGACTCCACCCTGCAGGGGATTATGAGGTCATTAACAGAAGGGATGTGGCGGCTCGGCGGCTAAGACGCTGAGCGTGTCGATCAGAAAGGTCGGCAGGTGGGCGGTTCGAGTCCCTAGCACCGCGTCATGGAGTGAGCTCCCATTACTGGCCCCGGCTTCTGCCAACCTAGCAGTTTGAAAGCATGTAAAAAAAATGCAAGTAGAAAAATAGGGGCCCCTTTGGTGGGAAGGGAACAGCGTTCCGTGCGCCTTCGGGCGTTTAGTCACGCCGGCCACATGACCATGGAGACGTCTTTGGACAGTGCTGGCTCTTTGGCTTTGTGACGGAGATGAGCAGCGCCCCCTAGAGCCGGAAACGGCTAGCACATAGGTGCGAGGGGAACCTTTACCTTTAAATGAAGATGATGGTGATTACAATGGTCTATCCTGCCATTTCTGAATTCATTGCTTCTGATTCCTTGTGTGTGTGTTGCTTTAGTAAGTGCAGATTTTGGCCATATCAATGGAGCAAATGCAGCTGGCTCCGTAGCGGATGGAAAATGGGATCTAATCACTCCCCGTTTCCTCCTTCTCTTTTTTTTGGTAGCATTTCTTGCCAATTTAAAAGGTGGCTGAGAGCTAATGAACCTCAGATTGCGAGGCTGTCTCTTTGTGGCTGTCATTTCCTCGGTTTTTTTCTGGTTGATTAGCACCCAGCCTGGCAGAGAAATATGAAATAACAAGCACCGGGGTGTGCTTGCGAGGTCACAACTTGTTCCTTGAAAAGTGCTGAATCTGCTAGGAGCTGGGATAGTCTAGCCAGAATTTAGAGAAGAGAGGAAAAAAAATGGGAGGAAAGAAAAGAAAATGCACACACAAAACAGTCTTTTCCCGCTGCTGTTTTCTTTTGATGAGTTTTGCCTCTTTACTTTACTTCTGCAATGCTCCGTTTGCTCCTGTGCCATCCTCCCCTAAGGTATAAAGGACAGGCAAAGGTGAAGAAGCCTTTGCAGGAAGCAAAGTTGTTCACTCTGTTCGGATTAAACCTTGAAGCTCTGTGTGGACTTTGTACTTCAGTTGGTTTTTTATAGTTAATTTGGCACTTTAGTTGTTGGCAGCTATTCAAAGGAGAGAAAGTTGGGTGCTTATCTTGAGGGACTGTTTGGGACTCATTACGGGCTGGGAATGAACATAATTCCCAGCACTGAAATAAAACAAAGAGTTGTTTTAACTAAGCGCGTGCTTAATTCTAGTCTCGGGAAGCCAGAATAAGGGCAATTTGGTTCCTGGAGACGAAGAGTCTCCATCACTGGAGGTTTTCAAGAAAGGATCAGACAGGTCTTTGTCTGGGATGGTATCAAACCTCCTGCCTGGGGCAAGGGGTGGGACTAGAAGACTTCCAATGTCTCTTCCAGACTTAGGATTCTTTGAAAAACCACAGGAAGCAGATAGACCGGAGAAACAGGATCGCATCCAACTTCAACCTCCCTCTTTTCTCCTGGGGTGTGTCTCATGCTCCTCTACCCCCATTCCCCCACCCACCCTCCTTTAAGGCAGAAAAGAACTGGTGCAGCTCAGAAGTAATGGCTCTTGATCAGCTTAGCAAACCCTCCTGACTCCCATTGAATCGGTTGTGCTGCAGAAAGGGAAAAAATATGGGCCAAAGAGAGAAAACGGCAGCGCTCCTGGGTTCTCCAAGGTGCAATTAGATGCAACAGGAAGTTGGGTTTACCCCTTCCCAACCCACCCACCCCACCACTGGCAGTGAGAATCTCAATAGGTGTGAATACCTAACCTCTTTCCCCCTTCCCTCTTTTGCTCTTCCTTGGAGCTAGAAACGAGACAGAATCATTTGCTTTTAAAAAAGAAGAAGAAGGAAAAAAAAAACCAACCAGCTATCTGAAGTTTAATAGCTTTGTTTCTTCTAGCTGCAGGCAATGGGTTCATATGCATTCCAAACTGCGCTTTGAAAGCAAATGTACCATTTTGGAAGCTATTCCACCTGAAATGCAATATCTTTCATCTTCCCTTTTTTCCCCTTTCTCCATCCTCACCGAGCTAAGCAAACTCATCAATCAGGGGGAAGAAGTCCACATAGGCAAGCCCAAAGAGACGGAGAAAATAGAGCCACTGGCCCCTTGCAGCAGTCTGGAGGAGAACGTGTTCACTCATCTGTTTATATATTAGATTTGTATTTCGGTTTTCCTCCAGGAGTCAGGGCTATTGTGCTTTTTCCTCTGATTGCAACCAAGGTCACTGGTTAGGGAGAGACAGAAGTTGGCCCAATTAGTCACCCAGTTAGTTTCTGTGGCTGTGAGATGATGACTACTGTAACGCTCTCTACCTAGGACTGCCCTTGCATGCCACTCAGAGGCTCCAATTGGTGCAGAATGCGGCCGCGCGGGTAGTGATGGGAGCCTCCCGATACTCCCATATTACACCCCTCCTGCAAGACCTGCACTGGCTACCGGTCGTCCTCCGGGTGAGATTCAAGGTTTTGGTGCTAACTTTCAAAGTCCTACATGGCATGGGTCCGGGTATTTACAAGAACGACTCCTGCCAGCATCGAATACCAACCGCCCTGTACGAGCGCACAGACGGGGGCTCCTCGGGGTGCCGTTTGCGACCCAATGTCGCTTGGCGGCAACCCGGGGGAGGGCCTATTCTGTGGCGGCTCCCACTCTATGGAATCAGCTTCCACCGGAGCTCCAGCTGGCCCCCGATCTCCGGACCTCCTGCCACGACTTAAAGACCTGGTTATTTGCACAGTCCGGGCTGTGCTGACCTCCTGGGGGCGCTTGATTGTTTTAACTTTGGGGTTTTAAATTCTATCTGACTTGTATCTTGTTTAATTTTTTTTAGGTAACTTATTTATTGTTGTGTTTTAGCTGTGAGCCGCCCCGAGTCCTTTTGGAGCGGGGGCGGCATACAAATCAAATTAATAATAATAATAATAATAATAATAATAATAATAATAATAATAATAATAATAATATGGTTTTTCCTTAGTTCCAGTCCAACATTTATTTTTCATATATTTTATTTTATTTTATTTAAAGTACATACAATTCATCTTCCATTTAATGGTGTGTCACCTGGCTACAAATATCTTGTGCAACAACAATTAAAATTGACAACCATATTCATCATTTTGGTATTAATTCTCTATTCTTATTAATATACATAACATCTCTATTACTATAACACTCCTCTTCTTAACATGCTTAATTCTATTAACATATTTTCTATATTTCACTAATCTATTGACTATTTCTAGCTTTCATATTGTTTTCTCTAGCCATTGATAAAATAGTTCCCACACCTTCTCATATTCAGTTTGCTCCTTCTCTTTGATTGCAAGTGTTAATCTATTCATTTCTGCACATTCTAATATTTTTCCCATCACATTTTCATCCGTAGGAATTTCTTCACTTTTCCAATTTTGAGCAAATATAATTCTAGCTGCAGTCAATACATGAATAATCAAATATGCATTCTCTTTACTATAAATTTCAGGTAAAATCCCCAACAGGAATATTTCAGGTTTTAAATCAATATGCTGTTGTATCATCTTTTCCGAAGTCCAATACTTTGACTGCGATGCCACAATGGCTGTCTTTTGAGGGGCAGTAATCTTTTAGCAACAACAACGTTAGTAGATTAGGGATGTTAAATCTTGCTTGTCTACTACGTCACTGTTGGGAATCCGGTTTAGAGCAAGCTTAGAGTGATCCAGAAAATTTATTCAGTGTTCAAAATTGGCAGCCAAAAAAACCAATGCAATCCTAAGTTGCGTTAACAGTGGGATACAATCAAGATCAAGTGAGGTACTAATACCACTCCGTAAAGCCTTAGTAAGACCACACCTGGAGTACTGCATCCAGTTTTGGTCACCACACTATCAAAAAGATGTTGAGACTCTAGAAAAAGTGCAGAGAAAAACAACCAGGATGATTAGGGGACTGGAGACTAAAACATATGAAGAACAGTTGCAGTTAGTTACTTTATATTGTCATGGCACCTTGTACAACGAAATTAAATGCCATCTTCAGTGCAGGAACTGGGCATGGCTAGTCTAGTGAAGAGAAGGACCAGGGGAGACATGATAGCAGTGTTCTAATATTTGAGGGGCTGCCACAGAGAGGAGGAGGGGGTCAAGCTATTTTCCAAAGCACCCGAAGGCCAGACAAGGAATAATGGATGGAAACTGAACAAGGAGAGATTCAACCTGGAAATAAGGAGAACAATCAACCAGTGGAACAGAAATTGACTTCAGAAGTTATGGGATATTCATCCCTGGAAGCTTTCAAGAAAAGACTGGACTGCCATCTGTCAGAAATGGTGTAGGGTTTGCTTGAGTTGAGGGTTTGACTAGATGACCTACAAGGTCCCTTCCAACTCTGTTAATCTGTATCTGTATCAGGTCAACGGTCCATCTCAGCCTCCCACGATGGTTAACCAGATGCCTCCAAGGAGCTGGCAAGCAGAGCATGAAGTTATTTTTTTTCCTCCATTGTCACACATTCTTTTTGGGGTGGCACATTCTTAGAAGAACACACGGACCAGTCTCAGAACACCCGTGCTCTGGTGTGCATCACGTTTCTCTCCAACTCCCCTGAGTTGAAGCTGAGTTTCTACAAGCAAAGCTGATCAAGGGGCGAAAGGATGAACAGGGATGGACAGTGAAATAGCCAACTCTTTGAAAGGGGCAAGAGATTGGTTGCATCCACATCATCGTTCCGTGGGGTTGCCCTGGCAACCATAACCTTCAAGATATAACCATCAAATGGAGGGCAGGGGAAAGTGAAATGAGAAAATGATAGGGAGGATGGGAATGCAGGAGACCAGGCAGGGCCTCCACGAGTCCAGGTCCAGCTGAGAAGCCTGATTCTGAACGATTAGATTTTTCATTTTTTAATCATCTGCAACAGATCAAGCAACTTCATTGCAAGCCCAGCGGTCACTCTGGTCCTTCAGGCCTTGGGAATGACACTCTCATTAACCTGATTACATTTGATCTGAGGCTCTAAAATGCCACTTGGCGCCGAGCCCGAATCAGGATGGACTCACTTTCTATAATACTCAAATGCTTCTGCCGTTCGTTCTACAGACTGCTGTTCTGTCATTTGTATACAGCAGGGATTGACAACCAGGAACCCTTGGATTGGGTGAGATTTGACATCCCCAACATCTGGAATGCCCAATGCTCTTGGTCTTTATGGAACAGTTTCTTTTTGGAACCTGAACTCTTCTGTTAAATGGAGAGGAACTCCAGTGGTAGCAATAGCACTTAGACTTATATACCACTTCATAGTGATTCACAGCCCTCTCTAGCAGTAATGGGATTCTACCAGTTTCCCACCGGTTTGTTGATCGTGTACTTCACGTGTGCATGCATGCGCAGTTTTCCAAACACCAGCTGAGGCTCTGCCATTCCAATCAGCCGAGAGGATAATAATAATAATAATAATAATAATAATAATAATAATAATAATAATAATAAAAATTAGACTTGTATGCTACCCTCTCTCCCTAAGGACTCAGGGCAGCTCACAATATAAAATACAATACAATAATTTACCTAAAAAACGATTAAACAACACAAGCCCAATATTAAAACAATTAAAACTACTCTAAAAAGAAGAGACCACCCCACCCTCCTTGGTTCAGTCCAGGCCGGCCTGCTGAAATAACCAGGTCTTCAGGTCGCGGCGGAAGGAGCGAAGATCAGGGGCCAAATGAAGGTCCAAGGGGAGTTGGTTCCACAGGGCGGGTGCTCCCACAGAGAAGGCCCTACCCCTGGGCACCGCCAGCCGACAATGACTGGTCGACGGTACCCCAAGGAGGCCCCTGTGATCGGAGTGTGATGCCGGCAGGAGACGTAAGACCCAAGCCATGTAGGACTTTATATGTTGTCACTAATACCTTGAATCTCACCCAGAAGGCAACCGGCAACCAATGCAGGTCATGCAGGATGACATGGGGGTAACCTGCCTGTGGGCATTCTGCACCAGCTGCAACCGCCGGGTGGTCCGCAAGGGCAGTCCCATGTAGAGGATAAAGAAGAGGAAAGAGGAGGGACAGGTGAGAGGGGCACTCCAGCATGTTTCTCTTCTTTATCCTCTCAGCTGATCATTGGAGCTTTTATTTTTAAATAAACTGGTAGTATTTTTTGCTACCAGGGCAAACCGGTAGCATTTCACCCCTGCTCTCTAGGTGGTTCACAGAGTCAGCCTATTGCCCCCAACAATCTGGGTCCTCATTTTACCCACAGTGGAAGGATGGAAGGCTAAGTCAACCTTGAGCCGGTCACGGTTGAACTCCTGGCTGTGGGCAGAGTTAGCTGCCAATACTGCATTCTAACCACTGTGCCAGCATGCCAGAGTAGAGTAGAATAAGAATGGAATGGAATGGAACAGGGTAGAGTAGAATAGAATAATGTGATGTAGAGTAGAGTAGAATACTTATGTACTGCTTCACAGTGCTTTACAACCTTCTATAAGTGGTTTACAATGTCAGCCTATTTACCCCAACAGTCTGTGTCCTTGTTTTACTGACCACAGAAGGATGGAAGGCTGAGTCAACCTTGAGCCAGTCAGGATCAAACTCCTGGCTGTGGGCAGAATTCGCCTACAATCCTGCATTCTAAGCACTGCACCACCAGGGCTAAATAAGAGATATAAGGAACTTTGGGGATAATAAACCTGGTCCCAGCAGAAGCTTCGGGCAATCTTCCCAGGATTCTTTGCCATTGGCCACAATGGTGGCACCTGATGGGAGTTAAAGCCCAAAGTCCATCTTTGAACAGCACAGTGATACGATAAAGCCATCCAAGAACAGTCTCCTTTCTTATTATTACTCCCCATGATGTAAAGGCAGCAAAAAAATCCTATGAATAAGTCAACTTAAGTCAACTGAAACTAAACCTTTCTTTGGTCAAATTAATCCTTGCGTGTTACATATTAATCCTTCATTTTCCATAGCACTGGTGATGCAATTCTAGCTTCTAATTTGCTAAGCATATTTTTCACTTCTAAGATAAAAATATGGATGGATGGAAGGCGAGGGGAGGAGGGAGAGAGAGGGAGAGAGAGAGAAATAATGAACAGACAGAGAGAAACTAGATAGATTGATACATAGTTGGATGGATAGATGGATGGAGAAGGAAGATGATAGAGTTGACGAAGAGAAAGAGGAAGACAATGGACAGACAGAAGTCAGGTAACTATATCAATAAATTTATATAGAGTTGGACAGATGGATGATAGATAGATAGATAGATAGATAGATAGATAGATAGATAGATATGGTAGATGGATATGGTAGATGGATGGATGGATGGATGGATGGATAGATAGATAGATAGATAGATAGATAGATAGATAGATAGATAGATAGATATGGTAGATGGATGGATGGATGGATGGATAGATGGATGGATGGATGGATAGATAGATAGATAGATAGATAGATAGATAGATAGATAGATATGGTAGATGGATGGGTGGGTGGATGGACAGACGGACAGACAGACAGACAGACAGATAGATAGATAGGATGAATAAGTAAGCACAGAAGAAAGCTCATCTCAGAAAATAATAGACAGAAGCTTTAAAAGTCAGAGATTAATGTGAAGCTAGTCATTATATCCAGGAAATAACCCTGCATTTTCAAGTGTGGAAATGGGGATTTTATACAGCAAATATGGAAAACCCAAACGCGCTCGGAGAAAAAGGTGAAAAGTGCAGGCATGCACGTCAACCCACTTGTGTTAGGGAAACTGCCTTCTTAACTATGCCATCCAGAAATGCTTTTACATTCTCCATTCTCCTTCTAGGCTGTGATATGTCAACTCTCTCGCCTTCTGAACCTTCCCTGCTGCCCCAGACGTTTCTCCCAAAACAAATCGGCTTCCTTCCCTAATTCTGACAGCTGCCTAGCAAGCCAGAAATGGAATCCTACCTTAACAGGGTCCCTGAAGACTTCAGAACTCTGTGTCCATCTTGCTTGGATGGAGAGGAAAAAAATTGAGCAAAGTGGAGCTGAAGGCCTACATAGAAATATCACCTCTCATTACGAAAATAATGGACTGTGCAGAAATGAGTAAATTGACATTAGCGATTAGAGAGCAGGAAGATAAGGAATATTACAAAATTTGGGATTTATTTTATCAATGGTTAGAGAAGAAAATGGGTAAATAAGACATAATATGATATAAATATAATGACAAGAGTAAAGATAAGATAACGTAATACGTTACAACGGATTATAATGGAATGTATGACATTATGAATTGAGATACTTCAAAAATTGAAATTTGCTCAGAAAGGATGACATAGCTTATAAATTAAGTCCAATTAGTAATTAATAATAATATAATACAATATGCACATTTATGTAAAACAAATAATAATAACGTAGTGAAAAAGGAAGGACTGTTGATATTGTGCACAAAGAAGATTAATACTGACCAACACACTGTACAATGGAAAGAAGGTTTTATGTTTTGTGTTTATGTATGTGTTTGTTAATGTTTGTTGTCAAAATAAAAATTTGGGGAAAAAAGAAATATCTCCTCTCACCAGCTGGGGGAACTGCAAGATGATCTTAATTTGAATGGTTTGCAGGCTCAGCAGCGGAGCAGAAAAGAAGGAGATGGGGGGGGGGAATCCCACCTAATACAGAAGTAATGCTAGTTATTAAGGAGCTGAAGAGGTGCTTGGCCTCTGCAGCAGGGGGAAGTGAGTTAAAGGAGAAGGTGGGCTGCATTTGGTGTGGTGTGCAATTCATGGTTACACTAGGAAAGCTTGCAGGAGAGAAAACAACACCTGGAAGGTTTTATTTCCTCACTCAACAACCTGCCATGAGTTGGGCGGGTGTGGTTACCAACGCTATAATCGAGACTAGCAAATATCCAGGTGCAGACCCAGTATTTGTTCGGTTGAAACGTTTTTATTAAATTATAGAATAAAACACAATACTGTTATTTTATTCAGACCCAACATTTTGTGAGGTCCTCGGCTGACAGTTTGTTTAGTGACCATTGAAAGGGAGAACGGTGCTGAAAAAAATTGACTTATGACCGTTCACACAATCGTTACAGCATCCCTGTAGTCATGTGATCAAAATTCGGGTGCTTGGCAATTCTTTCAGACTTATGACGGTTGCGATGTCCCCTTTGGTGACCTGTTCTGACCCAAATCCTTTTCCAATAAGACAAACAATGACCAAAGGGAACAGAAACCTTTTATTTGTATTTTATTTTTTATTAAATATTTTTATTGTTTAAAAACAAAAATACAAATCTCTATTCACATTAACACTGTTAATGGGAACAGAAACCTTTTAATGAGTCTTGGACTTCGGGTTGAGCCTTCTTGCTAACGGGCGGCGGTTTGCAATCGTCTGCGACCGCAGCCCGGCTCTTGCGTTGGAGAGCTCCAATCCTTACGGTTCAGGGCTGAAGCTGCTTCGGAGGGGCGGCGGAGAAAGGGAAAGCTGCCAGCCAGAGTGAGGGGAGCCACATCTCCCCCCTTTTGGGTCTTTTCCCTCCGAAGACGACAAGAAGCGGTGGTCAATATGGCCACCTCGAAGAGAAGGTCTCAACTGGACTAAGATCGGTGCAGGAGGAAAGAAAGAAGTTGACAGCAGAGGAACCGGGAGTATCGGATGGTAAGATCAACAAAGGCACCCCAGGATTAAGATAAAGATGAGTTTTTTAAAAAAGAAGAAGCGGCGCAGTGTCAAGTGAAGGAAAAAATAATAAGTAAAATATCTTTGACAGCTATAAGGGGCTTCGAACTGGGAAAGGAAGAAGCCAGCGTAAGAACTTAAGTTTGGGGCTCGAAAAATCCTGAATATTAAAATAAAAGGAAAGGGAGAAGATTTCGTGTAACAGAGAGTGCCACTTTGTGGATAAAAATTGGAATTTAAAGAAGAAGGAAAATATCTTGTTCCTTTGTGAATTGGAGTTGTTACAATTTTAAAGAGACACTGAAACAAAAAAGCAAGATCCATAGAAGGTGAAAGTTTGAATTAAAATAAAAGACAGTCTGCTGGATTAGTTGGTGATATTGATATAGACTCTGGACTTGGGCTAAGATCTTAGAAAATTTAAAGAAGAAGAAATAAGGAAAATAAAAACTTTGGTGGCCATCCAAGGAATTAAAATGGAATTTAAAAGTATGAAAGAACTGCTACAGGAAGTGACTGAACTAATTTGGCTCGTTACAGAAGACATGGGCATGGAAATGGGAACAAAGAACAAGAAGAAGGAATCTTGGAAAGGAGGAGCCAGCACAAGGAAAGCCATTTTAAAGAGACAATTAACACAAAGATTAATACAAATAAAAGGGAAAGGAAGGGTGGTTAAAAAACGAAACCTAAGAAAGTAATTAAAAGGGGAACATTTATGAAATTAGGCATGCTAAAGGTCCAGAAAAAGGAGCAGAAAGGCAAAGAGAGAGGGAGGATTCAAATGGATGGAGAAGGATATAGCAGGATAAAAGGAGGAGAGGGAACAAAAACAAGAGCAGAAGATAGAAAACGGGAATTATATAATGAAGAAAGAAACTTGTTTACATAGAGATAATGGTTAATGTATTAAGAAGGGGGTTCTGCATGGAGAAGAGGGGTAATAAGAATATATTGTAATCATAAAAATGTAAAACAATAGAGGGGTTACTGACAATTTTTATTAGATGAAGGTTACACTTTTACTTTTATTTATAAAAGAAAGGTAAATGTTGATTAGATAAATTGAATTAACTGAAATGATTTTTGAAGATGTTTAAAACCAGATTTGTCAGTAACCAAGGTTAGTTATTTTTACTATTATTTTGGAACTATAAACAAATTTTAGGGGGATATGTGTTGCAGAACCCGATTGAAAAGAGATATAATGTTATGTAGCTTTTCTTTTCTCTTTTTCTTTTATTCTATCTTTTGCTTTAAAGGAATGATTATCACTATGTTAATATGTTAACCACTGAGGTGTCACTTTCAAAGTAGTAAAGGGGGCAAGTCTAGGTTTTCTTTTATTCTTTTTGTGTTAAAGCTTGTATTGACTTAGAATTATGGAGAGAATATGTGATGAAAGGGCAAATCTGACGGATAAAAGAAATATGTAAATGATAAAAGAGTATTAACAATGTGAAGATAGTCAAAGGATAGATATGGACAAACTTTATTTTCTATATGATGGGCAAACATATTGTTATTTTTCAGATATATAAATGTTTAAAAAATATTTACAACTAATTTGAAATGAAATGGGGGGTTATACAGATTGAGATTAAGATTTGAGACTAGGATTAATTTGTTTGGGCCTTTGTTTGCCAAAAAATGGAATGGAAGTAAAAATGGGATAAAATAGGAAGTTAAATGTCAAAAATGAATATAGAACTATTGTCATATTTGCATGTAAAAGTGATGACCCGGGAATATGCTGTCTACTGAAAAGAGCCTTATTTGAACTGTTAAAAATTGAATAAAACTTGTTTAAAAAAAAAAGAAATCTTTTAATGAGTCTTACGAATCCCCGGTTAAAAGGCTGCTGCAAACTAATTAACTTTGATAAGCACAAACCTTGCCAAAACTGTACAAGACTGCCAACAATCACAGATAGGAAATATTTCACAATACAAGAGACTTCAAATATCAACTTAAGATACTGTAATGTCCACGAGGCTGAGTTTCAAAACGTCTTTGCTTCCTGCAAACAACGTTCACTTCACAGCTGGCTTTTATCTTCTTGAAGGAGGGGCCATTACCTTGCAGCTTACTCCTGAGTCACCCGTGCTGCTGCAGCTGCTCTTTCCTGCGAGCAACCCTGCGCATGTGCACTGGGCACAGGCTCTTCGGGAACCTCCTCATCGCTGCTGCCAGCCCCCACAATCTCTTCTCCTGTTTTATGGTGCTTTGCAAAATAGTTTGACCACCCCTCCTCATCTTTGTAGCCAAAAACCCAAAGAATTTCACATTGGTTTTTCGCCCTCACCCATGTGAATTTCCCTCAAACCTTTCCCTCTTTTTTGGAGGTGCCAGAGCGAAATTCAAAGCTATTTCTTTTCCATCAGGCTGGAAGAGAATCATCTAAATAAATATGCAAAAGAAACATGCAGCAGAAACACTAAAGCAGAGAGATCCCAGGGGATATAGTTTGAGTTTCTTTTTAAATCATCCAAACAAACAAAAAAAAAACCCCTCTACCGTTTTCTCTCTTTCTCTCTCTTTTTTGCCAATAATACCAACCATTCATCATCCCAAAGTGAAGATCTAATATCCTGAAACTGTTCTTTATTGCTTTTCTCATCCTGTTATTTCTTGTTTTCTGACATTCATTGTATTTATTTAACTGAATGCTGCCAGATTTCTCCTCTTTCTTTTATTTTCAGAGATTTACCTCTGGGGAAAGAAAGGGATTAGGAAGGAAATCAAGTGCAGATTATCTTCAACGGTGCCCTTTTCTTCCTTAAAAGCCATCATGCTTTTATTATAGTTTTGATGTCTGCATTTGTCTGTGTGCATTTTTTTTGTTTAAAAAAAAATCCACTAGAGGTGAATTGGCTACCTTTCGAATTCTCCACGTATCGTGGGAGTGGTTGACCTACTGGATGAGTTTTTGCCCCTGACTTTATGTACTTCCATGTTGCTACGCTTTCTATATTTTTTGTGGTCTTTATTGAGGTTTGCTGTTAGTTTCTGATGATTTTCAAGGAAGAAGCCCAGTTGAAAAAGAACCTTTGTGACTTGGATGACGGAGAATCACCGTTGACTTTCTGATGATTTATGATGATTATTTTTAAAAAAAAACCCCAAATGGCCAATTTTTCAGGTTTCGTGGCGCTTGAGAATAAACATTTTTAGAAATTTCCAAGTTGTGGCTAAGGATCTGATCTCTGTCGCCTTACTTAGTTGTTGGGTTTTTTTTTCTCTCTCTCTTTCTCTTCTGAAAATATTTGATTTAAAAATTTGGAAATGTAGGCAGAGTTCCAAACTCTTTGGAGCGATCCAGGAATACATTAAATAAAGGCTATCAGTAGGTTTTCTGTTTTAGTTCAGAGCAGGGCTCTGTGTGTGCGTGTGTGTGTATCTGTATCTGTATCTGTATCTGTATCTGTATCTGTATCTGTATCTGTATCTGTATCTGTATCTGTATCTATCTATCTATCTATCTATCTATCTATCTATCTATCTATCTGTAGGTCTTGGTGTATTTGGGTCTTGTCCCGTGTAAGATTGAGAATACCTTGGCGACGTTTCGACGAGATCCCACTCACCATCTTCAGGCTGGTGTCTTTGGCTTTGTGCTTTGTGCTTTGTGCACAAACCAAAGACACCAGCCTGAAGATGACGGATGAGATCTCGTCGAAATGTTGCCAAGGTATTCTCAATCTTACACGGGACAAGACCCGAATACACCAAGACCTACATACCTTTACCCGTGAAAATCTACGAAAACATATATATATATATATATCCATTTTAATGTCAAGGATACAAATCTCTCAGCAACAGCTACTTGTAATCTGGCTATCTGTGAGAATCTGTTGCTAAGGCCAGAGCAGGGGGAAACTGTAATATCAAAAGGAAGCTTCTAATACCTCGCTTTTTCACTCAGATTGGTATGTTTACCCCCTCCTTTTCTTTTATTCTGTAACCTTCGTTCCTCAGTCTTCTGATTGGTCGGTTGTGTATGTGGGCATGTGAGAGGCAGATAAAGTGCCCGCAGGAGAGAGAATGTGTTGTGGCCTGTCCAGCTGCCGGTTCCTCCAGGAGCCGAATCAGAGGAGGAGGAGGTGTGGGAGTCAGGATCAGCATCAGGGCAAGCTCTGATGGGGAAGAAGGAATGAACCTGGCAGAGAGAGAGAGAGAGAGAGGAGCCTGTGCTGGCCGTCAGCCCTCAGATGGACAGTCAACAGTCCCCAGGTCTGGAGGTGGCTGAAGAGGAAGAGGAGGAACAGCCGGGTCCAGTGCCTGATGCGTGGATACGCAGAAGGCAGAGGAGAGGAGAGGAGAGGAGAGGAGAGGAGAGGAGAGGAGAGGAGAGCAGTGGAAATCTATGGGCCGATCCTGGGGAAATCCCTTTTCTCCCTCCCTTTCCTTTCCTTCCTTCCTTCCTTTCTTCCTTCCTCCCTCGCTCCCCTTCCTTCCTTCCTTCCTTCCTTCCTTCCTTCCTTCCTCCCTCCCTCCCTCCCTCCCTCCCTCCCTCGCCATGGTGACGCAGTGGTTAGAATGCAGTATTGCAGGCTGACTCTTCACAGCCAGGAGTTCGATCCTGACTGTCTCAAGGTTGACTCAGCCTTCCATCCTTCCGAGGTCGGTAAAATGATGAGCCAGATTGTTGTGGGGCAATATGCTGACTCTTTAAACTGCTTAGAGAGGGCTGGAGAACACTGTGAAGCGGTATATTACGTCTAAGGGCTGTTGCTATTTTCAGACCAGCAGCTGTCCAGCCTCTTCTTTAAAAACCTCCATTGATGGAGCACCCATCAAAGCAATTTAACTGGGCCATCACACGTGGAACTGGTCTTTCACACCTCCCTTCTTACATGGACGGTTGCTAAGTCAGAGTAAGAGACAGCTTCCAGGGAGCAAAATTAAGTTGGGGGGGGGGGGAAAGAGATGCTTCTGTTGTTGTTTTTTTTCTCCTTGGCTGCAGAAAAAGATCCTGGCATGCATCCTAGGACACAGACAATAAATGGTTGTGCATTAAAGGGTTCCCAGCCTCTCTGCTCTTCGTGTTTTGCCCAGAAACATTTCTTTTTCCTGTGGCCTCGGTCTCTGGAGATGCAGCAGGTCCAGGGGAGGAAGAGAGGAAAGTACAGAAGGGCAAGCTCAGTCAGCAGCTGAAAGTGAGAAGAACAGCTGCACAAAATCTTCCACTGGGGGTCCCTCGTTTGGAAGAGAGGTGACATCCGCGCCGGCCTGTTTAAAGTTTCAGGGCACACGCCTCTCTGCAAATCTTTTGCTCCCTAAAATGCCTTGGGTTAATTTACTCTGGAAGAAGACGGGGAAGCATCCCAGATGGTGCAATATGGACTCAGCTGGTGGATTTGCAAATAATTCAACGTTGACAGGAGCCACACTTGGGCTCGCTAATGTGGTTGCATTTTTTTTTAATGGCGCTTGCATTTCCTATCAAAACCTATCGCGGGGGTTTAGTGGGAATTGCTTTCCCTTAAGAACTGACGGGAAGTTGCCAATCTGCACCAAGCCGCTCTTTGCAAGGGATGTTATTGGAATATTCTCAGATTTTTAAGAAGGTGGAGACTGCCCAAGACTGCTGTTTGTTTGCTTAATGTTTGCTTATTCGTGTCAGAAGCATCCCAGTTAAAATAAGGGATGCTGTAGGATGTAAAACTTACAGTGTGAAATGCAAGATTAAAATATGTGAGGGTGAAGGGCTGGTTTCCAAACATTTTGTTACCCCGGCTAGATAATATCTTCAGCAGAGTCAGTGTTGTTCTGTGTTTGTTTTGCTTATGAATAGAGCTATCTAGATAGTTGTCTTCATCTTTCAATAAGCTCTTTGCCTCCTAAGTGCTGGCATCTTCTGTGGGCTATTAAGAAAGACTTGGGGCTGCTGCCTTGATGTTTCTCCATTTCTCCTTTAGGGAAATACAATATTCTACCTTTTTATACACCCCCCAAATATTTCATTCTTCTGGTGTGGTATGCAGGCTTCCCACAGCAAGAATGGGTTTGTTAGAAGAGCAGTGTCAAATTTCCTTCTTGGGTTAGTCAGAGGCCCAGCCTTGAAGCTGATCTCGGTAGGGTACAAAGACACATCAAAGAGGTTTCCTGTTCAGCATCGCGCTGTGGTTTGCAAGTTGGCTTTTTGGGGCGAGTGGGAAAAAATAGAGACAAATGAGAAAATATCATGCAGAATTTGGCACATCCTCCGGGGAGCTGAGAACCCAGTGGGGGGCATTGTCTGTCATTCGTTTGCACAAACAGCGTGCGTTTTCCCCACCTACCTTCCCGTGTCTTACATCTCAGCCTTGTGATGAATTATTTGGTTTGCAAAATCATTCCAAGCTATCATATATAAGGAGGTTGCCAGCAGGCTCTGCTGCTGAAAAATGCAGCTTTTGGGATCTGGCAATAATTTTTTCCTGTAAGAGGTGAGAATTATGAAATCTCTCCAGATTTATTATCCCCCCCCCCCCCGTGCTCTCTGAGCTTGGTTGTTTTCTTGCAGACGTTTCATTATCCAACTAGGTAACATCATCAGTGCCTTTCCCTTTCAGATTGCAAGTTTCAGAAGTCTTGAATGTTCAGGTTTCCTCTATAGCTCTCTTCTCCTCCTCCCTGACTGATCTATTCTTCACAAAGCCATTTTTCCCCCTGCCTGAAATTTTTCATCCCTCCTTCTTCCTTTCCTTCCCCCAACAAATTCCTCCCACAAATATATATATATATATATTCGTAGATTTTCACGGGTAAAGGTATGTAGGTCTTGGTGTATTTGGGTCTTGTCCCATGTAAGATTGAGAATACCTTGGCGACGTTCACGAGATCCCACTCATCATCTTCAGGCTGGTGTCTTGCTTTGTGCTTTGCTGCCAAAGATCTACAAGCCATATATATATATATATATATATATATATATATATATATATATATATATGTAGGTCTTGGTGTATTCGGGTCTTGTCCCGTGTAGGATTGAGAATACCTTGGCAATGTTTCGCTGAGGTGCTGGCTGTGACACAGGGTCTCAGGAAAAAGCCATCCAATCTGCATACATCAACTCCACAAACCAATCAAAAAGTAACAACACATCCAACTCTGGAGTTTAAAAGGGAGAAACAGCCACGGTCACACACTTCTCCCAGGAGAACGAAGCTGAAGACACCAGCCTGAAGATGACGGATGAGATTTCCAAACGTTGCCAAGGTATTCTCAATCCTACACGGGACAAGACCCGAATACACCAAGACCTACATATCTTTACCCGTGAAAATCTACGAAAATATATATATATATATATATATATATATATATATATATATATATATATATATATAATTTTATTTATTTATTTTGTCAAGCATGCATTTGATAATCTATATAAGTATAAACATGATTATTAATACATGAAATAGATATGAATAAAAGGGAACATTAGGACAGGGATGGTAGGCATGTTGGTGCATTTATGCATGGCCCTTACAGACCTCTTAGGAATTGGATGAGGTCAATTGTAGACAGTCTGAGGTTAAAGTGTTTGGGGTTAGCAGAAGAAACCACAGATTCAGGCAGAGTATTCCAGGCATTGACCACTCTGTTGCTGAAGTCATATTTCCTGTAGACAAGTTTGGTGCAGTTTACCCTGAGTTTGCATCTATTGTGTGCTCTTGTATTGTTGAGGTTGAAGCTGACGTAGTCATTGACAGGTAGGACATTGTAATGGATAATTTTATGTACTATGCTTAGATCAGACTGAAGGTGGCATAGTTCTAAGTTATCTAAGCCTAAAATTTCAAGTCTGGAGGTATTCTGTTGTGAGCAGAGGAGTGGAGAACTCTTCTCGTGAAATATCTCTGGACTCTTTCGATTGTATTAACGTTCGATATGCAATGAGGGTTCCAGATAGATGAGCTGTATTCAAGAATTGGTCTAAATGCTCAGGATGTATTTAAATGAGAGCCATAATATCTAAGGCTGGGTCCTGGGGTGTATATTTGGCTGATTTAATTATGTGATGTGGACTCTAAGCAGCTATAAAATGAAACACAGCTCTTGATTAACAGCAGTAGAGTTGAAATGAAAAGGAAGACACAGAGTACTTGTTGACATGGGACTCGTTTTTCACCAATGCTTAATGAACAGAAACAGAGATTAGAAGCTAAAAAGATCCAAAAGATAATAAAAACTTTTGTACCCAAAATTCTGTAAGATGGATAAACTAATTGTACGACTATTTTGCGATTATTACTGATGTGATTATGATTAATGTGGATTAATATTGCATTTCTACTTAAAACTAATGGTGTCCAGACAACACACTGTTCAGATAGATATGGAATTTTTATGTGATATTAAAAACGTATTAATAAAACATATATTAAAAAAAATAGTAGAGATTAGGTTTAGGATTGATGTTGATGGTGAGCAGTGTAAACCCTAACTAAAATCTAAAGCAAAACCTATCTATCTTTACTATTACTATTAATCCTCCCATCCTTCCTTTCACCCATCACCTCCCACTTATGACCGTGTCACTGTAACCTTGTTGCTTGTATCTTTACAATTTTTATTGACTGTTTCCTAGTATGATTTCATTGCTTATTGCACCCTATGGCTAACATTAAGTGTTGTACCTGATGATTCTTGACTCTTGATGAATGGATCTTTTCTTTTATGTACAATGAGAGCATTTGCACCAAAGACAAATTCCGTGTGTGTCCAATCACACTTGGCCAGTAAAGAATTCTATTCTATTCTATTCTGTTCTGTTCTGTTCTGTTCTGTTCTGTTCTGTTCTATTCTATTCTATTCTATTTTGCCGGAAAACTTGTAGTCATGACATTCACAGGCAGTCAAGCTAGGATTAAATCCATCTAGAATTTTCCTACTCCATCTTGTAAAGATTTTGTTAAGCCACTGCATACAATATTCAGCTTTCAAGAACCAAAACCAATGCGGAGTTGAATTTACAGACATGTTTTTCCAAATGATTCCAACAGAGGGCCTCGACATCTAGCGGAACCAAGTTTCTAAATACACAACAACACTTTCTTTTACCACTTTTAACCTTTGCGAGGTCCTGCTTCCGGGCTTCCCTGCCAGTCAGTGGTTTTGATGGGATTGTTTTCTCGTGGACAGTTTTTAGCTAGGAGGAGAGTGCAATTGGAAAATCTGTGCAGGTAAACTTCCTTGGTTGAGACAGAGACAGACTATTGATCGTTCAGAGAGAGGCAGCTGGAGAATTGGTTGCAAGGAAATGCTTGGGGAGGGAGGGAAGGAGGGAGGGAGAGGGAGAGAGACAGAGTCAGAGAGAGAAAGAGAAAGAGAGAAAGAAAGAGAAGGAGGGAGGGAGAGAGAAGAAAAAAAGAAAGAGAGAGAGATGAAAGAAGGAAAGAAAAGAAGGAAAGAAAGAAAGACAGAAAGAAGGAGGGAGGGAGGGAGGAAGAAAGGAAGGAGGGTTGGAGGGAAGTAAGTAAGTTGTTGGATAGTTTCATAGACTCGAAAGGATCTATGAGTCTATCCAACAACTATCCAAAAGTCATTGCTGTTTAGTTGACAGATAGTCTCATAGATCCTTTGAGATCAATATTGGCCATTTTGAAGAACCTGGTTTAGGGTGATCTAGTATCCATGCAGCTTGTCCATCATCCAGGTCATGGTTATCCCAGAAGTGTTTTTCTTTCCCAAAAGACAACTGGACGTTCTTGGGTTTTTTTTTTCCCCCATGGAAAACATTTTGCTTCTCATCCAAAAAGCTTCTTCAATTCTAGCAATTGTTTCTTGGCTAGTGACCAAGAATGGTGGTCATAAGATCCAAGCAGACACTTCCATCTCTCTGTTTGATGTACATCCCACTAAGATTGTAAAAACCTTTATCTAGGAACTGGTGGAATCTGTGATTCTCAGACCAACATGTGGTTCACAGTGGTGATGCTATTCTTAGTTTTTTTAACCATCATCATCATCATCATCAACAACAACAACATCACCCAGGTCCTTGGTAAGGACTCAATAGGTAGACAAAAATGCCAAACCCAGCCTGAACATCTGGCTGACTGTGCAATGAATCATAATTATCACCTGTATCCAAAAAGTCATGGGAACATAAAGTGGAAAAAGTTGTCAAAAATGAGACAGTGAAGATCTTTGTGGGACTTTTGAATACAGATGGATCATCATTTGGAACACAAAAATGCCAGATACCACAATGGTTGAAAACTGAAACGTACAATGTATTGATAATCGCTGTGCCAGGAGATGCCAGAGTCGAAGAAAAAGTACTGGGGAAAATAAATCACGAAATATCACGAGACCTGGCCATCGAAACTACCTGATCGTGGATGAAACATGTGACAGTGACACCCATTGTCATCGGGGCACTTGGTACCACGTCCAAGAATTTTACAAAACACATCAAGAAATTGCAGCCTCCTGCAATGACATTAGCAGAACTGCAAAAAACCTGTGCTACTCAGAACATAGTACACCTTAAGAAGGTACTTGGTTGATACCTAGGATGCTGGCAGCAAGCCATATCAACCATCAGCACAGTCACTGGTATTTGTGATACATTTCTGAATGTTCAGTTGACTGAGTTTCATGTTTAATGGATAAAGTATATAATTATATGACTGTAACTTTGTTATGACTGTAACTTTGTCACTTGTATCCTTATGATTTTTATTGACTGTTTCCTAGTATGATTTGATTGCTTATTGTACCGTGACTATCATTAAGCACTGTACCTTATGATTGTTGACTCTTGATGAATGCATCTTTTCTTTTATGTACACTGAGAGCATTTGCACCAAAGACAAATTCCTTGTGTGTCCAATCACACTTGGCCAATAAAGAATTCTATTCTATTCTATTCTATTCTATTCTATTCTATTCCTATATTATCCTCTATTCTATTCTATTCTATTCTATTCTGTTCTATTCTATTCTATTCTATTCCTATATTATCCTGTCTTCTGTTCTATTCTATTCTATTCTATTCTATTCTATTCTATTCCTATATTATCCTGTCTTCTCTTTTCTCCTCTCTCTCTCTATACACACACACACACACACACACACAAACATACAAATATAAAAACATACATATTAAGGTGAAAATATATTCAAAGCTGCGTATTTTAAGAAGAAACGTGAGCAGTTAAAGTGCAAGGTTGGCTGAATGTGTGTTGCTAAGAAAAGAATTACAGCAGTCAAGAAAAAATTTGAAGGATAAAACAAGGTTCAGTTCTGCATAAAATTTGCACATGATCTTGTATGTCGACAGAAGCAACTGTAGAAATAACGGCTGTCGGTGAGGTCTCAGGAGAACAAACTGCCATCTTCCCCAGACTTTTGGTATGACTCCCAATGGCAGCTGTCTTTACTTTTCCATACTTGAGATGAAATTATATTGGAGAAGACAGGGCGAGTTATTGGGGGGGGAGCGGGAATGAAGGGAGGGGTTTTAGAAAACGGTGAGTTTTCCTTGAGAGCCTGCCAGCTTTTCCAATTGCTTCCTTCGAATTCTGTTATTCTGCATTTCCACTTTTCTTTTCTTCAAAGAAAAACAGCAAAGTTCAGTTGCTTCTTGAAAAAGCACTTTTAGGACAATCACGAGAATCTCCATAGACATTTAGCTACGCCAGAGCAGAAGATGCTTCTTCGATGAGAACTAAAACATCTTCAAGGAAAAGCAAAGAAAGTCCAGCTGCCTCTTGAAAAAGCATCTTTGGGGCAACCATGATCTGGATCTCTGAGAATATCTATAGACACTTTTCCTATCCATATTTGGCCTCTCAGTCAATCGAACAAGTTCCAGATGTTCTGTGTCTCTGGAGATTCTATTCTGTTCTGTTCTACTTCTCTACTCTACTCTACTCTACTCTACTCTACTCTACTCTACTCTACTCTACATATTCTATTCCTATTCTATTCCATTCCATTCTGTACTATTCTCCATCCCATCTTCTCTTCTCTTCTCTACCCTACCTTACTCTACTCTACATGGCTGCCCAATTCATAAACTGATGACTCAGGAGGAAGAATTTTTTAAAACAAATGTATATTGCTTCCCAACTCACACACAGCAGACTCTGCCCCACACACCCTACTCTCCTTTAACTTGACTCTTAGCATTTATTTAGCACTAAATGTTATGACCCGTGGCAGTTTACTGCAAAATAGGTGCCCCCCAAAGCCAAAATAAATACATTTTTAAAACCGCAACAGTCAACTTTAAGGGGAAAAAAAGAATGGAATAAAAGCAATCTTCATGTTATATCACATAAACCCTTACAATCCAAACCGACTCATTAATATTTTCTTTAATTTTAATTAAATTAAATTAAAGGGGAAAAGATGAGAGAGGGAGGGAGGGAAGGAGGAGAGAGAGAGAGAGAGAGAGAGGAAAAAAACACAATAATTTAGCCTCTGAGCCAAGCTCTATTCCATCAAATGTAAGCCCAGAGCAAATTTTGACACCCATATACTAGCAGTCCCCAGGTAGCAGAGTCTGATAATTGAGATTCTGGCAGGAATAGAGATGTTCTAATTAAATTCTATGTGGTGGTTGTAATTAACCCATTTATTCACTTATTGTCCTCTCTGCTGATAATCCAGGTTGCATTAATAGTGCCATTCTATCACGGTTCTGCTTGGCACAGGTCATGCATTAAAAGTTAGTCGTTTGAACATCTTGCAAAAAAAAGAGCTTTTAACATACATTCCAGACTAAGATGAAAGAAATGTATCTTTTTTACTTCAATAAATTATTATTTTATTGCAACATGCAAGGAATTCAATGCCTGGGCAAATTCCATTAATAACCAGTCAAGCACTGGTTGAAGATATTTTTAAAGCAAATCTTTATTAATAGAGACATTTCATTTATGGGAGAAGCTATTAAAAGACTACTCATCTTCATGTGTATTTCTTTTTTACCGAGGGTAATTACAGGGAAAAAAATATGATTGGCAAATGGCTATTGCACAACACAGAAATTTAATTATAGCGCATCACAAATTGTGTTCTCTTCTGAAACGCTCTCTCTGTGTGCATGTGCATCATCAAATGTACACACATAGATTATCATGATTTGAATAAGAGAAAATATTACTTTTTTAAAAAATGATCACAGGAGCCCTGTGGGATAAACATGTGTAATAACAGAGTTGGATTTCTCTCCTTGTTTAAGTGTAAGAATCTGATGATAAGGAACTGGATCATTGACCGTAAGGTGAGGAGGAGGAAGGGTTTGAGTCTTTTGCTGCTCTCTGACCTTGGTCATTGTCTTGCAGAAGTTTCGGTACCCAACTAGACAACATCATTAGTGGGAGGAGGAGTAGAGGGAGGAGGAGGAAGAGAAGGAGGAGGAGAAAAAGAAGAAGAAGAAGAAGAAGAAGAAGAAGAAGAAGAAGAAGAAGAAGAAGAAGAAGAAGAGGAGAGGAGGAGGAGGAGGAGGAGGAGGAGGAGGAGGAGGAGGAGGAGGAAGAGGAAGAGGAAGAGGAAGAGGAAGAAGAAGAGGAGGAGGAGGAGGAGGAGGAGGAGGAGAGCAGCAGCAGCAGCAAGGAAGCAGCAGGCCTGAGGTGCAAACCTGCAAGAAGTGCCAGGCCTGTTTTATTTTGTTGTTACTCGGCCTTGCAAACCCAGCTACTCTTTTGAATAGTGTGTGTGTGTGTGTGTGTGTGTTAGTGCCAAATACTTTCACGCAGCATCCGATGCTGCCTTTTCACACACACACACACACACACACACACCAATGCTCTCCTGCACACTCCTTGCTAAACAGGCTATCAAGTCACAACAGCTGTTTAACTACTATTGATCGGAGCAGGATCTGAACTCTGAAAGTGGGAATCTCCGGAGCTTTTCTGTCTATCCAGCACTTGATATTTTGAAAGGGCAAACGAAACACTGAACTGAAAGTACTTTTGCTCTGAGCCTGCTTGATGTCTCACACGCTTGCCAGAGTTGGATGGGTTCAGCACATGGTAGCAGCTCCTCCATCCCCTTTGGAAACACACGGTGCCTGTAATATAAGCTCAGTTGCCTACAAAATGGCAATGGTAACTCATCCAAAATCTTGCCCGAGGCACATCTCCGCGTTCTGATTGCAAAGTCAATTGTCAGACAGGAATGCGTTGCCGAAGGGGAAACCCAGCAGTGAGAGAAAAGTGATTGGAGGGTGGAGGAGAGAGTGAGGGAGGGGAGAAAGGGAGAGGGGGAAGGGATGGAGAGGGAGGGAGGAAGAAAGAGAGGGGGAGAGAGGGGAGGAAGGGAGGTGAGAGAGAATAAGGGAGAGTGTGAGAGAGAAGGATGGGGAGAGAAAGAGGGAGTGGGAGGGAGGGAAGGAAGGAAGGTGAAAGAGGGAGGGAGGGGAGAGAGAAGGATGGGGAGAGAGAAGGATGGAGAGAGAGAGAAGGATGGGGAGAGAGAGAAGGATGAGAGAGAGAGAGAGAGAGATGGGACTGTATCCACCCAAGGCAAGAATTGTGTAAAGGGCAGTCCAGGTAGTCCTTGACTTACAATCACAATTGAGCCCAAAACTTCTTGTTTTTAAAAAAAAAGAGAGAGAGATTTTTATTGTTTACATATAAATATATTGAACACAGTATAATTGTCCTGGCATTTCCAATTCCATACTTTAAAACAAAAGTGGAAACAGAATAACATATCTACTATTTTAAACATTTTGAGCCCAAAACTTCCATTGCTAAAGCGAGAATTTTGTTACCTGAGTTTTGCCCCATTGTGCGAGTTTCCTTGCCACCTCTTGTTAGGT
>CM019157.1:3528943-3540879 GCA_009733165.1 Naja naja
AGATTTATATAGCCAACATACATTTCTATGCAGCAAACCATGGCACCCTCCACCGAGTGGCAGTGTGTGCAGAGGCTCTGAAAGGGATGAGTAAATTAACAAAAAAAGAAGGGAAGAGGTAACATTTCAGGCAGTTGCCAGACTGGCTTTGCTACAACAGACAGTTTGCCTACCTAGAAATGCTCATCTGTTCTTCTTACTCACCATAGTAAGGGCCGCCAGGAATCCTTACTCGACTTTCTCAGGCTTTTCAGGACTCAAGGTGAAAAGAAGAGAGGCAAACAGCAACCCTAACCTTGTGCCTTTTGCTCTAGGATAGAACAATCTTGCCAGGTCTTGTCAAGATGGTTGCAGTTTTATCACAGCTGACTGGTTATCCCCCCAACCCCACCCCGAAAAGGAAAAAGGTTTAACGTACTGCAACCCAGACAGAGCCTCGCATCTTATGACAGAATTGCTAAAGTGAGCTGCTGATTGCTCAGCAAACAAGCTCAAAAATCTTCCTGTGATTCCCTGGCCTGGCTTCCCGCTGCCTCTACTCGAAAGCTCGGGCGCAAATTAAACAGCTCCCATGAGTTTTAGATAATGGCGGCTGCGTGTGTTGCACAAGAAGGACTGGAAGAGATCTGGCATCATTTGGGGGAGCCTTGATCCTAAGACTTGCAAAGATTTCCCCCAAAGTTCTTTTCGGTACAGGCAGTCATTAACCTTAACAGTGATGAACAGAGTTGGAAGGGACCTTGTAGGTCATCTAGTCCAACCCCCTGCCCAAGGAGGAGACCCTACACCTGTGATGGTGAACCTGTGGAGGGCAAAAAGGGGCCGAAAATCAGCTGGAAGGTGCACGCATGAGCAGGGCGGACGGGGCGCATTGCTTTCGGCACCCCACAACCAAAAAGTTCGCCATCACTGCCCTACACCATTTCTGATAGTCCTTGACTTACGACCACAACGGAGCCCCAAATTCCTGTCGCTAAGCCAGACGGGAGCTTCAGTGGGTTTTGTTCCATTTTATCACCTTCCTTTGCCTCGGTGGTTCAGTGAATCACCACCATCGTTAAGTGAGTCCCCCGGTTGTTAAGCGGATCCGGCTTCCCCCCTTGGACTTGGCTTGTCAGAAGGTCGCAAATGGGGATCATGTGACCCTCCCCCGGGACACTGCAGCCATCATAAATATGAGTTGGTTGCCACCGAGCATCTGAATTCTGATCACGTGGCTATTGAGGATTTATCAATGAAGTGCGATGAACGGTCCTAAGTCCCTTTTCTTCTGTGCCGTTGTAACTTTGAACCAGGGCTGGGATTCTCCCTGGTCAGACCGGTTCTATAGAACTGGTTGTTACAATTCTGCGCAGTTCAGAGAACCGTCAAATCGCGCCACAGGCTGGCCCCTCCCCGCCCACTCACTCCTCCCTGGCAGGCGCACCATCCAACTGTTGTGCCTTCACCTAATTTTTGGTAAGTTGCTATTTTTCCTCGACCATCAGCTGTTCCAACTATCAGCTGTGCTGGGAGATTTAGATTACCTAGAAAACAGGAAATCGTTGGATTTCTTGCTTTCTAGCTGATCTAAAAGCAGAGTCGAACCTTCCTTAGGACTGAAGCTTTTCAGTGCAGACTCAGGTAGCTGATTGCAGAAAGGCAGATCTCTGAGTGAACCTGTGATTCCGTGAGCAACTCAATCTGCCTGCCTGCTTTGCCTGCTCTTGGGGAAAAGTTGCTCTTTTTAAAAAAAAATAAAAAATCAAATAATTACATAAATACTTACAATATTTACATACAAGCCACGCCCAGCCATCAAGCCATGCCCACCCAGTCCCATGACCACCAAACCACGCCCACAAATTAGGCCACGCCTGCGGAACTAATTGTTAAGAAATTTGAATCCCACCCCTGCTTTCAACAGTCATTAAACAAACTGTTGTAATTCAAGGGCTGCCTGTGTTGAATATCCATACGATGCTCAGGTAAAGATTTGGTAGGAATTACAGCCAGGAAATTCCATTTCAGTTTTTTTTTTTTAATGGGTGATTGTTCCGTTTAATGGATGGTTAACTTGTCCTTTCCTTGTTCCTCTTGAACTGCACTCGTTGCACAACTCCAGAGAACCACAATTCTTGCCCCCTTTTGATTTTGGAGGCACAAAAGGCAGGAGAAAAGGGGGACTTCAAAAGCTGTTTTTAATTATCGCCCAAACCTCTGTTTGGAGTTCTAGGGTTGATTTGTGAGGATATTGAGCAGTCCTGATCTATGGATGCTCTAAAGGAACGATGGAAGGTATTTTGTGAATGATGGCAGCTGATTCCTGTATTTCATCTGCAAGGGAAATGCTTTATGGGTTTCATTCATTAGCCAGACACATGCCAATTAGTCTGACAAACGATGCCTTCTTATGGGAGTGGTTATGCACAAGGCAGAAAAGAAATCCCCGAGTTACCCAGAGGAAGGAAGGAAGGAAGGAAGGAAGGAAAGAAAGAAGGAAGGAAAAAAGGAAGGAAGGGAGAAAGAAAAGAGAAAGGGAAGGGAAGAAGGAAGGAGGGAGGGAAGGAAGGTAGGAAAGGAAGAAGGGAACAAAACAAGGAACAAAGGAAGGAAAGAGGAAGAGGAATGAGGGAGGAGAAGGAAAGGGGGGTGGAAGGAGGGAGGGAATGAAAAGGAAAGGAAAAGGAAAGGAAAGAGGAAAGGAAGGGAAGGAAGAGAGGGGGAGGAAAGAAGGACAGACAGGAGGAAGGAAGGAAGGAAAGGAAAGAGAAAGAAAAGAAAGAAAGAAAGAAACAGGACAGCTCAGAGGGTCTGAAAGCACAAGTCTTCCCATCTCCTTTACTTACCCTTTCCCAAATCAGGGAGAGAGTCTCTCTTCTTGGCCTCTTTCCTCACCCCACTCCCCCCTGAGATCTACGCTGCCTCCTATCCAATGCTTTCCCTACATGCAGTACGTCTGGATCCAGTCCCTCAAGGTCATTCCCGCATACCATTGCAGGGGGAAATCTGTCTGACGTCCCTTTCTTCGACATTTTACTCCCTTTTATTTTTTTTAAATATTTCATCCGCCTGGTTTCAACCTTGAAGAGCAGCCCTTCCCTTTGAAACGAAAAGCAAGGAATTCCTTAACCGTCTTATGCATTTAAAACACGCCGCTATTGATTGCCACTAAAGTCTCCCGGCAGATGTGCTTATGGGTCTCCTCCATTACCTCTGCTTCGTAAGTCGGGGGCTATTGAACTCGGCACGCTTTATCATTGTCCCAACTGGGTCTTGAGATTTTTCACCGTCAGAAATGTCTAAAGCTTTCCCCACTTGTGATTTTAAAATGTAGCTGAACTGATGTCCATTCCGGGCACGGGAAACTGAGTCTCACTTAACTTCTCCGTAATTTCATTGGCGTTCAGACTCGGCTGGTTAACCAGTTCTCATGGAAACAAAGACAATTACGGGACTGGAGGCTAAAACAGATGATGAACGGTTGCAGGAACTGGGCATGGCTAGTCTAGGGAAGAGAGGGTCCAGGGGAGGCAGGATAGCCGTCTTCCAATACTGGAGGGGCTGCCACAGAGAGGAGGATGGGGTCAAGCTATTCTCCAAAGCCCCTGAAGGGCAGACAAGGAATAATGGATGGAAACTGAACAAGGAGAGATTCAACCTGGAAATAAGGAGGAATTTTGTGACCAATAGGAGCCAGCCGTGTGCAGCAGCAGCCAAAAAGGCTAATGCAATCCTAAGTGGCATTGACAGAGGGATACAATCAAGGTCAAGGGAGGTCCTAATACCACTCTATAAAGCCTTAATAAGACCACACCTAGAATACTGCATCCAGTTTTGGTCACCACACTATAAAAAAGATGCTGAGACTTTAGAAAGAGTGCAGAGAAGAGCAACCAGGATGATTAGGGGACTAGAGGCTAAAACAGACAATGAACGGTTGCAGGAACTGGGCCTGGCTAGTCTAGTGAAGAGAAGGACCAGGGGAGACAGGATAGCAGTCTTCCAATATTTGAGGGACTGCCACAGAGAGGAGGAAGGGGTCAAGCTATTTTCCAAAGCACCTGAAGGCCAGACAAGGAATAATGGATGGAAACTGATCAAGGAGAGATTCAGCCTGGAAATAAGAAGGAATTTTCTGACAGGGAGAACAATCACCCATGGAACAGAAGTTGCCTTCAGAAGTTGTGGGAGCTTCATCCCTGGAGGCTTTCAACAAGAGACTGGACTGCCACCTGCCAGAAACGGCGTAGGGTTCCCTGCTTGGGTGGGGGGTGAGGGTGGGGTTGGACTAGATGACCTACAAGGTCCCTTCCAGCTCTATTCTGATTGATTGATTCAACCTAGAAATAAGGAAGAATTTTTTTGATCATGAGAGCAATCAACCCATGGAACAGAAGTTGCCTTCGGAAGTTGTGGGAGCTTCATCCCTGGAGGCTTTCAAGAAGAGACTGGACTGCCCTCTCTCAGAAATGGTGTAGGGTCTCCTGCTTGGGCGAGGGGTTGGACTAGATGACCTACAAGGTCCCTTCCATTCCCAACCATCCAGTCAGAGCTGCTTCTCGGATGAGAAGCGAAACGTCTTCAAAGAAAAACAAAGACAGTCCAGTTGCCTCTTGAAAAAACCACCTTTGGGTCAAGGATTCCCTGTATAATTTCCCGTTATCTTTCTTTCCTATTTCCCCCCTCCCCCAAAGTTGAAGCAGTGGGATTGTTTACAACAGTGGGAAAAAAATAACATTTTGCAGTCCCCCCGGGGTCTCTCTTGGTTCAAGATGTAATGAGCTAAAGATTGATTTTTCCAGTTGTGAGACAAACTGCGCAAAGTTATGAGAGTTGTCAAACACTAGAGGATATGTTTAGCCCACTAGGGGATGTCGGTGATCAGATGAGGAAAGACATTGAAAAAGTTTTAGCAGTGGGAAATTCAGTCCAAAAAGTGCTGGTTTTCCCCTAAATATCTTTCAGGTTTAGGATAAGTGGTGCAGTGGCCTAGAGGTGGAATTCTTGCCTCACAATCAGGAGGCCGTGAGTTCGATCCAAGGTAGGTGGCAGATATTTTTCTCTCTGGGCACAATGTGAATATATCTGCTGAACAAAACTCCACAGTGGTGACAGGAAAGGCATCTGGCCAGTAAACACTCAACTCCATTCAGGTGCTGGGACTCCACCGCGCAAGGGATTATGGGATCATTAATTGAAGATGATCTTTCAGGTTTAGATAATATTTCCATCTTTTGATATCCTATCCTACCTTTGGCAGACTTGATTACAGCTAGTCCTCAACTTACTACAGTTCATGTAGGGACCATTCACGGCACTGGAAAAAAGTGACTTAGGACCATTTTTTCACAGTTATGTAACTTTTGCAGCCATCCCCCGTAACACCTTATAGGACAAGGCTCCCCAGATCGTCGTAAGTCGAGGACTAGCTGAATAGGATTAGTGTAGTAGACAATCTCCCACCATTAGATGCTCTTTCTGAATCAATCTTCTTGATCCCTCAAGAACTGTTAAAACAGGAAAGTTTAACTTTTCTTTGTTTTTGCAAAATCAGTAAGCTCCCTTCTTTTTTCTCTCCCATAAACCAAGCTTTGATCCTGTCCTAATCCAGGTCGTTCTGTCTTAATAAGAACAAGAAATAAGGTTTCTTTAATGAGAAAAGAAAGGTTGTTTGTTTGTTTAATTGATTGATTAGCCCTTGGACCACATCAAAGGACAGAGTTCCAAACACAAATTATTACGAAAATCTGATTTAAAGTGGAATGGAATTGGAATAAAATACAGTTTCAAATGAAATTTGGAATGCAATACAATCATTTAATATGTAGATAAATAAAATATGAGTCCCAAACACAAATTCTTACAAAAAAATATGATTAAAAAAACAATTTAAAATGGAATTGGAATAAAATACAATTCCAAATGAAATTGGAATAAAATACAGTGTAAAATGAAATTGGAATACAATACAATAATTCAATATATAGATAAATAAAATATGAACAGATTATATTTCAGTGTCACCCTTACAATCTACCCCAATCAGTCCCACATATGCCAAGATATTACAGATTCCAAGCTCCGTTCTGCTTCAGATCCTGAATTAGGGACCATTTCTTCCTGCTGTGGTGCCCCTGTTGGAGTCTGATTCTGAGGGGGTGATTGATCTGTTCCAAATGCAAAACACCAGCAGAGGGGAGGAGTTTCGGTTTCAGTTGAGCACCAAGCAGCTTTAGTACAGAACAGTTGAGCTAAGCCACACCCAGGCTCCTCGCTCTCTCCTCCTTGCCCACACAGCAAATACTGTTTCAGTTTCCAAACAGCCCTCAACTCTCACCGCACTGACAGGATGCTAGCCAGATTTAATTTAATTTAATAATTGGACTTGTATGTCTCGAAAGGACTCGCTGCTCACAACTAAAAATACAATCAATAAATACATTAAAAACAAATTAAACCTGACAAGCCCAAATAAAATCAGTTTAAACCCCCCCCCCAAGAGGTCAGTCCAGCCCGGCCTGTTCAAACAGCCAAGTTTTCAGATCGTGGCGGGAAGAGTGGAGATCCGGGGACCAACGGAGCCCCAAGGGCAGTTGATTCCACAAGATGAGTACCGATGGATGCTGGCAGGCAGAGGCAGGATTTTATTCCCCTTATTATTTTCCCCCAAAACTAAAACTAAACAAAAACTAAGCCCGACCACACAGTTTCGTAGCGAAGCACGGGTATCCAGCTAGTGTGTGTGTGTGTGTGTAATCCAGGAAGACTTTTTGTGCAGTTGGATGGACTGTGTTTATTTAGCTTTTGATTGCCTGCTGATGATGTGGTTGTTTCCTTTTTGCTGCTGTTTAATTTGACCTGTTAGGTGCTCTGCTGTTCCTTCGTGGGAAGGGCCCGGCTGACCTCAGCTCTCAATCTGTAAGTCTCCCTGCAAAGTAATTTCCCTTTGATGATTTCTCTTGGATTTGATGAAAGCCAGGGAGACCAAGGGAATTACAGGTCAGCGGAGAGATGATTGTATGTTGAGAGACAGAGCCTTCACTGATATGTATGCCGCTTGGCTATCTTGTAATTATGTATGAACCTACACTGTCAGAGAGAATTTCTGGAAGGGAGGAAGGGAAGGAAGGGAAGGAAGGGAAGGGAAGGGAAGGGAAGGGAAGGAAGGAAGGAAGGAAGGAAGGAAGGAAGGAAGGAAGGAAGGAAGGAAGAAGGGAGGAGGGAAGGGAAAGGAAGGAGATGGATAAGAAGGAAGATGAAAAGGTGGGAGGGAGGGAGGAAAGAAAGAAGGAAGGAAGAGGAGGAGGGAGGAGGAGGAAGGAAGGAGATTGATACAGGCATGAAGATGGAAGTGGGGCGGGGAGGGAGGGAGGAAAGAAAGAAAGGAAGGAAGAAGGGAGGAAGGAAGGAATAGGAAGGAAAAGAGGAGGAGGAAGAAGGAGGGAAGGAAGGAGATGGATAAGAAGGAAGATGGAAGGGTGGGAGGGAGGGAGGAAAAGAGGAAAGGAAGGAAGGAAGAAGGGAGGAAGGAAGGAAAAGAGGAGGAGGAAAGATAGGAAGGGAGCGAGGGAGAAGGAAGGAAGGAAGGAAAAGGAGGAGAAAGGAAGGAAGGAAGCAAAAAAAAAAGGAGGGAGGGAGGAAGGGAGGATATGGTGAGTGTATAAATCTCATTCTGGAATTCAGCAGGCATCCATGATGTGGGGCGAATCTGCGGAAAACAGATGCACCGTCTCTTCCAACTTGCCCACTTCAGTGCTTGACTTCCTCCCATGCCCCCTTCTGGGGCTTTCCCCATCTCCAGCCTGTACCTTGCAAAGGCCCTCTGCCCTCCCCATCCTAGCAGAAGGGCCTTGGCCCAGAAAGAGCTGGCTGGGAGGCGTCGTTTGGCCTTTTGTCAAGCGACAAGACAGGGCAGGAAATTTGAGTCCCTCGGTGGGCTCCCCCTTGCCTGTTTGCCAAAGCCCGAAAGAAATTTCCACCCTAGATTGTGTTGGTCCGATTCCCCGCTGCACCTCGAAGGAAGGAACCGAGATGGCGCCTCGGAGAAGCCTTTAAAAAAAAAAAATCATTTGTTTAGAAACCTTTGCCACTCCAGAGCCCCATTTTCAGCACAATGTGCCATTGTTAGCTGGCTTGTTGTCAGCTGTCAAGCCTGAAAGGAAATCGCAGTTTGCGGCCAATTCAAAGTGTTACGTCTTGTTGCTCAGATACTTCCCATCCAAGAGGTTCTGTTGTGAACGGCAAAAACTGGTGCACAACTGTTAAGACCCACTTAAGGATCACCGGGGTGTCTCCTTTCATGGGACCCTAAAATTAACCTCACCCCTTCTGGGACCTACTTTTTGGAAGCCCGGAAGTTTATCAGCATTTTTTTAAAATTTATTTTATTTATTTTGTCAAGCGATTATAAGATAACAGGTATAAGTATAAACATAGTTATGAATACATGAAATGGATACATATAAGAAAAATAAAAAAAGAAACAATAGGACAGGGACGGTAGGCACATTGGTGCGCTTATGCACGCCCCCTACAGACCTCTTAGGAAAGGGGTGAGGTCAATAGTAGACAGTCTAAGGTTAAAGTTTTTGGGGTTTGGGGAAGAAACCACAGAGTCAGGTAGAGTATTCCAGACATTGACCACTCTGTTGCTGAAGTCGTATTTCCTGCAATCAAGTTTGGTGCGGTTAACCTTGAGTTTGTATCTATTGTGTGCTCTTGTATTGTTATGGTTGAAACTGAAGTATTCATTGACAGGTAGGACATTGCAATATATAATTTTATGTACTATACTTAGATCGGACCGAAGGGGGCATAGTTCTAGGTTTTCTAGGTCTAGAATTTCAAGTCTGGTGGTATAAGGTATTCTGCAACGAGTAGAGGAGTGGAGAACTCTTCTTGTGAAATATTTCTGGACTTTCTCAATTGTATTAATATCAGATACATAATGTGGGTTCCAGACTGATGAGCTGTATTCAAGTATTGGTCTAGCAAATGTTTTGTATGCTCTAGTTAGTAGTGTGATATTACCAGAGAGAAAGGATTACAGCTCTTAATGCCTTTTGGCTATGTAGTTACAGTGGGCTCTAGCACTTAGATCATTAGAGATGAGTACTCCAAGGTCCTTGACAGAGTTTGGATCATCAACAAGGTCTTGACTATTCAGCTTCTATTTTATTTTCTGATTTATTTTTGCCAATAGAATAGAATAGAGTGGATGGGACCTTGGAGGTCTTCTAGCCCAGCCCCCTGCTCAAGCAGGAGACCCTATACCATCTCAGACAAGTGACTGTTTCATCTCTTCTTAAAAACCTCCAGTGATGGAGGGCCCACAACTTCTGAAACTCCAATGTATACCTTCTGTGTGTGTGGTTGGTGTGTTTAGCCAAACATAAACTGGAAAAAGGCACACCTGAGTCCCCAAAAGAAATTCTGGACCTCCTCTTTGGGGTTGCCGTCCCCACCCCACTTACATTCTTGCTAGGGATAATTGGCCTGGAAATATTAACACTTTGAACCTGCAAAACCTGTTTTAATGCCGTGTTTACCATCAAAAGCCCCTCCGGCTATGCTCTCATTCCTACAAATGGTTTTGATCAAGCGACAGCTAGATATTCTGCTTGTTCTGGCAAGCTGGAGAGCTTTGGAAGCCTGCTCCATTTTCCTCCCTCAATGCATCCGAGAGTGATAATCAGATGCATCGACAGAGCCTTCTGTCCTCTTCCATCCTTCAGCTAAACTTATTTAGCCTGTCTGTCACCTGGGGGGGGGGGAAAGTGCGAGGGGTGGGTGGGTAAAAATCAGTGTCTTGCATAGCCTTTGCAACACTTGTTTTTCTGTGTCTGAGTAAGAGGCATCAGTTCTTACTTGTGTACTAACAACTATGTTATGATAAGCCCTATTTTTATTACCTCCTCTTTGTTGGGCTTCTAGTCTTTTTCCTTCCTTCCTTCCTTCCTTCCTTCCTTCTTTCCTTCCTTCCTTCCTTCCTTCCTCCCTCCCTCCATTTCTTCTTTCCTTCCATTCTTCTTTCCTTCCATTCTTCTTTCCTTCCTCTTCTTCTCATCTCCTTCATTCCTCCCTCCCTCCCTTCTTCTTCTCATCTCCTTCCTCCCTCCCTTCTTCCCTCCCTTCCTTCCTCTTCTTCTCATCTCCCCATCATCGGCTTTCCTTCCTTTCTTTCTTCCCTCCTTCCTCCTTCCTCTTCCTCAAACTCCTCCTCCTCCCTCCCTCCCTTTTTCCTTCCTTCTTTCCTTTCTCTTCTTGTTGTCTCCTTCCTTCCTTCCTTCCTTCCTTCCTTCCTTCCTTCCTTCCTTCCTTCCTTCCTTCCTTCCTTCCTCCTTCAGTCCCTTCCATTCATCCATATTTGATGCACTCTGATCTTGGCTGCTTTCTTGCCAACATTTCATTACCCAACTAAGTAACATCATCAGTGATCTTCCTTCCTCCCTCCCTCCCTCCCTCCTCCCTCCCTTTTCTCAAATGCCATTAAGGCTACTGAAAGCCAGGTAGCTCCCCCAGTCACCGGGAATGAAACAAACAAACAAACAAACCCTCCCTATTAACTGGAAATAAATTGACAGCTACTTGAATGAATGAATATGCTTACAGTGGTCCCTGACTGGAATTGCAAACAAATGCACATTAAATATTAAAAGAAATAAAAACCAAAACGAGATAAAATTCAACAATCGGCGGTAGGTTGTCAGCGATCCATCAACATGTGCCTAATTTTACAGACAGTATAAACCACATTTAGCCAGGTTCCAGGAAAACTGAATTAAATAAGAACAACCATACGTTAAAAAGATCAGAATCGTTTTGCCAGCCATGGAGTTGTAAGCTGGGTCGGTGAGTACTATGTACAGATAGTCTTTGACTTACAATGGGTCGTTTAGTGACGGACGTTACAGTGGCCACCGCACCAGTCCTGCTGGGAGACATATCATGTCCTTTTCATTTCAAGTAAAGCCACACACAGATATTTTGAGGGAATTAGTCTACCGTCCTCCATGCTTGCCAGTTTAAACACTGGTTTCCCCCAGTTCGTGAAAAGATTCTGAGATTTACAGTAATAAGTCACTCGTTTGCTTCCTCTCTGCTCAGTAAAAAAAAGGAAAAGGAAAGAAAAACAGGAGTATTGAGATTAAAACAGGAGTCCAAGCAAGACTTTTTTCTCCCCTGTGGCAATGTTTTAATTGCATCTCCTAGCGAGGGTTGATTGCTGCAAAATTTGGAATGTTAATGAGCGAAGCAGGAGTTCCGTTGATGTGCAAGAAACATTTATCTTAAACTTCTCCCTCTGTCTTCGTGTTTAGCCGAGAATGGTCAAGTTTGTTGAGCAGGGACATTCAGGTAGGCGTGGAGGTAAAAAAAATAAAATGAAATAAAATTTGAGTTTTATGGCTGTCCCAAAGGTGCTTTTTCAAGAGGCAGCTGGAGTTTCTTCTTTTTCCTTGAAGACGTTTCGCTTCTCGTTCACAGCTGAAGAAACTTCTTGGATGAGGAGCAACACGTCTTCAAGGAAAAACCAAGGAAGTCCAGTTGCCTCGTGAAAAGTCGATGGACAGCCATGGCCTGGTTGACTGAGGATCTCCATAGATATTGAGCCTTATGTCTGTTGTAGCATTGACTAGACAGCCAGGCCTCTCCATCAATTCATCATTCTAGATGTGACGTCTCGTCATGCAGCCCATTTAAAATTTGATTTTGTGTGCGGGAGAGAATGGGAGATCTTTTCCCCACTGGTGGGGCAGAGCAAGGGTAGATGAATGTGGGATGAAGTCCCCCTCACAGGGGCTCAAGCTCAATTGTGTTGTTCAAGCCTGTGGTGTGTGATTCTAATTTTGTGTGTAAGTCTGTACTTTGCGTTCGCCAACGCTTCTCATCCTGCAAAAGGAGGAACGGTGTTGTGGGATCTGTTTCAGGATGGATTTCAGGGCGTGGCATTGTTG
>CM019157.1:3541879-3560255 GCA_009733165.1 Naja naja
AGGAGAAGCCAACATGGCTATATATCCTTTCCTGCTCCCCAAAAACATCCCCACCCCAGTGTCTTCCCTGGTAGGAAAAAAAAAGAACAGCAATTTATTTCCCTTGCAAAACAGTGCCCTGTTTAGAGAACAAAACACAGGAGAAATGTTTGGCACAATGGTGCTGTTGACTTGGGGATCCTTTTTGAAGCACACTTTAGCAGAGGGCCAATATAAAAAAAAAACCCTCCTTTTTCTGTATTAATGGCTGAGCAATGCTATTACTCTTTCTTTGTACCGGTAGTCCTCGACTTACAATCACAATGGAGCCCAAAATTTCTGTGGCTAAGCGAGACATTGGTTAAATGAGTTTTGCCTCCATTTTACAATCTTGCCTGCCACTGTTGGCTGGACTAGAAGTCCTCCAAGGTTCCTTCCAGCTCATTCATTCAATAAAGGTTTTAACTGGAGGACTACCCTGTTTCCCTGAAAATAAGACCCAACTGGAAAATAAGCCTAGCATGAATTTTTTTTTCAGGATGCCCATAATATAAGCCCTGCCCTGAAAATAAGCCCCAGTTAAGATTGGTAGCCAGATGGATGCATTTAGACCCGTATTTCCTTGAAAATAAGACCTAACCAGAAAATAAGCCCTAATGCGTCTTTTGGAGCAAAAATTAATATAGGACCCGGTCTTAGTTTTGGGAAAACAGGTACCTGTAAGCTTTTTCCAAAGCTTCTGGAGTCCACTGATTACATTCACTTCTCAACTTTGCCTACAGCTTCCTCTGGCCAACTTTTCTTTCCAACCCTCTGGGGGAAAAGTTGAGCAAAGAAGCTTCTGAAAAATTTAGAGGGAGCTTGTAGTAAATGGAATTGACTAAAAACCCCGCTGCAGAGGCGTGCTGGACCTTTGAGAGTTATCACCTTAAGTAAATATTTTTAAAAAGCTCCCCAGTACAGCATTTTTTTCCCCTCCCATCTCCTTGTGGTGGTGGGGAATCACCCAAATGTTTTTTGGGGGTGGGAGTTCGTGAGATTCCTTGCCTTTTTTCCCCCCTGCTTTGTGGAATGCTTTTCATCTGTGCCTTTTTTAATCAACTGTTTGGGTTGGACTTTTAAGGGAAACGGCTCTGAGATAATTCCGTAAAAAGAGCAGCGGTGAAGGAATGCTATCAATAACTGATATGGGAAGATTTTGTTTAATCTGCTTGCCAAAGAGTTTCCCGTTTAGAGGTGCCTTTCAAAATTTGCCATTGTTTTGACCAACTGGAAGGTTTTAGTTCTATGAAGCCTGGGAAAAGCGGATAAGAAATCAAAATCCGTTGAAGGTCAGATGATATTCACAAAGCAAAGAAGAAAGCTACGATAGTATTTGCTCAAAATTGGAAAAGTGAAAAAAAAATTCCGATAGAAGAGAATGTGATCAGGAAAATATCAGAATGTGCAGAAATGAACAGATTAACATTGGCCATCGAAGAAAAAACAAACAAAACTGAATATTACACGATCTGGGAATGATTTTATCAATGGTTGGAAAATAAAAATGGAAGTTAGAAATTAAATATGAGAATGTAGAAGAGAAGGAGCTAAGAAGGGAATGGTTATAACGATAAGATGTATTATGGGTTAGAAGGTTAAAATAAGAATGTAATTATTGTTCTTATGGTAAGGGATTTGTGTTAATTAGAAATATTATTGCTCAAGATATTTGTATCCAGATAACACACTGTTTAAATGAAAGGTGGAATGTTTGTAAAAATAAATAGATTATTTTAAAAAGAAAAGCAAAGAAGAAATTTAGACTAACTTGGAGGGAAAAAATCATGATCAAATGAAAACTTTTTTGTTTTTAATAAGACTAGCGATCTATCAGTGAATCCGCATCTTAATTTCACCATATTTCTCTAAAAGGAATCCATGCTATTCCCTTTGCAAACCTGGATTATTTATAACAGTTCATTCAATGACCAAAGTTACAACGGCATGGGAAAAATGTGACTTATGACCGTTTTTCAGAGTTTCAACCGTTGCAGCATTCCTAGGTCACGTGATCAAAATTCAGATGCTTGGCAACTGACTCATATTTATGACGCGCGCAGTGGCAAGCAAAGTTGACCGGGAAGCCAGAATCACTTAACAACTGTGGGGCAGAAAAGGTCATAGAACGGGGCAAAACTCACTTAACAACTGTTTTCACTTTGCAACAAAAATTTTGGGTTCAACTGTGGTCTTAAGTCAGGAACTACCTGTATTTGTTTTCATCTTTTTTTGTCTCAAGAACACACCCATTTTTAAACTGCTTTACTTTTAAAGTACCCCATGGTACTGATGGTGAATGGGAGGGGCCATTCACCATCAATCCTTGTTTCTTATCTGCTCCCTTCTCCTGGCAGGCCTGTGCATGCGCACACTGGGAACAGGCTCCAGCTGTTCTTCTGCCTTACTGATGTCCAACTTTGAAGGCAGCTGATAACTCTTGGACGGCCCTGGCCCCATCTCTGCCTCCAACTCAGAGCCCTCGTCAGAGCCTTCCCCAGACTCCTGGACTGGCCCATGTTCCTCCCCAACCTCCTCACTGTCCGAATCTGCAGCTGCTGGTGGGCCACAACAATGTTTTGGTTTTTTTTTAACACAACAAGCTCCTGACTGCAATAGTCAGAATATGGAGTTGGATTAGACGGCCAGATGTAAGTCAGATTTGTGAGGACATTGGCAGTAACGTAACTTGCAGAATTCTTGAATTCTCTCCAAACGATAATAGAGGGGAAATACTTCTCCAAAATTCCAATCTGGCTTTGATCTTCCACTAATTGTGGTTCCTTTCTCATGTTTCACTGCACATTCATTCACGGGCAGGTTTTATGCAAAATATACCTTCCTTTCTTTATGGAATGCACCCACTGGAACAAAGCTGTTCCTTTAAACACCTTGCTGAATATTTCCTACGATAAAAGCATGCCAATTCGCTATTTACTGCTAGGCCAACGGGAAAATAATTGCATTGGAAGCTATTAAACATTGGCAAACAAAAAAACCAAAAAACTGCAGCTCAGTCCTAGAAATGGCTGATTATAATCTGTCGTAGATTAAAGGCCAAAAATGACCAGTCTTGTTTAGTGAGGATGCCCTTGGAGAGAAAATAAAGCCTGACCATCTGCCTAAATAATTAATAATAATAATAATAATAGCAACCACAATAATAATAACAACAACAACAATAAATCATCTCTTGTGCTTCAGCCTGGAAGAATGATATTGAGTTTGCCATGAATCAGGAGAGATGCTGATGTAGAAGGTAACAACCACCCCAATGTGTCTGCATCCCAAAGACCAGTCTTGACAGATGTGAGGGTGGGACATCTGTTTATCCCACCTGCAATTAGCTAAAAATAAACAGTATGTAAATTCACTGCAAATTGGAGGACACTATGGGAGAGGGTACAATTTTGGGTGCTTCCAATGCATTTCTGCTAGAAAGACATCCCACTGTCCTTTTTGTCTTCTGTCAGCATTCCAGCTAACCAGCTCCAAACCAATAAACTCCAAACCAACAAACGTTTCCTTAAAGTTCCATTTTATCGGAGTTGTCATATTGGCACATCTGGGAAAACCCGAATCTGAGAGTTCCAGATTTTTCCTTCCCAAAAGAAAATCAAAGATCCATCCCATGCATCCATCAGTCCATCACATGGCCCAATCAAACCTCTGTCCCAACTGGAGATATCCCTTCAATCACTCCCCTCCAGGTGCAGGGCAACACGTCCTTGACACTCTGAGAAAAGAATGTTGTTGTGCCTAGTCTTCTACCTCACTATGAAATCCCCCCTCCCAAATTCCCTGGCACCGAATGTGGCAGCCTCGAAGCTTCCAAATACAAAAATGGCTTCCAAGGCTGGCTTCTTCTTCACCTTGGAGAAATGGTGAAGGAAGTCTACACCGGTCATCTATGGGAATCACTGGCTCTCCTATTTAGGAGAGGAACATGGAGGAAGAACATGGAGAATCCTTGGTTTTCTTGAGACAAAAACTGACATTGAGAAGAAAAACATGTCCTTCTTTCCTCAAGTCTCTTGAGGGGCTTCCACAAAGAAGAGGGGGGCCAACCTATTGTCCAAGGCATCTGAACAAGAAGCAATGGATGGAAGCTACTCAAGGAGAAAAGCAAGAACTAGAAAAACTAGACCTAAGGAGAACTGTCCTGACAGACCAATCGATGGATGGAATGGCTTGCTTCAGAAGTTGTGGTGCTCCAACCTGGAGGATTTTAAGAAGAAATTGGACAATCACTTGTCTGAAATGGTGTAGGATCTCCTATACAACGAACCAGGGTTGGACTAGAAGACCTTCAAGGTCCTTTCCAACTCTATTATTCTGTTATATCAGGGTTGACTTCCAAAGAAACCTCTTTACTGAGCCACCAGAGCAAGTCAAGAAGAGTTACGAGGGTTGTGATATGTAGGGTTGCCTCTTGATTCACAATTCATCATCTTCTCGTAGACTAAAGAGAGTCTCCTCTAGTATTGGACCAAAATAAATCTCTCCTTTGGGATCACAGGTGGTTAGAAGGTGAGAGGGAGAAAGAGAGGGAGGGAGGGACAGAAGGAAGGGAGAGAGAGGTAGGGAGAGAAGGAAAGAGAGAAGGAGAGAAGAGAGAGGTGGGGAGAGACAGAAAGAGAAGGAGAGGGAGGGATAGAGAGAAAGGGAGAAAGGAGAGAGAGAGAGGGAGGGAGAGAGGAAGGGATAGAGAGGGAGGGAGAGAAAGAGACCTTGGGAGAGAAAGAGAGAGAAAGAGAGAGAAGGAGAGGGAGGGATAGAGAGAGATGGAGGGAGGGAGAAGGAGAGAGAGAACAATTGGATCGATCCAATCAGGTTGTTTTCCACATAAAGGAAGTCGTTGCCCTGTTTGTCTTTTAGCAAAACCAGCTTTCCAAATTGAAATGACAAAATGGCGGATGGGTTTGCATCCTGTCCACATCGGCTAGGGTTAAACCGGGTGGGGGCGTCCTTTGACTCATCCTGCATGGGAACGCTCAGGTTTCTCCTAGGAGAGTTGTGCGAACTATCCACCCTTCCACCCTTTCCCCCAGTTGAGTTGGGTGGAGCCACCGTGTGAACAGGGCGTCTCATCTGGGTTTTTACTGTGTTGCCTCAATCTAGCTGATGACATTTTCTGAGCTTCTTTCCGAGCTAAAAGCACCCGAGTGGGGTGGAAATTGGATGGAGATATTCTGCAAAAATAAAAAAAATAAAAATAAAAGGCTCCATTTTAGGGCCTATGTTATTTTAACCAGCGGAAATTTTTCCCTAAGCCGATTTTCTTTTTAATTCACCTTTTTTCCCCATGCTGTTTTTTCCAGTGGAAATTACCACCTCCCCTTAACTTTAATATTTGGCCCTGCTGGATTTAAAAAAAAATGACAGGTCTGATTAAAAAAATACCACCTTAGGGAAAACTGAGATCTAATATTACCCTTTCTGGGCTGTTCCACGAGTCAAGATGTGCCTGCAAAGTTATCACGGAGCTGGTTGATGGAGAGATTTGTGCCTTTGACTATCTGCACGTGATCTTGGTGATTTACATCGGGGCAAAAAAAAAAAAAATGCCTGCAATTATTTCATTTAAAAAAAAAAATCCTCCTTTTTTGCATTTCCCCCTCCCACTTCCTGATCTTGGCTAGCAAGTGACAGTTTCTCTAATTAAGCAAATTCTAGGTAACCTTAGCAACTTCTTTGCTGGAGACCAAGGAGTCATCTCTGGCTGCCCTCGGAGGCAGCGCGTTGAACATCAAGCCGCGTCGCTTGGCAAAATTGGCAGAAAGTCATCTACTTTCTCTAAGGCTTTTGGGGGGGGTGGATGGGGAGAGCTAGTTGGCATGAGGTTTAGCACGGACTGCGGGATTGCCACGCTGGTTCCTTGGATGCTGAGGCTGAGTGGTTTAGCCTGGGTTGCTTTCTTGCGAACTGGCAGCTGTTAAAATAAACAGAATAAACGGACTCGGAAGGGACCTTGGAGGTCTTCTAGCCCAGCCCCCTGCTCAAGTGGGAGATACAGTGGCGCGGTGGTTGGAATGCAGTACTGCAGGCTACTTCTGCTGACTGCCGCCTGCCTGCAATTTGGCAGTTCAAATCTCACCAGGCTCAAGGTTGGCTCAGCCTTCCAACTTGGGTAAAAGGAGGACCCAAATTGGGAGCAATAGGCTGACACTGTAAACTGCTTAGATGGGCTGTGAAGCAGTATATAAGTCTAAGGGCTATTGCTATTGGTTAATTGTTCTCACTGTTAGGAAATTTATCCTTAATTTCAAGTTGCTTCTCTCCTTGATTAGTTTCCATTTATTGCTCCTTGTCTTGCTTCGGGCGCTTTGGAAAATAAGTTGACTCCCTCTTCTTTATGGCAGCCCCTCAAATATTGGAAGACTGCTATCATGTCTCCCCTAGTCCTACTTTTCACTAGACTTAGACGTACCCAATTCCTGCAACCATTCTTCTTCATATGCTTTAGCCTCCAGGCCTCTCTATGTGACCGAAGCAAAACCCGGGAACACTTTGTGTTTGCAAGAGATTCTGGAAGGACAAAAGGTTACACAGTTTTAACCCCAGTTTCTGAGACAGTAGTTATTTATTCTCTGAACAGGTCACACTCTGTGCTTTTAAAATTACTGAGCTTCACGGTGTTGTGGTTAGCCAGCAGCAGGTGCGGATGGCTGAGGAGAGCGAGGACTCAGATGAGGGGCCAGGACCATTATGGAGTGGACTTCTGCCTTCAGAGATTGGGGGGGGCTGGCAGCAGTGATGAGGAGGTTCCCAAGGAGCCTGTGCCAAGTGAACGTACGTGCTCGCAGGAAAGAGCAGCTGCAGCAGCACGGGCGACTCAGGAGTAAGGCTGCAAGGTAATGGCCCCTCCTTCAAAACGATAAAAGCCAGCTGTGAATCGGACGTTCTTTGCAGAAGGCAAAGACGTTTTGAAACTCAGCCTCGTGGACATTACAGTATCTTAAGTTGGTATTTGAAGACTCTTTTGTTGTGAAATATTTCTTATCTGTGATTCTTGACAGTCCCGTACAGTTTTGGCAAGGTTTGTGCTTATCAGAGTTAATTAGTTTGCAGCAGCCTTTTAAGCGGGGATTCGTAAGACTCATGAAAAGGTTTCTGTTCCCTTTGGTTCGTGTTTGTTTTATTGGACAAGGGTTTGGGTCAGAACACCTGAGGGGCTCTGATCCCTGATTTAGCAAAACAAATTCACCCTGGCTTTGCAACTGTTTGCCTGGCTCAACTCAGCGCCTCTCTGGCAAGCTGGCACCCCGTGCGCATGGTCCTTGATTTACAACCATCCGTTTAGTGAACATTCCCGAAGTGTGCTTGTCGGTTCTGGCCACTGTGAGGCTCTGTTTTCCCACGCACGGGGTGCTGCTACAGCATGCCGCAGCGAAAATGACTGGAGGCCGCTTAAAGAGAGATAAGCTTTGACGCAAAACTGTCATTTTCTGCCCTGTGAGTTTCCTGTGCATGGATTTTCATCTATTAATGGAAGCGCGCGGTAAATAAAAGCCATTTTCACAATAAGCCAAAGCAACAGGTCATCCACGCCTGAACCTCCAAAATTGATAGAAGTGAACCTGAGCATAACAAATCTATCCAAATTGTGCCCAGCTTTCCGTAACCTTCTCTTTTCCCTACTTCTTGGGCAATTACAGGCAGGGACAATCCATTTCCAAGCCAAGATGTTTTCCACTATGCAAAATCATGTACGGGCAGGGAACACTGTAATTGTGACTTCTTCCTTTCTTGGAGAAGATTAGAAGGGAAGCGGTGGACGGACACGGCTCCCACTTCATGGAGGAGCTCTGGCCTCCATTAAAGGTGGAGATGGGGGTGAAGCAGCAGGATGCATTCTGGTGTGCAGCCAAAGCTGAATTTGGTTTAATGTCACTGGATAAAAGTGAGTAAACATGACAGTAATATACTTTCTCCTCTTTCATCATGTACAGTTATAGGATGACAAAAGTTGGTCCAACCACTGCTCAAGCACTGTGACAAATGTCTATCCAGTCTTCTCGTGAAAGCATCCAGTGGCCAAGCACCCACAAGTTCCACTGGTTAATTGTTCTCACTGTTAGGAAGTTGGTTCTAGGTTGGTTCTCTCCTTGATTAGTTTCCACCCATGGCTTCTTGCCCTGCCTTCTGGTGCCTTGGAGAATAGCTTGACTCCCTCTTCTTTGGGGCAGCCCCTCAGATATTGGGAGACTGCTGTCATGTCACCCCTAGTCCATCTTTTCACTAGAGTAGACGTACCCCGTTCCTTCAAGTACTCTTCGTATGTTTTAGCCTCCAGGCCTCTTTGTGTAACAGAAGCAAAACCCAGGAACACTTGTGTTTTCAAGAAGACCTGGTAAGTATTCCTTCTACTGATTAATCAATTCATTCAGGAGAAGATAGATTGCTCCTGTTATTTAGGGAAGGGAAGGGAAGGAAAAGAGAAAGGAAAGGAAAGGGTGGGAGAGAAAGAGAAAGGAAGGAGCTTTTAATGATGGCATTGAGCATTGTTGCATTTCCCTGGGTCCTGAGAAATGTCAAGGACTGAGTGTCAGCCTCCTTGGCTTCTCTTCTTCTTATTTAATATTTATCTTCAAAGCCAAGACCTCATGAGTGAACTACTCCTAGGATAGTTGTTCGATTGAGCCATCAAGATGATTGAGGAGGCATATCAGCAATGAAGTACCAATATCCTACCATGTTGCAACCTTGTGAATCAAGTTTAAAAAAAAAAAGCACCACCCAAGTGCTGCAACCTCCTGAGAATGAAGCAATTCAATGGACGCTTCTTTAAGCAGGCAGGGAAAAATAGATTTTAGCAAGTCAGGAGGGTCTTATCTAAACCCAGCAGAGAATTTATCTTCTTCCATTAGTTGAGGTCCTGTCATTATTTTTGGACTCAAAGGCCCGGCCACCTATTCCTTCCTCCTCCCTCTGCTTGCCTTATCTTTCTTTTGATTTTGTTTTTGGAATAGAATACCCCCTAGTAGGGTAGGGTAAAGTAGAAGAGAAGAGAATATATACATAAATACAGAATATGGAGTAGAATATGGAATGGAACACAAGAATTGAATCAAATCGAATCGAATCGAATATGGAAGGGAATAGGATAGGGGTAGGTGAAGAGTAGAATAGAGTAGAATGGGATAGGATAGGAGAGAACAGGAATAGAATAGAATCTAATAAGAATAGAATAGAATAGAATAGAATAGAATAGAATAGAATAGAACAGAACAGAACAGAACAGAGAAAGAATAGAATAGAATGGAATGGAATGGAATAGAATAGAGAAAGAATAGAATAGAATAGAGAAAGAATAGAATAGAAAAGAAAATAATAGAATAGAATAGAATAGAATAGAAATAAGAATAGAATAGTATAGAATAGAATAGAATAGAATAGAATAGAATAGAACAGAGAAAGAATAGAATGGAATGGAATAGAATAGAATAGAATAAAAGAATAGAATAGAAAAGAAAATAATAGAATAGAATAGAAATAAGAATAGAATAGTATAGAATAGAATAGAATAGAATAGAAGAATAGAGAAATAATAGAATGGAATGGAATAGAATAGAATAGAGAACAGAATAGAAAAGAAAATAATAGAATAGAATAGAATAGAAATAAGAATAGAATAGTATAGAATAGAATAGAATAGAGAAAGAGTAGAATGGAATGGAATAGAATAGAATAGAATAGAATAGAATAGAATAGAACAGAACAGAACAGAATAGAGAAAGAATAGAATAGAATGGAATGGAATGGAATAGAATAGAATAGAATAGAATAGAGGATAATATAGGAATAGAATAGAATAGAATAGAATTCTTTATTGGCCAAGTGTGATTGGACACACATGGAATTTGTCTTTGGTGCATATGCTCTCAGTGTGCATAAGAAAAAATAAAATACATTCATCAAGAATCATAAGATACAACACTTCGTGATAGTCATAGGTTAATATAAGCAATCAAATCATACATAGGTTACTAATACACCATCAAAACATACTAGGAAAACAAAACAATATAAATTGTAACGAGTTACAAGCAACACAGTTATAGTCATAAGTGGGAAGAGATAGGTACTAGGAAGGATGAGAAGAATAGCAGTAATACAGTCTTACTAAATAGTTTGACAGTGTTTGTGGGAGTTAGTTATTTGGCAGTGATGGCATTCAGGGGAAACTGTCCTTGTGTCTAGTTGTTCTGGTGTGCAGGGCTCTATAGCATTGCTTTGAAGGAAGGAGTTGAAACAGTTTATGTCCAGGATGTGAGGGGTCTGTAGATATTTTCACAGCCCTCTTTTTGACTCGTGCTGTATATCCTCCATGGAAGGCAAGTTGGTAGCAATTCTTTTTTTAAGGAAGCAAAACACATGTCTTTAGTCTCCAGTATATCTCTTGGCAAACTACCCAGAAGACACGATGGCAGGATTCTGAGAACCCTGCCAAGATGCCCTGCAAAAGGCATCTTCCTTGGCATTTGCTGGGCCTGATGTTGAGGCCTTCAACATCACCAGATGTTTGTTTTCCCACCTCTTCTTTCCCTTGCAATAAACTAGAGAGCTCCGAGGTGACAATTGTCCTACAGGGAATCTCTCTCCTTTTAGAAGTTTGCCTTATTTTTTTTAAGCACACAGTTTACATACTACTTCGATAGCTGGCTCCTGTATTGGTGCTTTTCTACTATAGTAGCTCTAGAGCAGTGTGGCCTAAACAATTTAAAAAGAAAAAAGGAGAAGAAACAGGGAAAAAAAACCCAGCAGGGTTTGGCGTATAAACTCTGCCAGCCGAAGGGGAGGAAAATATCTCTCCATCCATCCACTGATTCAATCAGTTTGTCTGTCTGCCTGTTTATCCATCCATCTTCTCATTCAGCTTATCTCTAAATGTACGTACATACCACATATGTCTGTCCGTCTGTCCGTCCATCCATCCATCCATCCATCCATCCATCCATCCATCCATCCATCCACACAATGGAGCTATCTCTCTATCCATCCACCTCTATTCATTCAAGTTTCTCTCTCTTTTTCTCTTTCTCTCTCTCAATCTACCTTCATTCTCTCTATCCATCCAACTATCCATCCTACTTAAGTTATCTGTATAAATGAATGTACATATCTATATGTCTGCCTGCCTACCTGCCTATGTGTGTATCTGTCTATCTATCATCCTCTATCCATCCATCCAACCACCCATCTATTCACTCAAGTTATCTGTATATACAGTATATATGTACATATCATCTGTCAGTCTGTCTGTCTGTCTGTCTGTCTGTCTGTCTGTCTGTCTAGCTAGCTTGCTTTCTGCTATCTATCCTGCTATTTATCTATCTATGTATCCATCCATCCATTCACCCATCTTTCTTCTATCTATCCATCTTTTCACTCATCTATCTATCCATTCACTCCATCCATCCATCCCTCTAACCATCCAGTGTGATTTAACCATAACTGTCTTGAACTTAAGACAATGGTTTTATCTTTACTTGTCCACAGAAGTTCCTGTCTTTCGGCCCAAGTTAAGTAACCAGGATAACTCTGGGGATGTACAAGATACAAATGTAGTAATGAATAAAAATGAAATGAATAAACGAAATGTCAAGGAATGGATAATAGAGGATATACATGAAATTGTGCTCTGTAATTGGGCCAGTTAAATTCTTTTTTTTTAAAGTCAGCTATTTAGCCTCTCTTTGGTTTGTGTGTTGTGCAGCAAATGAGATCCCTCCCTTCCCTTTTAAACTATCTTTATTTTTAGCAATTTATTTTCTCATACTGCAGGGCAGTCAGAATTGATATAGTGCACATGTATATCAATCCCCAGTTCCCCACCCCCAACACCACAGTGTTACTCTTTTAGTTTCTTAGTGTTTAATAAAAAGCACTGAACCAGCGTGGCTTAAATTGAATTTGCTTGCTTGAGCTGCAAGGCCAGTAACAACAAAATCAAATATTTGGACCAAAGGCAGTCCAGACTTTTTGTGTTCAGGCCAACAGAGACAAGTTATTACACCAAGGGCCGGATTGCTTATTTGGACAAGTGAAATGCGGGTCACCTCTTCCATGTAACACAACGCTGAGTAGGCCCCTATTTATCGTGGGATTATGAAGTCCCGCATGCCCCAAGCTGACCTTATTTCCAAGTTCTAATAATAAGGGTGATTGCGCACAGACTAAAGTTTCTTGAGCTTCTTAATCGGGTTTTAATGTGTTCCATTCATGCTTGCAGTTGTGCTTATTCCATTGGCAGTCTTGAATTATGTCGAGATATAGGAGAGGTGCAAGCAGTGGAGTTACAGATTAACAAGAGATGGAAGGGACCTTGTAGGTCATCTAGTACAACCCCCCTTCCAAGCAGGAGACCCTACACCATTTCTGACAGATGGCAGTCTGGTCTCTTCTTGGAAGCTTCCAGTGATGAAGCTCCCACAACTTCTGAAGGCAACTTCTGTTCCATGGGTTGATTGTTCTCACTGTCGGAAAATTTCTCCTTATTTCCAGGTTGAATCTCTCCTTGTTCAGTTTCCATCCATTATTTCTTGTCTGGCCTTGAGCAATAAATATTTCTGAATTGCAACTTAACTCCGTTTATCTATTTATCCATCCATTATCTATCTATCTATCTATCTATCTATCTATCTATCTATCTATCTATCTATCTATCTATCTATCATCTATCAAATCATCTATCAATCTATCATCTATCTATCTATCTATCTATCATCTATCTATCATCTATCTATCATCAGTAGGGCATAAGGTCTACTGTCCTGTCCTATTGTTTCTTTTTTTTCTTATGTCTCCATGTTTCTTATGTATCCATATTTACTTTATGTAAATATTTGCTGTTTTATTGTTAGCCGCCCTGAGTCCTTAGGGAGAAGGGCGGCATACAAGTTGAATAAATCATCATCATCATCATCATCATCATCATCATCATCATTATTATTATTTTCATGTATTCATAACCATGCTTATACTTATACCTGTTATCTTATAATTGCTTGACAAAATAAAATAAAAATAAAATAAATCTATTATCTATCTATCAATCTATTATCTATCAATCATCTCTTATTTATCATCTATCTATCTATATCATCTATAATCTATCTATTATCTACCTATCATCTATCTATCATCTATCATCTATCTACCATCTATCTATCTATCTATCTATCTATCTATCTATCTATCTATCTACTACATCTATCTATCTATCTATCTATCTATCTATCTATCTATCTATCTGTCATCTATCTATCTCTATCCATCTCTATCATCAATCTATCTGTCATCTATCATAATATTCATACTGGTTCTGTCTATTCATATCATATATCATATCATATCTATCTAATAATATTCCTACTGGTTTGTTAAAAGGATTGTCTATTTTAGCTTTTGTGGTCTGGCTGAGTATTCAATTGACTTGAAATTGAATAGAATTAAAAAAAATAGAAAAGGGTATGAATGGAAGAAGGGAGACATGGCTCATGGGTGCGAGACCCGAAGATTTGAAAGGCTCAAAACCAAATTCACGGCAAGTTAATCTATTGATGACAGCTAAACGTGAGAGCAGTCAGAGGTGATTTGCCAACCGCGGGAAAGGACTACATCTCTCTTACTCAGTAGATACGTACCATCTTTAATCTTTTAGATGGCTTCCTTTCATAAGCTCTCAGACAAATCCGTTCAAATTATAGCTGTCAGGTCACCTTACTCTCGAACGTTAATTAACTGTTTCTTTCAAACAACTAATAGGTTAGTGGCCCAAATGGAAGTCTCCTTCCCCTTTCTTCTGGTTTTCTCTCTCTCTCTCTCTTAATCCACTTAACTTAACCAGATTGCATTTATTGAAACGCTTTTGCTCTCCTGATCTTAATTTGAGACGGCATCAACAAGTGACTGTGGAAAGGGATCTTGGCTGAATGCATTAGCTCCCTTTCCCCCTTTTGTGGTGGGAGACGTAATGGGTATTGACAGAGCAGGCAAGATGGGTGCTTCATAGGGGTGGGTAGGTGTGCACACCATTCGGAGTGAGCTGATTCCAAGGTACCGATAAAAGAGAACATTTGTAGCTCAAGGCTGGGCTGTAGGGCCTTTGGTGGTCTTTGAGCTTGGTTGTTTTCTTGCAGACGTCTCATTATCCAAGTAGGCAACATCATCAGTGCTGGAAGAGAGTGGGGGGAGGGAGGGAGGGAGGGAGGAGGAGGAGGACGATGCAGCGATGACAATGACTAGGACTGCTTTATGCTTTATGCTCTCTCAGCTTGGTGATTTTCTGCAGGCATTTCACTACCCAACTAGGTTACATGAGAGGGATCTTGGGCTCTTAGTGGACAACCAGCTAAATATGAGCCAGCAGTGGTTGCTTTCTTGCAGACGTTTCATGACCCAACTAGGTACCATCATCAGTGCTAGAAGGGAGGGCTGGAACCCCACTCCCTAGTAGCCCAGATATGTCACCTAATCGAGCAATGAAATGTCTCCAAGGAAAAAATCCAGCTCAAAGAGCAAGCATGGTTTAAAGATGTTTGGCCTGACTCTCTGACAAAGATTTCTAAATCAAAACAACATGGAGGCCCTGTATTGATCCAGGCCCACTTGGGTTTTCTGAATCACTTTGACAGACGGAAGAAAAAAATTGCTGTAGCTGAATGACAACTGCAGTTTCCATGCCTAACCTCCCATTGGATAAAGGAACATTTTCTGCAAAAGGTAGAAAGCTTTCCAGAATCCCGTGGGAGTTTAAATTAAGCATTAAAAGCTTTCTGTTTCCCTCCTCTAATATAAAGAAAGCTTTTATTTCCCATGACTAAAATATTCAGAGTGATTTTGTGTGCAGTGGAAAATAGTTTCTATTGCAAAGAAGAAGGAGGGGGGGTGGGAGAAAGAACATTAACAACAACTGTTGATTTAAGTGACAAATGTTTCACAGTTAGGAGAAATTGTTAGAATATCTACAACCAAATAATGTCAAGTAATAAACTCTTATAAGGTCTGATGTAATTACTTCGAAGAACACACAAATCTTTATTGCAAGCTCCATCTTGGCAATATTTTATGAAGCTGTTTATCCTTTAAAAAAAACGAGTTCGCTTTTAATTTTCCTTTTTTTGAAGGGGGGGGGAATGGAAAGGGGGAGAAAGCTGACCTTTGAGTTGGCTTATTAAAAGTATTGCGTTCTATTGATTTTGCCATTTTTCTCAGCTCGAATGTTCCCTTCACTGCATGACAGCAAAAGTTCCCAGAGGTCAAAAGAATAGAGAGGAGAAATAAAAAGAGAGAAAAAAAGGCTTGGACTTAAGAGGTTGAGCACATCTTAACAGAATAACAGAGTTGGAAGGGGCCTTGAAGGTCTTCTAGTCCAGCCCCCTGCTGAAGCAGGAGACACCACACCATTCCAGACAAATGGTTGTCCAATCTCATCTTGAAAGCCTCCAATGATGGAGCCACCCACAACTTCTAAAGGGCAAAATTGTCCCACTGCTTAATTATTATTTATTATTATTATTTATTTAGACTTGTATGGTTGTCAGTGTCAGATAATTTCTCCTAGACTGGTTCTCTCCTTGATTCGTTTCCATTTCTTCAATGTAAAAACCACATGAAATCCCATTGGATTGTGGGAAGCCAGGAGGACTGCAGACTATTAGGAACCTAGCGTTATTTTGTGCTATGCACCTTTTTATTCCTCTAAATATTTCTCCACATACCCTAATCTGAAAATTAGGAAGACTTTTCCCCTTTTCAATTCATTTGTGATTGAATGGCGATGTCGACAGCCAGGGAGGCTGGACACCATCTTACGCAACGGGAGATGAGAACAATTAACCACAATTAACGACTTGCCTCCAGAAGTTGTGAGTTGTGTGACTGGACAGCCACTTGTCTGGAATGGCATAGAGTCTCCTGCTTGAGCAAGGGGCTGGACTAGAAGACCTCCAAGGTCCCTTCCAGCTCTATTTTACTCTAGATAGTCCCTTTGACCCCTCTTTCAAACCAGTGGCCCTTTCTGTCCAGAATGTGGACTTTGCTGTCTTCAGAAGAATGGACTTTTGTCTTTCAAATGCAGATGGACCGCCGATGGGTTTGTTCTCCTGTGTTGTGCCAACCATTTGTGAAGTGGTTGTTTGTTTTCAGTTTTCTTGCTTGTGTTTTGGGGGACTGGTACAAAGATGAGAGAGTTTACTTGGCTAGAAAGGCAAGTATGGAGAAGGGCTATCCTTACGTTCTTTCTAGGAATTATTCTTGACTGCCTTGTGCAGATACAAACATCCAGTGCTTAACAATCTCAGAGTTAGCAGGTTTTTCTATAGTCTGTCTGTCTTTCTTTCTTTCTTTCTTTCTTTCTTTCTTTCTTTCTTTCTTTCTTTCTGTCTGTCTGTCTTTCTGTCTGTCTTTCCTTCCTCTTTCTTTCTTTCTTTCTTTCTTTCTTTCTTTCTTTCTTTCTTTCTTTCTTTCTTTCTTTCTTTCTGCCTGCTTGCCTGCCTTTCTGTCTTTCTGTCTCTTTCTTTCTTTCTCTCTTTTCCTTTCTTTCTTTCTTTCTTTCTTTCTTTCTGCTCTTTCTTGTTCTTTCTTTCTGCCTGCCTGCTTGCCTGCCTTTCTGTCTTTCTGTCTGTCCTTCTGTCTGTCTTTCCTTCCTCTTTCTTTCTTTCTTTCTTTCTTTCTTAATTTCTTTCTTTCTGCCTGCCTGCTTGCCTGCCTTTCTGTCTTTCTGTCTCTTTCTTTCTTTCTTTCTTTCTTTCTTTCTTTCTTTCTTTCTTTCTTTCTTTCTTTCCATCCTTATAATAGCTTTTTGAAGTTCTCAAGAACTGAAACTTATCTGGAATTACATTAATGCTACCTTCTCTCTCCCCCCACCCAAAGCAATCATTTCTGGTAAAGAACTTGGAATTAAAGTCCCCAAGAATGGATAATAAGTTACGTGAAGAATAGACAAGCAAAAGTTTTTAAAAAAGTAAAACCAAATGGAGCTTTTTTTTTTTGAAGAGGTAAAATTCTCTTTGCAACCGCGCTTTCATTTTCGGCTGCACTAGCCGTATATCAACTGGACAATAAAAGCCGATGTTATGACCTCCGAGTAGAGCTATAAAAATACTGCAAGGGAAGAAAAATAAATAAATAAATGAAAGCCAGGCCTGTGATATTTGGCATTAGGGAGCAGATGGGAAGAGAGAATGCACAACATGCGACATAGAATAACAGAATTGGAAGAGACCTTAGAGGTCTTCTAGACTAACCCCCTTGAATAGGAGAGCCTATGTCATTTCAGACAAATGACTGTCCAGTCTCTTCTTAAAAGCCTCCAGTGATGGAGCACCGACAACTTCTGAAAGCAAACTGGTTACTTCTATTCCCATTCTCCTCCTCCTTCCTCCTCCTCCTCCTTCCTCTTCCTCTTCTTCTTCCTCTTCCTCTTCCTCTTCCATTCCACTCCATTCCATTAATTCTAATTCTATTCCTCCTCCTTCTCCTCCTCTTCCTCTTCTTCCTCTTCCTCTTCTATTCTATTCTATTTAGCAGGGCTGCTGAGGGCAGATCTAAGCTTCTGGTGGTGTGCTCGAACTCAGATCCGTCACGGATGCAAGTGCTCCCTACACCTCAAAAGACGCTGCAGGTGTGGGTGTCCTGCAGGGATATCTATCTATCTCTATATATTTATATATTTAATACTCGTCTTTTGCTTTTGCTCCGAGGGAAGAGTTTCTCTTTGCTCTAAGCACGGAGCAGCCTGCCAAGCTGAGCTGTGCATACCCTGTGCAAGGACAGATGGTCCTTGATGGGCTGGTGGATTGAAAGCCACAAACGTGGCGTCTCCTTGGTTTTTCTCTTCCAAAGGCGGGGAAGGAAGCAGCTTCGTGCTTCAGACCAGGTGGGGGGGAGGGCAGAGGGACCGGCTCCGCCAGTGTCAAAGGGATGCAGACTTGAGCTTGAATTTGTTTGCTTAATGAAAGCATCCGTGGGGATCGGCCGAAGGATGGGCACTCGGTCCATTTGTCACACGGGAGCTATGAGGGCTGCACAGAAGGCAGTTTTTGGGAACAGGGTGGGATTCTGAGAGCTTTGGTGTGTGGGGGGGTAAATCATTGCAATCCAGAGAAGGCGTCTTCCAAATGACTGTCAGAATAGGATGTATTGGTAACAGCCAACCTCAGAAAGTACCAAGGACGCCACAGTCATTCTCCTCCTCCTCCTCCTCCTCCTCCTCCTCCTCCTCCTCCTCCTCGCTTGATATTATCTAGTTGGGTAATGAAATATCTGCAAGGAAACCACCAAGCTCAGTGCTTCAAAGGTTATAATCCTCCACAGCCAGAAGTTTGATCCTGACCAGTTAATGCTTGACTTC
>CM019157.1:3597887-3610095 GCA_009733165.1 Naja naja
GGAGGAGAGAAGAAGAAACAGAGAAAGGAGACAGAGAATGAGAGGAGACAGAGAAAGAGAGAGAGAGAGAGAGAGAGATAAAGAAAGAGAGGACTTCCTGTCTTTTTTTTTTTCCTTTTCAAAAGCAAAATAAATACAGTGTTAAAAGTGTCCTTGCTTAAAGAAAGTTTGGCTTTTTATTGTTCTTTAAAAACATTCGTTCTTGACAGGGACACCAACTATGCTAATACACCTTCCTGCTAGTCTCTCAGTCAGAGGCATTACAACGTTATTCCTCTGAATAGATTAAAACAGTTTTGTCTGGCATCATCTTCTTCCTTCAAGTGTACACACACACACACACACACACACACACACACCAGGTCCTTGGTTAAGCGCACTGCTCTTCCCCCTCCCACACACACATTTCCTTTCTGCTGCTTAGACTAGAACCTCTCTAAGGTAAGGTTGAAAATCCTGCATGAAACCGAAACTGGCTAAAGCCTTGAAAAATAGATGGGGAAACAGTTTGAATACCTAATCTTTAAGAGACTGGGAAGCCACTGGTCTGAAATGGTACAGGGTCTCCTGCTTGAGCAGGGGGGTTGGACTAGAAGACCTCCAAAGTCCCTTGCAGCTCTATTCTGACTGACACTGCAGTCTGTGCTTGCTTTCCCTAGTGATGTTAATTCAAGTTGCCCACAACCAGGGGTGGGATTCTACTGGTTCGGACCGGTTCACGTGAACCGGTTGTTAAATTTGCATCTGGTTCGTCAAACTGGGATTTGAACCGACCGGCTGGGCCCACCCACCCTCCCCTCCCAGGAGTCTCCACATGGCCCATTTTGGATGCAGGTAAGTGCAGGGTCCGCGTGGAGGCTCTGGGGGGGGAAACAGGACTTCCGGAAGTCACAAAATGGGCCAGTTTCCGGCTTCCGGAGGGCCTCCAGAGCCCGGGGAGGCCATTTTTGTCCTCCCAGAGGCCCGAGGGAGGTTTCTTTTACTAAGGATTATTGGTTGCAGTAAAGTTAAGCCAGCTCTGAGATTTCCCGCTTGCTAGATACAAAAATAAGGCTTAGGTATGCCCATAGCCCATCCTCCCCCCCGCCGACCAGTCCTTTTACAGCCAACTGGAGCTCGCTAAGATATTTTGAGAACTCTTGATTATTTGGGGGTAACCCACATCTTTCTTGGGGTGCCTGTACATGGGATGCTGGTACAATCAGGATCTGCCACTCTGGCCCTTATCACCTATCATTTCTCTAACATTTTCTCATTTCTTTTCTTGTGCCATATCCGTCACTGGATGTCAAACTACTTCTCTTTCTCTTTCTTCTTCTTCTTCTTCTTCTTCTTCTTCTTTTCTTCTTCTTCTTCTTCTTTTCTTCTTTTTTCTTCTTCTTCTTCTTCCTCCTCCTCCTCTTCCTTCTCCTCCTTCCTCCTCCTCCTCCTCCTCTTCTTCTTCTTCTTCTTCTTCTTCTTCTTCTTCTTCTTCTTCTGATGGTTGGATGCCTGTGAGACTCCCAATCAAACCAGGCAGAGCTGACCGAGCTCAAAATTAATAGCATCCATGGTGCATTCAAGAAATGTGCAGTCTTTAGACATTGTTTGGAAAGTCCTTGTCCTAGATAAGTAGCCCCCAAAGACCCATTCTGTATGATTAAGCAATGAGCATGACCCACCCTGTCCTCAAGATCCATCATGATTCATGTCTGCAGTGAGCTTGTCAGCGCTCTTCCTGGTCATCAAAATTAATTATTTGAACTTGGCGACCTCATTCTCATGACAGGAGGAGACTCCAAAGTCAACACCAGGCTGTTCGGAAATGACAAGCCCCTGGCCTGGCCCAGAGGAGAAGTGACAGTTGCCATAGGCAGAGAGAGCAAAGGAAGAACCACAACTGAGGCTCCGTGGTTGTTGTTGCTTCCTACCTGGTGTTGTGGTTCACCAGCAGCAGGTGCAGACGGCTGAGGTCTTGGAGAGCAAGGGCTCAGATGAGGAGCCTGCGTGTGATGCAGGAATGGGGCCAGGATCATCAGGGAGTAGAATGCTGCCTTTGGAGATTGTAGAGGCTGGCAGCAATGATGAAGAAGCCCCCGAGGAGCCTGTGCCCAGTGCACATGCGCGCAAGGCTGCTCAAAGGAAAGAGCAGCTGCAGCAGCACAGGCGACTCAGGAGTAAGGCTGCAAGGTGATGGCCCCGCCCTGAGAAGATAAAAGCCAGCTGAGAAATGGCAGTTCTTTGCAGAAGGCAAAGAAGTTTGATACTCGAGCCTGGTGGACGTTAGAATATCTGAGTTGGTGTTTGGAGACTCTTTGATTTATGGTTTAGGCACTTTTATCTGTTGTTCATGGCAGCCTTGCAAAAACTTGGCAAGGTTCTTTCTTATTGGAGCTAATTAGTGGGAAGCAGCCTTTTATCTGTGAAGCAACAGGATTCGTAAATGAAACAGTAAAAGGCTGTGCTGTCACCTTTGTCTTGTGTTTGCTCTCTTGGAACCAAGTTTGGGTCAGAACACCTGGAAACTGGGGGAAGACAGTACATCTTCAACCATCAGACCTTGGTGGTGGAGCTGAGAAGACTTCCATCCCCATCAATGGCGTACCTCTTAGGATGGGGAAATCACAATTCCTTTACTTCCCCTCTAGGATGGTGGTTAATTTTGCAAGGGGACAAAATACCAGAGCAGTAGTTTCAGGAATTATGTTACCAAATGTCCATCATCTTCTGGTATGAAAAAAAAACCTCAAGAACATCTCACTGTCAGCCTTCCACACTAGTCATGTCATAACTGCTGAGTCCTTCAGGACCAGCCAGGGAAAGGAACTGAAGCCAAGCTCATGAGAGAACAAACTTGAGACCACCTCGAATCCAAGGACAGTGTTAGGAGAAAGCAAAGTTATCAAGCATTTTGACATAAGGGTCAGTGATGTAGGAGAAGAAGAGGAAGAACTTCTCAAGGGATGTGGTGGCTCAGTGGCTAAGACGCTGAGCTTGTCGATCAGAAAGGTCTGCAGTTCAGCAGTTCGAATCCCTAGCGCCGCGTAATGGAGTGAGCTCCTGCTAACTTGTCCCAGCTTCTGCCAACCTAGCAGTTCGAAAGCATGTAAAAAATGCAAGTAGAGAAATAGGGAGCCCTTTGGTGGGAAGGTAATAGTGTTCCGTGAGCCTTCGGCATTTAGTCATGCCAGCCACATGACCATGGAGACATCTTCGGACAGCGCTGGCTCTTCGACTTTGTAACAGAGATGAGCACTGCCCCCTAGAGCTGGAAACGACTAGCATGTATGTCCGAGGAGAACCTTTATTTTCACCTTTATCCCTTGCATCTCCTGAAACAGCTTGTTGTTAGGCTGAAAGTCCTCCTTTGGAAAGGATGGGGTTTTGGAGAAGAAAGCCAGAGAGATGATATCCTTTTTTGCAAGTGGCAGGGCTTTGAAAGAGGCGGTGCGTTTCACAGAAACGAGACTCAGCCACAGGAGAGGGCAGCCTTCTCCTCGCACGCATCCCTCCAGGCCTTTCGATCGCTGTATGGAAAGGGAAGGCACACACCTGCGTGTCTGTGTACGAGTCTGAAAAAGGAGAAAACCAAAATTCTGTTAAAAGAAGCCCAAGGCAGTGTATTAAACTTTCCGCTCTGCACCTCGGCGAGTTAAAGCTCAGAGGAAAAGAAGGCAAACTTTTAGAAGCTGAATAGCTTTTTGAAGACAAGTTAAGGTAAAAGGAGACGCGGTGGCTCAGTGGCTAAGATGCTGAGCTTGTCGATCAGAAAGGTCGGCAGTTTGGCGGTTTGAATCCCTAGCGCCACGTAATGGAGTGAGCTCCCGTTCCTTGTCCCAGCTTCTGCCAAACTAGCAGTTCGAAAGCATGTTAAAAAAAATGCAAGTAGAAAAATAGGGAGCCCTTTGGTGGGAAGGTAATAGCGTTCCGTGTGCCTTCGGTGTTTAGTCATGCTGGTCACATGACCACGGAGACGTCCTCGGACAGTGCTGGCTCTTTGGCTTTGTAACGGAGATGAGCACCGCCCCCTAGAGCCAGAAACGACTAGCACGTATGTGCTAGGGGAGCCTTTAGCTATGTTTCAGGAGATGACACCTTGGAATCCTGTTGATAATCCTAGCAATTTTTTCCCAACTTTCTCTCTTCCTGCCATGATGCTGGCAGAAATGTAGCTTCTGATGGGGTGGAGGACAGAGCTGCGTGCCCCGCCTGAGAATTTCTACAGCTGCTAGTCTTCCTTTTCTTAACTTCTCCTCTTTTCTCCCCTGGGAAGTTCTGCCCACCGCAGCTTGCTGCTAACTCCATCCTACAAGGAGGTGTTAATGACTTTTTAACACTGTATAAAGGCAGATTGGCATGCTGGATTGAAATGCCACGTACTTTCTGGGTTTTAGGGACAGGAGTCTCTATTATAGCACAGAGGGGGAGCAAACACCATCGCCGTCTTACTCTCTGCATGATTTGGAAGCTTCAAGTTGTCACTCAGGTGCCAGAAACCCTTCTGGCTTGCTGTGGCTCCCTACAGATCTTCACGTCTTCTGCTAGGTGAAGAAGTCTTGTTAAAACCTACCATGGGGTTGTTTTTCATCAGCTTGAGAACAGCTTTTCTGTTCTTCGCCAATTGCTACTCTTCTGGTCTTGGCTTCGAAACAGTCCTTAAGAACAACTGTACAGATGAAGAGCCACCAAGCCAGGTAACCTGTCATTTGATTATCTCATTGCAGAATTAACACAGAATATCACCTGATAACGACTCTAGCGATAGGCAAAACAGGATGGTCTTGGAACTGGAAGAAAGAGCTAGCAAAAAAGTACTGGAGGAGAAAGATGTGGTGGGGAGTTATCTTGGTCTACTCAAGTGTGGTTTTGATACTGGTCTATCATGTGTGTTGACATAAGCTGCAACAACCTTTCAGATTGGTGTTGGTACTTCTGAAGGAAAGCAGGCCACCAAAGAACATGGTGGTTGGATACCATCAAAGCTGACACCAGCCAGAGCACACAACTCACAGAAGTAGTGCAAGATCGGAAGATGTGGAGAGACCTGGACCACAGAATCACCAAAAGTCAGACACAACTGAATGGACATCATCATCATCATCAATAATTCTGGAATGTTCTATTACACACCATGTATTTGGCACTCCATCTTAAGGCTATTGCAGTCAATACACTGGGATTTATTCTTTTTTTTCAAGTAGAGGGATTAAATTCCTCTTTTTGCCAAAGTGCCCCCTTAATAAATTGCAAGCATCTTCATTTTTTTTGCCCCTTCCATTTCTTCCTCTCCCTCCTTTGCCTCCTCATCCCATTTTCCTATAGCTGCCAGTTTTTCCAGGCGCCAGACAAAGCCGTAAAAGCCAAAAGAGAGGAGACAGCTTGGAGACAAGATTTTCTTACCAGCTGTCTCTCACAGAGATTTTTCTACAGCTTGATGCATGCAGATCCTTTCCCGCTTCATCGTGGTTTGATCCAGCAAGCTGTCTTGTCTGACCATCCTGTCCCTTAATTTTCAAGCATGTCTCATCTTTTGCACCCCGGGCATTTTTGAGCATGTCAGAAGTTCCAATATCTAAGCGTTCCAATATCTGAGGGGCTAAAACATACAAAGAACAGTTGCTGGAACTGGGTATGTCTAGTTTGATGAAAAGAAGGATTAGGGGTGACATGATGGCAGTCTTCCAATATTTGAGGGGCTGCCCCAAAGAAGAGGGAGTCAAGCTATTCTCCAAAGCACCTGAAGGCAGGACAAGAAGCAATAAGGATGGAAAGTGATCAAGGAGAGAAGCAACTTAGAACTGAGGAGAAACTTCCTAACAGTGAGAACAATCAATCAGTGGAACAACTTGCCTCCAGAAGCTGTGGGTACTCCATCACTGGAGGCTGTCTTAGAAGACCTCTGAGGGCCTTCCAACTTTGTTATTCTGTTAATTTATCAAGAAGAGAACCAACCTACCATGTTTCCCCAAAAATAAGACACTGTCTTATTTTTTTTTTGGCTCCCAAAAACACACTAGGTCTTATTTTCGGGTAGGTCTTATTTTCGGGGAAACACGGTAGAACTAGTAAGAACAATAAACCAGTGGAACAGTTTCACTCCAGAAGTTGTGGATGCTCCATCACTGGATGGTTTTAAGAAGAGGCTAGACAGTCACTTATCTGAAATGGTAGAAGTTCTCCTGCTTGAGCAAGGGGCTGGACTAGAAGACCCCCAAGATCCCTTCCAACTCTGTTCTTCAAATCCCAGAATCCTCAGCAGTGGCCGTGCCTGTTAGGGAATTCTGGGAGCTCACCGAGAGATGGAGAACTGCAGATCTGAAGAACTGCACACTGTCTTTTCTGCCTGTGTTTTCCCATGATCGAATTTCAGAGTTCCTCCAGATGTCACCAAGCTTGCATGGGCCTCTTCAGATCTCTTTGCCTCGCCACATGGAGTTTTGCCCAGTCCCTCCACTGGGAAATGCTCTTGTGCCCATTGTCCATGCTAGCAAATCCTAATCCCTTTATTGTCATCACTGCAGTATTATATTGACACTCTCTTCCCTTCTGCCATGAGCCTTGGAATTTATTGATCTTGCTATTTATTGTTTGATACAAAGGCTTACCGACTTTGTATCTTGCAGGAAGTGAATGTAGGTTTCTTTTGCCTGGTTTCTGCTCTTTCCAATGGTCCTTGGAAGAACATCTCAGAAGTAAATAATCATCTGCTCCTCCTCCTCCTCCTCCTCCTCCTTCTTCATCTTCTTCTTCTACTTCTCCTCCTCCTCCTCCCTCCCTCCCTCTCTCATTTCCATCTCCTCCCTCCCTCCCTTTCTCTCTCACACTTCCATCTCCTTCCTCCCTCCCTCCCTTCCCCTTCCTTCCCTCCCTTCCTCCCTAATGAAAATATGAGCCTTGTGGGATCATAACTACTATCTGAAAAGAACCACATATTGTGGCATAATCTTGCTCTAGACATTCTCTGATTTGTGAAGTGTATTTTTCTTCTATCCATGTGTAGATTAATGATGCATCTAAATAATTATTCTTCCACTCTCTTCTTCAAACCACTGCTGCGCCTGGGCAGTCCTCTGCCAGTCTCCTGAAAACTCCAGTCATGTGGCAAAAGTGGAACCATGGCATATGCCACGGCAGTTGCTTTTCACATGGGGCATCTGTTGAAATATTTGCACAGTAAAACTGCCTAAACATATTTATACAAGGGTTGGGAAGGTTCCTAGAGTAAATTGTTCAATAATAAAGCTTTGGAAATGAGGTGGATGGATGGGTGGATGGAAGGAAGGAAGAAAGGAAGGAAGGAAAATGAGGGAGAAAGGAAGCAGGGAAGAAGAGAGGGAGGGAAGAGAAGGCCGTTTCTTAGTCATAGACCCCTCCTTTCTTTAATGCTTGGTTCCATGAATAGATCTGAAATGTCCATCAGTGAATTTTGAAATTATCTAGCACAGGGAAGGGAAGGGGAGGGGAGGGAAGATGGAAAGGAAGGGAAATTAAGACAGAAAGGAAGGGAAGATGGAAAGGGAAGGAAAGACAGAAAGGAAGGGAAGGGAAGATGGAAAGGAAGGGAAGGAAAGATGGAAAGGAAGGGAAGACAGAAAAGAAGGGAAGATAGAAATAAGGGAAGGGAAGACAGAAAGGAAAGGAAGGCAAGATGGAAAAGAAGGGAAGACAGAAAGGAAGGGAAGGGAAGGGAAGGGAAGGAAGGAAGGAAGGAAGGAAGGAAGGAAGGAAGGAAGGAAGGAAGGAAGGAAGGAAGGGAAAGGAAGATGAAAGGGAAGGCCAATTGGAAAGGAAGGGAAGACAGAAAGGAAGGGAAGGGAAGATGGAAATAAGGGAAGGAAAGACAGAAAAGAAGGGAAGGGAAGATGGAAAGGAGGGAAGGAAAGTTGGAAGGGAAGGAAAGACAGAAAGGAAGAGAAGGGAAGGGAATGTCCTCCCCCTCTTTCTTAGTCATATAGGCCCCTCCTTTCTATATTGCTTGATTCCAGGAGTTGATCTGAAATGACCCTCGGTGCATTTTGAAATGATCTCCAGCACATTGCCCTGACCACCTGCCATCTTCCTCTTCCCGTTCCTGCCTTCCGAACTGTGACTGGGAGCTCTCTTCAATTGTTGGAAGATAAAGCCAAAGAAAAAACAACCATCGTTGTCTTTCCTTTCATCTTTTTTCAATTAGAAGAGAAGCCCAGTTCGGAGCTTGGCAGGTACATTTGTAATGTTTGCCCTGGAGGATACGGTCAGTGGGAAAAAAAACACACAGAGAACACAAGAAAACAGAAGACAAAATTGATGAGGTTCAAATCCACTCTGTTCTCCAGAGAGGATGGGGAGGGGGTTGAAAAGAAACACCCGCAGAGCGCTTGTAAGAGGAGAATAAATGCATCAAAGGGATGACTTGGTAGAAGGCAATTTCTTGGGTCCCTGGTTCAGACATATGAAGGCAGCCCTTGGCTTACGACCGCACGCGAGCGCAAAATGTATGTTGCTGAGGGAGACAGTTGTTAAGTGGATTTTGTCCCATTGTAAGACCTTCCTTGCCGCAGTGGTGAAGTGGATCGCTGCACTTGTTAAGCTATCAACCTGGTTCTTAAGTGAATCAATGCAGTTGTTAAGCTAGGAACATGGCTGTCATGCCCGCATCGGAGCCCAAATCTGCAGATGAAGATGAGCCAGAACTGGAACTGATGGAGACCGAGGAGGTGGCTTCACTGGCTTCAGAAGAAAATGGGAGGAGCAGACCCAGTCAGGCCAGAGCCTTTCAGGATTGGGATGGCTTGTAGGCAGGGAGGAAGGAAGGCAGGATGACCAAGAGACGCTAAGCAATGAACATGAGAGACAGGGCTCAGGCGATGAGCAAGGCCACCCCCTCCTGATCCAAGAGCATGGAGAGTGGAGAGAAGGCAGGAACAGTGCAGGCTGACCCTAGTACTCAGGAGGAGAGCACCCCACCCCTCTTAACAAGGCATAGCTGGGGACTGAGAGTTAAGGAGTTGCTGTGGGGAGGGGCATTTGTCGGGAACGAACTGTCAGGGTTCCGGCAGTTACTCCAATTAAATCATGAGCCTCGAGCCACACTCCCAAAACTAAAGAGGATTTATTTGAAGGTAACATTCTACGTCCGGCACTAATCTGGGTGTAGCCAACTCTGAGATACATAATTCACTGTCACCCTTGATCCTGCTTTTCCCCCCACCCCTCTGGGTGTATCATCTAATGAAAAAAAAAAACATCCATAGCCAAGAGTCATCAATCATGCTCTCCAGTTAGCTTTTTGTGTGGCAGAAGCTTCAGTCATCTAATCAGTCTTTGAAGAAAATATGAATGGAATGTACTTTTGATTCCACACTGCCGCCTGCTCTTTGAAGCTCCCCCACTTCTTTCCATTGTCAACTATAAAACGTGTATACAGAATGTTTTATGAGTTGACATGAACGCTGAATTCATGGAGGGTTGTGTGCTGTTGCCGACATTGGGCATTTCCTGGACTTCTTGCTTCGTTTCTTTGCTTCCTGGATTAATTGCCTTGTTCCTTTGCCCTACTGGATTTCTTGCTTTGCAGCCGTGGTGTTCACACTGTTGTGCTGGACTACTTGCAGCCAGAGGCTGCTGGAGGGGTGTGTGTGTGTGTGTGTGTGTGTGTGTGTGTGAGAGAGAGAGAGAGAGAGAGAGAGAGAGAGATATCACTTTGCTCTGGGACTTGCTAGAAACATGGGAGCATTTGGGGAACATTTGGAGCAATAAATAAAGGGGCAGTTTGAACTGTCAGCTGACTGTGTTGCCTCCCAGAACCTCACAACGTTGTTAAGTGAATCTGGCTTCCCCGGTGGCTTTGTGTGTCAGAAGGTCACAAAAGGGAATCATGTGATGGGATGATTTTTATGGGATAGTTTTTTATAGGATAATTTTTATGGGTTAAATTTGTAGTTGTAATGGGGCTTATTTAGTTTAATTTGCTTTTAAATTATTTATTGTTGTTGTTGTTTTATTTGTAAGCCGAGTCGGAGATGGGGCATATAAGTCCATTAATAAATTCGCACCTTCCGCGCCAATTAAAACTTGTTGTTCACCAACCTGGCTGTGACCCTTCCTTGGGGAGGGATGTTTTTAACCTATTTTATTGTTGTGTTTCATTTGGGCTTGTTGGTTTAATGCTTTTTAAATATTTATTGTTCTATGTTTTATAGAGCCCGAGTCTTCGGAGATGGGGCGCATACAAGTTCAAAATAATAAATAAATAAATAAATAAATAAATAAATAAATAAATAAATAAATAAATAAATGTGATTCCCCTCTCCCCAGGATACTGCAACCATCATAAATTTGAGCCAATGGGGATCACATGACCTGCAATGGACATACAGCTTATAGTGGACTATAGAAGGAACAGATCAGACTCCAGCCCTTGCTTATCCATGGAAACCGCGGGGAGCAAGTGGCCAGTTTTAAGTTTCTGGGTGTTACCCTAAAAGAGGACCTGACCTGGAGGTGCTCACATTGCAGCCCTGGCCAAAAGGGCCCAGCAGAGATTATACTACCTTATACAACTGAATTGAAAACTGCTGGTGACCTTCTACCGCTGCACCATAGAGAGTACCTTAACTTACTGCACCTCTGTATGGTTTGCCAATTGCACAGAGGCAGATAGGAAAGCACTCCAGAGGGTTAATGTCATTGCCCAGAGGATCATGGGTTGTCCTCTCCCCTCTTTGGAAGAGCTTTATAGCTCCCACTGCCTTAAGAAAGTTCAAAACATCCTCAAAGATCCATCTCATCCTGGGCACCCTTTTTTTGAACTATTACCATCTGGCAGACGGTACAGGATAATAAAAACAAGGACAAATAGGCTGAAAAACAGCTTCTATCCCAGGGCAGTAACTCTATTGAATTCTGTTGTATAGTGCAGTGTTGGTGTAGTGTCGGGGGTTTTCAATTCAATGTATGGAGTGTGAAGGATGTGTGTTTGTGTTTATTTTCATGGTTATGATGTGCACTGAAGACGGTGTTTAATTTCGTTGTACAAGGTGCAATGACAATGAAGTAAACTAAACTAAACTAAACTAAACATAAACATGAAGCAGTTGCTAAGCATCTGAATTTTGATCACGGGGATGCTACAACAGTCATAAGAGTGAAAACGGGCCCTAAGTCACTTTTTTTCAGTACTGTTGTAAGTTTGAACGGCCACTAAATGAACTGGTGTTAAGCCGAGAGGTACCTGCATAAGGTCCTTCCTTGGAGTTTCTAGCCCAGACACATATTTCCTTTTGGCATTTCTTCCCATAAGCAGAAAAGGTCACCCAGAGCAGAAAACATTCTGGGTTTGGCATTTACATATATACAAAATAAGGCAAGGGAGACTGGGGGAAAAAAAGAGAGAGACAGAAATACAACCGCCCAGCATCATAATCCAAATTTTATCAGCCTTTTAACATCTGGTAGCAGGCGTTCTTGCCTGGCTTCCTTTCCTTTCTTTGGAAAGAATTAATTTCTTTTAATATATGCATACTGTGCAACCAAGCTGCATTAATTTGCACTAATGATCAAGCTATCCATTGAGATTAGCTGGTTGTTTTTTCTTTTTCTTTCCTGGTAAATTAGCGAGGAAGTAAATAAACGCTATCATCATAATTATCATTTTGTTTTGCTGTTGTTGTTATTATTCTTAATCTTGCCATCTCTCCGGCACGCACAAAAATAATAATAATAATAATAGGAATAATCAAGACACAGGCAAGAAAGGTCTTGTGACCCAAAAATGTGTACTTCTGGATCTGACATATTTGTAGGGCTTATTTATGAATAGGTTAAGAAAAGAGGGTTAAAGGGATTTAGTTGTGGATTGGGATAATGGCATGGGTGATGATTCTCTGGCAAATTTGGATCAAATCACAAAGTGGTAGGGTTTGGAGGATTTGCATGTTGGAGATCCGATGGATCTAATTTTAACAGAAATATTCTTTAAGCCATCGTGATGGGTTGCAAAACTGACGAAGTTCATTTGTCCTTGGTTGATGAACCAATTCTTGGTTTCTCACTAGGAAGGGGAAATATTTCTGAGTTCTGAGTAGCAACCTCATGTTAATTTTTAGCATTGCATCAGGGGTTCCTAGAGTAATTTGTTCAATAATAAAGTTTTGGGAAGGAGGAAGGAAGGAAGGAAGGAAGGAAGGAAGGAAGGAAGGAAGGAAGGAAGGAAGGAGATGGAAATGAGAAGGATAAAGGAAGGGAAGAA
>CM019157.1:3611095-3631661 GCA_009733165.1 Naja naja
TCTTCTTCCTCTTCCTCCTCCTCCTCCTCTTCTTCTTCTTCCTTCTTCTTCCTTCTTCTTCCTCTTCCTCCTCTTCTTCTTCTTCCCTTCCTCCTCCTCCTCCTCCTCCTCTTCTTTTTCTTCTTCTTCTTCTTCTTCTTCTTCTTCTTCTTCTCCTCCTCCTCCTCCTCCTTCTCTTTCTCCATTTTGCAAAATAAGCTGATTTCTTAGGCACCGGACTGGACCATGGACCTCGGGTTAAAATAGCTTTGCGATGGTGGTGAATATCTGGAACTCAGGTGGAGGATGAGGGTGGAAGGGTTTAGTTCTACAAGGTTGTGGGTTGGTTTTGGAACATTTCATTACCAGGCTGGGTTCCATCTTCAGTGGAGTTGAGGGGATGTCATTGTCCTTCTGCTTATAAGGGCTTTGTATGGTCAGTAGGTCTTTTGATGGAGGCCAGAATTATGTCAGGTGGGGGGGGTGTCTTGTGATGGGTCAGGTGTGGGTCACATCAGGTGAGAGTCTTGCGATGGGTCATGAGGGGGTCACATCAGGTTAGGGTTTGGAGTCAGGTGTGGCTCACATCAGGTGAGGGTCTTGCAATGGGGAGGTCAGGGTCGGTGCCATTGCTGGTTGGTTGTGCAGTTGATTTGAATTCTCAGGGGTTTGCAAAATAGCTTCCCCTCCCAGGAGTTGGAAGCAGGTTTCTTTTTAAAAGTAGGTGTACTTAATTCTTGGTCGTAGATTCTTAATCAGAAGTACAAAATTTCACCATATCTAGAGTATATCTGTCTGCTGAGTCCGTAAATATCAGCAGGCAATCAATTGCTTTGAATTATTTAATGTATTAACAATTAATCAGTGGGTTGGACTAGAAGACCTCCAAAGTCCCTCCCAACTCTGAGATTCTGTAATTCTGTTATTTTGCTTTTATTATATTCTTCTCTGAATCTGTATAATGCTGGCCATAAATATTTGGAGATTAAAAACATTAGTTTTACAGTACGGTAACGAAATACTAAGCAGCAATGTATACCTTAAACCCTGTTGGATGGTCAGAGTTTTTAAAGTTCTCGCTATTATTAAAAACAAAGAGCAAAAACAAGGATATCTGTGTTGGCCTCTGAGAAAAATCCAAATAATATGCCCCTTGGGGTTATTGTTTATTATTGCACTGTTTTTCTTATTTGGCTATTCTTGTTATGATTCTGCCCGCTGCTGTACCGAAGTTAATGAAGAGTGTTTTGGAGAATACAAATGTGGACAAAAAGCAAAGAATTTCAAATGAAAAAAACTGAGAACCCAATGCAGTTTTTGAAGTGTTGATTTTTTAAAAACAGAGAGAGAGAGAGAGAGAGAGAGAGAGAGAGAGAGAGAGAGAGAGAGAGAGAGAGGAACTGCACTTACTGTGGTTTGCAAAGAAGGGTTTAATTTGGATCCAGTAAGTGTGCTCTAACTACCTTTAACCCTAATCCTAACCCTAATCCTAACCTATACCATTTCAAACAAATGGCTGTCCAATCTCTTCTTAAAAACCTCCAGTAATGGAGCACTCCACAACTTCTGGTGGTAAACTGTTCTATTGGTTAATTGTCCTCACTGTTAGGAAGTTTCTCCTGAGCCTTGGTGGCTCAGGCTGTAAATGCCTGCTCTTAAGATCCAGCTGTCTACAATTACTGCAGGCTCGAATCCCACCAGGCTCAAGGTTGACTCAGCCTTCCATCCTCTAGGTAAATTGAGGACCAAGATTGTTGGGGCAATTAGCTGACTTGTAAAAATGCTGCTTAGTAATAAGCAGGCATATACAATGGAAGGAAGGCTATTGCTGTGCACACTGGGTTGTATCCCAAAAACTGTAAGCCCCTGAGTCTTATAAATGTAATTTAAAAAAAAAATTCCAGGTTGCTTCTCTTCTGGATTAGGTTCCATCCATTGCTTCTTGCCTTGCCTTCTGGTGCTTTGGAAAATAAGCTGACCCCCTCTTCTTTGGGGCAGCCCCACAAATACTGGGATATAGCATAGCATAGCGTAGCATAGAATAGACTTTGCTTTAAGGCACATAATAGAACAGAATAACAAAGTTGGAAGGGACCTTGGAGGTCTTCTAGTCCAACCCCCTGCCTAGGCAGGAAGCCCTACACCACTTCAGACAAAGGGTTATCCAACATCTTCTTAAAAACATCCAGTGTTGGAGCATTCACAACTTCTGGAGGCAAGTTGTTCCACTGGTTAATTGTTCTCACAGTCAGGAAATTTCTCCTTAGTTCTAAGTTGCTTCTGTCCTTGATTAGTTTCTACCTGTTGCTTCTTGTTCTGCCTTCAGGTGCTTTGGAGAATAGCTTGACTCCCTCTTCTTTGGGGCAGCCCCTGAGATATTGGAACACTGCTATTATGTTACTCCTAGTCCTTCTTTTCATCAAACTAGACATACCCAATTCCAGCAACCATTCATTATATGTTTTAGCCTTTAGAATAGAAGGACCTGTTTCTGATGTAGAAGCAGTGGCACATTGCATTACAGGAAGAGAGATGCATTCCAACTCCTCCTGTTTTGGGGTGGAGAACCAATAGGGGAAACACTACTGAAGTCCCTTTTTCCTTGTTTTTTTCTTTAGGGTGGACTGATTGCTCTCCTTTTGCTGCTGCTGGTGTTCACTATAGCCTTGTACGCCCAACGGCGTTGGTACAAACAGCGTCGGGTCCCCCACAAGAGTGCCAGTTCTGAGGCCACCCACGAGATCCACTACATCCCCTCTGTGCTTATCGGCTCCCAGGGCAGGGAGAGCTTCCGCAGTTCACGCCTTCAAGGTCACACCTCGGTCATCGGCATGCCCATCCGTGAGACCCCCATCTTGGATGACTACGACTACGAGGAGGAAGAGAACCCTCTGCATCCGGAGCTCGGCTACCGGGACGGCGAGTTCGGGAGTCAAACTGGGGTGGCCCTGGACAGCACAGGCAGGAGCGGAGAGAAACTTGTCTACGAAAAGAAAGGTAAGTTGACTTGGGTTTCCTACGCTTACCTTGGGTTACAAGCAGGACCAGTATGGCGGTTTTGGAAGAGGAGCAGAAACACAGCAGTCTGGATGGGCAGCTTTCCCATTATAAATGGATACAATGATCAAGAGTGAAAGATGGGCAGCTGGTGGTCTAGCGGTTAGGAGTCCTGGTTCTCCCCGCCATGGCCCGGGTTCGATTCCCGGTCAGGGAGTCAGTATCTGAGGTGCTACATGAATTATCAGCAGTCCAATTGGGCAGACCTCCTGCCTTTCGTGGAGGTCACGTGCAGTAATGCTGTTCACAGTAGCATGGGACTAGCCCCCTGCAGAGTAGTGAGTGGTATGGACTTCATCCCAATGCCTGAGTATCCAAGGGATTCTCTCCTCATCAGTCAGCTTGACCGATTGGATGCCAACATTGAAAGCAACTTGGGAGAATGTTAAAAAAAAGTACTAGCTAAAGTGGTGAGATTATAAGAAACAGGCAGACAAGCACTGAGCCCTGCAATAGCCATTCCAGTTGGGAGAGAAGGTCTACCTCTCCACAAAATATCTGAGGCTAAAACTCCCTAGCAAGAAACTGGGGCCAAAGTTTATGGGACCATTCCCATAAACTTGTCATTAAAATAAGGGAGGGGAGAGAGATCCCCTCTCCCCTCCCTTATTACTATTCGTAGTTATGACTACGAATGAATTAATTTGGAGAGATGAAATGTTTTTATTTTATTTTATTGATTAGCCCTTGGGCAATATCGAAGGAAAAAATGCCTGTGGTTCCACGGGAGTTTGGGAGAATCTGGAAACCTTTCAAGGTCATATCAACAGGTGTGAAGAAGAAGGCAGATGGTTCCCATAACTTGTTTATATGGTGGAAGCCTGGGGTTGGGCTTGGAAATTCATTGTTTACTATTGTGAATTGGTGCCTTAGAACTCGGAGTTAGTTTTGCCTTGCCATGTATTCAAGAAACAGTAAGCTTTTCAGAACTGAAATCATTCTGGACTTTTTATTTGGATACTCAGGCTGGATGTTGACAGCAATGGAGTTGGTGCATGTTAAATTATCGGTCTACAGAACTTGCCTAGACGCCCAAAGTCTGCTAAAGAACACCTGGATGGCTACCTACCAAACTTCCATTTGTCTGTAAATACATTTTAAAAGCAACCATCTTTTAAAGGCTGGAGGTGTCTCAGAGAACGGTAGCTCTGCAGAGAGCCAGGCTTAAGCAGCTTGAAGTCTGCTGGAGGGCCACCTTCCAAATTTCTACCGGTCTGTAAATATATTTTAGATGCAGCAGTGTTCTTTTAAAGGCTGAAGGTAATTCGGAGAATGGTAGGTCTTAAACAAGTTACAGAGACCCAGCCTTAAGCAGGTTGAATTCTGCTGGTGTGGCAAAGGCCACCTAGCAAGACGTGTAATAGATCAGCAAAATAAAAATCAAGAAAACAAAAGGCAAATATTTATAAAACAGATGTTGAGACTCTAGAAAGAATGCAGAGAAACTAGCAATGAAGACGATTAGGGGACTGGAGGCTAAAACATACGAAGAACAGATGCAGGAATTGGGTATGTCTAATTTAATGAAAAGAAGGACTAGGGGAGATAGGATAGCAGTCTTCTAATATCTCAGGGGCTGCCCCAAAGAAGAGGGGGTCAAGCTATTCTCCAAAGCACCTGAAGGCAGGACAAGAAGCAACGGATCAGTGGGGGGATTCAAAGATTTTTACCACCAGTTCGGTGGGCAAGACTTTGCACGTGTGCACACACTTTACATGTGTGGTTCACCAAATGCACACTTTGCACAGGCACAGAGAAGTTTGCACAGGAGCAGAGGCGTTCCAACTCACCTCCTGCAAGCCTGCACTCTGCCTGTCGCTTCAGCAGCTGCCGCGCAGCACTCTGCTGTGCCACGCAAAGTAGCTGCACTTCAAAATCAGGGGATAAAGGTAAGTATGAGAGCCCGGGTGGGCAGAGCAGCGGAGAGAACCGGTTCGGTCTCTGCTGCTCATCAGCATTACCGACTCGGCCGAACCGGGCCGAACCGGTAGAATACCACCACTGCAATGGATGGAAGCTAATCATGGAGAGAACCAAGCTAGAAACAAGAAAACATTTTCTGGCAGTGAATACAATTAATCACTGGAATGACTTGCCTCCAGAAGTTGTGCGTAGTCCATCACTGGAGTTTTCAAGACGAAATGGGATAAACATTTATTTGAAATGGACTAGCAGACCTCCAAGGTCCCTTCCAACTGTGTTATTCTGTTATGCTGGATGCGGGAACCCTCCCGTTGTGCTAAATGATAAAGCCCAGGATTCATTTTTGGGGGGGCAAAGAGCGATATGCAAATGAAATGAGTGATTAAAAAGTGGCTTCCCCTTCCCTCTGAGTCAGGCAATCAATAATTGATTGTACTGATGGGCCTCCCTCTATAACCATGGCTCTCTGAGTAGCCTGCAAACCAATTAAGCTTAGGGTCTGTCTGCAGAGAACGGCATGGTAAACGAGATCAAAATCTGCGGGAGGAAAAATAATAACTACAGTGGTAAGGAAAGGACACGGATTGGGGTTTTTCTTCTTCTCTCCCTCTCTTAATTTCTATCCAACTTATTCCTAGGCAAAAATTGGAAGGACGTCTCGCTTTACAGTCTTCCGTCCCCCTGCTTGCTTTTCAAGAACTGCACAAGAAAAATACAGCTTCTTTCCATGTTGTAATTCCACGCATTTCCCTTGCCGATTTTTTGATCTCGAAACTTAGAGGAATTAGAATTTTATGGTAGTGTTTAAAGCCTCGAGGAAGAGGGACCCAGTGATCTAGATTGCTGGTTGCACGCTGGGCTAAGTAATACATGCGAGTGGTTTATTTGTGTGATGTGCAAACAGGGGTCAGGGAGAAACTATGGATTCGGGATTGTATGTTACGATTTGAATGGATTTGTTATTGTTGTTGTTGTTGTTGTTGTTGGCTTATGGTGTTCCAGATGTTGGCATGAGGTGCAAATGAAGAGGCATGCTGTGTTTGAAATGTCTTGGTTCCTTATTTCTTTCTGGAACATCTGCAACATTTGCAGGGCAAGGAAAGGACAGCTGGAAACAGAAGGAAGACAGGGAGAATGTGTCTACGGTAGGGCTGTCCAACTTTGGCAGCGTTGAGACTTGTAGGCTTTCAACTCCCAGAATTCCCTGACTTGAAGTCCACAAGTCTTAATGCTGTTGGTCACCCCTAATCTGCAGGGTACTCTGATTGCTCATTAAACAATTGTTCAAAGGAAGGACATCTTACTTTGTTGTGGGAACAGAACTATGTGAATGAAAGGCACTTAAAAAAAACCAACTCTGCTTTTTAGGTGGTCAGATTTTGGTCACCACATTATAAAAAAAGATGTTGAGAGTCTAGAAAGAGCAACCAGGATGATTAGGGGACTGGAGGCTAAAACATATGAAAAATGGTTACAGGTACTGGGCAGGGCTAATCTAGTGAAGAGAAGGACCAGGGGAAACTTCATAGCAGTGTTCCAATATTTGAGGGGCTGCCACAGAGAGGAGGAAGGGGTCAAACTATTCTCCAAAGCACCTGAAGGCCAGACATGGAATAATGGATGGAAGCTGATCAAGGAGAGATTCAACCTGGAAATAAGGAGGAATTTCCTGACAGTGAGAACAATCAACCAGTGGAACAGAAGTTGGCTTCAGAAGTTGTGGGAGCTTCATCACTGGAGGCTTTCAAGAAGAGACTGGACTGCCACTTGTCAGAAATGGTGTAGGGTCTCCTGTTTGGGTGGGGGATTGGACTGGATGACCTACAAGGTCCCTTCCAACTCTGTTAATCTGTTAAAGATCCTGGAGGCTTTAGGAGAGTCACCTAGCTATCCATAATTGTAGACATTTCCTTTTTCTCCAGAAGATCTGATTTGGGAGAATTGAAATCTCAAACACCCTTATTTATCTGGTATAGTATAAGGTCTCCTGTTCAGCAGTGGGTTAGATCAGAAGACTGCCAAGGTCCTTTCCAATCCTATTATTCTATATACTAGATAACTGCATATGTCCCTTCATATACAGCAATTTGGAGTGAGCCTAACTTTGTTCTGAGGGTGCCAAATACCAGCAGCTTGTTTCACCTAACTGCAAAGGATGAACAGCATAACAATTTTAATTACTGTACCCTGTAAATTAAACGTTAGATGTAAAGTGCAAATTCAAGTAGCAACCTCAATACTTTGAAAGAACACGACACCTTGTTATTTCTCCTGAAGTTTTTTTATCCTGAAAATCAAGCTAGCTGTGAATAAGCCAGCAGTAAGAGCAATCATTGTTTGCTTTATTTATATGGCATTGCCAAGAGCACCACCAGGGAATCAAGTTAGTCATTAAAGGCCCTTTATTCTCTTTCTGTCTTTCTCCCTCTCTCTCTTCATCCTATACCTACAGGAGAAACCTCAGCTCAGAACTCAAGGCAATTAGAGACTTATAAGCACCCTGCAGCTTTTAAGTTGCTTAAATTTAGACATCAAAAGATATTGTGTTTAGATATGTATTTTTATTTTTAAATGCAGTGGTTTAAGAGCTATTCAACAGCACAGACAATACTGCTACCCTTCAAAAGACCTCGACTATGTATCAGAATGGTCAAACAAATGGCAACTTCAAATCTCAACAAATAAATGCTCTGTCTTACATATTGGCAAAAAATAAATCAGAAAATAAAATACAAGCTGAATAGCCAAGACCTTGTTGATGATCCAAACTCCATCAAGGACCTTGGAATACTCATCTCTAATGATCTAAGTGCTAGAGCCCACTGTAACTACATAGCCAAAAAGGCATTAAGAGCTGTTAACCTAATCCTGCGTAGCTTTTTCTAACTAGTTTTTTAACTAGAGCATACAAAACATTTGCTAGACCAATACTTGAATACAGCTCACCAGTCTGGAACCCACATTACGTATCTGATATTAACACAGTTGAGAAAGTCCAGAAATATTTCACAAGAAGAGTTCTCCACTCCTCTACTCGTTGCAGAATACCTTATGCCACCAGACTTGAAATTCTAGACCTAGAAAACCTAGAACTACGCCGCCTTCGGTCCGATCTAAGTATAGTATATAAAATCATACATTGCAATGTCCTTCCGGTCAATCAATACTTCAGCTTCAACCATAACAATACAAGAGCACACAATAGATACAAATTCAAGGTTAACCGCACCAAACTTGATTGCAGGAAATACGACTTCAGCAACAGAGTGGTCAATACTCTACCTGACTCTGTGGTTTCTTCCCCAAACCCCCAAAACTTTAACCTTAGACTGTCTACTATTGACCTCACCCCTTTCCTAAGAGGTCTGTAGGGGCGTGCATAAGCGCACCAATGTGCCTACCATCCCTGTCCTATTGTTTCTTTTATTTTTCTTATATGTATTCATTTCATGTATTCACAACTACCGTGTTTCCCCGAAAATAAGACCTACCCCGAAAGTAAGACCTAGCACTATTTTCTAAACCTGCCCTAATATAAGACCTACTCCAAAAATAAGACCTAGTGTAAATCTCCAGTTCCAGGAAGACTTTTCAGGGAGCAACCATGCACCAAACACCCCCTACACACTCACACCCACTATTTGGCACCATAAATATATAAGACCTACCCCGAAAATAAGACCTAGTGTGTTTTGGGGAGCAAAAAAAATATAAGACAGTGTCTTATTTTCGGGGAAACACGATATGTTTATCCTTGTAAGCGATTGACAAAATAAATAAATAAAATAAATAAATAAATAAATCTATGGAGATCTGATCTCACACTGGGATCTTATTTCCACACTTCTGGCAAAGCTCAGTTTCCTTGCTCTCTGTGCCATGGGTTGTATCACCAAATTTTAATTTTAAGATACTCGAGTATCAACAGTTACCCTATCCACGTGTGTGCATTGAAAGTGATTCTACTTTTTCCCCTCCTTTTAATTTTCACAAGTCTTCCACGAAAGCAGACGTATTCTCAAAAATACAACCCTAACCCTAACCCTAGTCTTAAAAAGTAAATTTTACTACTCAGGAGCCGAAATAATTGTCTGTGACTACATTGAACCTTATGCTCTTTGCATGACCAACCTCTGCTCTACATTGCTGGTTAAGGTGGGGGTACAATTATCAAAATTTAGACAACAAATTTCTTCCCACCGTGTCTTCTTTCTCTCTTTTGTTTAACCATGACTAAAGTTCACATCTGCAAAAAAAAAACAGGCCAAGAAACAGAAGCTTAAAGAGCTGGAAACAGTCCAGCCTTACCTTGGCCTCTTGGCCTGCATTTTTGGAGCTTTTTCCGTGGTGTGTTTTGCTTTTAAAAAAGCAACTCTCCTGCACATTTTGGGGGGCTATATTTATTTATTTTATTTTATTTTATTGGACTTATATGCCGCCCCATCTCCGAAGACTCGGGGCGGCTCACAATTAAAACATACAATACAATAATTATTTAAAAAAGAATTAAACAATTTTAAGCCCAATAAAACCAAATTAAAATACTTAAAATTATCCCATGGCCCTGGTGAGGTAATCACAGCCCGATTTGGTCGAACAACCAGGTCTTTAAATCGCGGCGGAAGGTGCGGAGGTCAGGGGCCAGACGGAGGTCCAGAGGCAGTTCGTTCCATAAGTTGGGGACCGCTACAGAATATGTGTTTCCTTTTCCTATATTAGATGCCTTCTCCAGAGTTTTGGGCTGATGCATATATCAGTGCCTTTGTTTTTTGCCTGGTCTCAAGAAAAAAGAAAAAAGAAAAGGAAAGAAAAGAACCCATAGCAATAAACAACAACACCCCATTTCTGCATTACTGAAATGTCATTAGGAAATGTTTAAAATAGTTAACCTCCAGCTCAGCAATAAACTGCTTCCAAATAAGTAAAAGCAAAGAGCATATTAATTTTTAAACAGGGAGGCAATTATGCAAAGAAAGGGAAGGAAACCCAACCAAGTCTTCGGCTGTAATTGAACCAAGCGCCAATTCTTTTTAAAAAGAAGCTGATTTCTAACCTACAAAGGCCATGTCCCTGGCTGGCATTCAAAATAGCCTCTCTCTCCTTCTGTCTCCTCTCCCCCCACCCTCTCTTCCTTGCTGTGCTATGTCTTAATAGAGACGTGGCATTGATCTACATTAAGGTTGGGAGGGAAGTAAAAGCTTCTATTGCATACTTGGGATTATGCATTATGGAGATGGAGGAAGGGGAGAGACAGAGAGGAGGAAGAGGAGGGGAGGAGGGACAGAGAGGAGGAAGAGGAGGGGGGAGGGAATGAGAGGAAGAAGAGAAGAGGAGAGAGAAGAAGGGATGGAAAGGAGGAGGAGGAGGGGGGAGGAGGGAAAGAGGAGGAGGAGGGAGAAGGAGGGACAGAGAGAAGGAAGAAGAGGAGGAGAAAAGAGGATGGAGAGGAAGAGAGGGTGATTGAGGGAAGAGGAGGAAAAGGGAGAAAAAGGAGAAGGAGGGACAGGGGAGGAAGAAGAGGAGGAGGAGGAGGAGGAAGGAGGAGAGAGAAGAGGAGGGATGGAAAGGAGGAGGAGCGGGAGGAGAGGGAAGAAGAGAAGGAGGGGCAGAGAGAAGGAAGAGGGAGAAGGAGGGATGGAAAGGAAGAAGATGGGAAAAGGAGGAGGAGGAAAGAAGAGGAGAAGGGAGCAGAAGGATAGGCAGAAGGAAGAAGAGGAGGACAAGAAGGAGGAGACCAAGGGGCAGAGAGAAGGAGCAGAAGAGGAGGTAACCTTCAAGATTCTGACATTTGAACAGAAGGGAAAAGGTGTAATAACACAACGGAGGGATTTTCTTCAGTATTGTACTTATTTTTAAGGGCCTCATGGCATATGTGCTGCATTCTTTAAAGAGGTTCTGCACTTACATATTCCCCCACGCTCCTTTCCCACTTACAGAGATGGCAAAAGGGACCCAAGTTGATCCGGGACCTTCTTAAACCCTGAACGGAAAGCACAATTGCAGCAATGCACCTGTTGGGCATCAGCTGGGTATCAGTGGCCCAGGAGTCAGAGAGTGTTCAGAGATAAGGAGGGTCTTTCTTGCTGTTGCTTGGAGATAACTTGTTATAGCTTGAAGGCTGGATGGGATGACATCCTGTCTCTCTTGACAGTTATCTTCCTGGATCCTCCGGGGAAATCTCTCTATTCAGTATCGCAACGCAGAATCTTTTTTTTTTTCTAAGGGGAGGAGTGAAGGGTCACAAACAGCCTTTGCTCACTGAGCTGTCACGGAAAGCTCCTTCCAGGTGTCACTTGACAGTAGTAATTGTCTTGGAAGGCAAGTCAAACCACCATCTTCCATCCATCCCACATTTAGTGTTACCTTCTGCCCACGCTCCTTGCTTGTTGAACTCCGGGCGGGAATAGTTCAAGCGGATTTAGAGAGCGAAGGCCAGAAACGGAAAAGCTCGCATGCTTGAACGGCGTGGTTGCTTGGCGTTTTGCTGCTTCTCCTGAGAAGGAGAAAGGTCTTCCTTTTTGTTAGGAGGTCCTTCTGTCGATTCTGTTGGTTGTGTCCCTTGGTTCACCTCCTAGTATGAAATTCAGTGGTGAAAAAAAGGAAGGTTCTTGATTTAGGCAAGAAAAGCAAAATGCACAGGTATAATATAGATCAGTGGTCAACAACCAGTGGGCTGGAGACCACTGGTGGTCCTCAAGAAAATTTTGGTGGTCTGCAGAGAAATGTCACCCCCCCAAAGCAATTAATCCAGGCTGCACGGGAACACAAGGCTGCGTCATCCACATGGCCCATGGGAACACAACGCTTGCGTCGTTTGCATTGCGAACAACACAAGGTAGTGAGGGGAGGGGGGAAAAGGCAGGGGGGAACTTGCCCCATGCACCCCACGCACCTGGCCTGGCCACTGGGCTGCTTCTTTCTGCTTCTTTCTTCTTCTGCTTTTGGCTGCATGCAAGCAAAAGTCTTTCTTTCTCTCCCGCAAACTCCACCAGAAATGAGTCTTTGGGACCTTGCAAGGCCTCCTGCTCCAAGAGGCTGCACTGGCAAAGACTCATTTCTGGCGGAGTTTGGGAGAGAGAAAGAAAGACTTCTGCTGCTTCTGCTGCTTTCCTTGCATGAAGCCAAAAGTCTCTCTCTCTCTCTCCCTCTGAGAATGGAGCTAGAGACGGTATCCTGCGATCCCAAATAAAGAATGATCAATCGGTAGGAAAACGGGGTGGGGAATTTTCCTGCAGACTTTTTTGGGGATTTTCCCAGGGTCTCTGGTCTGCGGGATTTAAAAGTATGAGTTTGGTGGTCCCTGAGGTCCAAAAGGTTGGCGACCCCTGGTATAGGTGGTACCTTGTTCAATAGTGGTGACTGTGAGAGGGATCTTGGAGTCCTAGTAGACACTCACTTAAATATGAGCCAGCTGTGTGCCGCAGCTGCCAAACAAGCCAACACAGCATTGCAGCATTGCAGGCAAAACCCAACCCACAGACTAGAGTACAATCCTGACCAGCTCAAGGTTGACTCAACCTTCCAACCTTCTGAGGTCGGTAAAATGAGACCCAGATTGTTGGGTCAAATTACTGATTCTGTAAAGTACTTAGAGAGGGCTGGAAAGCACTGGAAAGCAGTATATAAGTCTGCATGCTATTGCTATAACCCTTGGTCACCTCCAGGCTGAATTAAGATCCAAATCATCACTCCTAGGAATTGAGCTGATATCTCTTCTCTTCTGAACTCTATTTTTTGCTTTATCCTATCGAGGGAGAAGGACTGTGGGATGTTTGCATTTTAGCAATTTAGTGATTCAGGAGTGCAGTATGCAGTGTGGCTTTCTCTGCTACCTTCCTTACTCTTTCCAGATACCAAGAAATTTCTCTTAATATCTTGGAGGGGCCCACCGAGACCACGCAAAAGAAGTGTCTTCTTCAAGACAACTCATGATGATGAAGATGCCGGATTTCTGTTCTTGAACCCCAAAATCACTGTTTGCTTTTAGTAAAAGAGGGGGCGTGACTTCCTTTTAATCCCTCTCTTCCCATCTCCCCCTGTGTTTGCCTTCAAAGCAGATGGCTTTGATTTTTGCAATAGTTTGTAAGATTGGGTACAGCATAGTTAATCATATGCTGCTTATCTGTTTCCCTGTAAACACACAAGCCTGTAACAGAATCTGATTACAACGGCAAAGCATAGCATGGAAGTACCACATGGAAGTCCCCGGGGATGTGGCAAGTCTCGATTCAATCAAGCCACATCTGTTCTTCCAGGCAGATTTTTGTTGTTGTTTTTCCCTTTTCCTCATGACCTGGTGGTGGAGGTGTTATTTCGAAGGCAAATATTGTCTTTTCCCTAAAAAAATAAAATAAAATTACAGCCATTGTCCTGGATAAATGGGATACGGCTGGCTCCCTGGTTCACAAATTGTTCCAGTTAACTCTACACCAGGGGTCTTCAAACTTGACAGCTTTAAGACCTGTGGACTTCCACTCCCAGAATTTCTCCTCCAGTCATGTTAGCCCAGAAATTCTGGCAGTTGAAGTCCACAAGTCTTAAACTTGCCAAGTTTGAAGACCCTTGATCCTTCACCAAAGTTGACAACTTTAAGACTTGTGGACTTCAACTCCCGGAGTTCCCCAGCTGGCTGAGGAATTCTGGGAGCTGAAGTCCACAGGTTTAAACATTGCCAAAGTTGGGCACCCCTGATCTGTAGGATACTCTGGTTGCTAACTGAACCATTGTTAAAATGGGGGCCATCTTACTTAGATGCATAAGCAAAACAATGTGAATGAAAAGTACTTAAAAAAAATTCTCTTGTTTTGAGATGATCAGATTCTGGGGGTTCAGGAGAGTCACACAACTGTTTGTAGTTGTAGACTTTTTTTTCTCTCTCTCTCTCCAGAAGGTCTGGTTTAGAAAAATTGACATCTGAACCAACCCTTCAGGGTCTATATAGTTGCCAGTGGTCTACATCAGAAAACAGAACATCCTGTTCCTGAAATATTAAAATAGTAATCAGAGTGTAAACTCCTGCAACAGATGCCATAACTGTTATGGCCTGCCGGCAGCTAGTAAAGCTGGCAGCAGAGATGGACAGTGAGGAGGCTGGGGAGGAACCTGGGCCAGTCCTGGAGGCTGAGGAAGGCTCAGACGAGGACTGTACATCAGAGGCAGAGATGGGGCCAAGGCAGTTTTGCAGTTATCAGCTGCCTTCAGAATCAGACAGCAGTGAGGCAGGGAAGCAGCTGGAACCGGTTCCCAGCCTGTGCACGTGCAGACCTGCCAAAAGAAAAGAACAATTACAAACTCGGGGTCAACAAGGGGTAAGGCCACAGGTGGATGATGAATGCCCCTTCCCATAAGGATTAAAAGAGGAGCAAAAGGGGAGGGGGCTTTTGTGGGAAACAATTTGTTTGTTTGTTCCATCATTGTGAAGATCTGTCTGTTCGTCCTGGAGACTCTGTGCCCTTCCTTGTCAGCACTGCGTTTGGAAATATTTACCGGGCAGCTTTCCAAAATAGATAAGGGTTTGAGCTCCTAATTATACCCTTGAAAGACTGTTTGCCAGGCCGTTGGCCGAAAGTGAATGCAAGAAATTCACATTTGTTGAATAAAAGGTGTTTGGTCATGACAAAGATTCTGCTTAGTGCTTTTGGGGGAAGCCTGGGACAGAACAATTAGATGCACAGGTGTGTATTGCTCCAAACGTGCCTCTCCTCCCTTCCCCTTTGATGGCAGGAACCCAGCAAGGCACCAGGTGGATGATGGAGATCCTGACACTTGGGGTAGTGATCAGGTGGCATTAAAAATGCTCCTTGTCTTGATTGGTGTGCACGTCTGCAAAAGTATACCGCAGGATCAGAATTAATTGCATTCCCTAACCCAGGGTGTAAATGCTTAACTCTTGCATTAACCAGCCTCGAGCATGTATAATTTTGTCAATTTCTTCGCAAGGCAGACCGGTGCTTTCCCCCTAATCCTTTAATTTTCCAAGCGCATATGTCTAGACCTGGTTGGCCTGGAAAGACGAAGTAGATTTATTTTGCAAATTGGGCCTGAATTGCTCCCATGCCTTAAACTTCCAAGGATAGCGTCTATCCCAGTTTATCTTTCTTGCTTTTGGGGTTAGGTGAACCCAATTTTGAAACCTAGAACGAAGGAGAAATTCCCTGACAGAACAATTAAGCAACTGAAGCAGTGGTGGGATTCAACTTTTTTTGACTACCGGTTCTGTGGGTGTGGCTTGGTGGGTGTGGCATGGCCTGGTGGACATGGCTTGGTGAGTATGGCAGAGGAAGGATACTGTAAAATCTCCATTCCCTCTCCACCCCACTAACCTGCTTTGTAGCTCCGTTCTCCTGTGCAGGGCAACCAAAGAAGACCCAGCCGATCAGCTGGGACTTGGGAGGCAGAGGATAGATGGGGTTGGCGGGGCCAGTCAGAGGTGGCATTTGCCGGTTCTCCAAACTACTCCAAATTTCCGCTACCAGTTCTCCAGAACTGGTCAGAACCTGCAGAATACCAGCTCTGCTCCTGAAGGCAGGACAAGCAGCAATGGATGGAAATCAACCAAAGGAGAGAACCAATCTAGAACTAAAGAGAAATTTCCTGGCAGTGAGAACAATTAACCAGTGGAATGGCTTTGCGTCCAGAAATTGTGGGTGCTCCATCACTGGAAGTTTTCAAGAAGAGATTGGACAGCTCCAGGGGTGGGATTCTACAGGTTTCACCTATTCACTAGAACTGGTTGTTAACATTCGAAGCAATTCAGAGAACCGGTCGTTAGAAGAAATTACTGGGCTAATCCTGTAAGGAAGGCAGGAAGGAAACATTCTGGTGTTGCTTACAGAAACTGCCTCTCCGTTAACCCTTATTACATTCTTGGCAGGACTAGACTTCCTGTCTCAGGAATGTCTCTGGAGTTTTTTTCCCCCTCCTTTGCTGGTACTTTGCTTGTGCGGAGTGAGCATTCAAAGTTACAATGGCACTGAAAAAAGTGACTTATGACCGTTTTTCACACTTACGACTGTTGCAAGCTTCCCCACAGTCACGTGAGGCCAGGCGAGGAGATGCGTGCCTCGATGTGAGTGATGTTGAGTTGGCCACGCCCAGCCAGTCACATGACCGCCAAGCCATGCCCACCAATTAAGCCATGCCCACAGAACCGGATGTTTAAAAAATTGAATCCCAGCCCTGGACAGCCCCTTGTCCAGAATGGTATAGTGGTTTCTGCTTGAGCAGAAGAGACTGGAAAACCAAGCATTACAGGGTCTCTTTCTTGAGCAGGGGCTTGGACTAGAAGGTCAAGGTCCCTTCCAACTCTCTTATTCCATTATTCTTGTTTACTGGGGCAAGGTTCTTGTGCCATAGCCACGAGCGTCTGCTCACCACTCTCGGTTTACCTACGTTTTCTGTCTGTCTCGATGTTTAGCATTGTCTGCATCCAGGAACAGCGCTTGGAGTTTGGTCCATCACTATGAATGTTTGATGAGGCTTAATCTCAATTATTTATGGGCTGTCTTAGAGGGAGGCTGCAGGCTAGTGTGGAACAGGAACAGCCTGGAGGTGTTCTTTGCTTGCTGAAACAATGCATTGTTGGAGGATTGGGAGGAATTCCTTTCCCCTCACCCCACCTCCCCAGTTTCTGTCACTTCTCCTTGTTTATCAGAAGTTTTTTGTCTCTATATAGATCTCTTCAAGAGGATCCCTTGCAGAACATTTCAGAAAACATGTTCTTTAACTGACAGGTTATTGTCTCAAGCATGGTTAGCCATACCGTTCACAGTCTTATGGACTTCATTGACAAATTAACAGAATAATGAGGGACCTTGGAGGTCTTCTAGTCCAGCCCCCTGCTCAAGCAGGAGACCCTATAACCAGTCCAGACAAATGGCTGTCCAATCTCTTCTTGAAGACCTCCCACAACTTCTGGAGGCAAGGAGTTCCACTTGTTCTCACTGTCAGGAAATTTCTCCTTAGTTCTAGGTTGCTTCTCTCCCTGATTAGCTTCCATCTGTTGCTTCATGTCCTGCCTTCAGGTGCTTTGGAAAATAGGTTGACCCCCCCCCTCTTCTTTATGACAACACAATGCTCAAAACTTGATTAGGGTTAACTGTGGCCTCTTTCTTTACGATGCATGCAAATCCCTGCCCATTTGATAAATTTACAGTCCACGAAAATCCACGAAAAATGGTTTTTTTTCACCCACCAAGATAAAGAGGTTGGGTGAACGTAGATCTGGAAAATGAATGAGGTATCGGATGTATTTATAGTGCCCAGAGTCAGCCTCTTGCCCCCAACAATCTGGGTCCTCATTTTACCGACCTCGGAAGGATGGAAAGCTGAGTCAACTTTGAACCGGTCAAGATCCAACTCTTGGCTGTGGGCAGAATTAGCCTGCAATACTGCATTCTAACCACTGCACCACCACAGATAGATAGATAGATAGATAGATAGATAGATAGATAGATAGATAGGTAGGTAGGTAGGTAGATAGATAGATAGATAGATAGATAGATAGATAGATAGAAAGAAAGGTACGTAGGTAGGTAGATAGGTGGGTAGATAGGTGGGTAGGTGGATAGGTAGGTAGGTAGGTAGGTAGGTAGGTAGGTAGGTAGGTAATATAGACAGACAGACAGAAAGAAAGACAGACTGACTGACTGACGTACAGATAGATCAATAGCAATAGCACTTAGACTTATATACCACTTCACAGTGCTTCAAAGCCCCCCTCTAAGCGGTTCACAGAGTCAGCCTCTTGCCCCCAACAATCTGAGTCCTCATTTTACCGACCTCGGAAGGCTGAACCAACCTGGAGCCTGGTGAGATTTGAACTGCCAAATTGCAAGGCAGCCAGCAGTCAGCAGAAGTAGCCTGCAGGACTGCATTCGGTGCACCACCATGGTTATTGCATCTTATGGTGCGCAAGAGATGACATCGGGCAGATATTCTAGAAGCTGTGGCATAAAACCCTGTGGCTGAGACTAGAGCAACGCTATAGCAAATCTAATCTCAGTCATTGTCATTCTTGCAGCCTCAGCTTGTGCACTTGGGTGTGTGTTGTGACTGGCCTTCTAATAGCCCCAGACCTAAGCTCTTTGGAAAAACAACCTGTTTTTGTGTTTTGTTTTCTTTCGCTTCATTTCTGTTCTTCCCATTTTCTGAAACATGGACTGTTGATCTCTCTTCTTGGACGGCAGAGTCGGAAAATCCTCTAGTCAGAGTTGGTGAGAAAATCAAGCTGTGAGCCCTCTTGTGCATATTTAGTTGTTGTTCTTTATTGAAACTCTAAGGTGCTTTTCCTAAAGGAATAACCAAGCATTCAAAACAACAACAACGACAACAAATGAAGATATTAAGACAGGAGATAAAGCCATTACAATTCAGGCACAGAATCAGAAAACAAAATGGAAAGGACCAGTTGATTAACTGGGATATAATTTAATAACATGAGGAAGGAAGGAAGGAAGGAAGGAAGGAAGGAAGGAAGGAAGGAAGGAAGGAAGGAAGGAGAGGAGGAAGGGAAGGAAGGAAGAAGGAAGGAAGGAAGGAAGGAAGGAAGGAAGGAAGGAAGGAAGGAAGGAGAGGGAAGAAAGCGATAGGAATGGGAAGGAAAGGAGAGGAAAGGAAAGGAAAGGAAAAGGAAAGGAAGGGAAGGGAAGGAAAGGAAAGGAAAGGAAAGGAAAGGAAAGGAAAGGAAAGGAAAGGAAAGGAAAGAGCTGTGGGTTTCACTGGATGACAGCAACAGGATGAAAGAGCTGGCAAACTGTTCACCAACCATGTTTCAGATTCAAATAATCCTTTCCGATATCTTTTTTCCTGCTGTATGGAGAAGAAAATCGGGAAAATAGAAGTTTGAATATTGGGGGAAAAAAAATTGATGAAAGAGCTCCCTTTGCTGATCTTTCGATTGGAAACCCATCCATTCAGGACCATTTTTTCTATTTGAATAAGGGGGGGAAACGGGAAGAGAAGTTTCTATCTGGCATGGATTTAAAAGAAGTGTGAGGGATCTACAGCTTTGCAGACTTTGCTGAACTGTGCATCCTTCAAGACTGGCGGTGCTCGCTGAGACTTCTGGAAAGAACAGTTCAGCAAAACCTAGAATTCCATAGCTCCCTCAGCCCTATTTTGACACTGATTAATGTTGGTCAACGGTAATTAATATCCAGGCCTATAAAACTGTATGCAGCTTCAATTCCCCACACGCCCTTTCATGGTGCAATATCCCACAGAGCTAACTCTTATACCATCTTGATAGCTCTTGATGGTTTGTGAGAAGTAAATGAGTGAAACTCTTGGGTTTTTTCCTTCCTTCCTTCCTTCCTTCCTTCCTTCCTTCCTTCCTTCCTTCTTTATTCCTTCTCTCTCTTTTGCTTTCTTTCCCAGCTTCTCCTCCTCCTCCTCCTCCTTTCCTTCTTTTCTTTCCTCTCTTCCTCTCTCCCTTCTTCCTTTCTTCCCTCCCTGCCTTCCTGTCTGTCTCCCTCCCTCCTCCTCCTCCTCCTTCCTTCCTTCCTTCCTCCCTTCCTCCTTCCTTCCATCCTTCCTTCCTTCCTTCCTTCCCCCTTCCTTCCTTCCATCTTTCCTCCCTCCCTCCTTCCCTTCCTTTCTCCCTCCCTCCCTCCATCCTTCCCATGTTATTCCATGTTTTTAAATTACAACCCAATTAATCAACTGGTCCCTTCCATTTTCTTTTCGGCGTTATCTCTTTTCTGTCTTGATTCTGTAGCATTTCTGGAACTCAGTTGCCAAAGCCCCCAGCCAGTAGGAGGGCGAGGGAAGATCCAAAGGCAGCCGAATTCATTGCTTGGAGCATAAAGGCTGGAGGTGATCAGGAAGCAAGATAATCGGCTCAGCCTTTTATTTTTTAGGTTGAAAAGCATCTGAAAAAAATCTTTTGTTTTCTCCCCCTTTGGGGATTTATCCCGCTCCTGCCTGAAATTGTCCTGTATTACCTTGAGGGAAGGGAAGGGAAGAGGAAAGAAAAGAGGTAGCGGAGCAGCCAATCCTAAAACGTGCTTAAATGGAAAGGGCGGTGTGTGTATGAGAGGGGAGGGGGCTGCATGCCTTCATTTACAGGTGAGGTGGGGGCTTGCGTTCCTCATGACAAGCCCTGCAATTAATACAGATCGGATTTGATTCCAAGTTTCCCCCAAAAGAAAAGGCGGCGATTTTGCGTGTCTCCCGCGTTTCCAAATAGAATTAACATTCTGCGGCTTCTTCCAGCGAACTGCGAGTTTGCACACATGAGCGGAGACAATTAGCTTAGAAGTGATTGAGCACCGTGACTGGGAAAAGGATGAGTGTGGAAGAAAGAAAGGAGAGAGAGAGAGGAGAGGGGATTTGAGATGGCAGACCCTCCCTCTTGGTTCAAGTAGTAGCCGGTTTCAGGAGCAGGAGAGAAGGGAATCTTGGAGCCTCTGGAAGTTGTACAGTGGAGGCTCAAAGATGGTTTTTTTCCAAGAGGCAACTGGGGTTTTTCTGGTTTTCCTTGAAGACATTTTGCTGCTCATCCAAGAAGCTTCTTCAGGTCAGTCCAGTTGTCTCTTGAAAAGCACCTTTGGGACAACCATGGATGAGTAAGAATCTCCTTTATAGCATCCAGCCACTTGGTACTAGG
>CM019157.1:3632661-3673217 GCA_009733165.1 Naja naja
GAGAGAGGTTCTCTTCTTCCCTCCAGTTTTATTTAACTTTTTGAGTGATTATATCGAGTTTTTTTTCCCTCCCCCTTCCTGCTTTGTGCCAGATAAGGGTTGTCATTGGCACAATGCCTGGAATAGTGAAGGAAGAAAAATTAAGAGGAAAGGAGGCGTCTCATGAATAGATTAGCAGAAAAAGTACATTTCTTCTGTTTTCCTCGAGAAGGAACGGTGTTGTTTGTAAAGCGTGGTTCTTCTTCCCTTCATTTGCTTTAAGGGAAGCAAATGAAGGGAAGAACCATGCTTTAGAAACATGGTAAAAGAGGTTTACTTCAGGAGGAGGTGGATGGATGAGTGGATGGATGAGTGGGTGGATAGATGAGTAGATGAGTGGATGGATGGATGGATGAGTGGATGGATGAGTGGATGGGTGGATGGATGAGTGGATAGATGGATGAGGATGGGTGGCTGGATGGATGGATGAGTGGATGGGTGGATGGATGAGTGGATGGGTGGATGGATGAGTAGATGGGTGGATAGATGAGTGGATGGATGGATGGATGGATGGGGATGGAGGAGTGGATGGACGATGATGAATGAGGAGTAGTGGATGAGAGACATTTGGATGGATGGATGGATGATGGATGGATATGGATGGTAAGTGATGGATGAATGGATAGATGGATGGATGAGTAGATGGATGGTAAGTGGGGTGGTATGGGATGGATGGATGAGTGATGGAAGTGATGATGGATGAGTGGATGGGTGGATGGATGAGTAGATGGGTGGATAGATGAGTGGATGGATGGATGGATGGATGGATGGAGATGGATGGATGGATGGAGTGGATGGATGAGTGGATGGATGGATGGATGGATGAGTGGATGGATGGATGGAGGATGGATGGATGGATGGTAGGGTGGATGGGTGGATGAGTGGATGGATGAATGGATGGGAAGATAGTTAGACCAACAGACAGATAGAAGTACATCCTTCCTTTAAAAATGTAGGTATTTGGTCTAACAGAATAACAGAGTCAAAGGGACCTTGGAGGTCTTCTAGTCCAACCCCCTGCTCAAGCAGGAGACCCTATTTCAGACAAAGGTCTGCCCAGTCTATAATCTAACCATCTTCTTTATTCACATCCCAAGCACTTACAAAGCATAGGCATGCAACATTCAACACTGAGCAAATAAAATACGGGCACAACAACCCATAATCTAACCACCAGCTTGAAGAAAGAGCTGTGAGGTGGTGCTTTTTAAAGTCACACCCTATATGCCTGCTTTTTTGTATCTCTCTCTCTCCCCCCTCCCCCAACTTCCCTCTTTCTCCCTTCCCCTTGGCCAGGCAGAGAAATGTTCTTGTTTAAATCAGCCTGTTTGAGAGGCTGTTTGGGAGCGGGAAAGGCAAAAGAGAGGATTCCCTGGAGAACACATTATCCTGCCTTGTTTATAATCCAATCCAATTGGCTTATCTAAGAACTGACGGGGGAGCAAAATCACTTCCCCGGAGCTATCAGTATCTTGCAGGTTGCTACGATACACAATCAAGTTTGGTTATTTCTGATTATTGCTTTGCTGGCTCGTGTATATCTAACAACATTACACCATGCCTTTGGAAGCTTTCCTTGTCTTTTTCTGACAGCGAACAAGGCATAAATCTTCTCAGCCTCTTCCCAGGGCAAGGAGGTGGGGACTCTGAGTTCTCAGGTGCCTCTTGTCAGTGGTGGTAGGTATGGTGGTAGGGCATGGTCAAGGGGTGGGGTGGTTGCTTGAGAAGAAGACACTTGGGACAAGCCTAGTGATGTCTATCTGGCGGTTGAAAGAATAGAAAGGAAAGGATGCTGGAGGAAGGCAAGAGAAGGAAGGAAGGAAGGAAGGAAGGAAGGAGATATGGGAGGTAAGAAAGAAAGGGAGGGGGAAGGAGGGAGGGAGGAAAGGAAGGAAAGAAGGGAGATGGGAGGGAGGAGAGGGGGTAGGGAAAGGAGGGAGAGAAGGAAGGAGGAGAGATGGGGAAGGAAGGAAGGAAAGGGAAGGAAGGAAGGAAGGAAAGAAGGAGAGGGAGGGGAGGAGGGGAAGGAAACAAAGGGAGGGAGAGAAGGAAGGAGGGAGAGATGGGGGAGAGGGAAGGAAGGAAAGGGGAAGGAAGGAAGGAAGGAAAGGAGGGAGGGAGAGATGGGAGAGAGGGAAGGAAGGAAAGAAAGAAAAGGAAGGAGGGAAGGAAAGATATGCGGGAGGGAGGGAAGGAAGGAAGGAGTAGCTCAAACAACCTAGGAAAAATAGCCAAGAGTCTCATAGCTGAAGAAGTCTCTTGGTGTCTCTCTCTCTCTCTCCCTCCCTCCCTCCCTCCCTCCCTCTCTCTCTCTCTGTCTCTCTGTCTCTTTCTCTCTCTCTCCCCCTCCCTCCCCCTCCCTCCCTCCCTCCCTCCCTCTCGCTAAAATACTTTGCAAAGGGAGAAGGGAGATAAACTAACGGCCACAATAACCTCACCACCTTCATCAGCAAATGTTCCCTTGGTTTTGACCTCTCTCTCTCTCTTCCTTATCCACTTTCCTGCAAGGAATTTCTGGTTCTGATTTGCAAGCTCGTAGCTTCCTTACAACCCCTTTGCAAAGTAGTTTAGCGAGAGGAAGGGAAGGATGGAGAGAGAGAGAGAGAGACCCATAGTCAAAACCAAGGGAACATTTGCTTGTCAATAAACGGATGAAGGTGCTGAGGTTATTGTGGCCGATGGTTTATCTCCCTTCTCTGACCCCTAAATTCTTATTAGCTGGGTGACTTCCTTCTCTGAGAATCAGGCTTGCCATTCTGATAAACCCTGGACAAATCATGGATTTTTTTTTAAAAAAAAACCTCCTTTTGAGGGAAATTTTACTGCATTATCTTGGCCACCAGCGAAAGCGTTCAAAGGCCTGGCAAATTGCTACCGTATCTAGCAAGCTGATGCTATCTGAGAAACTTTATAGCTGCAGAGCCTGTGAAATTACATGCCCAGATTCTGGTGGCATCAAAGGCCTGGCTTTTTTCTCCCTCTCGTTCTTTTTTTTATTTTTTCACCTTCCCGTTTTCTCCATCCCTCAATCTTTCTAAAACACACTTCCTCACTTTCCCTTACCCAATAATCTCAGGAGCGATTGCAGGAGACTTTTAAAGTCCCAATTCTTACCATTTCCCTTCTCTGCTTATTCTTTTTCTGGTTGGAGGTTGGGGAGGAGAGGAGAGGAGAGGAGAGGAGAGGAGAGGGGACTCGGAACTTTTTATTTTATTTTATTTTATTTTATTTATATACTAGCTGGATACCCGTGCTTCGCTACGAAACGATGTGGTCAGGCTTAGTTTTGGGGAAGGAAAATAAGGGGGGGGGGAATTCTGCTCTGCCTACCAGCATCCAACGGTATTCATCTGCCTAGCTTCCTGTCAGTGTGTGAGAGAACTGAGGGCTGTTTGGAAACTGAAAGAGTATTTGCTGTGTGAGCAAAGGAGGAGACAGCAAGGAGCCTGGGCGTGGCTTAGCTCAACTGTTCTATACTAAAGCTGCTTGGTGCTCCTGTGAAACTGAAACTCCTCTGCTTGTGTTTTGCATTTGGAAGAGATTTCTTTTCAGGTGGGGAGGGGGAGTGGAACTCCTTAGCATCAGAGCATGTTAATAATAATAATAATATAGGAAATACTAATGCTCTGATGATCATTTCAAAAAATCCTTTCTTAGTGAGCCCCTGGAAGCCAAGGGGAACATACATGCCAAATTTCAAGTTTGTAGGCTTTACGGTTCTGCAGATTTTGTGATGATGCCTGAGTGGTAATTCGCTTTTATATATAGAGATCTATTTTTTTCTTTATACACAACAAGTGCTTAGTGAACAGCGTACTGTCCGAGTCAATTGGTTTATGTGACAATATTAAACTCCTAATTTCTACCACTGTTATCCAACCATTGGTAAAACAAATCCCGAGTTTGAAAATATTCTGTGTCTTCTTTTCCTTTATCCTCAGTGATAATCTGTCCATTTCTGCACAGTCTAATATATTTTTTCAAAAATTATTTCTCCTTTTGTGTTTCCTCATTTTTCCGGTATTGTGCAAATACAATTCTTGCTACTGTCAAAACATGTAATATTAAATATACACTCCCTTTATCATATTTGGTCTCCACGATGTAAAAAAAGATGTTGAGGCTCTAGAAAGAATGCAAAGGAGACCAACAAAGATGATGAGCCTAAAAGATATGAAGAACGGTTGCAGGAACTGGGTATGTCTAGTCTGATGAAAAGAAGGACCAGGGGAGACAGGATAGCAGTCTTCCAATATCTCAAAGGGCTGCCCCAAAGAAGAGGAAGTCAAGCTATTCTCCAAAGCAGCTGAAGGCAGGACAAGAAGCAATGGGTGGAAACTAATCAAGGAGAGAAACAACTTAGAACTAAGAAGAAACTTCCTGACAGTGAGAACAATTAACCAGTAGAACGACTTATCTTCTGAAATTGTGAACGCTCCAACACTGGAAATTTTTAAAAAGGCGTTGGATAATCATTTGTCTGAAGTGGTGTAGGGTTTCCTGCCTAGGCAGGGGGTTGGACTAGAAGACCTCCAAGGTCCCTTCCAACTCTATTATATCTATCTATCTATCTATCTATCTATCTATCTATCTATCTATCATGTATTCTATCTATTTATTATCCAGCTATCCATTCCATCTATCTCATCTATCATCTATTCATTCATTCATCCAGTTTATCTCATTTATCTATATCTTCTATCTATCTATCTATCTATCTATCTATCTATCATGTATTCTATCTATTTATTATCCAGCTATCCATTCCATCTATCTCATCTATCATCTATTCAATCATTCATTCATTCATCCAGTTTATCTTTTTATCTATATCTTCTATCTAGCTATCTATCTATCTATCTATCTATCTATCTATCATGTATTCTATCTATTTATTATCCAGCTATCCATTCCATCTATCTCATCTCTCATCTATTCATTCATTCATTCATTCATTCATTCATTCATTCATCCAATTTATCTCATTTATCTATATCTTCTATTTATCTATCTATCTATCTATCTATCTATCTATCTATCTATCTATCTAATCTATCTATCTATCTATCTATCTATCTATCTATCTATCTATCTATATCTGGTAATATGCTGAACAAAAATAATTCTGGTTTATAATCTATTTTTTTCTAACCACGTCTGCATTTTTGTTCAATTTCTTTCTTTTTTTGCTCTTGGAAGAGGACTTGGAACTTTTAATCAGAATTTCATCTCTCCGCTTCTTGAGAAGCAACCTCCAGAACCTTGGCATCCCAGCAGGGTTCCTGGCTTCAGTTCACACATTTGTTTTGTTTTACAAAGCTGTGCCAGAGGTTCTTTGCAGAAATGGAAAGGAGAATTAACATTTTCAGGTCATGGCCCACCCTGTCACCATACCTTCTGGGTGTCGGCTTGCTAAATCAGAATGCAACTCTTAACAAACCTAGCTCTGGGTCACTGCAGGGCTAAGGGTAGAAAAGGGCATTATATATTTTTTTCAATCCATCCCAGATTTATGTTGCCTCTTACCTTGAGACTCTGCCGTGGAGACGTGGAGACAATTCCCTTGCTGATCTTCATCTGTCTGAAATGCAGAATAGCCCTATGGGGCAGGCAAACCAAAAAAAAATAGAGTTGGAAGGGACCTTGGAGGTCTTCTAGCTGTACCCACTGCTCAAGCAGGAAGCAGAAAATGGCTGTCCAATCTCTTATTGAAAAGCACCAGAGATGGGGCACCCACAACTTCCGGAAGCAAATCATTCCAATAATTAATTATTATCACTGTCAGGAAGTTTCTCTTTAGTTCTAGGTTGGTTCTCTCCTTTATTATTTCCATCCTTCGTTTCTTGGCAGGTGCTTTGAAGAAAAGGTGGAACCCCCCCCCTCCTATTCTTTGTGGCAGCTCCTTAGATATCAGAACATGGCTGTTATGTCACCTGTAGTCCTTCTTTTCATTAAACTAGATATATCCAATTCCTGCAACCGTTCTTCGTAAGTTTGAGCCTCCAGTCCCCTAATCATCTTTGTTGTCCTTCTCTGCACTCTTTCCAGAGCCCCAACATCTTTTTTTAAAATAATATGGTGACCAAAACTCATTTAAGTAGACCATACAGGTGTAGCAACTCTCGTTTGAAGGGGGAATTCCCAGGGAAACTTCTACAAGTGCTTTCCAGGTTTTTGGTGGTAGAATTGTTGGCTTCAGCAAGCCTAATTGATTTCTAGTTTTTGCCTTGGGAGGAAAAGCCCAACCATGTCTAATGTACATTTGCTTCAAGGCTATAGCAACTCAACCATGTGCCCATGCAACCTTAGGTTAAATTCAGCATCAGTTCCACTTGTCACAATGGATACTTCAACCAAGCGTTTGGCAGTTCTCGTTGCAAATGTGAAGTTGACAGTGGTATATTTGGAGGGCAAGATTAATATGGATTTGCTGAAGATAACTTGAGAGCAGGGTGAGGGATGAATGGGGCAAGATGATGGGCCACAAAATTAGAAAAGCCATCAAATACTTCCAGGGAAAGATGGGATTATAACATTAAGTGAACTTGCAGGAATTGACAAAGTTGACCGGTCTGGTCAGAGAGGGGAAAAAAACCAAGAAAGAATTTTTTTGCAAGACTGGAAACTTTATATGGGGAACTTTGGTGAAAGAAGAAAACAGTTGAATTTGATGTTTTCCAGACTGAAGAGGGATAAAGAGATTGGGAAAAAGATTAAGATGATAATTATGTTATAAAAGGAAGGCTGGAGGGAATAGTTAGGGTTATTTTTTTCCTTATTTCCTTCCTTTTTCTGTTTCTTATTTTTGATTTTGTGTGTGTTTTACTACACTGAAAGAAAATATAGATATTGGATTGGAATGGAATGGAATGGAATAGAGAATAGAAAGTGGGATGGGATGGAATAGGATGGAATAGAATAGAATAGAATTAGAATTTAGAATAGAATAGAATTAGAATTTAGAATAGAATAGAATAGAATAGAATAAACAGAACAGAACAGAACAGAATAGAATAGAATAAAACAGAACAGAACAGAATAGAATAGAATAGAATAGAATAGAATAGAATAAAACAGAACAGAATAGAATAGAATAGAACAGAGAAGAATAGATAGAGATAGAGTAGAGTAGAGTAGAAGGGTAGAGTAAAAGAGTAGAATAGAGCAGAGTAGAGTAGAGTAGAAAGTGGAGTGGAGTGGAGTAGAGTAGAGTAGAGTAGAGTAGAGTAGTAGTAGAGTAGAGTAGAGCAGAGTAGAACAGAAAAGAAAACAGAACAGAACAGAACGGAAAACAGAACAGAACAGAACAGAATTTGAGACTGGAATGGAATGGAATAGAACAGAACTTTACTGAGCCATCACTTCATGGCCCCTTTAACCTGCCATTCCCATTGTCTCTCCATCTTGCAGCTGCTGAGGTGTCTCAGGAAACAGTGGAGACCCTGATGCAGAAATTCAAGGAGAGCTTTCGGACCAACACACCCATTGAGATTGGCCAGTTGCAGCCCGCTGTGCGTAGCTCGTCTGTTGGGAGACGGAAACGCAGGAACCGACATCGGGGTAAGTGTACACGTTTGAAGCAAAAACGATTGGAAAATCAATTGCTTTGTCCTTCAGTTGAACAGAAATCCTTCACAAAATTGAATTAATGTGGAGACTTTAGAACAAGTGCAGAGAAGAGCAGCAAAGATGATTTAGGGGACTGGATGCTAAAACATGTGATGAACGGTTGCAGGAATTGGGTATGTCTATAGCGAAAAGAAGGGGACATGGTGGCTCAGTGGCTAAGACGCTGAGCTTGTCAATCAGAAAGGTCGGCGGTTCGAATCCCTAGCACCGCATCACGGAGGAGCTCCCGTTCCTTGTCCCAGCTTCTGCCAACCTAGCAGTTCGAAAACATGTAAAAAATGCAAGTAGAGAAATAGGGACCACTTTGGTGGGAAGGTAACAGCGTTCTGTGCGCCTTCGGCATTTAGTCATGCTGGCCACATGGCCACGGAGACGTCTTTGGACAGCGCTGGCTCTTCGGCTTTGTAATGGATATCAGCACCACCTTCTAGAGCTGGAAACAACTAGCACGAATGTGCGAGGGGAACTTTTACCTTTATAGTGAAGAGGACATGATAGAAGTCTTCCAATATTTGAGGGGCTGCCACAAAGAAGAGGAGGTCTCAAAGCACCTGAAGGCAGGACAAGAAGCAACGGATGGAAACTCATCAAGGAGAGAACAAATGCAGGAGAAATCTCCTGACAGTGAGAACAATCAACCAGTGGAATGGCTTGCTTCCAGAAGCTGTGGATGCTCCATCACTGGAGGCTTTCAAGAAGAGATTGGACATCCATTTGCCCAACATGATATAAGGTATCCTGCTTAAAATGGGGTTGGACTAGAAGACCTCCAAGGTCCCTTCCAACTCCGTTGTTCTGTTATTCTCCCACACGTCCCTCCTATTTGGAATGTTCTTCCTTTCACAGTTCACAGTTAATTGGCCCTGAGGCCTTTGAGTGATTGGAACTCCATGGAACATTAAGGTTAAGTGATGATTTAGCAACTTACAAGGTTTGCAGTTTGCATCCAATTGCAAACCTAAACTCCTTTGCCTCATTAATCCTTCAGAATCCCATTCCCTTTCCCTCTTTCCCCCCTTCTTCTTCTTCTTCTTCTTGGGTTTTTTTTTTAACTCTCTAAATGAAACTGTCCATTTGGGATGCATTTATTTTCTGCTAACAGCCATGCAGTGGTGACACCAGCCGAGTGTGAATTCAGCATCGCTTCCGTGTAAGCGACAGTCAACCTCTGATCCCTGATGGATCTGCGTGTAATTATTTTTACAGTCAATTTAATTAATGCTGAGCTTCCATGAACAATGGCTGTCTTTAATTAACACCAAATAATAATGATACTATTAACAATTAATATTAATAAATATTATAGAAGATGCAAATGAAGACCAGCACTAACTAAACAACGGGCAGTTGTGGTTTGTTGTCCCCATAATAATAATAATAATCAGAAGCATTTAATGTCTACAAAGGCCAACATCCAGCTAAAGAACCGGCAGCTGCAATTTTTTGAAATAATAATAATAATAATGTGCTCTGGGATTTTAGAATTCAAACAGACAAGTGCTTGCCACATGACACCTCAGACTTAACAATTGTCAGTAAAAAGGACAAAAATAAAATCTGGATAATGGATGTGGCAGTACCTGGAGACATCAGAAGAGAAGAGAAAAAAAACTGGGGAAAAATCATAATATGCCAAGCCCTGTGATTATTTATTTATTCATATCTGCCTTTATTATATTTTTACAAATAACTCAAGGTGGTGAACATAACAAATATAAGGAAAACAACTGGGGCAAAAAAAAGGAAAGATAATATGAGTACTCATAGGTGCCTCAGGTGCAATTCCAAAATATCCAGAGTATCACTTCAATCCCGCCGGCATTGACGATATCAACATCGATCAATTGCAAAAGGCAGTTTTAAAAGAATAGCCTGTGCAGACGGCAGTGGAATCAGACAGTGGGGAAGAACAGGGACCAGTCCAGGAGTCTGGAGAGGACTCAGATGAGGGTCCTGCATCTGATGCAGAGATGGGGCCAGGGCCATCTGGGAGTGGGGTGCTGACTCCAGAACCTCCAGAGTCTGGCAACAGTAAGGCAGAGGAACAGAGGGAGCCTGTTCCCAGTGTGCGTGTATGCAGAGCTGCTAGAAGGCAAGAACAGCTGAGACAAAAGGGGTGACTCGGGAGTAAGGCTTGGAGGTGATTGCTCCTCCCATGAGGTATAAAGGACAGGCAAAGGTGAAGAAACCTTTGCAGGAAGCAAAGTCGTTCACTCTGTTTGGGTTAATCCTTGAAGCTCTGTGTGGACTTTATACTTCGGTTGGACTTTTATAATTCATTTGACACTCTAGCTGTTGGCAGCAATTCAAAGGAGGGAAAGGTGGGTGCTTATCTCGAGGTACTATTTGGGACTCATTACCAGCTAGGAATGAACATAATTCCCAGCGTTGAAATAAAACAGGAGTTGTTTTTAACTGAGTGGTGCTTAATTACTGTCTCGGAAGCCTCGGTCAGAACAATTGCCCTTGGATTTTCCATGCATCAGGCTTTTTAATCCAGTGACTTGCCTTTGTCCAATCTATCCAAAATTTTCAAGCCACAGATTCACGATTATTTGTTCTTGTAGCGAATTGTGGAAAGAAAGAAAAAAATATCCTACAGGCAAACGGCAAGCATGCCAGAATACAGACACAATGTTGATGTGGATTCAGGCAAGAGTTGCTTATAGGTGGTTTTTTTTTTACCATTTTGTTTTGAACAAGCACTAGTCCCTGCAGGGAAGCCTGAAGGAAAATAACAGAAGGAAACTCCACTGAAGAGCAGCCGGTAGAGTCTTACCTTAGAAGTGAAACACTGCAGGCATGTAACAAAAGGAAAAACCAGCCAAAACTGGAATAAGGTTTTATAAACAGAGGCATAGAATCAAAATCACAGGAAGGGTGTTAGTAACTGCTTAATAAAGCCTTTGTTGGGGGATCCTAAACTTCGGTTTTCATGGAAGGGGAGGGACTTCAGGCCACGTCCATCCCTTGCCATTCAGTTCGACATCACTAGTATCAGGGGCACCTGTGGTGGCCAAATGCTAAGGCAGGACTTCCCTGAGACCCTCCCTCATTCTCATTATAATCTTCCTCCTGCCCCTTCCTTCCTTCCTCCTTCCTTCCTTCCTTCCTTCCTTCCTTCCTTCCTCCCTCCCTCCCTCCTCCCTCCCTCCCTCCTTCCTTCCTTCCTTTTCTTCTTTTTCCTTCCGTCCTCATCCTCCTTTCTTCTTCCTTCCCCTCTTTCCTTCTTTCCCCTTCCTTGCTCTCTTCCCATCTTCCCTTCTTTTTCTTTTGTCTTTCCTCTTTCCCTTTCTCCATGCCTGTCCCCCTTTCCTGCATGCTCCAATGCAAAAGGGGAAACACCTCCCCTTTTTGTTTTGTTTTTAGTTGGCTTTGCTGCCGTGCGCGGCCTCACCGAGCTCTGGTTTTGCTGGCAGGCCGGTCCTTTGCTGTTTCCAGGCCAGATTTAAGCACCTTGAGTTTGACACCCCTGCCGTGCATGATGCTCTGGGTGTCAGGACTCCAACAAATCCACCCCCATTCAAATCAAAAGTCTCTAGCCGCATCTCAGAGAAAAGAAAATTGATTTATTAGAAGTGGCCATGTTGGTGTTGGTTGGATGCAGCCGATACTAAAATACACCATTCATTTCCTCCTTGACCCTGGTCTTCCCCCCACCCCCTGGATGTATATTCTCCAATGGGACACATTCTTAGCTAAGAGTCATCAATCGTGCTCTCCAGTAATATTCTTGTGCTCTGACAACTTTGGGCTGCCAGGGTGATTATCTAGGCACTTAAGGAATGCACTGTTTTCCCCCACTCTCTTTTTCTGGCAGCTAAAAAGACCAAAGGAGTATCTTTTTAGTTGACATTGGGTTCAAGCAATGTTCCATTTCTACTCTGAAGATGCAAGAGGCGAGGAACACTGGACGAGAGTTGATGGCGAGCCAAAATAGGCCGAGCACCCCAGCACAGATGTTGCCTCCAAAGCTGTCGCTGCTCTTCCCTTTGCCTCTCGTTCAAGCCAGTAGAGCTACGGGGAGCTGTTTGCACGAGCCCATTTCCCCTCGGCTTGCATCGTCACCGCTCCCCCCCTTCCCTTCACCACCTTTTAAAACCCACACAGGTTCTACATAATCAGAAAATGCAGGATCCCTGTCGGTGGCTCTCTAAAGATGTGCCGCCGGGATAATTTAACCTGTCAGCACCATCCATCACCGGGATGCATGCGGCAGCCAAATGAAAGCACACAGGGAACAGACTTGGGAGGCCTCTGTGTTCCAGGCTGGGCTTGTCCAGAAGAGAAACGGCTCCTTCCTCCAGGGCATCATTGGTGTCTCATGCCTACATTGGCACTCTGACCCATCACTCACTAACTAGCTCGTGACCTCAGCCGTAACTGATCAATTATCTTAATCAAGTAGAAATTAATGCACCTTCCTGCCCCTGACTATTTATGAGTTGAATGCTTCCTGGCTAAATGAAATCTTGGAGAGAGAGGGGGGAGGGAGGGAGAGAGGGAGGGAGGGAGATTTCTAGATAGATAGATAGATAGATAGATAGATAGATAGATAGATAGATGATGAATAGAATGGAATGGAATGGAATGGAATAGAATAGAATAGAATAGAATAGAATAGAATAGAATAGAATAGAATAGAATAGAATAACAGAGTTGGAAGGGACCTTGGAGGTCTTCTAGTCCAACCCCCTGCCTAGGCAGGAAACCCTACACCACTGCAGACAAATGGTTATCCAACATCTTTTTAAAAAAACTTCCAGTGTTGGAGCATTCACAACTTCCGGAGGCAAATCATTCCACTGGTTAATTGTTGTAACTGTCAGGAAATTCCTCCTTAGTTCTAAGTTGCTTCTCTCCTTGTTAGTTTCCACCAATTGCTTCTTGTCTAGTCCTCAGGTGATTTGAAGAATAGCTATCCTGAAGACTGCTATCGTGTCTCCCCTAATCCTTCTTTTCATTAGACTAGACATACCCAGTTCCTGCAACCATTCTTCATATGTTTTAGCCTCCAGATGATAGGTAGGTAGGTAGATAGATAGATAGATAGATAGATAGATAGATAGATAGATAGATAGATAGATAGAAAAGCTCCTCAGACTATATATGTGATGACCTGGGGCATGGCACAGAGATAACACAAGCAGCTGGCAGCTCAAACCACCCCGTTACTGCTCCAAATTTCCCCAAACATTCTCCTGAACCCCTGCAAGCCCCCAGCAACCCACCCCTATATATTTCTCTCTCTCTATCTTATCTATCTATATTATCTATTTATCAATCTATCCTATCTATCTATCTATCCTATCTATCTATCTATCCTATCTATCTATCCATTCATCTATCTATCTATCATTCATTCATCTTCTTCTATCTTATCATTTATCTATCTATCTATCTATCTAATTATCTATCTATCATTCATCTATCTATCTCTTCTTCATCTTCATTCATTCATCTATCTATCTTATCTATTTATCTATCTATCTAATCTATCTAATTATCTATCTATCTTATCTATCTATCCTATCTATCTATCTATCTATCTATCTATTATCTTCTATCTATCATCTATCATTATCTATCTTATCTATTTATCTATCTATCTATCTATCTATCTATCTATCTATCTATCTATCTATCTATCTATCTAGTGTTAGATAATCTGGGGAGCCTGGGACAGGGTTGTTTCCTGCAAGGAAAAACAGGGTCTCTATTTATGGCAGGGTCGCAGCTCCATGGGGATGAAAGCTGGTACAGTGAGACCTTAAGTGTATTGGATTTTTCTAACTGGTTTATTGTAGCAGCTGTTCTCCAAAGACTGATGTGGTGATATTTGGCGGCCTGTCATTGGACGGAGCTGCCAAGATCCCAGGGAAATAAATGGAGCCGTGCAGCTGTTTTCACGGCAGAGAACGCAAAAACGGGAGCGAGTTTATTTCTTAGAAGAAGGCTGGCACCGTTAAACACAATCCCCCACCCACAAATTGTGTGGGCTGCAGTTAGTGCATGGAATGTGGCTTTCTCTGTATTTTTAGCCTTCGAGAGGAACAGAAGGGAAGCTGTGCTAATCTCAGCCTGAGACACAAAGTGGGGTTGGGCGGTTTTTCTTTTCCTGTGACGTTCTGAAGCAGATAAAGTTGTCTCCCCTGTTATCTGAAGAAAAGGGTTATGTATGCAGAGTTTGAACTGATTGGTTATTCTTGTAAAGTGTTTGAAATCATTGGTTTAAAAGTGCAGGAAAACCCTGCACTCTGATTGGCTGTCAGCTGAGGCAGCCAGCTATATATAGCTGCCTCAGCTAAGCCAAGTTGGGTCTGTTCTGAGCTGAAGCCACAATAAAACTAAGAGCTGAAGCACTCCACGCCTGCCTCTCTATGCAAACTTAACAAAAAGCAATGATCGTGTCACCTAGGCTGGGTTGTAAAACATCTGCAACAAAAAAGCCCAATTTTAAAGAGCATCAAGTACCCCAAAATCCTCTTCCTCTTCTTCCTCTTTCCACCCACCCCATTCCCTTCTTAATGTTGATGATGTTACCTAGTTGGGTCATGAGATGTAAGAAAACCACCCAGCTCGGAGAGCACTGAAGATCCCACATTTCTCCTCCTCCTCTTCTCCCCACTCACAATCCCCACTGCCTTCTAGAACTGATGATGTTACCTAGCTGGGTAATGAAACGTCTGCAAGAAAACAAGCAAGCTCAGAGAGCACCAAGGACCTCACAATTCCTCCTCCTTCTCCACTCTACATAACCCACTCTCTTCTAGCACTGATGATGTTACCTAGTTGGGTAATGGAATGTTTGCAAGAAAATACCAAGTTCAGACAAGAAGGACCCCACAGTCCTCCTCTTCCTCCTCCTCCTCCACAAACCCCACTCCCTTCTAGCACTGATGATGTTACCTAGTTGGGTAATGAGAGATCTGCAAGAAAATACCAAGTTCAGACAACAAGGACCCCACAGTCCTCCTCCACCTCTTCCTCTTTCTCTCCTCTTCCTCCTCCTCCTCTTCCTCCTCCTCTTCCTCCTCCTCCACAAACCCCACTCCCTTCTAGCACTGATGATGGAGTAAGAGAGTAACTAACCCAAAGATCTCTCTGCTGCATCTCCAACATCCCAGATTAACATTTGCTTCTCAGCCATGGCAGCTTTAAGATGGGTGGATTTCAATGTTCAGAAACCCCTGGCCAGCTTTCTTTAATATTTCCACCTATCTGGTGGCTGTGGAATCCAGGAGTTTAAAGTCCACCCCACAACCACCCCACCGCCTGCCATCTTCAAGTTGCTAGGGGTAGAGAAACACTGCTCCAGAGTACCAAAGACATCCAGCAACCCTTTTGGATTTATTAATATCAATTTTATTAGGCTCTGTGTCTCCTTGTCTGCAAATTGAAGCTTCAAACGCCCAGAACAATATAGTCCCTTAGATCGGTGGCTGATTGTAAGGAGAAAAAAATGCAAATAAACTTTAGCTCAGTGCACATTAGGCAGTTGGTCCTTAGCTGCATGAAGGCTTTGTAATTTAAGCAGGTTGCCTTCGGTGTCGTAATTCTTCGAAAAATCCTAATTCAATTACTGTCTGCCATGAAGCTGCTTTCGTTGTCTCAGTGCAAACTTTGCTCCTAATGGCTTCCGAGATTAGGAGTTACCAAGAACTGGGCGGATGCCAACTAATCACAGCAGGAAAGCAGCTGGCTCCTAGCCAAAGCATAAAAGTTACCAGTCAACCAAGCTAATGAGCCGTTTCTCTTTGAATGCAATGTTAGAGAGATTTTTTTGGGCTATAAGCAATTTCTCCAACCTCCTCCTTCCTTTTTTTTTTTTTTAAATAATTCTAAAAGTATCCTATTGCAGACAAAAGATATTGACATTTAAAGCCTGCATGTTAAGAAGTCAAAGAATAAGATGTATTAGACTCCAGGTACTTATTATCATAGGTGGTGGATATGTGTGAAAAAAAAAAATCCTGGATGAAAATACATACTGGTTAGAAAAGATAATCAAGCAACATATAGATCTAAAGCCAGACATATTCTTGTTAGGTATAATACCAGCTACAATAAAGGGACTATATATTTAATACTTCATGTGTTGACAGCAGTGAGAATTGTATTTGCACAATATTGGAAAAATGAGGACACCCCCCTCCCAAAGGTGAAAATATAATTCAGAAAATATTAGACTGTGCAGAGAGGGATAGCTTGACATTAAAATAAAAGATAAAGCAGATACAGAATATTACTCAACATGGGATATGTTTCATCAGTGGTTAGATATGGGATGTAGAAATTAGAAGATTATTATTATTATGTATAAGTAAAAGATGAGCTATTACCGGTATGACTATGATTATAAATAACATAATAATTATTATTATAATTCTGATTTTCATTATTACTATTATTATCAGAACATTTGTTATTTCTCTGTAAAATGAAATGGACCCAGACAATACACTATTTTGATAGCAGAGTTCCAATATCTCAGGGGCTGCCCCAAAGAAGAGGGAGTCAAGCTATTCTCCAAAGCACCAGAAGGCAGGACAAGAAGCAACAGATGGAAACTGATCAAGGAGAGAAACAACCTAGAACTAAGGAGAAATTCCCCAACAATGAGAACACGTGGATCTAAAGCATTTAGATCAAAAGCCATAAACAAACCAACCCAATTTAAAAAGTCGCTGTGTATAGCATAGTTACCTTTTTTTTCATAATGATAAGTCTTGAAGGTTTCCATTGGCAGTAAAGACTGCATTCACATTAGACTCCCACATCTAAGGCCTATATCAAAATAACATACCAGGGTGGTCTTTAAAGGACCACCTGTCAGGATTCCGGCAGCTACCCCCAATTAAATCATGAGTCTCAAGCCAAACTTCCAAAACTTAAGAAGGATTTATTGGGAATTAACATGCCGGCACTGCCTGGGTGTAGCCAACTCTGAGACACATAATTCATCGTCACCCTTGACGCTGGTTTTCCCCCACCCCCTGGGTGTATCGTAATTCATATTCTCCAGTGGGACACATCCATAGCCAAAAGTCATCAATCATGCTCTCCAGTTAGAATTTTGTGAGGCAGAAACTTCGGTCACCTAGTTACTATCTTTGAAAACATTTATGGAATGCAGTTATGGTTTTGCAAGCTGCTACACTGCTCCCCCTCCCTTTCTGTTGGTCTCTAAAAAGACCAGAGAAATATTTTATGAGTTGACACCACCCTGATTTCTTGGAGATCTCTTTTCCTTCAATCAATGGTGCAGAATGAAATCAGGGGAGCCACTGACTTCTTCCTAATTGTTATGTTCCAGTCTTCTTGATTCCAGAAGTTGGACTAGAAGACCTCCAAGGTCCCTTCCAACTCTGTTATTTTTTGTCCTCCCCCGTTTCCCATCTTGGCTTCCTTTCTTGAAATTCCAATGTCAAGAAGACGGCAAAACTTAGGATTTGGAAATATGGAAGGGTTAGTCATTGAAGATGTGGGATGCCCTACCGTGAGACCAAGAGAAGTGGTCACCTTGGGCTTCAGATAATAAGAGGCAGCAGGCAAACATTGGAGGGAAAAATTGCACCCCTTAAAGATTGTGTTGTCTTGACTTGTGTTGTCTTGTCTTGTGCTGTCCGTTTTCTAGTGCTGAAAAACCAGCTTGTAGCATCTAATTTTACGTAACACAAAGAAGAGCAGGAGGCTGTTGTGTTTTTGCACCTCTTGCAGGAAAACAGCTTTTGTGTTGGCAAAGGTGTCACCCAGAAAGGTTTTTTGGTGGGTATGGAAGCACTGATTCCTTTTCTTTCTCCGTAGGTGGTGTTGGATTTGGTCACACCAAGGGCAACTCCGGTTCAGAAGCAGACGACGAAACCCAGCTGACCTGCTACACCGAGCAGTACCGAAGCCGCCGACGCAGCAAAGGTGAGTTGAAATGAAAGACTGGGCTACATGGGAAACCATGGAAGATACCTTCACTCGTATCACCAGGAGGGAAAAGGAGAATTTAAATGTGACACAGTTGTAAAACCACTGCATCCATGTTGCTTCCAAAAGTTGACGCATTTTAGATAAGGTGGGGCTGAAACTTCTGTTCAACGTGGCAGAATGTCTGCTTCTGGTGTCCACAATTATCCTTGTCACAGATTCGGTCCATTCAATTAATCTTAGGTTTGCTTACAACATTGAGTTTATTCTTGAGATGTCAACTTGTCCAAGGAGGAGGAGGAGCAGCAGTAGGAGGAGTAGGAGGACAACTGTGGGGCCACCATAGAAAAGTCAAGGTTCCTACCTGTTAGCAGTTGGAGGTTGAAATGAAGTTCTGAGAGGAGGAGGAGGAGGAGGAGGAGGGAGAGGAGAGAAGAAGAAGAAGAAGAAGAAGAAGAAGAAGAAGAAGAAGAAGAAGAAGAAGAAGAAGAAGAAGAAGAAGATTGATTATAGATAACCGCTTCAAACAATTCTATTATTGTTTTGTGAACCACCCAGAGTTGCAACACGTAAGATGACCAGCCATTAAAAAAATATTTTAAATAAATAAAATCAATCTCAGTGGGATATTCCTGAGTGCATTTATGGCATAACGGTGGATTCCTGATGTGATATGAAGTACCTGTTTAGCCTTCAGGTAAGGAGCTCCTGTTGCTGTTTTCCAATCTAGGCAAATGGGGATGGCTAATGTGGAATGACAAGCGGTTTAACCTTCCTACAACCTTTTTTTTCCTCTGATACTCTACCATATTTAGTCAGAAGGAATTTGTGTGGGGTGGGGTTGCGGCTACATCAAGGAGTTCAAATATTTTTATACACACACACACACACACACACACAAGCCTGTGCCACTAGATCAGACCTAGGGCAGTTGCAGAGCAACGAGTGAAGGGTAGTCCAAACATCAATCAAAGTGATTGCTTTTTAACATCTCTCCTGCAAGGAGGCCAAAATGCTGGTGTGGCATTTACAGAATAACAGAATAGCAGAGTTGGAAGGGCCCTTGAAGGTCTTCCAGTCCAGTCACCACCTCCTCCTCCTCCTCCTCTTCTTCTCCTCCTCTTCCTCCTTCTCCTTCTCCTCCTCCTTCTCCTATCAGAACCTCATTTCAACCTCCAGCTGCTAACTGGTAGAAAGCCCATACCATTTCAAACCAGTGACCATCCAGTCTCTTCTTAAAAACTTCCAGTGTTGGAGCATTTACAACACCTGGAGGCAAGTTGTTCACACGGATTAATTGTTCTCCATCAGGAAATTTCTCCTTAGTTCTAAGTTGCTTCTGTCCTTGATTAGTTTCCACCCATGGCTTCTTGTCCTGCCTTCAGGTGCTTTGGAGAATAGTTTGACTCCCTCCTCTTTGTGGCAGTCCCTTAGAAGAGGGTTCAACCTATTCTGTTAAAAAGTAATTTTTAATTACTTTTTTTAAAAAAGTCTTCCCCACACTTGTCTTCTTTCCGAAGGCTCAGTTTCCACTGTAAGTGTGTGTGTGTGTTTTTAAACTGGCACTTCATTCTATTTTACGCGATGGCAGGAATTGATTTTGAAAACCGAAGAAATTAAGTGTGAACAAATAATGACATTTGAGGAACACTTCAACTGTAACCAAGATTTTCGACGATGCCGCCTCGTCGATCTTTGCTGGTTTCTCTTAATTATACCAAAGGCAGGGAGCAGGGAGGTGCTGAATCCTTTCCAGAGAAGCCCAGGAAAAATCAACATGAAAGCCTTCCAAATTTACACTTAAAAGTATACTTATTTATACTTTCTAACGTTATACTTAAAGGTATACTTATAAAAAAAGAGGTTGAGACTCTGGAAAGACTACAGAGAAGAGCAACCACGATGATTCGTGGGATGGAGGCTAAAACATATGAAGAATGGTTGCAGGACTTGGGTAGGTCTAGTTTAATGAAAAGAAGGACTAGGGGAGACATGATAGCAGTCTTCCAATATCTTAAGGGTTGCCCCAAAGAAGAGGGAGTCAAGCTGTTCTCCAAAGCACCAGAGGGCAGGACAAGAAGCAATAAGGATGGAAACTAACCAAGGAGGGAAGTGACCTAGAATTAAGAATAAATTTCCTCGTGGTGAGAACAATTAATGGTGAAAATAATGGCTTCCCTCCAGATGTTGTGAGTGCTTCATCACTGGAGGTTTTTAAAAAGAGACCGGACAGGCATTTGTCTCTCCTTGGCAGAGGGTTGACTAGATGATCACCAAGGCTCCTTCCCAACTTTGTTATTCTCCAGCTATTCTGTAAGACAGATACGAACTTACACGATGGTTGTTTCTTAACTGGTGTTAAATATTTTGACCTTGGACTAGGAACCCCCCCCTCCTCATTTTGTCAGAGGTCTTTGTTTCTCCTTTCCTGAAAATTCAGACAGCTCTTTTATTGGGATAACAGGCTCAACCGAGGCTTCTTCTTCGCTTGGGCCTCTCGGGACCGACATTATTGCCTCATAAACCAACATCGCCATCCCATTATAGCCTAATTAATACCGCGGGGATTTGGGTTCACTCCTGCCCAGCCAGACGTTCCCTGCACTGTATGGCTGAGATAAGCAGGTTTGGCTTTGATTTGAGGCTTCCAGCAGTTTCCTCCCGTTTTATTTTAGTTTATTTGCAAGGGTAGCAAAAACAGGAGGCAGATTTATTTATTTATTTTTAAAGCGTTCCCGTTCTCCTTCTTCTTCGGTTTGTTCGGTTTTCCAATTTGCAGGGTTTTAATTTTTTTTTTTTAAAAGGACAAATTAGGGGAAGCTCGGTTGTTCCCTGCTGGCGTAGGCCTCGCGCGTTCTCTCTGTCTGATTGTAAAGCCACCTGGGTTTTTTTTTGATTTTGGGTTTTTTTAGAGGTTAGGAAAATTCTGGCTTTGATCTGTACTTGTATCTGGTCTTTAGAACAAGACCCTTTAAAAGGAGAATTAGGTATTCCCATTCTGTTACACCAACATAGGTTTTCTTTCATCCACTCCTCCCTCTGGGGTTGAGAGACATTTAATAACATTTCAATGTGCAGCAAATGAGATTAAAAATGGGGGGAAAAAATAGCCAATTCCCATTTCCTTCCTCTCTTCCTCTCTCTTCCCTTCCCTTCTCTTTCCTTCTTTTCTTTTCTTTTTTGTTCTTTCTTTTTCCTCCTTTTTTTTTTTTCTTTCCTTCCTTTTTCCTCTTTCCTCCCTCCCTCCCTCCTCTTTCTTTTCCTTTCTTTTCCTTTCTTTCCCTTCCTCTCTTCTCTTTCCCTTTCCTTTTCCTTTCTTTTCCCTCCTCTCTTCCTTCCTCCTTTCCTCCCTTTCTCCCTCTCTTCCCTCCTCCTCTCTTCTCTCCCTGTCTTCCTTCCTTCATTCCCCCCTCCTCTTTTCCCATCCCTCCATCCCTCCATCATTTTCCGAAACAGACTTGGCAAAGTAATTGATTGTGGTTGAGAAGAATATCACATGAAGCTGTTTGACAGCAAAGCCACACTTCTAATTTAATTTTTTTTTTTTAAATTACATTTATATGCCGCCCTTCTCCGGAGACTCAGGGTGGCTTACAATTTTTGGGATACAACCCAGTGCGCTCAGCAATTTTGTTCCAAGCATGCCAGGTAAAAAAATTGAACTAATCGTTCCACTTGCACCCATCGCGTGGTAACAAGCCTTGTTCCATGAGGCAATAAAATACAAACACGAGTGCTAGCGTGCAAAGAATGGCTTCGGCATTATCGTTGTTATTATCGGCTCACAACAATAGATTCTTTAGTTAGTTTTGGACCTCATAGGGTTGAGTTCAACTTAGGATGTAGTAATATATCATCAGCATGGCAGAAGAACAAAGTAACAGAATTAGAAGGGACCTTGGAGGACTTCCAGTCCAGCCCCCTGCTCAAGAAGGACACCTTATACCATTCCGGACAAGTGGCTGTCCAATCTCTTCTTGAAAGCCTCCAGTGATGGTAGCACCCACAACCTCTGAAGGCAAGCTGCTCCATTGATTAATTATTCGAACTGCCAGGAAATTTAACTGAATAACCAAGTACCTTGGAGGCCTTTCAGTCCAACCGCCTGGCTCAAGCAGAAGACTCTCTACAATTCTGGACAAATGGTTGTCCAATGTTTTCTTGAAAAAAGCCTCTTCTTGGAAAGTGATGGAGCACCCCAACTTCTGGAGGTTCCACTTGGTTCAGTGTTCTCAGCGTTAGGAAATTTCTCCTTAGTTCCAAGTTGCTTTTCTCTTTGATTGGTTCCCATCCATCAGGCAAGAAACCCGATAACATTTCAGACAAACCAATATGTCAATTTAAAAAATAAATAAATTTCCAGAGCCATCTTCCTTCCTTGCAGATTCTACACAGAAATCTGTCTCTGTCTCTGTCTCCCTCTCCTCTCCCTCCCTCCTCCCCTTCTCCTCCTTCCTTCTCTCCTCTCCTTTTCCTCATCCCTTCTTCCCCTCCTCCTCCTTCCTTCCTTCCTCTCCCCTCCTCCCTCTCTCTCTCACTCCAAATATTAAGGCACAATTTTCTCACAAGATCTGTCAGCGTACCGTGCAGGTGAGATCGATATTTCAACCATTAGAGATTCTGCGCGGGGAAAAGTATATTTATTTTAATGCATCAGGCATTAAAGCTTCTAAAAATCTACAGCCAGCAGAGAGTCTGGGTATTAGGAGTAGATTAGTGGCAGGTTTCGGAGGGATCTTTCGGGCTGGGTGGAACGTGGTGATTGCACCCTTCTGCTAGCAGGGACTTCCTGCTGCTTAAGTCAAAGAAGTTCTGCTCTCATTTGCCCTGCTATGAATTACGATCCCAGGTGGATGATTGGGTTTGGAGAAGGCGGTGTATAACTTGCACGCCCCTTCCTGTCTCCCGCGAACAATTTATCTGCAGGAAGAAATATTTATGCACCACATTAGAACCACCAGTTGTGAAAGAATTGTGGTCTACGGCGGAGATTGACTGAATGTGGATGCTGCACTCAAAGCGTAATGGGATTGCTTGGCCTGGCTTGGCTTGAGCTCAGCATATTTTGCCCAAGATAAACTACAGCTTAGCACTTAAGTCTGGGGGTGAACCCAGCCAATCGTAGTTTATTCAGAATTCAGTAAATGCCTTATCAGCCATGGGTGACCTACATCCAGCTAAAATACTTGCTCATCTTCTTCTTCTTCCTCTTCCTCTTCTTCCTCCTCTTCCTCCATCATCATCAATGGATGCAATAAGCCAATGGAGCGACAGTGGAGAATTGGCCCATTAGAAAATATTGCAATTAAATATCAAACAGCCTGACGCACCTTTCTAGTTTTTCCCACTCCCACATATAATTTCTGCAACTCTAAAACAAGCCCTTCCTCGCTTCCATCCTTGGAACGTTAGGGTTAATACATAAGTGTAGGGTTTTTTTTTATTATTAAAAATAGAAATAAAACGAAGAAAAGCAAAACAAGGAAGATAAAGGCAAGCAATATCATTTTTTAAAGTGACTTTCAAAGCCGTTTTTGCCTCGGAGCGAAGATTTTGCCATTGCAGGATGATTGATTCCGCCAAGGAGGAGGTTTCCCCATTTTATGAAAAAGTTTGTCCTTGTCTCAGTCCTGCGGAAGGCACGTCACAGCTCAGAGGCGAAGCGAAAGCGGCATTTTAAGTCAGGACAAGGCAGGTCAACAGGCTGCGATCTGCAACCGTCGGGGAAAGGAAATTTGCAAACGAGATTCGTCAGCCGACACTCAGGAATATATTTCAGAAGCTGGAGATGTTGACCATAACTCAAACCCCCACATGCCAAATCCTCTGTGTCGGTCACAGGAAGGCCGTCTGAAACCTGGCCTGTCAACCTGGTTAATTCTGCAGTGCTGGCCTTCGTATCCCATAATTACAGTGGTGGGGTGCAAGTTTTTTTTACTACTGGTTCTGTGGGCGTGGCTTGGCGGGCGTGGCAGGGGAAGGATATACTGCAAAATCCCCATTCCCTCCCCACCCCACTAACCTGCTTCCCAGCTCCGTTCTCCTGTGCCGGGCAACCAAAGGAGACCCAGCCGATCAGCTGGGACTCAATGGGAGGCAGAGAAGAGATGGGGACAAGGCCAGTCAGAGGTGGTATTGGCCGGTTCTCCAAACTACTCAAAATTTCCGCTACCGGTTCTCCAGAACTGTCCAGAACCTGCTGAATACTCACCTCTGCATAGTTTATCCATCAGCTGAAGGTCCATCGTGAGAAATATTCCAGTAGATCAGCATTTAAAAAAATTAAAGAATTTTACAGAAAGTTTTCCTAACCATTCAGGTAATAGCATTAGCACTTAGACTTATATACTGCTTCACAGTGCTTTCCAGCCCTCTCTAAGTGGTTTACAGAGTCAGCATAATTTCCCTCAACAATTTTGGGTCCTCATTTGACCCACCTCGGAAGGATGGAAGGCTGAGTCAACCTGGAGCCAGTTAGGATTGAACTGCTGGCAGTGGGCAGCCTGCAATACTGCATTCTAACCACTGGGAAAGAAGAAAGGAAAGGAAAGGAAAGGAAAGGAAAGGAAAGGAAAGGAAAGGAAAGGAAAGGAAAGGAAAGGAAAGGAAAGGAAAGGAAAGGAAAGGAAAGGAAAGGAAAGGAAAGGAAAGAGTACTTAGACTTATATACGCAATGCTTTATATCCCTCTCTAAGCGGTTTACAGAGTCAGCCTCTTGCCCCCAACAATCTGGGTCCTCATTTTACCCACCTCGAAAGGATGGAAGGCTGAGGCAACCTTGAGCCTGGTGGGATTTGAACTGCCAAATTATAGGCAGCTGGCTGCAGCAGAAGTAGCTTGCAGTACTGCACCCTAACCACTGCGCCACAGAGGCTCCTACGACCTACGACCACAATGGATCCCCCTATAGTTTGGTTGCTAACCAAGATGTTTCTTAAGTGAGTTCTGCCTTCATTGAATGGCGTTTCTTGCCATTGTTTTTTAAGGGAATCTTTGCCGTTAAAGTTAGTCACACGGTCTTTAAGCGAATCTGGCTTCCCCGTGGATTGTGCTGGTCGCAAAAGAGGATCCCCTGACCCAGCGATCGTCGTAAACACGAGGCAGTGGCCGACGGTCTGAATTTGGATCCCAGGGATGTTGCGACGGCCATAAGTGTGAAAAACTCACTTTTTTTCCAGGGCCACTGCAACTAAGAACAGTTGCTAAATGAACTGCTATAAGTCGAGGACTGCCGGTAATAGGAATTTATTCAAACTAATCTAGAAGAGAGGAGATTAAAGGAAAGGAAAAAGAATCTTCTCCTTTTCTTTGCCTCTCATAACAATTTATATTTAACTGGTGTTTTTTTCCCTGTCGCCATACAAATTAGATATATCCCTTTTTTCCCCCCGTTGTTTGAATGATACCTCAAGTGTCAAAACAAGCATTGTTTGAAACACAAACACCATCCTAGGCAAAACACTCATTTTTATCACAGAAATTCTCCCTCGCAGTGACAGTTTTAATTCCTCCCATCTTAACATGTCCTTCTTAATTTCTTTCCTTCTCTTACCCATAATTATTTTGAACAGAATGCACCGCTCGCATGTGTCAGAATAACAATTTTACACTCTTTCTCCAAAAGCCGCTTGTTTTCTCCCTGATTAAACAGGTCAGTTTGGCAATTTTGCTAATTCTGATGTTTTTTTTTTACCATCCTTTATTTTATTTCATTTTTTGTCCCCATTGTGGGATCGTCAATATTCTTGCATCTTGGCACAGATCTTAACGCTGCTCCTGTAATGAAAAATGAATCTTCTGTGTGTGTCTTTTCTAATTCAGCTTAATTCAGGTGGTTTTTTTTTTAATTAATCTTTAAAATTCTTGGCCTCGTTGTGTGTATTTGTGCCCAAAATTTATTGGCTTTTTTTTTTAACAAGTCCGCCATGCGTGTTAAAATGTCTCACTGGGGTGTTTTACGTTTTCAATGTTGACTTGGGATACCTTTGCACATTTTTGCTAATAAATTGGGGAAGCCAACTTGGACTAGTGGTTAAGGCACTAAGTTAGAAAATGGGCGACGGAGAATTCTAGTTCTGCCTTAGCTAGGAAAGTCAGCTGGGTGACCCTGGGCCAATCACCAGGGAAGGTGAGTTCTAGTTCCGACGTAGGCACAAAAGATGGCTGAGTGACTTTGGGCCAATCAGTAGAAGACTGAATTCTAGTTCTGCTATAGGCATGAAAAGCAATTGGGCACGTCTGGGCCAATCAACAGGTGACAGTAAGTTCTAGTTCCGCCTTAGGCACAAAGGGCAGCTGAGTGACTCAGGGCCAATCACCAGGTGATGGTGAGTTCTAGTTCCGCCTTAGGCACAAAGGGCAGCTGAGTGACTCAGGGCCAATCACCAGGTGACGGTGAGTTCTAGTTTAGGCACAAAGGGCAGCTGAGTGACTCAGGCCAATCACCAGGTGACGGTGAGTTCTAGTTCTTAGGCACAAAGGGCAGCTGAGTGACAGGGCCAATCACCAGGTGACGGTGAGTTCTAGTTCCGCCTTAGGCACAAAGGGCAGCTGAGTGACTCAGGGCCAATCACCAGGTGATGGTGAGTTCTAGTTCCGCCTTAGGCACAAAGGGCAGCTGAGTGACTCAGGGCCAATCACCAGGTGACGGTGAGGTCTAGCTCCACCTTAGGCACAAAAAATGGCTGAGGGACTTTGGGTCAGTTCTCTCTCTCAGCAAAACACAGCTCCCAGGATTGTTGTTGTGTGGAAAGTAGGAATAGGAAGGTGTGTTGGATATGCTCACTGCCTCGAGTTATCTGTAAAAATAATAAAGCGGGAGAATAATACAATAAATAAATTTATCTGGCGTCACTTATGAAAAATACAGTATCCTCTTTGCAAAGCCTTCTTTTAAATTATAACCCCATGTAACTTTTATCCCATTTTCATCTCAGGAGGCTCCAAGCATGCACACAATATGGTGTGTGTGTGTGTGTAAATAAATAGATAGATAGATAGATAGATAGATAGATAGATAGATAGATAGATAAATTTTACTACCGGTTCTGTGGCCATGGCTTGGTGAGCATGGCAGGGCAAGGATACTGTAAAATCTCCAGTCAGAGGTGGGATTTGCCAGTTCTCCGAACTACTCAAATTTCCACTACCAGTTCTCCAGAACCGGTCAGAAATACCACCTCTCATATCTATATCTATATCTATATCTGTATCTGTATCTGTATCTGTATCTGTATCTGTATCTGTATCTATATATCTATATCTATATCTATATCTATATCTATATCTATATCTATCATCTATCATCTATCTATAAATATGTATGTATGTATGTATGTATATATATATGTATATGTGTGTGTACATACACAACACATACACACACACACACACACACACACACTATTCCAGATTATTTGTTAGAAAATATGTTTGGCCATCGAAATGAAGGAGTGATGTATTTCCCTTACAAAACCAATATCATGGACAAACAAAACCACGTATGTGTGTGTGTGTGTATGTATGTATGTGTGTATGTATATATGTATATATGTATATATGTATATATGTATGTAGGTCTTGGTGTATTCGGGTCTTGTCCCGTGTAAGAATGAGAATACCTTGGCAACGCTTTCAAATCTCATCCGTCATCTTCAGGCTGGTGTCTTCAGCTTCGTTCTCCTGGGAGAAGTACACATGTACACATACACACACACACACACACACACACATCATATTCCAGATTATTTGTTACAAAACATGTTTGGCCACCGAAATGATGTATTTCCCTTACAAAACCAATATCACGGACGAACAAAACCACATTCCTGATTGAATCCTTTCAAAATCGCCTGAGGGCCCTCCAGAATTTAAAATGCCCGCCGGTTGCCGAAGCCTGCGCTCGGCTTCCGGAATGGATGAGAATATTATGATGGGCATTTATTACTGCCAGAGGCCAGCCATGAATACAAAAGCTATTGCCATTTATCTTGTTTATTTAAAATATTTATAGATCTTATAGCTCCCCCACTGTATGCCACTTATATCAGACATAAAGCAGGGGCCTAAATCACGTCAATCAGGGCTACTTTCCTGTGGTAAACGCATGACGGTTTATAATAGCAGGAAGACATAAGTGGGTTACTTCCCAAGAAAAGAGAAAATACAATACTCCTTCAGCCCTGTGAGTATTTTTTAACAAAATGGGCAGGGGGAAGAGACAGAGAGAGTTCCCTAAAAAAAGCAACACACATCTTTTATTTTTCCACGGGCAAACAGATTTAAGGCACCAAATGAGGTTGTAATATTTTGTCTTCCAACCAGAAAGAAAAAGAAAAAAAGAAAGAAAGAAAGATTAACAATATGAGGCTTGGTCAGGTTTGATTTCTGTGCCCTTTCTTTTTCTTCAAATGCTTTACCATAGCCACGTTGGTTTCCTTTTTAACGTTGAATTCTCCTTCCTTTTTCTTGCCTCTCGATGGAAAATCCTCTGAGGCAAGCATGTATGGGAGAAGAATAGAATTGGAAGGAACCTTGGAGGTCATCTAGTCCAACCCCCTGCTCAAGCAGGAGACCCTACATCATTTTAGACAACTGGCTGTCCTATCTCTTCTTCAAGACCTCCAGAGATGGAGCACACACTACTTCTGGGGGGAGAAGCTGTTCCACTGATTAATTTGTTCAAACTGTCAGGAAATGGCTTTTATCCTGACTAACTTCTCAAACGGAAACATCCTGAATTAAGGCCGACATAAATTTAGGGCAGAGGCTAGAAATCAGGGGGTCTATTAATTTGGGGGAAGCATTCTTCAGAAGCTACCTCTAGAGGTTGTTCTCTCTCAAGCCTTTAAGGCCCAATTAAGCAGCAATTAATTGACTTGGTTATGGGAGGTTGCTTGGATGCAATCTAAAAACCGAAGGCATGCTTTGCTGTTTTTTAGGGTTGGTTTTCTTTCTTTTTGGTTCAGCCTTCCCATCAGACTTCTCTACTTTCAAATCAGACTTCTTGCCTGAAGGCTGCCTTATTTGGATCCCCAGTTCTTCTGTTTCTACACACACACACACACACACAGAGACATACACACACACAGAGTTCTCCCTCTTGGCCTTATTTTCGACTGCTCAAAATTCTTCTGAACTTAAAGCTGTTGCTTCCTCATATAAACATATCCTAAAGCTATAAAACCTATCTTGGCATTTAAGTAGGTGCTAGCTTTGCATATCGCTGTCCAGATGCTATGTTGATAGTGCGAGGCGCATACATATCAGTCTGTCTATCTGTTTATCTGTCTATCTGTCTATAATCTAGCTTTCTGACTGTTTCGGATGCTGGACCAATGTCCCCAGACTCCTGGACTGGCCCATGTTCCTCCCCACTGCCCGATTCTGCTACCATCTCTGCAGGCTGCTGGTGGACCACAACAATTCTGAAGGCTGACTTAATTATTGTACCGATGCAAAAACCCTGAATCTTTTCATATTCTGTAGGTCTTGGAGAAGAGCCAGATTGATGTCATGGTTGTTGACATCAGGCTAGAAACCAGGAGACCATGAGCTCTAGTCCCACCTTAGCCAGCTGGTTGATCTCGGGCCAGTCCCTTTCTCTCAACCCCAGGAAGGCATCCGTGACAAAAAACGTGCCAAGAAAACTGGAGGAACTGGTCAAGGCAACCTCCAAGAATTGGACACAATTGAACAGAAGGGGGGGGACATGCTTTTTGAGATGAGAACCTCCTGTTTGTAATGTGCCTTGTATGCTTGTTTCTCTTCTCCAGGTTCCCTCAAAAGCCCAGTGAACAAGACGGCTCTTACCTTAGTTGCTGTGAGCTCTTGCATCCTGGCTATGGTCTGCGGCACCCAGATCTCCTGTCCACTCACTGTCAAAGTGACCCTTCATGTCCCTGAGCACTTCATTGCTGATGGTAAGAACTTTCTGCTTCTCTGCTCTTCGGTGCAAGGGTCTGGCTTCTCTAAGAGCAAGACTTAGTCATGCTTTCTAAGCAGCTGCATCTCTCAAGAACTGCCATGCCCCTGTGGGAGTCTGAATCTGAGGAGGAAGATGAACAGCTGACAGGGAGCGGGAGTCTGGCTTCGTTGGCTGTGGAGGAAACTGGGGAAGGGCAAAGTCCGGCTGGGCACAGCAGTGGAGAGGTAGAACAAGGGAGAGGGAGTTCAGAGGAAGACCCAGGCTCACCCCCTCTTCATCCTAGGGCACGCAGGGAGGAACGGAGAAGGGAGCAACATGGGTTGTGTGGGTTATAGGGGAGGAAAGGGCCCTGATTCCCTTCATTAGCCACAGCTGGGAAGAGAGTTTAAAAGAAATGCATGCTGAGTGCGGCAGCTGTTGGGAGGTCTTATGTCTGATAAGCCAGTGAAGAGTCATCAGTGGCCAGTCCAACACTGTGTGTCACATAGTGGCTAATTAGGAATTAACAAGAATTATGGACAAAAAGCTGATTTCTTCTCATCCACTGTTGTTCCACGAAACATTTGGGGTTTTTTTTGGTGAGGTGGGTTGTATTAAAGACATGTTATCCTGTAGACTAGTACATACTGATTAGACCTCCGATCCATAATTTATTTTGTTCCTTTTTTTAAAAAAAAGTGATATAAATGGGATCACCATCCTCACATTTGGAAGAACCGATTCTGTGGCTTAAACCATGTGCTGATATTTTAATGGTGACATTTGGAAATAACTTTTTTTTTCTTTTCTACCTTGGCATTTGCAAAAGGGCTCCAACGTTGGACCCTTGGCTAATTTGCAGCACAAAAACATCCTTTATTTTGCATGCCTTAGCAAATCCAGACTTGGGTGTTTATTTCTGCTCTTTCTGTCCTGCCCTTTTATTTATGAGCTTTCTGAATAATAACTCCTTTGAGTGCGATTGTTAATCGATACCGATGGGGCCAAAAATGGCACAGCTGACCCATGAAATATTCCAATTAAAAGGAGAATACAAGTCAAAATAAATAGATAGATAGATAGATAGATAGATAGATAGATAGATAGATAGATAGATAGATAGAATGTGGACCTGTTCTATCCTGAACATCAGCCAGGACTCTACATAGATTTAAAGTTCTCTGAATGGATTTGCAAACACATCACCTCCTTGGTTTCAGGATAACAGAATAACAAAGTCAGAAGGGACCTTGGAGGTCTTCTAGTCCAACCCCCTGATCAAGCAGGAAACCATATGCTATTTCAGAGAAATGGTTGTCCAATCTCTTCTTAAGAACTTCCAGTGTTGGAGCATTCACAATATCTGAAGACAAGCTATTCTATTGATTGATTGTTCTATTGTCAGGAAAATTCTCCTTAGTTCTAAGTTGCTTCTGTCCTTGATTAGTTTCCACCCATTGCTTCTTGACCTGCCTTCAGGTGCTTTGGAGAATAGTTTGACCCCCTCTTCTTTGGGACAGCTCTTCAAATATTGGAAGACTGTTATCATGTCACCCCTAGTCCTTCTCTTCATTAAACTAGACATACCCAATTCCAGCAACCCTTCTTCATATGTTTTAGCCTCCAGTTCCCTAATCATCTTTGTTGCTCTTCTCTGAACTCTTTCCAGAGTCTCAACATCATTTATACATAGTGGCAACCAAAACTACATGTAGTATTCCAAGTGTGGCCTTACTAAGGCATTATAGAGTGGTATTAACACTTCACATGATCTTGATGCTATCTTTCTGTTAATGCAGCCTAGAACTCGCCGCCTCGAGTTCCCCGATGGGGGAAGAGAGGCGGGATATAAATCTAATAAATAAATAAATAAACTGCATTGGCATTTTTGGCAGCTGCAGCACACTGCTGGCTCATATTAAGACCTCAAGGTCTTCTAAAGAGAATCTCTAAGAATGACGTCTGGGGAGAACATTTCCTAAGCAAGTCTATGGAGCTTCTCCATCATCCAGGTCATGGTTTTCCAAAAAGTGCTTTCTCAAGAGGCAGCTGGACTTTCTGATTTTTCTTTGAAGACATTTTGCTCATCATTTATTTTTTTTCTTTTTATTTATTTATTTTATTTTATTGGTCAAGCATGTATTAGATAACAGTTATAAGTATAAACATGATTATTAATACACGAAATGGATAAGAACAAATGGATAAATATTTTAACCCCCTCTCTCTTTTTAGCTATCTTCCGCCCTTCGAATTTCTGCAGATTCTTCCCCCTTTTTTTTAAATTTTCCAGGTATTTCCCTCTTTAATCAATTTCTCAGACCTCCAATATTTATTCCCAATTCTTCTTCTCTTTCCTTCTGGATTCCTTTGTTCTCGATGATGATTAAAGATGGCCCCTTCTGAAATTTGCTCCACCTCTTCTTCTGTGTTTTGTCTTCGTTGTTCATACTCTGCAGTTGCCTCTTCAAAAAATTTAAAAATGAAACCCAAAGTTTCACCTCTTTCCTGTAAAGTTTCCTTAATGTTTCCAAGTTCCATTTTTAGTGCCTGAAGAGATATTGCCATTTTACAATTTTCTATTTATTCCAGTTGGTGTCTTTAAAGTTAATTTCCAACAGTCCGCTTTAGTTTCCTTCCTCTCAACTTTTAATCCTCAGCTAGTCCAATACCAAGTCCATAACAGAATCAACAATTAATCCAAGGGCAGAATCTTCATATATCTTTCTTTACTTCAGTATTTCAGTTTTCCAAAATTTTTATTTTATTGTATCAATTTTCCTTGTATTTTTAAGAAACAGGGTCTTTTTTTTAAAGAAAGTCAAGTTGAATTTAACTCAGATGACACTCTTTGTTCTAACAAGTCCACACCTCCTCTTTTCTTTTCCTTCCCAATTATTCACAGCTTTTCAAACCACAGTCCTCCAAAAAGATCCAGTTAATATAAGTTTCCACTTTAGCAATCTATAGTTCAGCTTGAATTAGTGCTTGTATAAAATCAAGATATACTCATCCAAGTTAGTTGTGTAATTCCTTCTACAGCTTCTACCTCTCGGCTCGAAGCTCCGTCGCTGTCAAAGACAATTCACACCTTTTTTTAAAACTTCTTTCAATTCACCGCTTTGAGTCTTTCTTAAAGATACTTTGTAATGTTAATCCAGAGGGTGATTTCCATTTGATTATATCGTCCTGTTCCTCCTGCTGTTTGCTTCTTCCACGCTCTCCTGCCCAATACTTATTCCAGTCTAATCCTCCCCTTCAGGGTGGCTATTTTGGACCACCGCTTCAGGCGTCTTCAGGAGGGAGCTTTGCCAAACCGGGGGGTGGGATTTGCGGCTCCCCTCTACCCGGCTGACAGTCTCCCCTTCCTCCGCAGCCCCTACAAGGCAGCTTCTGCCCCAAATCTAAAAGATCAGGGCTCTCCGATGCCAAAGGACGGACCAAAGCCACGCACGATCGCGGTCAGCGGTCCGTCTTCGGGGAGGCTCAAAACCGGAAGCCAATGGAGAGACCACTTTTGATGAGGGAAGATGGAAGGAGTTCCCAGAAACCACTGCTTCTCTTTATTGCTCCCTGCTTCCAATATTTCTTGAGTTTCTGTGACCTTATCTGCACCCCTCCCCCTTGCAATGCCTATCAAGCGCAACCTCTCGGAGACCTGAGCAAATTCAATTTCTTCTTCCACATAGGAACTGAACTTGAGAAGGCATTAAATTTTTCATCGGGTTCCCTTTCTCTCTCTCTCTCTCTCTCTCTCTCTCTCTCTCTCCTGCTGGTACATTTTCTGCCTCTGTTGGGAGGGCAAATCGATGCTTTTTTTCTGGCCTTCTAGAGTGAAAGGATTGAAGGCAAATTGGTTTCCTCCAAGCAGATACACATTTTCTTAAAAATGTGTCCCATCATTTCCAGCAAAGCCACGAGCAGAAATAGGGAATGAAATCGAATGGAATGGAATAGAATAGAATAAGGGAATGGAATGGAATGGAATGGAATGGAATGGAATAGAATAGAATAGAATAGAATAGAATAGAATAGAATAGAATAAGGAATGGAATGGAATGGAATAGAATAGAATAGAATAGAATAGAATAGAATAAGGGAATGGAATGGAACAGAAGAGAATAGAAGAGAATAAGGAAATGGAATGGAATGGAATGGAATAGAATAGAATAGAATAGAATAGAATAGAATAGAATAGAATAGAATAGAATAGAATAAGGAATGGAATGGAATAGAATAGAATAGAATAGAATAGAATAGAATAGAATAGATCATCGAGAGTTACCTATAACTTCCATACCCTAATTACTTTGGTTGTTACGTTCTAAATTACGCTCCTTCTCAGCGGTGGAATTCAAAATAGTTTACCAACAGTTCTATGGCTGCGCGCTTTGCATGTGGAGCGTTCTAAAACAGGCAATTTTAAGCATGAAAACTTACCTTACTGTCGGCGCTGGTGAGTAAAACAGCTGAGGCATGGCAATCCACTCTGCCCCACCTCTCAGCTGAGCTACAAACAAAAGAAGTATAGGACAGGAAAGGGGGGGCAGGTGGGTGGGGCCAACTGCTGACTGGCACAACCGGATCCTTAGAACCGTTGCGAACCGGCAGCATAACACCACAGGTCCTTCTTAAATATAGTGTCCAAAACTGGATGAAATATTGCAGGAAGACCGACTTTGGCATGGCATTAATTAAAGCGTAAGACATCAAGATTGAGGGTTTATGCCAGCCGGGTCAATGTAAGCTCGATTGAAGCAGACAAAGGCGTTTCTTCCGTGCTTTCCTGGCCAGAATAAGCCAACATTTCAGATTTTCCTTGGCAGCTCAGCCTGCAAACCGCCCATTAAAAGTTGCTTCTCTTCCCCACAGTTTAGAACCGTATTTCAAGAGTGTCGTTTCGGAGATCATTCTCATTCTTGGTGCCATTTCACTTGGTCCCTCATGTTTTTCATCTTCCGAAAAGCCATTATGTCTCGATTGGAGACTGCCCCACCTCCTCCCTCTTCCAAGGGATATTAATCTGTTTTATTGGTATTTCATTGGCAGCTCTGATGGAAATCTTCTGCACCCTGCATAATTTTCCTAGTGGAAAATTTTTTCCCCTCCCTATCCTTCCGATACATGCACGGCTTGATCAAACTTCTTCAGCCTCTGATGTCAACATATATGTACATGAGACAAAAGAAGGTGATAAATGTACAGCCATACAGATGGGACGGCAGTCATCCTTTGGGGCAATAACCGATCATTCTCACCGAAGTTGATAGAACAGTATGTTTGTAGCTCAGGGTTGAACCTGGTCCTCTCTGACCTTGGTGGTTTGCTTGCAGGCCTTTCGTTACCCAATTAAGTAACATCATCAGTTCTAGAAGGCAGTGAGGTTTGCTCTGTGTTTATGTATTGTTCCTTCTAGCACTGATGATGTTACCTAGTTCACTAATGAAATGTGTGCAAGGAAACAACCCAGGTCAGAGACCATCAAAGACCCCCAATTCTCCTTCTCCTCCTCTCCACACCCCTCCACTCCCTTGTAGCACTGATGATGTTACCTAGGTAGGTAATGAAATGTCTGCAAGAAAACAATCCAGCTCAGAGACCACCAAAACCCCACAATTATCCTCCTTCTCCTCCTCTCCACATCCCCCCACTCCCTTGTAGCACTGATGATATTACCTAGTTGGGTAATGAAACATCTGCAAGAAAGCCTCCAAGGTCAGAGAGTACCAAGAACCCTACAATTCTCTCCAATCATGTTATTTTGGGGATATGTGTCTTGCAGAAAGGCGACTGAAGACAAAAACCGAGCTGAATTAAATGCAACAGATGAGCTGGTGGACAAGTTACTAAAGACGAAAGTGTTACCAGTTCCCTGATGTAAATATTTGAGGCATGTTTTCATTGCATTAACAGGGACAACTGCTTTATCCATTTTTTTCCCGGTAATTAGTTCCTTAAATCTGCCACAATATTTGCAATCTGACCCATTCCCATCCTCTCTTTTCCTTTTCCCCCCAGCTCTTTCACTGTTTAAATAGTTTCTAGGTTTGTGCAGCTGCTCCACCAACCTTCCAGGGGCAGCTGGTGGCCATCCCAATGGATGTAGAATTAGGGCAAGCCACGTTTTCGGTGGAGCACAGCCAGATGTTATCTTCCTTGTCTGTTGACAAGGAAGATTACAGTTGCTCTGTCTCCTGACTTCCATTGAGCCAATTTCCAATATATTTTAGCCAGCAGGGCAGTGGCTGGGAACTCCGAGCTGACTTGCGCCTCTGAAGCAGATCCAAGTTGGGAAGGCAAAATAAATACAACATTGATCATTCGTTTGTTTTATCTTGCTTTCTGTGTGACAGATGGGAGCACAAAGGATTAACAGAAGAAGAAAAGAAGCAAAATGCACCAGGAATTGAGAAGGGATGGAAAGGGGAAAGGAGAGCAATTTTTCTAAAGCAACGAAAATAGCTTGTAACAGCCTAATACTGGTGTGCATTTTGGACCCGTAAGCCAATGAAAACTGCTGCCATTGTGTTATATGTGCAGTTTGGAGCTGCCTCGTTCTCCCTCCTTGGAATCTGTGCTTTAAAAAGTCAATCAGTGGCTCTTTTTCCTTCAACAAGATGTAATTCCCCCACATGCCTTATTTAACTTTCCAGAGATAGGGTAGCTACCAGTAATAACTCCATTTAAAGGATGGAAATGGTGTTCCGTCTAACAGAGAAAGAATCCTGCAAAACTTTGATTCCAAGGTCATTTGATCAAACCGTCCCTCTGGAATGATACCATCCATGCATCAGTTTGAAACAATTTGAAGATGCTTTGTGCATGCACGCATTCTTTTATCACCTGTTTTATAGAATCATAAGGTTGGAGAAGATCTTGGTCTTCTTCAGCCTTATTAGAAGGTCACCTTCTAGCCCAAGCCAGAAGTTCTCATACCACCTCGGACAGATGGCTCTCCAATCTTTTCTTGAAAACCTCCAGCAATGGAGATTCAACAGCTCGGGGAAGCAAACTGTGTCACCGCTTGGTAGTTGTCTTTGGGCCAACTTGGTTCAGTTCACCAATTCAAGTCAACTTGATCAGGCCTACTGAAATATCAAAGTCGACGGGTTCATACACACTCCTAACTTCCAGCCCATCAGATAGCCATCCATCATATTTTAATCTCTAGGATCTCTCTACGTGTCTGAAAAGCACAACTCTCATTATGTCATTTCTAAGACCAGCCATCGGGTGTGGTTGGAAGGCAAAACAAATAGCCTCCAATCTGAAATGATTAATCGCGCATGAATTTAATAACCCTGGCTCCTTTCACTGTGCTATAACATTCGGTGCCCACATGGGCAAGATCTGCATAATTTGCATATTTCCATCTCGCATTTTGTATTTAAAACTTGATGTCATTCGGTAGGCCTTATTTTAATGGGGATTCTTGTGACAAGAAGCATTCTGTGCCACTGTGGCAAACCAAAACAGAGGAACTGTGGACATCAGAGGGTGTAGGTAGAGTGTTCGTCCTTGCAAAACCCAACTTGAAATATGATGTCAATTAAAACAAGGACAGAATCTTCTCTCTCTCTCTCTCTCTTTCTCTTTCTCTGGCAAGTCTGCATTTTATATACAGAATATGAGCGAGTCGGGAGAGAGGCTGGTGCGCTACAACATATAATAATAATAATAACAACAACAGAGTTGGAAGGAACCTTGGAGGTCTTCTACTCCAACCCCCTTCTCAGGCAAGAAACCCTATGAGCCACGGTGGTGCAGTGGTGAGAGTGCAGTACTGCAGGCTACTTCTGCTGACTGCTGGCTTCCTGAAATTTGGCAGTTCAAATCCCACCAGTCTGAAGGTTGACTCAGCCTTCCATTCAATTAAAAAAAAGTGTGTGTGTGTGTGTGTGTGCGCGTGCATGTGTATATAAAAGCTGCCTGGTCTATCATTAGTCAAAGCCTTGCTTGAAATGGATTTAGAATTGGACATAAAAGCAGAGAGCGTCTTCTGCTCCTCAAGCCAATTTTAGAACAACGTTGGGGAGGGACAAAAGATTTCGTATTATTTTTAAGTAATTTTCCTGAGTGAGGAAATTGAACCAAGCCCAGCTTGCTATAATGAGGGATTATAATTGCCTGGAGGCCTGAAACGCATCATGTGGGACTGTGAAATGTTCAATTAACAGTAGAACACTGCTGGAACTTGTGCCTGATGTTGTTAGACTAGGAAATGAAAGGAGATATATATATATATATATATATATATATATATCTCCTTTCATTTATATATGTATGTATTCTTTCCATTTCCTATATATATATGTATGTGTGTATTTGTATATGTGTATGTATCAAATATATAAATATTTGTGTAATTATCTGTAGATACACACACACATATATGGTACACACACACACACACACACACCACATACACCTCTATCTATCTATTATCTATTTCTATCTTATATCTGCCTGTCTATCTATCGATCTATCCTATCTGTTATATCTATCTACGTCTATATCTATCTATCTCATATCTATCTATCATCTATCTCTATATATCTATTTATCTAATATCTGTCTGTCTATCTATCTATCTCATATCTATCTATCATCTATCTCTATCTATCTATCTGTCTGTCTGTCTGTCTATCTAATCTATCTATCTATCTCATATATGTCTGTCCGTCTGTCCGTCTGTCCGTCGGTCTATCTATCTATCTATCTATCTATTGATACCAATGCACAGGTATTCCTTGACTTACAACAGTTCATTTTGTGACTGTTCGAAGTTACAACGGCACTGAAAAAAGCAATTTAGGACCGTTTTCCACCCTTACATCCTTCGTAGAGGCTGCATGATCACGCGGCCCAAATTCGCATGCTTAGCTCCTGGTTCACACTTATGACCATTGCGGCATCCCCATGGTCATGGGATCCCAATTCAGGCACTTGTCAACTGACTCGTATTTATGATGGTTCGCAGTGTCTCGGCATTACATGATTTCCCCTTTTGGGACCTTCTGACGAGCAAAATCAACGGCGAAGCTTTGAATAACCGTGAATCTTACTAACTTAATCAACTGCAGCAAGGAAAGTCTTAAATATAGGACAAAGCTAACTTAACCAATGTTTTGTTTAGCAACGGGAAAATTGGGGCTCATTTGTGGTCGTAAGTCCAGGACTACCCTGTTATGTATTTGCAGAAGCATTGATGTATATGCATTTGTGCTGGAATTTCTAGGTCTCAAAACCCAACCAGGGCTAGAGATTAAAGCCCATCTTGTTGATGTCCTACCCATCCCCTGGTTGGAGATGTGCTAAATAAGCTGTGACTACATTTGGCTCCTAAATGCCATCTTCCCTGATTGGCACGTGATTGAACTTTAATTGTTTCATCTGAAGATTGTTTATCTGCTTTTCCTCTGGCTAGCTTCACTGTGATGCTCAGAGAACTGGATGCAGCCATTACCAGCTCCCTTCTAATTTTCCTCTTGATCTTTGCAGGCAAATGCTGGCATTGGCACAGCTTCTCATTTTGTTTTTAATTAAACAAGTTGCTTGAATTTAGATGAGAAAGAGAGAGAGAAGAAAGAGAGAGAAGAAAGAAAGAGAAGAAAGAGAGAAAGGGAGGGAGGGAGAGGGTTGGGGAGAGAGATTCAATCTGACTCTATCTGTGTCATTAGGCCTTAGTCAACCTTGATCCGGTCAGGATCGAACTCCTGGCAGTGGGCAGAATTATCTTGCAGTACTTAATTTTAACGATTGCACAGGAAGGAAGGGAGGAAGGAAGGGAGGAAGGAAGGAAGGAAGGAAGGAAGGAAGGAAGGAAGGAAGGAAGGAAGGACAATAGCAATAGCACTGAGACTTATATACCACTTCACAGTGCTTTCCAGCCCTCTCTAAGTGGTTTACAGAGTCAGCCTCTTGCCCCCAACAATCTGGGTCCTCATTTTATCGACCTCAGAAGGACGGAAGGCTGAGTCAACTTTGAGCCGGTCAGGATCAAACTGCCTGGCAGTTGGCAGAATTAGCCTGCAATGCTGCACTTTAACCACTGAGCCTCCTTGGCTCTTGAGCCCTTTGGAGATACTGAGTCCGTGCTGTTGAATTGAACATGTTATGAACAATAAATCTTCTGTGTACCACTTTCGTTTGGTCCCATGGTTTTATTTCTTTACAATTTAGGTTGGTCACAATTTTTAATGTGTGGATTGCTGGAACGTCCACTTAGAAATGGATTTATTTCAATGTTAAGGTTTTTTTTTTAACACGTTAAAGAAGGAGCAGAAAAGCATAATCCTGGGGAAAGATAGAGAAAACTGACTATATATATGTGTGCATAAGAGGTGGAGAGAAAAGGAAAAAATGGGAAGAGAGACAGCTGGGTATTTTTGGCTGTGTCTTTTTGCCTCTTAACAATATTTAACAAGGGAGCAGAACAAAGTCTTGCCGTGTTTTATCTCTTTTTTGTTCTCTAAAATACACATTTTTTCTCAAATGTCAAGAACTTCAAACTTCTCTTTGTAGAAGCTTCAAAACAAAGTGGTTGAACTTCGATGAAGACCTGTGGATAAGGCATTTGAACCTCTGACGCTGTTGTAGCCAACTTTGCTTTGATATAAATTTGAGTTGGAGAGAGAGGGGACGTAAGGGGTGGGGGGGGAAATCATATAAGACAACAAACTGTATCAGGAGGTCCCTGCAGACCTCCATACAACGAAGAACCGGTTGTGCTGGAGGCTATGAGTTCTCCTGTGCATTAAAAAAAAAATTAGCTCCTTAGAATTAATTCAGCCCTCACTGGTCTTCTTGGAAGCCGTGGTTATTCCAAAACATTCTGCATTTTTTTCCCTTCCACATCGGTCTTCTGCCTTTTTGCTAGAAAACCAGTTCTTTTTATTGTCTCTGGTAGAGTATTGGTGGGTGAGATGCAGGATTGCTGAATCTGTGCCTCTCTAGCATCCAATAATGCAACTCAGTTCCAAGAAAGATTTCATCAAATCCTACCAAATCATGCCAAAGGCTTTCTTGGATCAGGAAGCAGATGCAATCAAGAAGGAGGAAGAAG
>CM019157.1:3682161-3744688 GCA_009733165.1 Naja naja
GAAATATCCTGGACCCATGCATGTAGGACTTTGAATGTTAAAACATTTCAGCACTATGCTACCCAACTAGCCAGCAAAGGACCTATTTGAATGCTACCAACCATCACTCTGATTAACACAGCCTGATGCTCTGCACAACGCCAATTCAAGTCTCAAGAAACCATTAAAGTTAAACCGCTAAAATTGACTTAAGCAGGGGAGAAAAGAGAGGCTGGAAACCATTATTTCAATACCATCTTAATATATCAATCAATCAGCAAGAGCCACGCGGCTGCTGCAGGACGATATATATAATTAAATATAGATAAGCTGCCAATGCATTAGAATGCCATAAATAAAAAGCATAATTATGGAAGAAGGAAAAAGAAGGATAATAAGCTGTTTGGGCTGAAGATGAGAAAATGATGTGGCATTGAGTAAATGTTATTAAAAAGAAATGGATTTGCTTCGGCTGGGTCTTTTTTTTTTAAATTCCAACCCTACCGTGGCTAATGACTGTTTTCATTTTGCTTTCTTACCAGCCCTTGGCCATACACAACTTTGGAAAGAGGTTATGATTTGGTGATCGAGAAACCGCTCGAGAAAATTCTTAGGTGAGTCATGCACCTAGGTTTGATTGAAGTTTTGCCGCCGATCTGTCCTTTCTTGGTCTGGGTAGTTCAATTTCAGGGGTCACTATGGCATCCTTGGTGCTCCCTGAACTTGGTGGTTTTCTTGCAGATATTTGCTGAAGTTGTTATTCTGTGATTCTGAGCTTTGGTTCCAGCTAGCCCTGGACTTATGACCTGAGCCGAGCCTAAATTTCTCTGATGAAGCGAAATAGAATAGACTAGACTAGACTAGAATAGACTAGACTAGAATAGAATAGAATAGAATAGAATAGATTAACAGAGTTGGAAGGGACCTTTAGGTCTTCTAGTCCAAACCCCTTGCCTAGACAGGAAACCTTACACCACTTCAGACAAATGGTTATCCAACATCTTTTTAAATACCAGTGTTGGAGTATTCACAACTCTGAAGGAAAGCTATTCCACTGGTTAGTTGGTGTAACTGTCCAGAAATTTCTCCTTAGTTCTAAATTGCTTCTCTCCTTGTTCATTTTCCACCCATTCCTTCTTGTTCTGCCCTCAGGTGCTTTGGAGAATAGCTTGACTGCCTCTTCTGTGGCAGCCCCTGAGATATTAAAGACAGCTATCATGTCTCCCTGGTCCTTCTTTTCATTAGACTAGACCACCCAGTTCCTGCAACTGTTCTTCATATGTTTTAGCCTCCAGTCCCTAAATTCTTCTTCATTACTCTTCTCTGCGCTCTTCCTAGAGTCTCAACATCTTTTTACATCATGGGTGACTAAAGAGTGCAGAGAAGAGCAACCATATTTCTGACACATAAAGACAGAGTGTTCCACCACTTCTGTTCATCTCAGAAAACAAAATTGCTTCCATATACATGGGATGGTTGTGTCAAGATTAGACATATTTACCTCAGGGCCAAAATGCATCCAAGGGTATCTTGTTTTCACTTTTGGCCAGTGATGCTATTGGTTCATAATTTTCAGCACCGTAATAAGCTGTTAAAGTGAGATTCATTACTATTGCTTCCACAATTTTTCACCATTGACCAAACCCCCCCAAAAAATTAGACAATATTTGAAAAGCTTACCTTTGATGGAACCACAAGTGATGCTGTTGGTCCATGCTTTTCAACACAGTCTAAATGTTTAAGCTGTTAAAGTGAGATTCATTAGAATTGCTTCCGTAATTTGGCCACCATTGACCAAAAAAACCAAAAATTAGACAATATTTCAAAACCTTACCTTTGATGGAACCTCATCTTTGCCACATGATAGTTTCCAGAGAAAGGCAATCACCACAACTTCACATTTTGAGATTCTGTGCTGAGTCTTGGAACCAGAAAGTCCAAAGTTCTCAAACTAGCATTGTTCTTTGTCTTCTGCTCTCATGTGTCTTCTTTTTTGAAGGTCTACCTACAGCCTGGGCCAAGGTCTTTGGCTTCCCGTGAGTAAAAGTTTTGTGGTTCCTCCGGTGGAGCTTTCCATCAATCCATTGGCTAGCTGCAAGACCGATGTCCTTGTGACTGAAGATCCAGCAGACGTCAGGTAAGAAGTCCTTCCTCAACTCTTGGTATTGGAAAGGCTCTGTGGTAGGTCATCCAGCTCAATGCTGAGCATGCCACTTCAACTGTAAGTTTCTCTCACTAACAAACCAGATTTATTTGCTAAGCTCTTTTTTGTGTTCTTTCACATTAATGCTAATGTTCCCTCAACTAGAACTCAACTTTAGCTGCTCTGGAAATGGGTGGAAGGTTCAGGAATCTCAGGAAATAATTTAGATTTTCAACTTCGTTCATTCCATCATGCCCATAAGGGGGAGTTTCCCTAACAGAAAACTAACAGAAAACTAGAGAAGCTAAATCAAAGAGACAAATTGTCATTCGTGAAGACATGGTTTCTTCCAAAAACATTCTCCAAATGATGGAAAAACATCACCTTCTCAAGAACATCCCAATTTTAGAAGGCATGTGCTGCAGATCCAGATACAGTCAGTTGAGAACACTTAACGGAGCCCCTCTGTGACATGCAGCAAGTGCTGAATTATTCAGAATTTAATAAATGTAGGAATAAATATTTGATGTGAAATTATGGATGCTTCTACAAATATCTCAGGAATGAAAGACTGATCCAATGTTAGCATTAAAACTCGGGCTGCTTTTTCTGGCACAGCATTTTCTTCTTCCTCCTCTTCCTCTTCCTCTTCCTCTTCCTCTTCCTCTTCCTCCTCCTCCTCCTCCTCCTCCTTCTTCTCTTTCTTCCTCATCATTGTAAAAATAATCACAATCGCAACTGACTTTTTTGTAGCCATTGTATAAGTCTCAGTCTGGATCTTAGCATTTATCTCACTTTTTCTTTCCTGAAAACTGTGCTTCATCATGTTGTAATTCAATAATTATATTTCTCAAGCTAGCAATTACTTTATGTATTTGAATAAGCATCCCATAATTGACATCCTTTACTGGGTGAGGAGTTTGCGTCTTCTAGTAAAATATACCTGGTAGACATTGTACAGGTGTAATCTTCAATTCCTTTTGGTTCCCTCTGGTGTCCAACCTTCAACATTTCATCCTATTTTGTGTGTGTGTTTTTGTAAGAACTCAGGAATTTCCCACAGAAAGGATTCTCATAAGTAATTTCAAAATCTTCTCGCCAATCCATTTGGACCCTTTGTTCATCTGTAACTTTTAAAAACCAACATTCTAATCACTCTTTGGCTTATTCCACTTTTAAAAAGTCCTGAAGATTATATTTAAAACTTATTTCACTAAAGATTGAAGGAAACTCACCAAGTGCTGTCAGTAAAAAAAAAGGTTTTAATAGCTGAAAAATAATTAACAAGGAATTTCTGGGAAAGGATGTCTCTTGGTGCTCTCTGAGGTTGGTTGTTTTCTTGCAAACGCTTCATTACCAAACTGGGTAACATCATCAGTGCTAGAAGGGAGTGGAGTTTACAGGGAGGAAGAGGAGGAGGAGGAGGAAGAGGGGGAGGAAGAAGAAGAAGAAGAAGAAGAAGAAGAAGAAGAAGAAGAAGAAGAAGAAGAAGAAGAAGAAGAAGACTGTAAGTCCTTGGTATTCTCTGAGTTTAGTTGCTTGCTTACAAACATTTCATTACCCAACTAGGTAACTTCATCAGTGGTAGAAGGGAGTGAGGTTTGCAGAGAGAAGGAGGAGGGGGGAGGGGGAGGAGGAGAAAGAAGAATGTGGGGTCCTTGGTGTTCTCTGAGCTGGGTTGTTTTCTTGCAGAAGTTTCATTACCAAACTAGGCAACATCATCAATGCTAGGTTAGAAAAAGATGTCTGTGAACCAAGGGCCATCAGCCACAATTTGAACAAGATGGCTATTACTTCGCCTCCCAGAGCTCTGGGCTTTCTTGTAATCTCCTCCCAAGAAGTGATTGCCTGGAGCACTTGTGGACAATCTCAAGTCCTTTCCTTGTTCGGAGAGGAATTACAAAGAGCCCAGTATGCTCTCCAGTCCTTCATTCTTCCCAGCTCTCCATTCTGCTTTTAGTAGAGCTGTCTTCAGTTTGCCATCCCCCCCAACCCCCCCCTCGAAGTCCTGATAAATAATAAAATCCGCAGCTCATTGAGGCAAGAGACTATAAAAGGCACAAAAGGGAGAAGAAGCGGGGGGCGAAAAAGAATGGATACAGCAGAAATAGGGGTGTGCGTGGAAATGCGCTATAGAATTTCGGTAGCTATTTCTTCCTCAAGCAAAGGCTGCCGAGGCGGCATCTTTAAGAAAGAAAGGCTGATAAATTAATATTTTAGAAAATGCGCACGCACGGCAAAAATATAAAGGGGAAGAAAATGAAGAGAAGGGGTTACGTAAAATCCAGGACAGGGTTTCGCAGATAGAACGTTGATTGATTGATTGATTGATTGATTGATTGATTGATTGATCTATGGTGATAGCAGCCGGAAAGTTTAGTGGTCAGCCTGATCTCAAATGACTTTGAAGTGAGTGAAAGGAACCCATTAGAACAGAGAGTCCAAGAGAAGAAGGCCAATATGATGTATAAAGCTTAAGATATCGTTCTAGAACCAAAGACAATTCAGATTCATGATCTATTCTGAACCTTGGAAGGTATCATTTTTGGTCTCAAAGTGGAATGGTATCTCCTGCTCAAACAGTTATTCTATCATGCTTTGTCTCTAGGTGACTCTGGGCCAATGACTTTCATTTCCCACCTCTCTGATTTTGTCCACACAACACACACAACACTATTAACAGAGTTGGACAGAACCTTCCAAGGTCTTCTAATCCGACCCTAAGTAACTAGTTAGCTACTGAATGAATCCCATTTTCTAGGTGGGTCCACAAACCCCTAATCCAGCGTGGCTTGAGTACCTGAGGAAAAAAAAATATTATTCTTCATTCTGAGCTTCCCAGAAATATCTACTTGGACATGCCGTCTGCGACTCAGTGTCGGCTGGCGGCGTCCCGGGGAAGGGCCTACTCTGTGGTGGCTCCCGCTCTCTGGAACCAACTGCCTCTGGGGCTCCGCATGGCCCCCTGATCTCCGCACCTTCCGTCGCGACCTAAAAACTTGTCTGTTTGAACAGGCTGGGCTGTGCTGACTCCTCGGGGGAAGGGTTTTATATGTATTATGGGATTTTTAGTTTAATTCAGCTGCTGTAATTTAATTCTATTTTAGTTAACTTAATGTATTGTATCATTTTTATCTGTGAGCCACCCCGAGTCCTTCTGGAGAGGGGGCGGCATACAAGTCGAATAAATAAATAAATAAATAAATAAATAAATAAATAAATAAATAAATAAATAAATTCTGAAGCAGTTCCTTCTTCTGCCTGACTCTGGAGGCTCAAATAGTTCTTCCAGCTTGAACGTTAACTAGTGGTGGGATTCAAAAAATTTTTACTATTGGTTCTGTGGGTGTAGCTTGGTGGACACGGTGTGGCTTGGTGGGCGTGGCAGGGAAAGGTTACTGCAAAATCCCCATTCCCTCCTCACTCCTGGGGGAAGGTTACTGTTGTGGTTAGCCGGCAGCAGGTGTGGACGGCCGAGGAGAGTGAGGACTCAGATGAGGGGCCAGGACCATTAGGGAGTGGACTGCTGCCTTCAGAGATTGTGGGGGCTGGCAGCAGCGATGAGGAGGTTCCTGAGGAGCCTGTGCCCAGTGCTGCGTGCTCAGGATTGCTGGGAGGAAAGAGCAGCTACAACAGCACGGGCGACTTGGGAGTAAGGCTGCAATGGCCCCTCTTTCAAGAAGATAAAAGCCAGCTGTGAAGCGAACGTTCTTTGCAGGAAGCAAAGACGTTTTAAAACTCAGCCTCGTGGACATTACAGTATCTTAAGTTGGTATTTGAAGACTCTTGTGTTGTGAAATATTTCTTATCTGTGATTCTTGACAGTCTCGTACAGTTTTGGCAAGGTTTGTGCTTATCAAAGTTAATTAGTTTGTAGCAGCCTTTTAACCGGGGATTCGTAAGACTCATTAAAAGGTTTCTGTTCCCTTTGGTTATTGTTTGTCTTATTGGAAAAGGGTTTGGGTCAGAACAGTTACTGCAAAATCCCCATTCTCTCCCCACCCCACTAACCTGCTTTCCAGCTCCGTTCTCCTATGCAGGGCAACCAAAGAAGACCCAGCCAATCAGCTGGGACTCGGGAGGCGGAGAATCGATGGGGGCGGGGCCAGTCAGGGGTGGTATTTGCTGCTTCTCCGAACTACTCAAAATTTCCACTGCTGGTTCTCCAGAACCGGTCAGAACCTGCTGAATACCCACTTCTGACGTTAACGTTGGAGAAGCTTTGACGACACAATTGTTAATTGTTTAGCAATTCTTCTTTGAGCCTTAGGATCCTTCTTCTTTGTCCCCCCTCTTCTGTGAACTAGATCATTTTTTTCTGTGTCAGGACACCCCAACTGTCAGGGCACGCTTATTTGTTCATGCATAATGCTCTAATGGCCGCTTTCTAATTTCTCTCTTTAAAAGAAAAAAAAAGGACATAAATAGCTTGACTGGAAACCTTTTTGTGTTCCTCCAGAGCTCTGATTAGACAGACCTCGGAGGGTTATTCTTTCCCTAGAGTTTAATGGAGGAAGATTGCTAAGCATCTTCTACCAAAGGACACTTTCATAAGCTCTCCAAGCGGAGGTCGTGCCATGGCCTTCCTATCTTAATGAAGATATTTGGAGCCCAGCTTTGATGTTCACTCAGGGGCAGCTGAGATGAGCAACGATCTGCTTTTAGTGCCACTTGAGGCAAGAATTCCTCCCACACTCATTGTGAAGCTGGAAGCATTTGCCAAGCCGCTTCATTTTTATTTTTATTTTTTTTAAAATGTGGACCTTGGTATAATATCTTCTCAGATACGCTAACAGGACCAGCTCAGTAGAACTATTTAGAAGCAATTCAATGCGGCAAATTATCTAAGGAGACGAAATGGTCCAAGGAGAAATAGAAGAACGTTTTCTCCTCTCCATCTTCTTTCTCATATTTCTGCTTGGTTGTGTGACCCCTTGTTTGCATTCCTAGCCTTTTATCGAGGTCCGGTGAGGGGATCTGCAGGCAGCCCAGAGGGAATGCTAACTCTAATTTGATAAATGAGAACTGGCTTCCCTTTCAAAGGAAAAGATAAATTAGCTGAATTTTTTCTGAGGTCAAGTGTTTTTATCAAAAGACCAAAAGAGAGTGAAACAGTCATATCTTTCACTGTACAATACTATCTTCCTTCTTTCCTTCCTTCCTCATCCCCTTCCTTCTTTCCATCCTCCCTCCCTCCCTCTGTGCCTTCCTTCCATCCATCCATCCACTCTCCCCCCCTCTGTTCCTTCCATCCATCCATCCATCCTCCCTCCCTGTCTGGGCAGGGGGGTTGGAATAGATGACCTACAATGTCCCTTCCAACTCTGATTATCTGTTAAATCCCTCCATTCCTTCCTTCCATCCATTCATCCACCTTCCGTCTCATCCACCCTCCTCCCTCCCTCCATTCATCCTTCCATCCTCCTTCCTCCTTCCTTCCTTCCTTCCTTCCTTCCTTCCTTCCTTCTTTATTTATTTATTTATTTATTTATTTATTAATTACTTGGACTTGTATGCTGCCCCATCTCCAAAGACCACAATCTAAAACCAAACAATGAACAATAAATTGCGAGTTAAACAATCCACAATCTAAAACCAAACAATGAACAATAAATTACTTAAAAGAGAATTAAACAATCACAAGCCCAGTATCACTAAAAATCCCAGTAAACATTCTTCCTCATCCCTTTCCTTCCTTCCTTCCTTCCTTCCTTCCTTCCTTCCTTCCTTCCATCCATCCTCCTCCCTCCCTCCATCCATCCATCCATCCATCCATCCTCCCTCCCTCCCTTCCATCCATCCATCCATCCATCCATCCTCATTTCCTTCCTTCTTTCCTCAATCCCTCCCTCCCTCCTTTCCCATTGCTCTTGCCATCAGTTGCAAAACCAAACAAAAAGAGAAGACATGAGCACTGGTGAAATATGTCTGGGTGACTTTGGAGAAAAATGGGGAAAGCCAGAAGTGGGCAGGTCAGTGCCCTTGACTTGGTCTCCTGAGATAAAGAACCATGGCTGAAATGGCTCGGAGGTTAACTTGCAGCCAATAAACTGTCAACCTTCCAGAGACAAATCACCTTTGTTGACCTTCATCATTTCCCCAGCCTGACAGTTGGATGCATATTTGGCCTGCTCCAGAGGTTCACTTGAACTCCATCTGATGTCTGTCAACTCTTTATATAGCCAAGGGACTTGGCTTGTTTACTTCATTGTGGTGCTTGAACCAGTCTCTCGTTTTAAGGCCAATCATCTTGCCAAATATTTTCCTGAGGGCTGACAACGTCCCTTCCAAAAAAGAGCAGAAGGGTAGAGAATGGCTGGTTGCCAGCTGCAAGCAGAGCTTCTCTTGTTTTCATATCTCCTGAGTCGTGACCTTCTTGGCCATTTTGCTTCGTAGGCCCTGCAGCCCTTCCCTTATATGGCAGAGCAATCACCTCCGATGCAGCTCCTGCCCATGAGGTGCACTCAGAGCAGATTACAGATTAACAGAGTTGAAAGGGGACCTTGTAGGTCATCTAGTCCAAAGGGTCTTCAAGCTTGGCAAGTTTGAGACGTGTGGACTTCAGCTCCCAGAATTCCTCAACTAACATGACTGGAGGAGGAACTCTGGGAGTGGAAGTCCACAAGTCTTCACGCTGTCAAGTTTGAAGACCCCTGATCTAGTCGAACCCCCCAAACAAGCAGGAGACCCTACACCATTTCTGACAAATGGCAGTCCAATCTCTTCTTGAAAGCCTCCAGTGATGAAGCTCCCACAACTTCTGTTCCACTGGTTGATTGTTTTCACTGTCAGAAAATTTCTACTCATTTCTAGGTTGAATCTCTCCTTGATCAGTTTCCATCCATTATTCCTTGTCTGGCCTTCAGATGCTTTGGAAGATAGCTTGACCCCCCCTCCTCTCTGTGGCAGCCCCTCAAATATTGGAAGATGGCTACCATGTCTCCCCTGGTCCTTCTCTTCATTAGACTAGCCATGCTCAGTTCCTGCAACCGTTCATCATATGTTTTATCCTCCAGTCCCCTAATCCTCCTGGTTGCTCTTCTCTGCACTCTTTCTAGAGTCTCAACATCTTTTTTATAGTGTGGTGACCAAAACTGGATGCAGGATTCTAGGTGTGGTCTTACTAAGGCTTTATAGAGTGGTATGAACGCTGTCCAACTCAGATAAGCATAAATAAGGGAAGAATGTTTTAAGAAATTACACAGTGCTTTGCCTCCATTAATTAGATATTGAAAATGTTGGAAGCATAGTCTTCTTTGTCAACAATGTCATCTGTAGGCATGGATCCACCTGCCCCAATCTGATGACCTCTATGGTCACTGGGATTAGAACTCCTTGCAATGTCAATCCATGACTGGGAAAGATTAAGAATTGGGGTCTTAGCTCGTCTGGAGAACACAATTTTGGAGAAAGCAGGCGTAGATGTTTCAAAAAGAGTGGAACAAACATTGGGCAATGCTTGGTTGAAATTTGGCCTGGGAAAGTTGGCTCTCCTTTAAAGAGTGAGGTTGGAGGAGCGAAGATGCTGTTTCTCAAAATTCTGTCCCTCTTTCTTCCAGCAACACAGCAGTTGGATAATAGCCCCAATTTACGTCCATCGGTAATAAAAATTAGTAAGGTTTGCTTGCCTTCTACCGGCTGACAGATGGCAGACTCCAAGTACTTTAGCAATAAAAGAAAACAAATCACTGGGTAGACATGTTTTGATAACCAATGGAAGCAAAATTACGATATCCTGAGACTTAATTTTTTATATGCTTAATGCAGCTGCAACATCTGGAGTGTCGGTTTGTACAGCAGAGATGGGCAATGGGGCAATGTTGGAGGGACCAGGAGATAGATAGATAGATAGATAGATAGATAGATAGATAGATGGATGGATGGATGGATGGATGGATGGATGGATGAAGGGAGAGAGAGATATGTCTCTCTGTCTCCCTCTCTCTCAACCTGATGGAAATGAACACTCATTTTTCTTGGCATTAAAGGAGCCCTTTGCAAAACTGTTGTGGCTTCTCTTTTTGGCCTGCTTCCCTGGGACCAGAGGTGGTATTCAGCAGGTTCTGGAGAACCAGTAGCAGAAATTTTGAGTAGTTCGGAGAACCGGCCAATCCCACCTCTGACTGGCCCTGCCAACCCCGTCTCTTCTCTGCTTCCTGAGTCCCAGCTGATCGGCTGGGTCTCCTTTGGTTGCCCTGCGCAGGAGAACGGAGCTGGAAAGCAGGTTAATGGGATGGGAAGGGAAGGGGGATTTTACAATAACCTTCTCCTACCACGCCCACTAAGCCACACCACACCCACCAAGCCACGCCCACAGAACTGGTAGTAAAAAAAAATTGAATCCCACCACTGCCTGGGACGTTCTGGAAGTCTCCCATACAAATATTAACCAAACGTAATCATGCTTAGCTTTTTGAGATGGGTTGACTTGACTGGAACAGGCTGGGCTGTGCTGGGCTGTGCTTGCTGCAATAGTTTGCACTCTCCCTGGTTTTCTTCTGTTCCCCTCCCTCTCATTACAAGAGAATAAGGAACTCCTATTTTTCAGATTGGGAAATAGCAGAGCCAGGGTGCCCGCAGAGTGACCGCAGAGTGACAGCGAGTTAGGTAAAAGGAAATTATATTTTTGAGATAGTTTGCAGCCTCTTTGGCTTCTCTTTCTCCTCTCTTCTCTTCATTCCCAGAGACAAGCACTAGCCATGAGTCAAGAAGCAGAAATAATGGGAACAGAAAGTTATTTCTTTGCTGTCAAATCATTTGAGCCTGCTTGAAAGAAAACGTAACAGAGGCGGGTTAACCCTGGCCCGGCATTAATTGAATATTTCTAGTTTAACTTGTAGCTTTGAAGGAGCACTTTTATCTTGCCATTATCTCAGCCTAGATTATGCGAGACAATAGATCTGCTAGTGCTTCGCAGACTAAGGAATTAAAGGAAATTTGAAGGTTTCCTTTGGTGCACGGCGTTTGGGAAATCCAGAATCTGAATGAAAGTGTGTTCATTATTTGTGTCCCTCCTGACCTGCTTAGCTGGCTCCAAGTCAGAATTGGTGGTTGTGTTGGCACAGCATGTGAAGTTTGGTTACCTGTTCACTCGTTGCTTCATTTGTGTCTTAGCATATATGTTCCATCAGGTGTATTGATGGCCCAGGGCATTGTAAGGAACCTAACAAATGAGATGTAGCAGGAAACCAAGTTAAACATCTGTCTAAATGCAGCCATTGAGAAGATGGATTAGAAGCATGGATAAAGCCATCACATCTCTGCCTCTTTTTTCTTCTTCTCTCTCCCTTTTGATGGGATTAAAGCTTGATTTAAATCCATGCCAAGGTCTGTGCAAATGAGAATTTGCTGACCTGGGGTTTTTTTTTTCTCTAATTGCTTTGGGCTCTCCCCACGGAGCAAGAGACTAAGAGAGCAGTGAATTAATTTGAAGGAGATTGTATCCACAGGAATTAGGGGTAATTCTTAGAAATTAATGGCAAATCTCTTCGTGGATATATTGATCCTTTAAACATATTGTTTGTTCAAGCAGCAAAGGGCTGCCTGCTGATTTTGAGGGCTTGTCACCACATCTTCCCATAGAGGCAGTTGAGAGATTAGACAACCATTTGTCTAAAATGGTGTAGGGTTTCCTGCCTGAGCAGGTGGGGTGGACTAGAAGACCTCAACGGTCCCTTCCAATTCTGTTCTTCTGAATTCCTGAATATTTTCTCAAGGACATACAGTTCATCCCTCCCACTTTGTTGTCAGAGCTGACTTTTTTTAATTACACACACACACACACCCTCCATCACTCCCTGGGGATTTTTTAAAGCCGAGAGCTGTGATTGCTAATCTGTTTTCTTCCACATCAATCTCATTGGCCACCTTTATGGCATGGTATCCCAACCCCAAAGCTGGCCCATCTCCAGATACGTTGGATATTCCCCTCCTCTTTCGAGACTTCTCTTTCAACCCACAGGAAGATCGCTGGAAGCAAAACAAATTAAGCGAAGCCCAGCTCTCCAAATTGCAGCACTGACAATAATCATCATTATTCTAATTGCAAGTGTGTGGAGCACTCTGCATCCAGAGCATTTCCCCCCCACTAGCACCACCGCCAATTTTCATTTATCGGTCTTCTTAAATTTCATGCAGTTCACCCACTAATATCAATGTAATAAAATAATTTGGGTAAGTGAAGTGGTTTCTTCTCTTTTATGCCCACTAATTGGGGCAAAGTAGGTAGTTGCTGCCTGGAGTAACCGGCCACCTTTCTAGATTACCTGGAAATTGCAATCGATCTACCAATTAGCTGCTTTTAGAACCGGCAGGCCCATAACTCACTTTTCAAACCAGCTGCTGACTGGGATAAAGTTCAAGAACTGGTGTTCTCATTTTGGTGGAGGACTTGATAGCAAGTCCTTACCCAAGTGACAGAAACCAAGGCATTGATTTTATGTGTTTATTTAAGAGCAGTGGTGGCGCAGAATGCCATAATGCAGGCTGCTTCTGCTGACTGCTGGCTGCCTGCAGTTTGGCAGTTCGATCCTGACCGGCTCAAGGTTGACTCAACCTTCCATCTTACCGGCAAAATGAGGATCTAGATTGTTTGGGGGGGGGCAAGAGGCTGACCCTGTAAACTGCTTAGAAAGGGCTGTAAAGCACTGTTAAAATATAAGTCTAAGTGCTGTTGGTATTGTTTCGTTCCTTCCCTCCCTTTCTTCTTTCTCACCATCCCTTTCTCCTCCCTCCCTCCCTTCCCATCTTCCTTCCTTCCTTGCCATGGTAGCACAGTAGAATGCAATATTGCAGGCTGATTCTGCCCACTGCCAGGAGTTTGATCCTGACTGGCTGAAGATCAACTCAGCCTTCCATCCTTCCGAGGTTGGTAAAACGAGGACTCGGATTGTTGGGGGCAAGAGGCTGACTCTGTCAACCACTTTAGAGAGGGCTGCAAAGCACTGTGAAGGATATAAGCCTAAGTGCTCTTGCTAAGTGCTACTTAGCCTAGCACAAAAGTGTTGAAAAGCACAATTACTTTCTCAAGGAACAAATACTTACCCACTTACCCTAGTTACAAACGCAGAGGGAGAATATATAGTCAATCCATGTCAGAGCTGCATACAGAGAGTTTCTGCATATGTGTGCAGTGGGCGCTATTCCCACAATATGTCGCACTGTCTGGAGCACCACAACTACACTCCGAAGAGGAGAGCATTCCCTATTTATGGAGGAGATTAGCACCCCAAAAAGTATAGGAATTTCACACTCGGGGGGGTCTCCCGGACCACAACACAGAGTCAACAAATTCTTCCACAATGGCAGCTAGACAGTCCTTGTGATCTTCTGGCTTAAAACACGTCACTATGGAAAGACTAAGAGGATGCGTGGCTCAGTGGCTAAGACTCTGAGCTTGTTGGCTGGAGGGTAAAACATACGAAGAATCGTTGCAGGAACTGGGCATGGCTAGTCTAGTGAAGAGAAGGACCAGGGGAGACAGGAGAGCAGTCTTCCAATATTTGAGGGGCTGCCACAGAGAGGAGGAAGGGGTCAAGCTATTTTCTAAAGCACCTGAAGGCCAGAGAAGGAATAATGGGTGGAAACTGAACAAGGAGAAATTAAACCTGGAAATAAGGAGAAACTTTCTGACAGTGAGAACCATCAACCAATGGAACAGAAGTTGCCCTCGGAAGTTGTGGGAGCGCCATCACTTGAGACCTTCAAGAAGAGATTGGACCGCCATCTGTCAGAAATGGTGTAGGGTCTCCCGCTTGGGCGGGGGGTTGGACTAGATGACCTGTAAGGTCCCTTCCAACTCTGATTATCTGTTATCTGTAATCTCAACTGATGGCCAAACAGATGTTGTGAAAGAGGGAGCTGATCTTGGTCTCTAGCAGGTTTCCTGGGCATCCCCCATAACAATGCTCATATCAAAGAAGGCTCCATTGACAGTCTGGGAATCGCCATACAGATTGACTGCCCCATTAGCAGGCGTGGCAAGAAACCCTGACAATAATGAACAACTCAACCATCTTATTTGCTGGCCTATCGGAGAAGTATTCCATCAAAAATGTAATTTCCCCGACGCTCCCATTTAGCATGGAGAGAATATTCCTTCCAAGTTTTAAATAGACTAATTAAGGAGGAAGAAATACAGGGAGGGGAAAAATTATTAACAGTATAGTTTTAATAGGAAATTATTGAAGCGTATTAATAATGCAATAACCATTTTTCTAACAGCTGTCTGTTAGTTTGCAGGCCAGGGGTAATTAAATTAGCCACAAAAGGTTATTCAAATTAGGTAACTGGGTTAAAACAAGGAGACTTTTAAGGCTTGTGGACTGGGGTGTGACCAAGGACACCGTGTCCAATATTTTACAGGCAAAAGGATGAAAAAATATATCTGGGAGATAGGCGATGCAAGGAAAATTGCATGGATTAGGTCAGGCAACAAACCATAAAAGAGAATATTTGTAGCTCAGGGTTGAAAGGAGGGGTCCTTGGTGTTCTCTGTTGTTGCTTGCTTGCTTGCCCAACTAGGTAACATCATCAGTGCTACAAAAAAGTAGGGTCTGTGCAAAAGGAGAAGAGGAGGAGGGGGGAGGAAGAGGAGGGGGGAGGATGACTGTGGGGTCCTTAGTACTCTCTAACTTGGTTATTTTCTTGCAGACATTTCATTACCCAACAAGGTAACATCATCAGCACTGCAAGAAGACAAGCAAACTCAGAGAGCACCAAGGACTCCTCACAAACAGGAGTGGGGCTGAAGTGGCAGATACATTTATTGGTATCTTCAAAGATTAAGAGCCACCACTTCTCCAATTTAATAGAGTTTGTGCACTAGACTTTTCCCATTTGCTTTTCAAGTGTTTTCTAAAGCCTGCCTTTTTTTCCCCCCTGAAATTCCTGAGAGGCAGCTTCTCCCCTAGAAGGAAAGGAGAAATGTCAAGAAACAATCCCCGTTAATCTGTTAATACGAGCGGGTGAATTTCCTGATGCTGGATAAGGACCTACACACTGGGTAAAAAGAAAATCAATATAGTTAATTTCAGGCAATAATCCGGAAATAAATTGCATTTTGGACTCGCCTTCTGCTTCTGAGGCTCTTGCTTTCTCTCTGAAGAGCTACCTGACATCTTGGGCCCACTTGAAGTCTCCATTCTGGGACCATCAATTCATTTTTTTCACCCTTCTGCTCAACTGCTGCCCAGACATCAAACTAACCCTGGAAGGGATGTTTGGACCTCCCTTTGGTCTTTGGTTAATTGGGTGGAGAACGATTCCTGTGGCTCGTACTGAAACATCCAGGGAATTGTTATTTTTATATATAATTTTTTAAATTTTATTTTATATAAACAATCCATCTTTCATTTAAACCGTGTGTCATCTGGGTACAAATATCTTGTGCAACAACCATTATAATCAGCACATATTCATGACTATCATATCACTACTCTATTCTTCCTTCATACTACTGCACATGATATATCTAATTATAATAACAATTCTTAGCATATTTCATTTCTTATCCTCATGTTTACTATTTTTTGCTAGTCTTCTTAAGATTTTCTATTTTCCATTTTTTATTCTCCAGCCATCGATAAAAGGATTCCCAGGCCATATACTATTCAGTTTGTTCCTTTTCTTCCATTGCAAGCGTTAACCTGTTCATTTCTGCACATTCTAATATTTGCCTGATCGCATTCTCATCTGTTGGGATCTTTTCATTTCTTCCAATGGAACCCATTTTCTTTCCCCTTGCTACTGAAAAGAACACCTCAGGTAGGTTGAAGCAGGACATATTTACAAGGACTATTTCTGCTGTGAAATCTCTGGCTGATGTTGGGGAGAATTAAGACCCCAACTTGTTAGCGTCTCCTTGTCGGCTAAGTCCATTCCCACCTGTGTAATTATCATGCTCCAGCTAGACTTACACACTGTTTTAATAGGCCTCCCTCTTTGTGATTGCAAAACTTAGCTTTAGGCTATTAATTAAAAAAGCAGAGGAGAGGATCTGGCATCTCAGTTAAAGATAGAGGCTGCTGTGTTGAGTAGGGCAAACGCTTAGAGCTGGAGAAAGTTTGTTTTTAAGGCCGAGATTGTTAAACTTTATGGGGTGTGTGGGAGCGTAGACAGAATGAACAGAACGGCAGAGTTGGAAGGGACCTTGTCGGTCATCTAGTCCAACCCCACCCCTCCATACATGAGGCCCTTTTCTCACATATGTTGTTGCGTTCTGTCACACCTGTTGCTTCGCCAATGTGCAAGGCAGCTGCGAGGATTGGCGCAGAAGATTCAATCTTCTTCAGATCCATTCAGATTAGATTAACAGATGAACAGAGTTGAAAGGGACTCTGTAGGTCATCCAGTCCAACCCCACACCCAAGCAGGAGACCCTACACCATTTCTGACAGATGGCAGTCCAACCTCTTCTTGAAGGCTTCCAGTGATGAAGCTCCCACAACTTCTGAAGGCAACTTCTGTTCCATGGGTTGATGGTTCTCACTGTCAGAAAATTTCTCCTTATTTCCAGGTTGAATCTCTCCTTGTTCAGTTTCCACCCATTATTCCTTCTCTGGCCTTCAGGTGCTTTAGAAAATAGCTTGACCCCTTCCTCCTCTCTGTGGCAGCCCCTCAAATATTGGAAGACTGCTCTCCTGTCTCCCCTGGTCCTTCTCTTCACTAGACTAGCCATGTCCAGTTCCTGCAACGATTCTTCGTATGTTTTACCCTCCATCCAATCATCTTGGCCTAGATATTTATATGAAGGCAATTCAGCTCAAATTCTCTCTTCCATCCCCCTCTTCAGATGGAACTGGTAGATTGAAAAGTCAGTGTTTCTGATTCAGTTTGAAATTATTTGGACCCGGTTCATGGAGCCGACAATGGCTCGTGCGTGCAAAGACAGCCTTTTCCCAGATTAATTGAAAAATGTAAAACAGATCGGACACGGGAATGCTTCTGAAAAATCTTTCCAAATCGAATCACACCCACTGAATTGGGGTTTGGAGGACTCTTCTCCCGCTTAAGATGGTTGCATAGTCTTGTTATTCGTTATAGTTATAACGAATGCATTTTTTAAAATAATAATTGTAGTGAATTACATCAATAACAGTCATATTGGTTATTGTGGGTGATTGCAAGGCCAGCCAAGATTTTTAGACAGGATTTGGCATGTTCAACCACTTGTTGAGTTTCTCCCAAGGACCTGGAATAGGCCAATGTTGTTGCTTGATATCGTCTTGAGAGATAAACCGCTCAAAGGAAAACTGGGTCATGAAATTGACCGACTGATTTTGTCAATGATTCTGTGACCGTGGCTTGGTGGGTATGGCATGGCTTGGTTCTCGTGGCAGGAAGGATACTGTAAAATCTCCAGTCAGAGGTGGCATTTGCCGGTTCTCCAAACTACTCAAAATTTCCACTACCGGTTCTCCAGAACCTATCAGAACCTGCTGAATACCACTTCTGCTCCCCACCCCACTGACCTGCTTTCCAGCTCCATCCTCCTGTGCAGGGCAACCAAAGTAGACCCAGTCAATCAGCTGGGACTCGGGAGGCAGAGAATAGATGGGGTTGGTGAGGCCAGTCAGAGGTGGGATTTGCTGGTTCTCCGAACTACTCCAAATTTCCACTACTGGTTCTCCAGAACTGCTCAGATCCTGCTGAATACCATCTCAGCTCCCCGCCCCACTAACCTGCTGTCCAGCTCCATTCTCCTGTGCAGGGCAACCAAAGGAGACCCAGCCAATCAGCTGAGACTTGATGGGAGGCAGAGAATAGATGGGGCCAGGGCCAGTCAGAGGTGAGATTTGCCAGTTCTCCAAACTACTCAAAATTTCCGCTACCGGTTCTCCAGAACCTGTCAGAACCTGCTGAATACCACTTCTGCTCCCCACCCCACTGACCTGCTTTCCAGCTCCGTCCTCCTGTGCAGGGCAACCAAAGTAGACCCAGTCAATCAGCTGGGACTCGGGAGGCAGAGAATAGATGGGGTTGGTGGGGCCAGTCAGAGGTGGGATTTGCTGGTTCTCCGAACTACTCCAAATTTCCACTACCACTTCTCCAGAACTGGTCCGAATCGGCTGAATACCACCTCTGCCTTTCTCCAAGTGTCTTCCTTCAACTTTGTGGCCTTTAAAAAAAAACTGGGGAATTTAACGGAGACAGCAAGCCAGAAATCCTTCCCCACCCCACTTGAGTGTTTGGCTGTTTCCTTCTGGGAGGCTTTCCCCCCCACACTCGCCTCTCTCCCACACCCCAGGACCCCTGCCTAACTAATCCCACAATTGAAACCCTCCAAATAATGGTACTAATCAAGGTGATGGGAAGCGTTTGGAGCCAGCTTTGCTCCCAGCCACCGTTAATGAGAATAAGTGGAAATTTAATTCATAATAATCGTCGTCACGCAATGGGGGTTCCGATACCCGGTTTAGCTCTGCGAGGCCAATTACTTGCAAAGCATTTGACTGAATTCGGCACCCCTTCATCCTATCCCCCCCTCCCCATCTGACTTTAAAGCTGGTTGCCGAAGCTGTTCCGTGTCAGAGACGTACAGAAGGAAAATGGCACCTCGTGCACAATTTCACAGCGATGGGGGCACCATTCATTACGGAATTAGCTTTTGATTACAGTGTTTCCAGCAGTTTAGCAAGAGTGGCTCTGCTTTCTTTTCCTCGACGTTTCTCTTTCTCTCTCTCTCTCTCTCTCTGTCTCTTTCTGTGTGTCTCTGTCTCTCTCTGTCTTTCTCTCTCTCTCTCTCTCTGTCTCTCTCTGACTCTCTCTCTCTCTCTCTCTCTGTGTCTGTGTCTGTCTCTGTCTTTCTCTCTGTGTCTCTCTGTCTCTTTCTGTGTGTGTCTCTCTCTCTGTCTCTGTCTTTCTCTCTCTCTCTCTGTCTCTCCCTCCCTCTCCCTCTCTCTCTCTGTGTCTCTGTGTGTGTCTCTGTCTCTCTCTGACTCTCTCTGTCTCTCTTTCTCTCTGTGTCTCTCTCTGTCTCTGTCTTTCTCTCTGTGTCTCTCTGTCTCTTTCTGTCTCTCTCTCTCTCTGTCTCTCTCTCTCTGTCTCTGTCTCTCCCTCCCTCCTCTCTCTCTCTCTGTGTCTCTCTCTGTGTCTCTCTCTGTGTGTGTCTCTGTCTCTCTCTGACTCTCTCTGTCTCTCTTTCTCTCTGTCTCTCTCTGTCTCTCTCTTTCTCTGTCTCTCTCTCTCTCTGTCTCTCTCTCTCATTCTCTCTGTGGCTGGCGGGAGCAGAATATGCTTTCCATACATTAAACCAGAACAAAACAGCTGTGTTTAACTTTTCAAAAAGCCAACGAGGCTGGGTGTCAAAGAGAGGAGAACGACGTTTGAGGCAAAGCAAGGTCATTTCACAAGGATGGATGCTGGGATTCAGAATTCGGTTGATTTCATTTGATTTTTTTTCCCAACTGACAACTTGTACAAAAATGGGACACTGCAGCAACAAGAGGGGTTTTTTGAGAGAGGGGGGAAACCTGCTCCTTTGGAAGTTCCTTGATAGGTTGAAAGGAACTTGATAGGAAGAACTGCCAACATAGACAATGCACAAAAGCATGGAACAAGCTGAAGACAGAAGAGAAGAGTTGAAAATGTGGAATCCTACTTGTTCTCTGAGTTCAGTTGTTTTCTTGAAGACGTTTCATTATCCATCTAAGTTACATCATCAGTACTAGAGGAGAGAAACCAAACCGCACCTCCCCCTAACACTGATGATGCTAGCTAGTTGGGTAATGAAATGTCTGCAAGAAAAAATACCAAGCTCAGGGACCACCGAAGAGTCCTCTGTTAATGTAACTTTACTATAAAGTAGAATTAGATCATTTGGTCAATGCTTTCGATCTGGCAAGGTTGATCCCCTGGAATCCTTCCTTTTGCCAAATCACAACTTCATGTGTGTAAGACCACATCTAAAATACTGCATCCAGTTTGGGTCACCAAACTATTTTAAAAAAGATGTTGAGACTCTAGAAAGAGTGCAGAGAAGAGCAACCAAGATGATGAGAGGACTGGAGACTAAAACATACAATGAACGGTTGCAGGAAGTGGGCATGGCTAGTCTAGTGAAGAGAAGGACCAGGGGAGACAGGAGAGCAGTCTTCCAATATTTGAGGGGCTGCCACAGAGAGGAGGAAGGGGTCAAGCTATTTTCCAAAGCCCCTGTAGGCCAGACGAGGAATAATGGATGGAAACTGACCAAGGAGAGATTCAACCTGGAAATAAGGAGGAATTTTCTGACAGTGAGAGCAATCAAGAGATGGAACAGAAGTTCCCTTTGAAAGTTGTGGGAGCTTCCTCCCTGGAAGCTTTCAAGAAGAGATTGGACTGCCATCTGTCAGAAATGGTGTAGGGTTTGCTTGGGTGGGCGGGGGGTTGGACTAGATGACCTACAAGGTCCCTTCCAACTCTATTATTGTGTTATTCACGCCGTTTTGCCTTCGCCTTCTCGCTCCGTTGCCTTTCAATGGAGCTGTTTAGCGTTTTCCTGCCTTTTGTAATCCAGGCCTTCCTTTTGATGCTTTTTTTCCCCCTGCATTCATAAAAAAACCCACCAAATTCTCTGATTCCGCAGCACCATTCCGGCTCTCCTTTTGTATTCTCCACATTCCTCCATCCGATTGATCACACGGACGCGCGTTGTACCGATGTTTCTCTTTCTGTGGTTGGCCTCGCTTCCCACTGTTGTCGTCTCTGAGCCGGGGACGAATCTTGTGGGTCGTTCCTTTGAGTTGGAGGCCAGCGGGCTTCTTTCAACAGTGCTGTGGCTTTTTTGGGTGGGGGGAGGGAAATGGGAGGGGGAACACACCCCCCAGCTTTTGTGCTGTTATTGTCAGAGGAGGGGGGATTGTGAGAAGCAGCCCTTCAAAGGACGGGGAAACGGCCTTGGGGGAAAATAATGCCTCTCCACAACAGTTCGGTCCTACTCCTTGGAGACCGGAGGATGGCTGTTAACAATGGAGGCCGAACCTAGATCTGATTTGCACCGCTCTGATCTGTTTTGACCAGGGGTGGGCTTCAAAAATTTTAACAATGGGTTCTCTGCCCGGTTGCTGGATGGGTGTGGCCATGGTGGGCGTGGCCTGCATCACAAGCGGGGGAGCATTTTTGCCCTCCGCGGGTTCCGGAGGCATTCTGGAAGCCAGAAACAGATCCATTTCCGGCCTTTACGAACTTCCAGGAGGCCCAATTTTTGCCCTCCCCGAGCCTCTGCATGTACCCTGCACTTACCTGCATCCCAAACGGGCTGTGTGGGGACTCATGGGAGCAGCAGGGAGCGGTGGGCAGCTAGGAATGGGATTTGGGGGATTCTCCGAACTGCGCAGAATCTTAGCTAGTTCTCCTGAACCCCCAGAAGCCCAACTCTGAGAGTTCCGGGTTTTCCCTTCCCAAAAGAGAAATCAAACATCCATCCCCTGCACCCATCAGTCTGTCACATGGCCCAACCAAATCTTCGTCCCAAATGGAGACATCCCTCTAGTCACTCCCTTCCAGGTGCAGGGCAACACGTCCTTGACCCTCTGAGAAAAGAATGTTGTTGTGTCTAGTCTTCTACCCCACTATGAAATCCCCCCTCCCAAATTCCCAGGCACTGAATGTGGCAGCCGCAAAACTTCCAAGTAAAAAATGGCTTCCAACACTGGGGAATTTTTACACTGGGGTGTTTTTACCCCCCCTTCCGGGTCTATTCTAAAACCGTGAGATTTCTAGCCGTTTTCCTTCCACCTAACTCGTGATATGACTCTGCTTTTAAAGATTAACCAAGCCGAGCTAATTATTTCCCATATTCAAAATATGTAGACTAAGAATATTGTCACTTTGAATGCACACTAATGTGTATAACATTAAAATGACATTTCATTGCGCACAGCTCTCAAAAGGTCACCATCTCCAATGTACACTACATCATCATCTTCATTTAACAATCCCATAATCCCTGGTGGGGCGGACTCTGGGCAACTGAATGGAGTGGAGTGTTTACTGGCCGGATGCCCTTCCTTGTCACCACTGCGGAGTTTTGTTCAGCGGATATATTCACATTGTGCCCAGAGGGAGAAATATCTGCCTGTACCTAGAATTGAACTCACGGCCTCCTGATTGTGATGCGAGAGCTCACCTCTAGGCCACCGCATCACTCTTCCTCCAATGTACACTACTTGAACATGACAAAAGAAATAAATAAATACAAAATTATGCATATACCCACCTTTATTATATGACACAGAGAAAGAACACAGTCTAGTATGGATATATACATGCACATGGCGAGATAAATGAACCTTGTTAGTTTACCAGATGGATGGCACAAGGAACAAAGCTGATACAGGATCTGGAAGTCCTTCTAGAAATACTTGGAAGCCTCCTCCCAGTTGGGAGCAATGAAAACAGACCATGAAGGGAGTGCATGGGGTCTCTAACAATGCTTCAAGCGCTAAGCACATCGCGCTTATGAGCAGCATCCTGAGCTTCCTATAATTTTCTCTGCTGTCCTCACCACTCTCTGTAGGGACTTTCTATCTGAGGTGCTGCTGCCATTAAACCAAACATAATACAGTCATGCCTCTGTAAAAATTCGCCAGGATAGAAGGAGAAAGATGTGCTCCCCTCATCCAATGCAGGATGGGAAGAGATAAGCTGAGCAAATTAGGAGATGTAGTGTTTTGATAACATTATATGTTCTAGAAAAATATTAAATCATTCTCCCATTGGGATTCTGGAGTATGAAGCATCCCTAAATTACAAACAAACCCTCCATCTTTTAAACTATTTTAATTTTTAAGCTAATGATAGTTCAATTACTAGAAAACTGCTGTCAGTTGCTGCAGACTGCTAGATGTTAAATGAGCTCAAGTTGTTGGTTGGGTTTCTTTTTTCTGCTTCTATTAATAATTTTGGTTATTAATACATTTGCAAACGTGTTGTGGCACGAAGGGAAAGATTTGTCAGAAAATTTCAGAACGCCGGCTTGGGTGGAAGCACCGAACTGAAGCGGGTTGAGTGGAAGCAGATGTTTTCTAAACGCGGAATCTTTCCCAGGATTAGAAACGGAGAAGGTTGCGCATGGCTATATTTAGAGGTGCCACATCGGTCTAATTTGGGGTGCATGCCATTTATACTTTTGTATCTTCCGAAGCTCATTTCCATGTTCTGATTTTAATCTGCAATTAAAGGCCAAGCAAGGAATGGGTATCCAGACGCCTGTTTGTATTGAGCTGTCCAATTTAGAATGTGTTTATTATCCGGCGCATCCATTTGCCCGACATATGTGAGTAAACAGAGATAGGAGTGGTGCAGTGGCCTAGAAATGGAGCTCTCGCCTCACAATCAGGAGGCTGTGAGTTCGATCCTGGGTAGAGGCAAATATTTCTCTCTCTGGGCCCACTGAGAATATACCTGCTGAACAAAACTCCATACTGGCGACAGGAAGAGAATCTGGCCAGTAAACACTCAGCTCTATTCAGTTGCCCAAGACTCCACCTTGCAAGTGATTATGCAGTTATTAAATGAAGATGATGGTGTGACTAAACAGAGATTGCATCAGGAAGAAACACAAAGGATGATGGGTGGGATTCTCACATTCGATTCGGTGTTCGTTTCAGAAGGACAGACCAGAATGATTCATACGGATAGTCCTCTCCTTATCGCCATTCATTTAGTGAAGTTCCAAGTTACAAAGCTGCTGAAAAAAGTGACTTATGACCATTTTTCACACTTACGACACTTGCAGCATCCCCAAAGTCACGTGATCAAAATTCAGCCCCTTGGCAACTGATTCATATTTGTGACGGTTTGTGATCTGCTTTTGCAACCTTCTGATAAGCTAAGCCAATGGGGAAGCCAGCTTCACCTAACAACCATCTTAACTGCAGTGATTCACTTGACAAACGGGGCAAGAAAATTGGGTAAAACTCACCTGACAAATGTCTCGCTCAGCAACGTAAAGTTTGAGCTCAATTGTGGTCGTACATCGAGGACTAACTGGGCTGCAGCTGGCAATGCAGGCTGGGTGTTGTGATATTTAAACGCATGTGAAATGCTCTAATTTTGGAAGCCTGTTCTAATCTTAGGACATTTCTGTCACAATCCTTCGGCACGCCAATCATTTCTTGTGAAGCACCTTCCATTTCTCTTTCCTGACGCTTCACTATTGTTCTGCTGCAGGAAAGGGGTCCAGAATTTTTCCAACTCTAAATGGGGTCAAGTTACAGGTAACAGAAAAAGCTGTCTTTCCAACTAAACCCTGACTACAGCTGTCAACCGGCATAAGGCTTATTTAATTTAATGGTTCGCCACATGGAGGATAACTGGGCCACATAGCTGAGTGAGCTGAATCACAACTCATCCAGCTGTTGGATTCTTGACTAATTGTGCCTGTTTCTTTCATGGGAGGTGCCGTTTGCAAAAGCCTTCCAGATTTTCCGTTGACGTGACTTCCATTTCTCACTGGAACAGTTTGATGGATGGCGCCATGACAATTTCCATCACCCCTTCAAAAGCCATGTTGTGTTACAGGGTTCTTCTACACATCCATTGTCAGATGTCACCTGACTTAGTCTTTACCTAGCACCAGTTTGAACCTGGGTCTTTTTAAAGATGAGACAGGTTACGTTTCCTGGCAGTTCAAGAAAGCTTTTGTGTCAGGTTCCAGAACGAAAAAAGGAGGGAGGGAAGGAAAGGGAAGGGAAGGAGGAGGAGAGATGGGAGAGGAGGGAAAGGAAAGGAGGAAGGGAAGGGAAAAAAGGAAAGGAAAAAAGGGCAGAAAAGGAAGGAGGGAAGAGAAGGAAAGGGAAGGAAAGGAAAAATGGAAGGGAAGGGAACGGAAGGGAAGAAGAAAGGAAAGAGGGAAGAGAAGGAAAGGGAAGGAAAGAAATGGAAGGAAGGAAGAAAGGAAGGAAAGGAAAGGAAAGGAAAGGAAAGGAAAGGAAAGGAAAGGAAAGGAAAGGAAAGGAAAGGAAAGGAAGAAGGAAGGGGAAGGAAGGAAAGGAAGGAAAGGAAGAGGAAGGGAAGGGAAGGAAGGGAAGGAAAAGGAAGAAGGGAAGGGAATGGAAGGGAAGGGAAGGAAGAAGGGAAGGGAAAGGAAGGAAAGGGAAGTTCTTCTAAGTACATATCTTTTTTATTCTGCACCCATAGGCAGATTCTTGCCAAACCAAAGCAGCTTACTACCTATGTGAAGCCCTTTTTGGGAACTATTAGAGAGGAGTCTTCACCCTCTTTCTCTCACACCATCTATCTAAACTGAGTAGTCTCCTACTCCTGTGAAATGCAGCCTCTCCCTCCTGGGAATCTGGACCACGTTCCATAACACTTTGTTCCTCTCTTCCTCCCGTATCCTTCTCACTGCAATCTGCTACTTTTCTGTTTGTCCGTGGGGTTTAGCCTAATTTGCTGCCATGCATTCGAGAGGTTTCCATGGAACTGAACAGCAACAACTGGGGGAAAAAAAAGGAAGCTAACATCGAAGTGGCAGCTCAGAGCAGTGTGGGTGACTTTTTTTTTTTAATTACATTTATATGCCTCCCTTCTCCAAAGACTCAGGGCGGCTTACAATTTTTGGAGCGCAACCCAATGTGCTCAGCAATAGCCTTCCTTCCATTGTATATGCCTGCTTATTACTAAGCGGCATTTTTACAAAGGCAGCTTATTGCCCCCAACAATCTTGGGTCCTCAGTTTACCTACCCCGGGAGGATGGAAGGCTGAGTCAACCTTGAGCCTGGTGGGATTCGAGCCTGCAATAATTACAGGCAGCTGGAGCTAAGTGCTAGGCATTTAACAGCCTGCACCACCAAGGCCCTTGAAACCATAAGACCCTGGAGGGGCATGAAGTTGGGAAAATCCTTAACTTCTTTCCATTGGAAAACACCTTTGATGCAAACCATATCGGCACAATACAAAATTCTCGTTGCTCTGCTTCCCACTGTCTCTTTCATTTTTTAAATGGTTTCCCCCTTTTTATATATACTTTCTTGAGCTGTCTTGTACCCCAAAGCAACCTGCCTTCGCTTTTTTCTCCTTCACACTCATTACCTCTCTGCATGTCTTCCGCGGAATGGTTGGGGAGGGTTATTTTATCGATCCATTTTTTTTGCTGTTTTTTCCACTTCCTTAAGTGGAAAAAGAAAAAGAAAAAAACTAAAAACTAAAACATCCTTATATGTGCCAAGGGAAAAAAGAAAGCAGCCAGCTTTCTCTAATTTTGCACTCAAGTTCCAGTAATATGGCTGATAGGTATGAAATCACTCACAGTGTCTGGGAAAAAATAACCCTTTAGGATGGTCTGCACAAACGCACTTGTAAAACGTTCCTATCTTGCTTTTAAGTTGCCATAAACAGGGGGAGGGTGGAAATCTGAAGTAGCAGTACGGCAGTTTAAAACCAGAAGTACATTCCATGCTTATCTTACAAAGATTGTAGCCTAGGCTACCAGATTTCTCCCCGTGAAAATCCTTCATTGGAGAATGTGATTTAATTAGGGTAATTGCCGGAAACCTGACAGGACTATAGCAGATACTAGAAAGTCAGCAGGGGAAAAGGACTGTAACACCTTCTTCCCTATATATCAACCTTCCTATCGGCATTCCAACCAACTAACTCCAAACCAATAAACTTCGAGACAAGCGTTTCCTCAAAGTTCCATTTTATTAGAGTTGTCATATTGGCAACTCTAATAAAAGCACATCTGGGAAAACCTGAATCTGAGAGTTCTGGGTTTTCATTTCCCAAAAGAGAAATCAAAGATACACCCCCTGCACCCATCAGTCCATCACATGGCCCGATCAAATCTTTGTCCCAACTGGAGACATCCCTCCAGGCACTCCCCTCCAGGTGCAGGGCAACACGTCCTTGACACTCTGAGAAAAGAATGTTGTTGTGTCTGGTCTTCTACCCCACTATGAAATCCCCCCTCCCAAATCCCAGGCACTGAATGTGGCAGTCTCAAAGCTTCCAAGTAAAAAAAATGGCTTCCAACGCTGACTCTTCACTTGTGAGATCCTGGAAAAGATGTCTACCAGCCTCATTCTCACAAACAGTTTTTGTTCCCATCTTCCTCTTGATAACACAGCCTGTTCCTCGCAATCCTTCCTGATTGACCCAAAGGTGCTTTTTCAAAAGGCAACCCGACTTTGTTTGTGCTTGAAGACATTTCGCTTCTCATCCACTGACGCATCTTCAGTTCTGACTGTCCATGAAGACATTTCGCTTCTCATCCAAGAAGCTTCTTCAGTTCTTTAGTTCATGTAGACCATTGTAAAGAAGCTCTCTTTGTTATGGGAACCATCTGCCTTCTTTTTCACACCTGTTAAGATGTCCTTGAAAAGTTTCCAGAGCCTCACAAGTTTCAGTGGGACTGTAGAAGTTTCGTTTCTCCAACTAACCCATTTGTAACCAACACTTCCCTCCCCTCTTACTCTAATGTCAAGTCAAAACGTATCTGCCAATGTTTCACTCTTGACTGTTTCTCTTCTCATCCAAGAAGCATCTTCAGTTGTGACTGTCCTTGAAGACGTTTCAGTTCTCATCCAAGAAGCTTCTTCATTTCTTCAGTATCTTCTTCAGAACCGAAGAAGCTTGTTGTATGAGAAGCAAAACATCTTCAAGGAAAAACGAAGTCCAGTTGCCCCTTGAAAAAGAATCTTTGGGACAACCATGACGTGGATGATTGAGAATCTCCACAGATACCTTCCTGATGAAGTGATATCTCCAATGTATGAAACACACCTAGCAGTGTCCTTTCCCATTATCCTCTCCTGTGCAGCAAAACAAAGGTTAAAAAACCAACATGCTAATCTTGCGTAAATATTCAATTTTTTTTGCCCCCAAATGATCAGTTCAATGAGGAACAGGCTACTGGCATTAAGGATAGACAACCTAAATTGAGTCAAAAGTACCCTTTTGAGTTATCATGCTGGGCCCCATTGCATAAATGAGGGATGGAGAAGAAAGGAAACAAAATTCAAATTGATAGTTAAATATATGTGTCAAATAAATACCGTTATGGTTTTTCTCCATTTATTTTACATTTTAGAATGGAATGGAGATTAGATAGGAATAAAATGGAATAGGATGGGATAGAATGGAATGGAGTGGAAGATAATATAGAATGGAATGGAGATTAGATAGGAATAAAATGGAATGGGATGGAATGGAATGGAAGATAATATAGAATGGAATGGAATGGACATTTGATAGAATTAAAATGGAACGGGATGAAAGATAAATAGAACAGAACAGAACAGAATGTAATTTTTTATTGGCCAAATGTGATTGTACACACAAGGAATTTTTCCTTTGGTTGCATCAAGAATTTGGAGGTACCCCACAGAAATTTGAATTGTCTTTGGATGCTTGGAAATAGGACACTTCTCTGCTTTTATTTGGAAATCATATTTCTGAAGTCACGATTAAAATACATCGACTGTTTTAATTGATCTTGCTCCACTTAGGAAACTCTTTACCAAGGTTATGCATAAGAAAATACATTGAAAGAGACTTCTAATTTGAATTGTTGTCAGGAAAGAACAGAGGAAGGCAGTTACTAAAGGGGGGAAAATCGTTAAATAATAGAGTGAGTGGAAGAGAAACAGGGAATTAAACTGACTTTGGCTTAATTGCACTAAGTATTGAGGCCAGAGGGCGAGCCAAAGGAATTTGTGGAAGAATTTACAGGAAATATAAAGGATGGTCATTTTTTTTTTGCCTTTGAGTTGAGCTGGCTTGAATGGACTTTTTCTTTCTTCAAGGGAAGAAGCAATGTTGTCGACCTATTTTGAGACCATCAATGACCTACTCTCATCCTTTGGACCGGTTCGCGATTGTTCTCACAACAACGGAGGCTGTACCCGCAATTTCAAATGTGTATCGGACCGTCAAGTGGACTCAACCGGTTGTGTGGTAGGTACAACTTTTGACACCAGGGAAGGTGGACGCCTTGGATTGGCTTCCCAAAAGAGGCTTTGGAAAGTCTGGGGATGTAGACCTATTCTTCATCTGCAGCTCCTTGAAGGAGACATTATCTTCTCCTGGGATTATGCAACTGCACTCTGTCTCTCTGTCTCTCTCCTCCTCTTCCTCCTCCTCCTCCTCCTCCTCCTCCTCCTCCTCTTCCTCTTCCTTCTCCTCCTCTCTCTTTCTCTCTCTGTCTCTGTCTCTCTCTCTCTCTCTCTCTCTTTCTTCTTCTTCTTCTTCTTCTTCTTCTTCTTCTTCTTCTTCTTCTTCTTCTTCCTCCTCTTCCTGTTCCTCTTCCTCCTCCTCTTCTTCCTCTTCTCTTCTTCTCCTCCTCTTCCTCCTCCTCCTCTCTCTTTCTCTGTCTCTGTCTCTCTCTTCTTCAGCTTGTGCTTATTGTGTCATTTTTGGGAAATCCAAGGCATGTTCAAAACCCATCTTCCCTTCTGATTCTACTGAAATGGCTGTTATGCTTCCAGGTTTATCTCTCTCTAAATATAATCCTTTGCTTTTCTTTTTTTTGTTCACACTTGAGTGAAAACAAACTGGATTTATTTGGGATATCAAATACCTTGCAGTATTTCATTCCTCCTCCTCTTCCTCTTCCTTCATTACCATCTCCTCCTCCTTCTCCTCCTCCTCCCTCCTCCTCCTCTTCTTCATCTCCTCCTCTTCCTCCATCTCCTCCTCCTGCACCACCCCCTGCTTCCTTGGTGTGTCAGCACAGATGAAATGCTAGCCGCCATACAACAAAAGCATCAATTATAAACAGCTGTTGTGCTGCACCAAAACAGGCAGCTTTATATCTATTTACCCTTTTATACCGTTACCACCTGGCTATCTATTGGCATCTTCTTTCAGATGAAAGCCACATGAACATGCCGACTTAAAGATGCGGCCAAAAAGGTAACAACCCATGCTGTAACAACAGTCTGCTAGTTAGAAGAGACCCAGACTTCCAAGCAGAAAACCTTTCAGGCAGGGGAGAACCTTCGTTCACCTTCCAGGTGTAGAACCTGCATCCTTTTGTAGTCTTCATTCCAAGCATCTTTCATCATTGGCCACTCTGATTTGGGCTGAATAAATGAGGAAAGTGAGCACCAACAAGAACTTCACATCCCCTGATTAAATTCCAGACAATACGGACAACTTGGCTGACCAGTCAGGAGAAGATCTGAGAAGGGAAGCGGGAAAAAAGATCACCAATGGCTAAACCCCTTTAGAGAAGACGTTGCTATTCTAAAGGGCCTCATTTGGAAGCCGAAGGAAGGACCATTGTCAAATTGTAAATCAGGGGCAGCTCTGATGCTAAATATCTATCATAGAAACCCAATTATTTGTTTATTTGCTTATATGCAAGTTGTCCTCAGTTTAACAGATTAACAGATTAACAGAGTTGGAAGGCACCTTGTAGGTCATCTAGTCCAACCTCTTGCCCAAGCAGGAGACCCTACACCATTTCTGACAAGTGGTAGTCTAATCTCTTCTTGAAAGCCTCAAGTGATGGCGCTCCCACAACTTCCAAAGGCAACTTCTGTTCCATTGATTGATGGTTCTCATTGTCAGAAAGTTTCTCCTTATTTCCAGGTTGAATCTCTCCTTGATCAATTTCCATCCATTATTCCTTGTCTGACCTTTGGATGCTTTGGAAAATAGCTTGACCCCTTCCTCCTCTCTGTGGCAGCCCCTCCAATATTGGAAGACTGCTATCCTGTCTCCCCTGGTCTTTCTGTTCACTAGACTAACCATGCCCAGTTCCTTAATGACTGTTTGAAGTTACAATTTCAAACGTTGTGGTTTTGAAATTACAATGCCATTGAACAAAGCCACTTATGACCATTTTTTCCCACGATGGTTGGAGCATTCCCCATGGTCAGGTGATCAAAATTCTGGACGCTACACCACGGGTTCATATTTATGACGGTTGCAGCCAAGTCAAAGGGGCAAGCCAGATTCACTTAACAACTGTGTGACTAACTTAACAACTGCAACAATTCCCAGAATCACCACGGCAAGCCAAGTTGGAAAACGGAGCACATTGCAAGAGAAATTTTGGGCCTCGGTTGCGGTCCTAAGTTGAGAACTACCTGTCTTTATTTTACCCAGCAGGAAGACAGGATGGCTCTTTGTGCATAAATTTAAAAAAAAATGTTTGTCTAGATGCAACAACAACTGAAATATTTAATTACAGCCGGAGAGGATTCGTTTGTCTGTGGAATCGTTCCTCTTCTCTGCACGGTACTTAGCACTGGGAGTTGTTTAGAAAGAGTCCGGATATTTAAGCTGAGAAGAGAAACCCATTCGAACGTCTGTGCAAGTAATAGTAATGGATGTTTCTTGCAAAGGGAAAGGAGAGGAGGAAAGAAAGAGAGGGGGATAAGTAGGAGGGGTGGTTGAGGAGAAAGTTTATGCTGCTTACTGTGGTGAACTTGCTCTGTGTGTGTGTGTGTGTGTGTGTGAAAACAGGAAAAGTTTCAGTGTAAAAGCTGATAATGAGAGCACAGGGGACCAGATAAAACAATTCCCTGGGTGTTTCTTGCTGGAAATGTTACCTTGGCCTCCTGGTTTGCATGCATGCCTTCTCGTCGATTTACGGCTTCTCAAGCACTGCAGAAATATTTAAAACGGAGCACAGTCGTCGTGGCAGGTGCAAAGCAACCCTGCCCAGTGTCGAATCCAGTACAAGTCTTTTGGTGCTACAGTGAGCCTACGGTTCGCTAATGAAGCTGGAGCAGAAATTCTTGAAGCGGAGAAGACGCTGGAGCAGGGGCTGGGCCAGAAGACCTCCAAGGTCCCTTCCAGTTCTATTCTAATTCTAATTCTAATTCTCATTCTCATTCTCATTCTAATTCTAATTCTAATTCTAATTCTAATTCTAATTCTAATTCTAGCTCAGCCCAGCCCAGCGCAGCCCATCCTATCCTATCCCTTGTTCTATTCTATTCTATTCTATTCTATTCCATTCCATTCCATTCCATTCCATTCTATTCTATTCTATTCTATTCTATTCTTTCCTGATTCTATTCTATTCTTTTCTATTCCTATTCCTATTTCTATTCTATTCCTATTTCTATTCCATTCCATTCCATTCCATATTTTCTATTCTATTCCTATTCCTATTCCATTCCATTCTATTCTTTTCTGATAAATCAGAAGGTGGAAAGTTAGGGAGGCTGCAGAACAAGAAACTTTCAGCTTCATTTCAACTAGGGATCTTCACATCTTTGAAATAAGTTTGAGAAGACTTTTGAAAGACTCCGAGAAGGAGCCGGCAGTGAAGGAGGAGGTAGTAAAGGGGGAAAAGTGACTCTCTTTTGTGATGTAGGAATACTGGTAGTCCTTTGGCTTAACAAAAAGTTCATTTAGGCTACAACGGCACTGAAAAAAGTGACTTACGACCGTTTTCCAGACTTATGTCAGTTGCAGTATCCCTCTTGGTCAATTTGAGCAACTGACTCCAATTTATGATGGTGTCCCTGGAATCACCTGATACCCCTTTTGTGACTTTCTGACAAACGAAAGGTCGACTCACTTAATGACTGGGCTACTCACTGACCAATGGGGGCGATTCCCTAAACGACGGTGCCAAGAAAGTTCCATCAAATGGGGAGAAGCTCACTTCACCACAAGAAATTTGGCTCAATTATGGTCGTAAGTCGAGGCCTCCCTAGATCACATGTCCTGCTCGGGATTTCAGTGACTTTTTAAGTTTGGAACAGACCCAAATAACCACAACAGTCCCCTGCCAACAAAGGCAACTGAGAGACAAATGGTTGGGGAAAAAAATTGCAGATTTTTTTTTTCAGTCACCCCGCTCGTTCGATTGCCTAGTTGCTACTGTTCTTGATGGATCTACCCAAGCGTTACTACTCAGCTTGTGGCGCCTGTTAGGAATCTGCCCGCCAGCTCCTGAAACTCAGCTGCTACCCTGCTGGTCCCTGTTCATCCAGGGAAGGTGTTTTATAGACAATGGAGCTAATTTATAGTAGTAGCAGATGTTACGGCTCGACATCAAACGATACCGAAGAGAGGATTTTTACTGGGATTTCAGGAGCTTTTAAACAGATTGTCTGAGTCTGGATGGAGAGGGATGCCATTGTTCTCTTTTTTCAACAACGAGCTTTCCCTTTGTCCTTTTCAAAATTTCTGCACGATGTTACTATGGTTTTGCCCTCATTGTCGTTCAGATGGGTTTTGTCACTCCCTTTTTAATTTCCAGGTGTTTCTGGAGTGCCAAAACCATCACACCTAGAGTACTGCATCCAGTTTTGGTCATCACACTATAAAAAAGACTGAAGAAAACAGCAACCAAGATAATTAGGGGACTGGAGGCTAAAACATACGAAGAACGGTTGCAGGAACTGGGCCTGGCTAGTCTAGTGAAGAGAAGGACCAGGGGAGACAGGAGAGCAGTCTTCCAGTATTTGAAGGGCTGCCACAGAGAGGAAGGGGTCAAGCTATTTTCCAAGGCACCCAAAGGCCAGACAAGGAATAATGGATGGAAACTGAACAAGAAGACATTCAACCTGGAAATAAGGAGAAACTTTCTGACAGTGAGAGCAATCCACCCATGGAACATAAGTTGCCTTCGGAAGTTGTGGGAGCTTCATCCCTGGAGGCTTTCCAGGGGAAATTGGACTGCCACCTGTCAGAAATGGTGTAGGGTCTCCTGTTTGGTCAGCAGCAGGGGGAGTTCAACTAGATGACCTACAAGGTCCCTTCCAACTCTGTTAATCTACGTTAATGTTAATCTCTTTGCTTTGATGAAGCAAAACACTCCCGTGGCAAAACCGTGGCTAATATTTGGAAGAGCACGATAGACTAATTTGAAAAGGTGGCCATTGACAACTCCAGCAAAACATTCTGTTAAGTGGAATAGCCAACATCACCACCAGATGGGTGAGACTGCTTGAGCAGGGGGCTGGACTAGAAGACCTCCAAGGTCCCTTCCACTCTATTCCATTCCACTCCACTCCACTTTGTTGGAAGAAATATCCTTCTGGGTTCAGTTCCAAGTGGGGGAAAAGACACTGGAGTTATAGAAGTTGCTTGGAATGAAAGTTTAATGGTGGACAGGACCACATGGCTTGGATAATCACATGCTTCAAGATATTGAGTGAAGAAGAAAAGAAGGGGCAAGAAGCTGAGAGACCCTTATTATACCCTCTGTTAGACCCCACCTTAGTGTTTCCTGTCCCTGTGTAAGAAATGTACCTCATTGGCTGTCAGACTCCCAGAGGCGGGGTTTAAGCTAACTTTGTAGACTTTGTTTGGACCACATGGCTACACCTGAGTGCTGGCTGATGCAATCTTCCCAGGCCTTGTGGTGAGATGAATAGAGGGCTTTGTTATGTAGAATACTCTGGCCCAGGCCTTAATGGCCCACCCATTAACAAAGGTTGGGAGGGGGGTGAGCTTCTGCCTCTCTTAAGTTTCTACTTCCCTTTTAGGGGAAATATTCTGCCTTTTTAATATTTTCTAGGATATTTCATTTTTCTAGGAGAGGCGTGGGTGCTAACGTCCTACAATTCCATTCCAGTTTTCTTTTTCTTTTCTTTTTCTGAATTAATAAGAAAAAAGCACAATAGAAAAAAAAAAAGACAGAGAGAGAAGAAGGGAGAAAAAAAAAGCCTTTTAAGCAATTTGTTTCATTTATTTCCCTGAAATGTTTGGAAACAGCACCCGTAATCAAGCATTTCCCGAGCCTTTGGAAAGTAGGAAATGCATCTGATGATGTTCTCGCCATTAATGGAAATTAGTTTTGTTTTTGACGGGGAAGAAAAAACAAGAAAAAAAGACTGAGAACAACGGGGATGTTTGTGTTTCTGAGCAAATGGCCTTGCCATTTTTTTGCATTTTGTTCCTTTGATCTCGGTTGAAGAGTCCATTTGCAACATTTTTGATTGTAGCCGAATGAGCCTCAGACCTTCTCATGGATGTGTTGCAGGAACATATTAGAGAAGCTCCAATGGAGCTCAAGGAGATGCTTTCTGCATCGCTTGCAAAGACCCGAGAATGACTTTTCTTGATGTTTCTTCAGCCTGCCGGCTGTTACTTCCCAGCTTCCTCAGCTCAGTTCGATAGTTTGCAGAAATAAATGATCCATAACTGACTATCTTTCCTTGATACCAACCAGCCAGCCAGCCAACCAACCAGTCAACCAGAGAAAGTTTCCTGCAGGGCTGCCTTGATGGAGAACTGCGATTATCCTGGAAGAATTATTGGCTGAGTAGAATATTGATTTTTTAATAATTTCTAGTCCTCTCCTAGTTTGATGTCACTAGAGAGGCAGATCACAAATTGAACCGCTGCTGAATTGCTGCAGGATCGATTAAAACTCACAGTAATTATTGCTTCTTGGCCGTTAGAGGCAGGCTGATCAATCCTAGCACACAACCGATCGGATTCTATCGGCAGCCTCGGGAAACGGGTATTAACGGGTTAGCTTTCCACTAGCCCTGAAGGAAAAACATGTAGGGGCAACCAGCGAAGTCACAGAGATCATTCGTAGGGTTGCCATTATCTTCCCAAGAAAGGACGCTTAAAACTGAAGAAGACCAAGTATGGATAGCATGATGCCACAGGTCCCTGATATAGATGGATGGATGGATGGATGGATGGATGGATGGACGGTGATGGATGGAATGGATGAATGGTGGATGGATGGAAGGATGGATGGATGGAGTGGATGTGTGGGACGATGGATGAATGGATGAATGGATGGAAGGAATGGAATGGATGGATGGGATGGTGGAATGGATGGAATGGAATGAATGGATGGATGGGGATGGATGGATGGAAGGATGAATGGATGGATGGGTAGATGGATGGATGGAATGGATGGATGGATGGATGGATGGATGGATGGATGGATGGGTAGATGGATGGGTGGGTGGGTGGATGGATGGAAGGATGGATGGACAGATAGATAAATGGATGGACGGACGGACGGACAGATGGATGGCACAGCTTGCCTCCAGAAGTTGTGGGTGCTCCATCACTGGAGGTTTTTAAGAAGCGACTGGACAACCATTTGTCTGAAATGGCATAGAGTTCCCTGCTTGACCAGCGGGCTGGACTAGAAGACCTCCAAGGTCCCTTCCAACTTTTAATGCAAAGTCAATGGAGTCAAGTTCATGATTCTAGAAGAAAAATGGCTTGATCTGCTCCCCACACATTTCTAACCCATATACTAGTCAAGGTCAGAGTTCCTTCAAACTTTTTCTCCTCTCTCTCTTGGCATCCCACCTCCTTTGAGCCAGAAGATAAACAACTTGCAATTAGAGACTGCCTGGTTTCGAACCGGGAAACAGTTTTGCAGATATTAAGTTAATCCCGATGATCCCGAGTTTATTTAACCCATAAATACATCATGGCAAGCCTTGAAATCACGCCAGGAACTTTGCCCGGCCAGATCCGGTTGTGATTTACGACGGGGTTGGCCGGTCTTTGGGATTCTCAATTCTGGTTCAGAAAGCAGAGGACAAGGTTGGGATTTCCAATGAGTTGTTGGCAGAAGTACGAGGAATAATAACAATAAATTACATTTAGATGCTGCCTGTCTCCCAGCGACTTTAGTTCATGTGTTCTGTGCAAACATTTTTTTTAAAGCACCACCTTGGAAGGAGCTGGAAGACAGCGATGGTCAAATATCCAGCAGTCAGAGGCTGCAAATATGTAAATGTGTTTGCACATTATTATTATTTAAAATGTGTTTGTTTTCCACCTTGGCTTTGCATTTGTAACTTGCCTTCTCACAGCTCTGAGCTAGCTGGGATTTTTGCTCCTATTCAGGAATCCCATCAGGCCTTTGCTGGCACTGTTGTTCAGCCCCATTTGTTACCTTCTTCCTATCACCCAAAGAGAATGATCTTTTCCCCCCTCTTTCCATTCCCCTCCACACCCCTTCCTCTTTGCACAGGTTTCAGAGAAGTAAATAACAGGAGGTGTTGGAAGGGGAGATAAGAGTTCTGCTTAATAAGAGAGGGCATTGATTAATGCCCACTTTAACCACTCAGTATTGGAAAATGCTTGCTGGGAAACTAAAATTAAAAACCGCTGTCCAATTTTTCGGCTGGGAATAAATGCATTAAGGGCTCTTCTAAGGGAGACCGGGCTCCCTGGTTAGGAAACGAGAACAGCTCTATTTGAATCCCAACATCTTGGGTGTCTGTCGCAATGTACATTGCGGCAGCCACACAGTTTTTACATTGTGGGGTGGCTACAATGTAGAAAAAAGATGTTGAGACTCTGGAAAGCATGCGGAGAAGAGCAATAAAGATGGTTGAGGGGCAGGAGGATAAAATATACAAAGAATGGTTGCAGGAATTGGGTAGGTCTAGTCTAATGAAAAGAAAGATTAGGGGTGACATGATAGCAGCCTTCCAATATCTCAGGGGCTGCCCCAAAGAAGAGGGAGTCAAGCTATTCTCCAAAGCACCTGAAGGAAGGACAAGAATGACCTCACCCCATTCCTAAGAGGTCTGTAAGGGGCGTGCATAAGCGCACAATTGTGCCTACTGTCCCTATCCTATTGTCCCCAATTATTAGTTCCTATTTCTTGTATTTAAAGTTATGTTTATTCTTGTTTCTGTTATATTGTAAGCTTTTGACAAATAAAAGAAAGAAAGTGTCACTGTGGGGTTTTTTTGTTTGTCTGTCAAGCTCCTAAGCTCATATTATAGCAAGCAGGTGTCTGCTAGCCAGCACTGTGTTATCTTGTCTCCATAGTAATGAGATAAGAAAGTCTTGTGATGTTTTGATTTACTGTGCATGTGTACAAAGTTTATACTTCACTTCCTGTAACTTCCGTTGTACTTTTCCTTTGTTCTTTTTCCTATATGCCTTGGTTGAAGTAAGCTGCAAGTATGGAGCTTCGTTAGGTTTTCTTATTTTACAAATAAAAATGTTTCTTCTGGTCTAATTTTATCAGCATTGACAGCAAAGAAAGACACGGTCTATCACCTCTAATTAACAGGGATGTGTTGGAATTTTTACTCCCTGGCAAAAGGTTTTTTGAAGCCTTGACAGAAAGAGAAAGAAAGAAAGAAAGAAAGAAAGAAAGAAAGAAAGAAAGAAAGAAGGAAGGAAGGAAGGAAGGAAGGAAGGAAGGAAGGAAGGAAGGAAGGAAAGGAAGGACAAGAAGCAATAAGGATAGAAACTAATCCAGGAGAGAAGCAACCTAGAACTAAGGAGAAATTTCCTGACAATGAGAACAATTAACCAGTGGAACAACTTGCCTCCAGAAGTTTTGGGTGCTCTCATCACTGGAGGTTTCCAAGAAGAGACTGGATTTGTCTGAAATGATGTAGGGATTCCTGCCTGAGCTGTGGGTTAGACTACAAGACCTCCAAGGGTCCCTTCCAACTCTGTGTTTTGTTTTGTGCCTTAAAGCAAATTTAGACTTTTCTTCAGAGTAAGGTTTGCAACTGGTGCCTGGTACATTTTGGACTTCACTCCGAAAAGGTTTTGGTTTGTTAACAATTATTTCTACCTTGATTTGGGGGAATCAAGGCTTTCCCAAAGATTTCCAAGAAGTTGTTTGCTCTTGCCTGAAGAAACAAAGATTTGGAAGTTCAGGAAACTTGATGGGATAGGGAGACCTGGAATAAGAAATTAGTATGAGGGGATCAATCCATTTTGCCTGAAGTATTTTCATCTTCTACCACTGACTCATTTTTTCTATGCATGCCTTGAGGCTGGTTTCCAACCTACTTCTTCTCTTGCCTCACTTGAAGTTGTGGGTGTGAAGAAGAGATTGGACAACCATTTGTCTGAAGTGATTTAGGGCTTCCCTGCTTGAGCAGAGGATGGGATTGGAAGACCTCCAAGGTCCCTGCCAACTCTTTCTGTCTTTCTGTTCTTTGCAGATAACCTTATCCATATTTTGAGTTGGTTTCCATTTTAGGTTTGATGCAGAACAAGCCTTTGCCAAGTTAAAGGCTCCTGTAGAAGTCTCGCTCAAGGTTATTTGATTGAGAGCATCTACAAGACACTGCAATGCTTTGAGGTCTTTGATAGAATAGAGTAGAGTAGAGTAGAGTAGAGTAGAGTAGAGTAGAACAGAGCAGAACAGAACAGAGCAGAGCAGAGTAGAGTAGAGTAGAGTAGAGTAGAGTAGAATTCTTTATTGGCCAAGTGTGATTGGACACACAAGGAATTTGTCTTGGTGCAAATGCTCTGATTGGTGCATGGATGACCCCTGTGGTTTCTGTTGTGCTGAAGCATTCTGTAAAAGTGTGGAAAACCCCAGGCATCACCCAAAGTTGGGCCAAATCAAAGAATGGGAGTCCTTGGTGCTTGCTGAGCTTGGTTGTTTTCTTACAGACATTTCATTACTCAAACTGACAAAACATCTAACAAGGAAACAACCAAGCTCAGAGAGCACCAAGCATCCTTCCCTTCCTCCATTTTAATCCTGATCTACAAATAGTCTCCTTTGTTGGTACTACTGTAAATCAAGGACCTTCCACAAAAATGGAGTCTCGCAGGATGAACTGCATTGTTGTGTTCTGAATTTTCTTGCAGGTCCACCAACGATCCTTGTCCCCCATTGGCCAGTATTTTGCACCCTTCCCACAATAGCAGACACCATGGTAGCCCAATGCGATGGTCTTCCACCTCACCTGAATTCTCTTTTCCTTCTCTTCTTCCTGCAGTGCCCTGAGGACCTGAGACCCATGAAAGATGGAACCGGCTGCTACGACTATTCGAAGGGGATTGATTGCTCAGATGGCTTCAATGGTGGTTGCGAGCAGCTGTGCCTTCAGCAAACTCTCCCTCTCCTGTGGGACCCAACCTCCAGCACCATCCACATGTTCTGTGGGTAAGAAAGAAGGGCTAATGTTCTAAAGGCTACCAGGTCACCCCTAGTCCTTCTTTTCATCAGACTAGACATACCCAGTTCCTGCAACCATTCATCGTATGTTTAGGCCTCCAGTCCCCTAATCCTCTTGGTTGCTTTTCTCTGCACTCTTTCCAGAGTCTCAACATCTTTTTTTGTAATCTGATAACCAAAACTGGATCCAGTATTCCAGATGTGGTCTTACCAAGGCATTACAAAGTGGTAGCAACACTTCACACGATCTTGTATCCTCCTCCTCCTCCCCCTTCTTCTTCTTCTTCTTCTTCTTCTTCTTCTTCTTCTTCTTCTTCTTCTTCTTCTTCTTCTTCTTCTTCTTCTTTTCTTCCTCTTCTTCTTCTTCTTCTTCTTCTTCTTCTTATTATTATTATTATTATTATTATTATTATTATTATTATTATTGAAAAGTTGCTGTTGAGTTTTGTCCAAACCAGTCCCTTAGATTTTGATGTTCTTCTGCCTGGACCTCCTTTGCCTTCAATCTTCCCTTGGAGGATGAAGTGAAGTAGGCCATATTTTCCTGGGTGTCACATCACGTGACCAAAATATTCTAACTTTCACTTTTTTATGGTTTTGATGATTTCCTTTGGCTTTCCCAAGTGACTTATCACCTCTCCATTTCTGATTTTGTCATCCCTCCGTTTCTCAAAGTCTTTCTCCAAGAAAACCTGACAGCCTCATGCTTAACCTCCCCTGGTAAAATATTTTGGGAAGGCAGATCTCTCTCTGTCTCTCTGTCTCTGTCTCTGTATAGAACTTGATTCTATACCTCTGTTAATGCAGGCAGGGAAGGAATAGGTCTCAGGAAGCCATTCTATATGCTGTATTTTGTAAACACGGGTCCATGTTTCCATAAGGCTTCCACATTCCTCACGCAATGGGCACCCTGCTCACACATTCACTAATAAGGGATATTTCTCACCTTCAGAGCTTTGTTCTCTGGGATACACCTGTGCCCATATACTTCCTTTCCCTGCATTTCCTCCTCCGGTTTATTTGCTGCTTCAGTTCATGGCAAAATCGAGCACCTCCACTTCATTTTTGACCTTCAGCAAGATGCGAAGGGTACTTTTCTGCACCAGAGAAGCACTTCCTTAAAAGCGACGCCACAAAACATCTGTCAAATCCTGACGCTGCCAGGTGCCCAGGTGGCAGCAATTTTGTTGTGTTGCAGCTCTTCGCGGTTCCCTGGGGTGTTGGGTTCACCACTTCCTGGTTTTGTGTGAATTGTTTTACAGCTCAGAGAAAAAAAGGGAGATAAAGAGGAAAATGCATCAAGTAGGGCCCTATTTTTCAAAACCTCAGAGTATTTCTTATTCTACCTGGATTTCCAGAGGGACATTCTGCACTCTAGACCTAGGTCTTGTTTTAATTTATTTTTGTGCTGAGAAAAAAAAAGGCAACTGAGTTTAATATTGTAAGCCGCCCCGAGTCTTCGGAGATGGGGCGGCATATAAGTTCAAATAATAAATAAAGTAAATAAATAAATTTAATTAACATATAACCGGTGGCATGAAAGCACAGTAAATGCAGGGGGGAAAATGGAGAACATCTAAGCAAGTAGTACATCCTCTCTGATCTGTCCTGTTGGCATTTGATTACCTCTAGTGAGTATGTCAGTCCTGCCTCAACTTGTACCTTTAAGTAAGAACCATCCTTGACTCTATTTGTTGATAAAGGTATAGTTTACTAAAGGGCAAGTGGATTACAATAAAGCAAAGCTGGTTTGTCCCTGTGTGATAGATAGTTCTTTATTGGCCAAGTGTGACTGGACACACAAGGAATTTGTCTTGGTGCGTATGCTCTCAGTGTACATAAATAAAAGATACGTTCATTAAGAATCATCAGGTCCAACACTTAATGATAGTCATAGGGTACAACAAGCAATCAAATCATACTAGGAAACAGTCAATAAAAATCTTAAGGATAAAAGTGACAAAGTTACGGTCATACAGTCACAAGTGGGAGGGGATGGGTGATAAGGAGTGATGAGAAGATTAATAGTGATAGTAGTGCAGACTTTGTAAATAGTTGGACAGTGTTGAAGGAATTATTTTTTGAGCAGAGTGATGGCTTTCGGGAAAAAAACCATCCTTGTGTCTAGTTGTTCTGGTGTGCAGTGCTCTATAGTGTCATTTTGAGGGAAGGAGTTGAAACAGTTTATGTCTGGGATGTGAGGGGTCTGTGGATATTTTCACAGCCCTCTTTTTGACTCCTGCAGTATACAGGTCCTCCATGGAAGGCAGGTTGGTAGCCATTGGTTTTTTTCTGCAGTCCTAATTACTCTCTGGAGTCTGTGTCTGTCTTGTTGGGTTGCAGATGAGGTGCAGATGTTGATCCCCCCCATCATCCAATCCATTCCAAAGAAGATGTTTATGAAACAGTCACTCTTGAGTGTAAGCTGCCTTGCAGCTGCATTCTTCTCCCAGGGAAACGACCTTGAAGCACCAACTCTGAGAGGCACCCTTATTTTCACCTGTTTCACTTCCCCAGCCCCCCAGGCATTCACCCTCCTTTCCACTTTCCTTCCATGGTCCGTGGGCAGACCGGCACTGAACAAGAGCAGGGTGCAGGCATGAGGTTAGAGTTCTGATAGGGCATGTTATGAAATGGGTGAGTAAGTTGGCTTGTTCCGTTGTGTGGTGGACCAATGCTGAGGACTTTTCTCTGTGTTTGGTCTTCAGTTGCGTTGAGGAGTACAAGATGGCTCCAGATGGCAAGTCCTGCCTCCTGTTGTCGGACATCTGTGAGGGCCCCAAGTGTCTGAAGCCAGATGTGAACTTCAACAACACACTCTTTGGAGAAATGCTTCATGGCTACAACAACAGGACCCAACATGTCAATCAAGGGCAGGTCTTCCAGATGACTTTCAGGTAAGCTCGGTTCCCACCAGATCTCCTTATGAACAATGCGTAGGATATGTTTGCGTGAATGCAGGGGTTTTTTTGAGGGGTTGTGCAAATGTAAACAGCTGAAACGTTCATCTTTCCTTCTTTATATTCCCCATTTTCCCCAAAGATTCTGAGCAGTTCTAAATCCATGAACATTCGGCGTGTTCAAAAATGAGCAGCTTAACCTCCCAAAAAGGCTCAGATTTAGAGAGAGAGAAGGAGGGAGGGAGAGAGACACAGAGAGAGGAAGAGAGGAGAGGGAGAGAGTGGGAGAGGGAGGGAGAAAGGGAGGGAGAAAGGGAGGGAGAGAGAGGAGAGGGGAGAGAGAGAGGGACAGAGGGGGGAGAGAGAGGGAGAGACAGAGAGAGAGGGAGAAATAATTTCCTTCCTAAATCTTCTTTTACATTTGGTACTGGATCAAACTGCAGTAAGTGGAAGACAGTATACACATAGATAGTCCTCAGCTTACAACAATTTATTTAGCAACCATTCAAAGTTGCAATGGCACTTTAAAAAGGGACTTACCTTCTGCTGCAGCCCTGGTCAGTAAAACACCTGCTGTGCCACACGAATCAGCTGGGCTGCCAAACACGGAAATATAGGACAGACTAGGGGCCAACCAATCGCTGGAACTACCGGTTCGCCTGAACCGGTCCATATTGGCTGAATCCCACCCCTGGCTCCGTCTCCACAAAGATACACTTGCGAGTTCACAGCTCTGGGGGGGGGGGTTGTTCAGTTCTGTCTGCGATTTGTTGGCCTTTCGATGCCCATTTCATATGCCATTTCAGACAAGAGTCGGGTGAGAGGCAGCTGTGAAAATGACAGCTGGCACAATGAGTTTTCTTCCAGGTTGGCTGCTGAGTCAGCCAGTTCCTTTCTCAGCTCTCTCTCCCACCACGACCCCCTGCGAAGAGAGACTGATGATCCTGCAAATCTTAGGGCTATTTGTGTCACATTAGAAAAACAGCGGGTGGGAGGGCTTGAGTGGAGGGTCCAGGACATTGGTTGGCCTTGGTATCCCCTGGGGGATAATTAGTGGAAAAGATCCCTGGAAGGAACCACGATGTTGATGTGCAGCACGGAGGAAGCGGACGCCTGTGACCTCAACGTTAGATTATGAGTGGATTCTAATTAATAATGTGGAGAGAGAGAGAGAAAAGAGAGAGAGAGAGAAAGAGAGAGAGGTTGAAAGAGAAAGAAGGAGAGAGAGAAAGACAGACAGAGGGAGAGAGAGAGGGGGGAGAGAGAGAATGATAAAGAGACAGAAAGAGAAAGAAAGCGAAAGAGAGAGGGAGGGAGGTGGGAAACTTGGAAGATTTGCAGACTGAAGAGGTTTCTGCCCTTAACCATAAGTTGCTCATAATTTTATTTATTTATTTTATTTATTTATTAATTCGACTTATATGCAGCCCCCTCTCCAAAAGGACTCGGGGCGGCTTACAAGTAAAATACAACAATAAATTAATTAATTTAAAAATATTAAACAAATTAAGCCGAATTAAGATTTAAAAACCCCTAGTTAAAATAACCCCAACCCTAGAGAATCAGCACAGCCCAGATTGTAAAAAAGAGCCAAGTTTTCCAGTCGTGGCGGTGAAGATCGGGGCCAAACGGAGCTCCAGCGGAAGAAGATTCCACAAAGTGGGAGCCACAGAGTAGGCCCTCTCCGGTCGCCAAGCGACATTGTGCTGCAGACGGCACCCCGAGGAGACCCCGCCTGTGAGCCCGTGCAGGGCGGTTAGTATTTGATGTTGGGAGGAGCCGTCTCGTAGATAGCCTGGACCCATGCCCTGTTGGACTTTGAATGTTAGAACCAAAATAATAATTAAGCAGCTCAGCATTCTGTCTGGGTGGAGTAATTATTTCAGAAGGTCGGTTGCATGTTTTGCTAACTGCTAGAAAGGAAGTGGGAGGGGGGGGAGAGAGAAGAGACCAGGTAGAAATTACAGGTTAAAAGGCTTCCAGGGACAGAGGTACATCGTCAAAGCAAATCCATTGAAGAGGAGGGAAAAATGTAGATGGACAAGGCTGTGAGGTGGAGAACATACAGGTAGTCCTTGGAGTTATCAACAATTCGTTTAGTGACTGTTCAAAGTTACAAGAGCACTGTGGGGGAAGTGGACCGCTTTTCACACTTATGACCATTGCAGCATCCCCACAGTCGGTCACGCGATCCAAATTTGGACGCTTGGGACAAGCCAAGTCAACACGGGGAAGCCAGATTCCCTTAACCACGATGTCAGTAACTTAAGACCTGGAGGGATTCACTTAACGATGGCGGCCAGAAAGGTTGTAAAATGGGGAAAAAACTCCATTAACAAATGTTTCGCTTAGAAGTTTGGGTCTCCGTTGTGGTCGTAAGTGGAGAATTGCCCATATTTGGAGAAGAATGCCAGAGATTAAAAAAAACAGAGAGATTTTAGGCTATTTAAAAACCCTTTTTGATCATATTCAGCTTTTCTGGGAAGGCAATGTGAGGTCTTGAGACTTGAAAAGCAACCGTTGGTTGGTTTGCAACGTATTTCTCTTTTCCTTGTTCTTTTTCTTGATGCAAGTTGTGTGGCTCACGCCTGGTTCCTGGCATCAATAAGCCGATGTGTGTGTGTGTCTGTGTGTGTCTGTGGCATTATTGTGACACGTGAAGCCTTTAACTTGTTTTATGGAAGGTGCAAAGCGAGGCTGAACTGCCTGTGAATCCGTCTGGAGAGAAATAAATGTTTTGAAATAAGCTTCCTTCTTCGTTCCGTCTGATTTCCCGGCTGATGGAAGAGCTTCTCCTTGTCAAATATGCAAATCTTAGACAGGCGGTGGAAATTTGTGAATATTCAGTTTCTCTCTCTTTCTCTCTCTCTCTCTTCGTTCTCTCTGTTTGCTCTCTCTCTTTGTCTCTCTTCCTTCTCTCTTATTTCTCTCTCTCTCTTCTCTCTTATTTCTCTCTGTGTCTATCTCTCTTCTTTCCTTCCTTGTCTCTCTTCCTTCTCTCTCTGTCTCTCTTCCTTCTTTCCCTTTCTCTTCCTTCTCTCTCTATTCCTTCTCTCTCTCTCTCCCTCCCTGTCCCTACCTCTCTCTCTGTTGTTCTCTCCCTCCCATTCTTTCTCTCACTGCCTGTTTCTGATGGTTGTCAGAAGGTAATCTGGTTTTCCTCTCCCAAGTGGCAAGTTTTTGTTTTAGCATCGTTATGTTAATGTTGTCAAGCACCATGTCGGGTCGTTAAACAATGAGGGAAGGATTCTCATAATATTGTGGGGAAGTTTTGGCAAGTTAAGCTCTTCTCTTCTCTATCCTCCCCTCCCCTCCTATTATCTTCTCTTCTCTTCTCTTATCTATCCTTCCCTCCTCTTCTCTTCTTCATCCTCGCCTTCCCTTCCTCTTCCCTTCCCTTCTTCGTCCTTCCCTTCCCTTCTTTCCTCATTATTGGCAATTGCACAATTCTAAAGCCAGCACTATCTGGGTTGGGAGAGCATCCTGGCCTTGAATCCAGGCAAATGCCCCCCACCTCCCACCCACCCCCAAAATTGGACTCCACACTTTGTCAGCTGGCAAAGAAGACCTGGAGCATGGAGGCATTGAAGCCACAGAGGGGCTGATCCAGCGGCCATTGGATGGCTCTGGCAGCCCCTGTTGGCTATGTGGCTACATGCCAGAAGTTCACGGCAGCGGGGAAAGGAACAAAAGACCATGTGCCATCCAAGAACGGCATTAGTTCCTCATGATCCGTCTTTAGTGGGCTGGGCCTCCTGCCGGCACCGACATCTGTTTTCGATAATTTGGCTTCTTTGCATACAGATGAGCTTCCCCAAGGTCACCACAGCCAGGCCGGGCAAAATCCCTTGCCTCCAGCAAGGGTGTGGGCTCCAGTGAAGGTTAGGGGGACACTGGGAGAATCTTTTTTGTAAATGCAAAGGTGGATCAAAAGGATCTACTCATCAGGAAACCTAAGCCACCACCCCAATCTGTGCATGGATTACAGGTAGCCCTCAACGTGCGATCCCATTGGGCCCAACATTTCTGTCGCTAAATGAGACATTTCTACATATACAGGAGAAATGTAGGCAAAGGATCAAAATGCAAAATAACTGCTCCGTCATGCCCCTGTCGGAGTCTGAATCTGAGGGAGAAGATGAACAGCTGACAGGGAGTGGAGTATGGCTCCGTCGGCTGTGGAGGAAACTGGGGAAGGGCAAAGTCTGGCTGGGCAGAGCAGGGAAGAGGTAGAACAAGGGAAAGGGAGTTCAGAGGAAGGCCTACTCCCTCTTCATCCTAGGGCACGCAGGGAGGAATGGATAAGAGAGCAATGTGGGTTGCACGGCTTATGGGGAAGGAAAGGGCCCTGATTCCCTTCATCAGCCACACCTGGGAATGAGAGTTTAAAAGAGATGCAAGCTGAGTGTGGCATCTGCTGGAAACAAACATGAGTTTATCATGTGTTGACTGTGGTTATCTGTGTTCCTGGGATCCTCCCAACTGTGTTGAATTGTGACCGTTCCTTCATATCCGGAATTCCTTCTCTTGCCCTGCTGGACTAATTACCTCATTTTGCCTTGATTGGACTTATAGTTACAGTTTTTGTTGACCATGTTTTGGACTTGATTCTCTGCAGCCAAAGGCTGTTCCTGGGAGAGTTTTTCTCCAGCCAGAAGATAACCAGGATATTGGGGGGCAATGTTGGGAGCTACTAAAGGGACTCCTACTGATTATCTGACTGTGTTGCCTTTGTCTTGCATTCTCTAGGAAAGCACTCATAATGTACAGTAGAAATAATGTATATCAAAGCGGTGTGTAGTATTGTTTAAATATTACAACTGTTGACAACTGTTTTAGCGATTATTCAAAGTTACAACAGTAACTGAAAAAAAGTGATTTAAAATTGTTTGGCACACTTACAACCACTGCAGCATCCCTGTGGTGATGTGATCACAGGTCGGACGCTTGGCAACTGGCATGTACTTATGACTGTTGCATTGCCACCCCAGAGTCATGCAATTACCACCTGCAACCCTCTTGACAAGCCAAGTCAATGGGGAAGCCAAATTCGCTTTACTTACTTCAACAAGCAACTCCTTAACAACGGTGGCAAGAAACATCATAAAATGGGACAAAACTCACTCCACAACTGTCTTGCTGGATTCCCAACTTCTGCTTTTCTGGAAGGGTCAGCCAAATCTCTAACTCCTTTCATGATTAACATTCAGAGAGAGAGGCCTAAGTAGCTTCATTCACATTTCATAAAACGGAAATCTGACCTTACTTGCATTTTGGGGGGCAATCAGCATTGAAGTGATTTGATGTTCATTTCTTTTGAAGTGTTTTTGGTTCCCCAATCTATCCTACAGCTGTGGGGTCCCTGGCCCGTCTCCCATCCAAATAGCGACCGAGTTAGAGCCTGCTTAGGTTTTGAGCCAGGCCATCTGCTGTCCAGGGTGCTGAAATTATATTAGGTCAGTTTCCATTCTCGAGCATCCTTCATCGAGAGAGATAGTTATTCCCAGGCATAATTCAGCATGTATCCTCCAAGCCCTGTATTAGCTTCACCAAACAAAAGGAGAAATTTGCAGCTTCTGTCTTGGGGTGAAATGAACTGACCTGAGAGCTTTTTATTGCTTCTTTTTATGATTCTAATTTTAACCTAGGGTGATTGCACCATTAGCTCCTATTATTAAGCCATGTGGCCGAAATTGGTTGAACAACGATACTCATAACTGAGATTGATTAAATGCCTCACCTTTCCGGAATGCAAGGGAAACCTGGAATATTATCTTCCTTAATTCTTGTTCAAAAATGGTACAGAAATACACATTCTAGGGTAAGCTTGAACGCAGCCATAAGTGGGGCAGCAATCAGTCAACGGTCCCCATCATTTATTCAAGAGTCCGGGATTAAGGAATTAAAAATGAATCGCTGCATTTGACTCAAACACAGGGGATGGGATTAAGCCAACTTTGCTTCCTGACAAGCTGAAATGGTTAAAGCCAGTGCTTTGTGAGCCTTCTGCATAGCGAGCCTGCATTCCTCCAGACAATCTGGTATCAGTTTTGGAACATTTTGAAAGAATGAAAACAGATCTCAGCAAAGCAAATCGTATCCTAGTTAATTGGATTCATGTTGGATTCCCAGCTCCAGCTTTTCTGGAAGGGTCAGCCAAATCTCTAACTCCTGTCACGATTAGCGTTCAGAAAGGCCGAATTAGTTTTATTCACATTTTCCCCTGTTTTCACAAAAGCTTCTCTCTCTTTCTCTTTCTCTCTCTCTCTCTCTCTTTCTTTCTTTGTCTAGAAGACAGCCTAGTGTCTCTCAACAATTACCTTTCCTAGATTAACATCCTCTGGTGTGTGTGAACACTTCAGAGTTTCCCCTGTTAGGTATATATTTACCCACCTAATCCTGAATGAGAGATCTGTGCAAATTTAAACATTTGTTTAATTCGACCCTCTGTTGGCGAAGTTGAAATGCTTCCTTACTTGGGAGTACCAAGGTATGACTTCAGAGGTATTCTTGCACTGTATCAGAAGTGTCTTCCCATTGTGTGGGCCCTATGGTCCCGTCCCACCCTAAATTCCCCTAAATTCCCAAATGTGTAGGAATGAAAACCCCACACATCTGGTAAGAAGAAGAACATAAGTAGAAGATATAGAAATAGAGGCTGATGACCTCTCTTCCTTTAGTTTTAAAGTTAATTTCTTCAATAAAAAAAACTCAGGAGGTTTGAGCTCATCCCTTTTTAATATGTAGATATATATTTTTTTTATTTTAAAGTTTTTCCCCATCTTACGACCTTTCTGGCCACAAGTTAGGGACACGGCTGTTAAGTGAATCTGGCTTGCCCCTTGACTTTGATTGTCAGAAAGTCGCAAAATGAGACTTTTGACCCCAGGACACTGCAACCGTCATAAATATGAGTTGGTTGGTTGACCAGTGTCTGAATTTTGATCATTTGACCAAATGGGGATGCTGCAATCATCGTGAGTGTGAAAAATGGTCATAAGTCAATGTTTTCAGTGCTGTTGGAATTTTGAACAGTCATTAAACAAACTGTTGTATGTTATATATTAGAAAGGAATAGAAATAGGAATAGGAATAGAATGGAATGGAATAGAATAGAATAGAATAGAATAGAATAGAACAGAACAGAACAGAACAGAACAGAACAGAACAGAATAGCAGAATTGGAAGGGACCTTGGAGGTCTTCTAGTCTAACCCCCTGCCTAGGCAGGAAACCCTACACCACTTCAGACAAATGGTTGTCCAATCTCTTCTTAAAACTTCCAGTGTTGGAGCATTCACAACTTCTGGAGGCAAGTTGGTCTACTGGTTAATTGTTGTAACTCTCAGGAAATTTCTCCTTAGTTCTAAGTTGCTTCTCTCCTTGATTAATATCCATCTGTTGCTTCTTGTCCTGCCCTCTGGTGCTTTGGAGAATAGCTTGACTCCCTCTTCTTTGGGGCAGCCCCTGAAATATTGGAAGACTGCTATTACTTATATATTATATAACTGTTTTCTCTCTCTCTCTCTCTCCCTCCCTCCCCCCTCACACACACACCCCTTTTAATGTTGTGTACTTTACTGATCAAACATTTAGTTAGATGATAATGTACTTACCAGATTTTTGAATAAAAGTTAGAATATACTTGTATTAATTCTGCAGTATGGAAGGATGCTACCTGAATTACGGTCTTCCTAGTGAGGTGTTGTTGTTTTTTTAAAGCATATTTTCTATGCTAGAACAAATCATTCCATGAAACACACTGATGAAAGAGTAAGGAAACAAATACGATGGCATCAAATCAAACTGCTTTTAATTTCAAACATAAAACAGATGCGCAGATAGTTGTTAAGGCCTCAGCATCCCCATTAAAATGATTGCACTGTCTTTGTTTGCTTAGATGGAATTTTTAAATTCTGCTTGGCTGAATTTGGCTCCTGGCATGTTTGAGGAAAGATTCTTGCTGAAAACACAAAAAAGTACGGTGTAAACAGTTCGTTGTATGATGAAGCCCGAAGCAATTTCTTACATGCCTCCTTAATTTGAAAGTTCTTGTTTTTAGAACGAGAAGGCCTTACCTTCTTGCTTTCCTGGTAGATTACAAAAAAAAAACCCTAATGTTTTAAGGAATTTGTCTCCAGTGTATAAGCTCACAGTGTACATATAATCAGGAAGTAATATGTCATAGGTCATAATCATACTTACTATCATTAATCAAATTACAAATTTGACATTACCAGAGTTCAAATGTACACATATCTGACATTAACTGGAGTTCGTATGGAAGCCGTTCCTGTCACCACAAATCCAGTGGTTCAGGAAGAGTGGTTGAAGGTGTTTCAGCTTAAGGAATTTGTAGACCTGCTGGGCTCCCAAGAAAGTATGAAGACAAGAACTTAATGCTGACAGTCCCCCTAGATACATAGCTTCATAATGAAGATATAAAACTTGAATTGGATGCCTTAGCATCTCAATTCATTTGAACAAGGTGTTGCCGTGGGAGCCATACATTCTCCTGCATCTATTTGCATTCCATGTTGAGTCTTCAGACATTCCTAGCAGACAGAATATCAGAATAAAACAGAATAACAGAATATCAGAGTAACAGAAAAATGGAAGGGACCTTGGAGGTCTTCTAGTCCAACCCCCTGCTCAGGCAGGAGATCCTATACCACTCCTGACAAATGGCTGTCCAGTCTTCTCTTCTTGAAAACCTCCCGTGATGGAGCACCCACAGCTTCTGGAGGAAACTATCCCCTGATTAATTGTTCTCACCATCAGGAAATTTTTCCTTAGTTCTAGGCTGGAACTAAAAGGAAGTTGTATCTTTTGGTGTTGAAAGCACAGAGAAGGCAAAACAAAGAAGAAGATGAGAGGAAGGCTATAGGGAAGAGTAAACATCTTGGATGCTGGTTTAGGAAATCTGTATTTCTTTTATGCTTCTCTCTGGAACTTGGTTGCCAAAGCCGTAGACTTGTGTTGCTTTAGCTGTGTGTGTTTACATCTAAGTATACATGCATTACTCTCTACTCAGTAAAATCCTCTAGTAGCGTAATAGTTGGTGGGTTTTACCTGGTTGGGAAGATAGGAAAATGCCTTATACCTTAAACTATTGACGTACGCCCTCCAAAGTTGCTAACAGTTCTCCAGCTACAAATAAGGTGTGATCTTCACCCGAACTACCATTGATAGCTCTCCACCAACAAATAAGGTGCAAATGGTGCATTTCAGAGTATATGTCTTTGTCTTATTGTTCGACACTCAGTAGAATAAGGTGAAGGTTGAATTAATGGGTGGATTGGTGTGGGATTTTTTTTTTTCTGTAATAAACAAGGATTTTTTTTTAACTCTTTCTCGTAGAAGCCACAACGCAATAGCTTCCTCAGAAGAACAGTTCCATTAAGGGCTGAACAGATTAGAGAACAATTTTGGGCAGGTTTCATGGGGTTTCAGCAATGGGATGGGGCAGGATGGAATATAGAATGGAATGGAATGGGATATGGAATGGAAGGGAATATAGAAGGGAAGGGAGGAGAGAAGAGCAAAGGGAAGGGATAGGATGGGAAGGGAAAGGAAAGGGAAGGGAAGGGAAGGGAAGGGAAGGGAAGGGAAGGGAAGGGAAGAGAAAGCTAACCACGCCAGCCTTCATTTGCTTTGGGTTGGAGACCCCCAAGAATATAAAACCACAGCGTAGAATAGGTTGGAAACCATCCTACCAAAACCAAAACCAAAACCGATAAAGAAGGCAATGGCAACGGATTTGCCCATTTTTGCCCAGAGACTTATACGTGCGCAGTCAAGCTCAACCAGAAGGAGAAATGACTTTATTCATCTATTTTGGTACAATGTGTCATCATCCTATTTTTGGTCTTTCTCTAAACAACCTCCCTCCAGGGCAGGAGGCTGGAGCATCCCTGAGACATCTATGCTCTGTGTACGCCTGGGTGGTTATGATTAATTGCCAGCCAGCGGATCACCAGAACAAGAAACCTCCTAAAGCTTTGATAGAATCTCTTCTGAAAACCACCCAGAAACAATGAGACTTCCTTTGCCCACCCTCTTAGAATATAAAGCTTCACTGAGAGTTGGAGACACTGCCACTTGCTTGGACAGAGCAAGGGAAATCTTGGGTTGGTGCTCTTTGAGCTGGGTGGTTTTCTTGCAGACATTTCATTACCCGAACTAGGTAACATCATCAGTGCACTGATGAAGTTCCCCAGTTGGGTCATGAAACATCTGCAAGAAAAACCACCAAGCTCAGAGAGCCCCAAGGGTCCTTCATGTCAACCCTGAGCTACAGATTTGATTGGTAATTTGGGTTGTGAGGACCTCCTGGAGAACAATGTCACCACATCCAGGTGTCTCTCCACAACCTCCATAATGTCCTGGAGTCTTGGTGGGACAATGGAACATCCTTCCTTCCTCCCTCACCTCTTTTTACCTCTGCCTCCTCTTCTCCAGGTGTGTCATGTGTCTCCTTGCTACCTGGGTATGTTCTCAATTCAGGGGCGATTAAGGAAGACCGGCCTAGCTTACGCTGTTTGGAGAATTCCTTGTCTCCAACACAAGGGTTGCATTAAGAGTGCCAGTCATCACCATGATTAGTATTCTGCAGCTCGTATAGAAAAGGCTGCCAAGACGACAGAGCCGGAGGCATTCTGCCAGAGATGATTGACTGACTCATTTTCAGCACCTCACAGTTACAGACCCGATAAGTTTATATTACAGTGCTGATAGCCCACTCACTCACCTACCATCTGAAGGGCTAATTTAGGTTTCAGATAGCTGCTGAATGGTATGGTATGCAACCCAAGCAAGGCTTCCCATTAATGTCAGCTGTGTTGATATTAAGGCATGCTCCGGGAGATTTGCACCCAAGCCTGTAGGCGATTAGAGTACAACATTCATCCTTGTAGTATTCCAGATATTTGTAGGCTTAATCAGAAGGTGGTATTCAGCCGGTTCTGACCAGTTCTGGAGAACTGGTAGCGGAAATTTGAGTAGTTTGAAGAACCAGCAAATGCCACCTCTTGACTGGCCCTGCCCCCATCTATTCTCCACCTCCTGAATCCCAGCTGATTGGCTGGGTGGTTGGCCTACACAGGAAAACGGAGCTGGAAAGCAGGTTAGTGGGTGGGGAGGGAAGGGGGATTTTGCAGTATCCTTCTCCTGCCATGCCCACCAAGCCACGCCCACAGAACCTTTCTAACTCTATCTTCAGTGAAATCGTTCAACCCTCTTCATGTCCTCGCCGGCCTGCTGTTCACTTCTTCCACAGAGCTGCCACTCCTCCTCCCTGCTACTAAACTTTCCCCAGATTTAATGAGTAATAAATTGTGCCTAAGCTAGAGGGTTTTTTCCCCCCTGTATTTATTGCAACTCTCCTTAATAAAACAAGCTTGATTTGCAAGCCGGTGGCTTTGGGGTTGCCAGGCTTTGGTGAGTTGTGAGAGGAGGCCAAATGCCAGCTGTGCACCTCTGACCCCGTGTTCCAGATCCTGTAATAATAAACAGTTCCAAGCTTGTCTCGATCTTCAAAGGTTAAAATAAATATTGGACAAAAATACATAACATGGTCAGAAAAAAAAATGGTAAAACAACATATGGATTTAAAAACCAGAAATATTTTTTTTGTTGGGTATCTTGCCAGAAAAATACAATCAACCAGTGGAACAGAAGTTGCCTTCAGACGTTGTGGGTGCTTCATCACTGGAGGTTTTTAAAAAGAGGTTGGACAGACACTTCTGCTGCTTGGACTGGAAGCCCTTCAAGGTCCTTTCCAATTTTATTTTGATTCGGATTTGGATTGGAAATCCCTCCTTGGTTCTAGGTTGCTTCACTCTTTGATTAGTCTCCATCTGTCGCTTCTTGTCCTGCCTTCTGGTGCTTTGGAGAATAGCTTGACTCCCTCTTCTTTGGGGCAGCCCTTGAGATATTGGAACACTGCTATCATGTCTCCCCTAGTCCCTCTTTTCATTAAACTAGACAAGACATACCCACTTCCAGCAACCGTTCCTCATATGTTTTGGCCTTCAGTCCCCTAATCATCTGTCTTGCTCTTCTCTGCACTTTTTCTAGAGTCTCAAACTTCCGGAGACTTGAGAGCGTTGATGCAGACCCTTTTATTATGGGCTTCCTTCGGCCACTGGCAGACGCGGTTGCTCCCATGCCCGCAATTAAAATAATATCCAATCCTTGTCTCTTCCATCAGCACACACAGAAATTAATTGAGCACCAGGTGCGTTAAAACCTAGTCTGCAATTTTCTTGTGTCAGTTTTGGAAAAAGCAAGTTCATTTGACGAAAGGAAAGACGATCGTGCAATTAACATTTTGCAGCACCGCAGCTCTGGAAGCGGAGGAGAATATAAGGGGAGAGAAAATAATGGAATTTCTCTAACTCGGACTTGATTTCCGCCAGACTGTCTTGTTCTTCAGAATCAGAATAGAATAGAGCTGGAATGACCTTGGAGGTCTTCTAGTCTGGCCCCCTGCTCAAGCAGTAGACCCTATACCATCTCAGGCAAGTGACAGTCCAGTGTCTTCTTAAAAACTTTCAGTGATGGAGCACAACTTTTGAAAGACTGCTGTCATGTCCCTCCCTAGCCCTTCTTAGCCCAACCCAAATCCTGCAACCATCCTTCATATGTTTCAGTCTCGAGACCTTTAATCATCTTAGTTGCTCTTCTTTGCACTTCCCCCCCCCCAAAGTTGAGTTAAAAGTTGAATTAAATATGTTGAGTGCCTCTCACTCAACTTAAAACACTTTGCCTTTGGTAAGTATAGGAGAGCAAACGGAACAGTTGCCTTCGACAGGGGTGAAAGAAATATAGGGAAAGGGGTTGCAAGTTGCTCCCTTGGGATCTTCCAAGGAGTTTCCCCCTTCAGGGAAGAATTTCTCAGTTTCTCCTCTCCCACTTTTTCTCTTACAGCGCGAAAAACTAACACATTTGGAAAGTTGGCTTTGGGGAGCCTCATCATCCAGTCCACCTCACAGCTTCCCAAACTGAAGCAAAATCTCAGCCCGTTTTCTTTTTTCCTTCCTAGGTGTCTTATCAAGGAAAGCAAGTCCTGTGCAAAATTGTAGAAAAATTCTTTTCCCATTTGGGTATGCGCTGCGTCCCAAAGCATGTACGGCCCTCTATTGGCCGAGTCCTAGAACTGCACCTTCTCTTCTCTTTCACCATAGACGTTACCTTCCACAACTGAGTATCTTGTGATCTCAGGGACACAATCATACATTTTTTTTCCAAAGCACGGTACAGAAAGGATTAGCCACTGCCATTGTTTCGGATGTTTTCAACTAGATAGATAGATAGATAGATAGATAGATAGATAGATAGATAGATAGATAGGCAGGCAGGCAGGCAGGCAGGCAGGCAGGCAGGCAGGCAGGCAGGCAGATAGATAGAGATAGATAGATAGATAGATAGATAGATAGATAGATAGATAGATAGATAGATAGATAGATATAAGATCGATATAGATAGATAGATAGATAGATAGATAGATAGACAGATAGATAGATAGAAAAGATATAAGATAGATAGATAGATAGACAGACAGAGAGATAGATAGACAGATAGATAGATAGACAGGCAGGCAGGCAGGCAGCGCAGGCAGGCAGAAGATAGAGATAGATAGATAGATAGATAGACAGATAGATAGATAGATATAAGACATAAGATAGATAGACAGATAGAAGATAGTAGATAGATAGAGTGAGACAGGCAGGCAGGCAGGCAGGCAGGCAGGCAGGCAGGCAGATAGATAGAGATAGAGATAGATAGATAGATAGATAGATAGATAGATAGATAGATAGATAGATAGATATAAGATCGATACAGATAGATAGATAGATAGATAGATAGATAGATAGATAGATAGATAGGCAGGCAGGCAGGCAAACAGGCAGGCAGGCAGGCAGGCAGGCAGACGAGGGGTGGATGGATGGATGAATGCATAGATGCATGAGTGAGATACGTAGACAGGTAGATTAGGTAGGTAGATAGAAATAGATAGATAGATAGATAGATAGATAGATAGATCTAGATAGATAGATAGATAAGATAGATAGATAGATAGATAGATAGATAGATAGATAGATAGATACATAGATAGATAAAATGGAAAGAACCATTAACAAAACTCTTATTAGCACCATGGATTCTTATTTGTTATTTTGCTAACGTCATAGCAACTTGGTCTGGCAGAAGGAAACGTTAATTACAAGTCTGCTGGAGAAGACCATCTAGCCTAGAAGACTGGATATGAATAGACCTAACCTGTTTTATTTTTCTTTCCCCTTACCTTGAATCATGCTGTGATGCTCTCTGAATTTAATGGGTAGAATTTCTCCCTAAGAGTGTGAAAAGGCAGGGCCTGGTGTCGGATGACGTGCAGGAAAGGATCTTTCACATGCAAAGAAGATGTTCAAGTGCTTTGGTGTTTTCTCCTCAGCAGGCAGCCCTCAGGCCAAATCTGTTTTCCACCCCATCATAATAAAGTTGCTAGAGTAGCGGGGTTGAGAAGGTGCAAGAAAGCCTATTGGTCAGGTGTAAAAAGAGGCCAGGTTTATGTTGCATCAACTTTACCACTTAGAAAGCAAAAACTAACAAGCACGAAAGCAAAACCATCCAGACTGGTTTTCATAAAGCCAATGCAAACAGGAGAATATCCACAGTAAATAAATGCAATGGTAGCCAAGCTCTAAACATGTTCTTTAAAACCCTGCCTAAAGGGTAAACAGTGTTAGAAATGATGGCAAGGAAATAGAAATATTTCTGCATAGTGTGGAAAGAAAGAAAGAAAGAAAGAAAGAAAGAAAGAAAGAAAGAAAGAAAGAAATAGAGAGAGAGAGAGAGAGAGAGAGAGAGAAGTTGAGGAAAGAAGGGGAAGGAAGGGAGGAAAGAAGGAGAGGGAGAAAGGGAAAGAAAGGAAGGGGAAGGAAGGAAAGAATGAAGAGAGAAAGACAAAAGAAAGAAAGAGAGAAGGAAGGAAGGAGAGGGAGAAAAGGGAAGGAAGGAGGGGAAGGAAGGGAGGAAAGAATGAAGGAGAGGGAGAAATGGGAAGGAAGGGAAAGGAAGGAACAAAAGAAGAGAGAAAGATGAAAGAAAGAGAAGGAAAAGGAAGGAAGGAAGGAAGGAAGGAAGGAAGGAAGGAAGGAAGGAAGGAAGGAGAGGGAGAAAGGGGAAGGAGGGAGGGAAAGGGAGAGAGGAAAGAATGAAGGAGTGAGAGGAAGGGGAAGGAAAGAAAGAAGGAAGGAAAAGAAAGAAAGACAGAAGAAAGAAAGAGAGAAGGAAAAAGGAAGGAAAGAAGAAAAGAGAGAAAGAAAGTAAGAAAGAGAAAGAAAGAAAGAAAGAAAGAAAGAAAGAAAGAAAGAAAGAAAGAAAGAAAGACCTTAGACCCCTAAACGAAAGATGCAAAGGTGTGTTGTGCTATGAAGCTGCTGAAGCTGTAATAAACAGGTTTGCAACTATCAGAGAGGAATTGGCTTTGTTTTCTTGTTTCTGATGGAAGGTGAAAGGTGTCATTTGAATGCACCAGAAGTGACAAAATGGGCCTATTATTTGTCCTGAAAAGCCTTGCAGAGGCTTTTTCCAAGCCTCTGGGAGGCCAAAAAAGGCCTCAAACCAGCCGAAAAATCAGCTGTGAGGCGCAGTGCAGGTAAAGGGGAACTGCACATGCATGCACAGGGGGCGTGGGGAGGGCGTGCATTGCATTCTGGGTGCTGGCACGTGAGTGTGTGCGTGCCTAACACGCACACAATTTTTGGCACAGGAGCCCAAAAATGGTTAGCCACCACTGTCCTATGTTGTGCCATGCATTTGTGAGGTGGTTGTTTTGTTTCTTCAATGTACAGATCTGCACAGATCTCACTGCATTGTACTGCATACGGGTTGTTTTATCCCTTGGGGGGGACAAGCTTCTGTCTTAGTGTATTCTTGGCTTAAAGTGACTGTTGCCATCAGGAAGAATGTGGGACAACCTGATAAGCGATGTTCATGTTGAGGAAACCATTATTCTCTCGATGGATGAATTGCAAAGAACTGTTGCTGTCACTAAACCCAATCCACTGGCTTTGCAGCTCTGTGGTGTATCTGCCTCGTGTACCACCATGCCTACTTCTGGTTTCTTCTGTTGGATTGTCTGGAGCAATTCTATTCTTCATTAACCCAGACTTTCCTCTGTCCTAGTTGGTTGGCTGGTTGGCTGGCTGGTTTTCTTTTTTTTTTCAAGATCATAAAAACGGCAGGACCCGTGCAAGTTAATTAGCTCTTTCTGTTCTTTGGAAAATAAAAATAGGGTTTGAGGTTGAGTTGCAGCATTGTTTTTCAGAGAAGTCTGGCTGCATTTTAGGACTCCGCACACAATACGATGAGATGAGGCTGGCAGAAGGAGATGGCTCCAGGCAGCCACTTTTGGCAAACTTTTCTTGATGGCCTCAAGTTGAGAAAAGTGCTTCGAAGGGCCAAAATACTCCATTTGCATTGGCACCCCGGTGCGGAGAGCAGATTGTTGAGACCAGAAAAAGTCACTTCCATTCTTTCGGAATGGATCTTCCTCTTTGGAAACATCTACGACGTTGCTAAACTCTTGGGTTATATTAAGAAATAGAGCATGTATCTTGGAGGGTTTGTGGGCTAAACCTCACCACGTCTGGATTTCGAAAGATCCCTTTGAATGAGAAAAGAAACCAGGTTTGATGTAATCTGGATTCAGAAAGTTTCTCTCTCTATTTTTGGATTCAAGATTCCCACTGAATGGGAAAAGAAACCAGGCATGATGTGTCGGTAGCTCCATTCTGAAATGCTTCTACTGATGGGATGGAGATCCTTAACTATCCCCTGCTTGGCCCTGAACCTCTGAACAATCCAGAACAGATGCCAAGTGGTTTGCACTGGGGGAACTGGGGAAGTTATGTCTAGCAGGTGTCAGCAGCCGACCTACCTTGTCCAGGCTCAGAATCCAAACAAGATCAAGACGGGTTTACAACTGGAGTGGAGATCCAGCAAAGAGTTTCTAAGTTTGTAGGCTAGGCTAGGAAGTCAATCCCAGAAGGAGAACCACTGGGATGTCTATGAAGTCACCAAGAATTGCAACCAAATGGGTAACATTTATGAGTTTTTCCTCTCCTTGTTCCTATTTGCATATATATCTTGGTCCTTTCCCTTCTGAAATCCAAGTCAACATCGCTCCATCCTCTCCAGATTGTGTTCCAGTCCTCTGGTTTCTTTTCCTAGGGAGAACAATTTCATCAAGGACTTTCCCCAACTGGCTGATGCGTTGGTGGTCATTCCTCTACCGGTTGAGGAACAGTGTCGTGGTGTGCTATCAGAACCTCTTCCCAACCTCCAACTGCTAACTGGTAGGAGACTTAACTTTTCTATGGTGGCCCATAGTCCTCCTCCTCCTCCTCCTCCTCTTCTTTCCCTTCCTCCTCCTCCTCTCCCCAACCTACTCCTTTCCAGTACTGATAATGTTCCCTAGTTGGGTCATGAAACATCTGCCAATAAAACCACCAAGCTCAGAGATCACCAAGGACCTCACAGTTGTCCTCCTTCCTCCTCCTCCCCCCCTCCAAACCCTACTCCTTTCCAAGACTGATGAGGTGTCCTGACATCTGCTAGGAAGCCACCAAGCTCAGAGAGCATCAAGAACCCAAAAGTCTTTCTTCCCCTTCCCCGTCCTCCTCCTCCTCCCCCCAAACCCTCCTCCTTTCTAGCACTGATGAGTGCTAGTTGGGAAATGAAACACCTGCCAGGAACCTACCAAGGCCGGGGAGCACCAAGGAGCCCACCATTCAACCCCGAGCTACAGGCATTCTCTTCTATTGACAGGGGACATTCGATACGATGAAGCCATGGGATACCCTATGGTCCAACACTGGAGGGTCCGGAGTAATCTGTACAGAGTGAAGCTCAGTACAATCGCCCTCTCATCAGGTGAGCAGAACCAATTTGTAAGCATATTTTCAGATTTTTTTTTTAAAAGGCTGGTGCACCTGGCAGAGGCTCTACCAGGTGTCATCCAAGGCTCTGCAGATCTTCCAGAATGGCAGGAATCTGTGCCGTTCTGTAGCATCTTACTGATAAGATGTATCACTCCAGTATCCATTGCAATTCACTCTCTCTCTCTCTCCTTCCCCTTCCCCTTCTCCTCTTCTCCTCCTCTCTTTACCTTTCCTTCCTCCTCCTCCTCTCTTCTCCTTTTCTTCCTCCTCCTCTCCCCTCTCTCTCTCCTTCTGCCTTATCTTCTTAGGATTTGCAAATGTCCTCAAGATTCTGAACAAGGACAGCAGCCGTGAGGAGCTGCTGTATTTCATTCAGCAGTATGGCTCCCATTACATAGCAGAGGGCTTATACGGCTCTGAGTGTAGCTGCACCATTCACTTCCCAAGCAAGAAGATACAACAGCAGCTCTGGTTGCAATATCAGAAAGGTAAGCAGCTGGAGAAATTGAGCTGGCACTTTCTTAATCTTTCTCTATACTTGCATTTTAATTTTGAACTGGACAGATCCCGTTGGAAGACCTGGAACGACTGTGTGCATTCCAATTTTGCAACATTCCCATGGTCCTCTTTAAGCCAGGAAGTCCGTTTCTGGCACAATTGTCCAGAATTGCGACGTTTTCTCCCTACAGAAGGGAAGGAGGGAGGGAAAGAAGGAAGGAAGAGGAAGAAGGGAGAGAGGGAAGAAAGGGAGGGAGGGAAGGAAAGGAGGGAGGGAGGGAAAGAAGACAAATGAGGGAGGGAAGAAAGGGAGGGAGGGAGGGTGGGAGGGAAGAAAGGGAGCTGGGGGAGGGAAGGAAAGGAGGAGGGAGGATGAAGAGAAAAGGAAGAAAAGGAAGAAGATAAGAGAAAGAAGAAAGGAAGATATGAAAATTGAAAATAGAGGAGGTAAAGGAAGGAAGGAAGGAGATAAGAGAAAGAAGGAAGGAAGATATGGAAAATATTCTGAGAAGGAAGGGCAGGAGGAAGGAGATTAGAGAAAGAGGGAAGATATGGTAATTATTCTGGGAAGGAAGGAAGGAAGGAAGGAAGGAAGGAAGGAAGGAAGGAAGGAAGGAAGGAAGGAAGGCATTACGTTGCGTCCCAAACTGTCTATTTTCCTATTATTGTCTCACAATGATGCCACTGGATCATGAATATTTATTTTGAATGGCTTGAATCGCCTGCTTAGTTGTGAAGTGACATCCCTGCCCCTAGTTAATTAAGATTTATTCGCCATTACTTTTCATTGTTGAGCTGGCTTTGCGGCCTTCTGCAGCTTCTTGGCCCATCCTTTAATTCAGGGCCCTCTCAAGTGAAGAGACGGAGAAGCACGTCTTGCTCCTCTCATGTTAATTGTCTCTTTTCCTTTCTCCACACCTCGTTTTCGCCCGCAGGCCCCTCGGTGCTGTCTCTGTTTGCCTGCCTGCTATGCTGTGATCCTTCTCATCGGCTTTCCAGCCCCCTCAAAATTGCCCAGGGTGATTTGGGCAGGTTTATTTATATTTATATATATATATATATAGAAATGTGGCGTAATTGAGATGTCTGGCAAGAGATCCGTTTTTATCACTTGTGACAATGATGGTCTTTAAAAGAGGTGTATTAATTCACTCCTAGATGCATTGTGGAATGTCATAAATAATGCGGCACATCATTAAAGTGGGCAGTAAACTTTGGGAGTTTGAAGCGATGCCATTAGGATAAAATTCTGGGGGTTCTCAGGTTTGCTGTTGCCAGGAGAGAGAGA
>CM019157.1:3745688-3763592 GCA_009733165.1 Naja naja
CCCCCTCTCAGAATCCTTCCTTTCCCTCCCTCTCTCCTCTCCCCTCCTGCCTCCCCCACTCTCTCCCTCAGAATCCATCCTTCCTTTCCTTCCTTCCAACAGAAGCAAACTGAGGAAGGTGACTGAAGTTGAATAATTCAATATTGCTTTATGTTGCGTTCCAATTCTGTCACACGACAACTTTTTTTTTTAACACACATACACAAATGCAGATGGAGGTGCGCGCAGGAACCCAAGGAATCGGCAGAGAAGATTTGGGCAGGTGACAAATTGTAACCATATGGTTAATAATTCACAGGAGGTTTTATTGTCAGAGCAAACAGGGATGTTAAAGTGCTGTCAGTTTGCTAGGAGGTGAAACCAGGAAGACTTCTGAACAAGAAAGGCGATGATGTTCAGAGAAGACATATGGTGGGGAAAGAGGGGGGAAATCTCAATTCTCAGTATGTTTGGTGTGAGCTCGCTTTGTTGCATCGCGTCCCTCCCGCTTACAGCAAATTGGTGGCCCTTGGAGGGTCTGCAGTATGGCCCTTATCCCTGATGGGGAGTCAAAATGATTTGGGGGCATTGGGATGTCCACGCTAGCTCTGAGTGTCAGCTTAGCTGGCTGTCCGATATCCAGAGAAGACAAGAGCCACGGTGGAGCAGTGGTTAGAATGAGAGAGCAACCTAGACCATAAGGCTGTGAGTCAGGATTTGAAGGATAAAAAAAATAACACCCTACTCACCTTCTTCCCTGTTATACAGCAAGCCCACCTAAGACAGATCCCTCAGATCCAAACAGACACCATGTAGCCTAGTAAGATCTAGTCTAGTAAGAGCCATGGTGGCGCAGTGGTTCGAATGCAGTATTGCAGGCCTGCAGTTCGATTCTCACCGGCTCAAGGTTGACTCGAGTTTCCATCTTTCCAAGGTCGGTGAAATGAGGATTGTTGAGGGCAACGTGCTGACGCTGTAAACCGCTTAGAGGGTTGTAAAGCACTGCAAAGTGGTATATAAGTCTAAGTGCTACTGCTATTGCTCTTCCTTCCTTCCTTCCTGCTTGCCTGCCTGCGCAGTGGTTAGAATGCAATATTGCAGGCTAATTCTGCCCGCTGCCAGTAGTTCGATCCTTCAGAGCACGTTTCCTTCTCCTTTTTTTTGCTTCGCAGAAGTGGGGGTGCAAGAGAATTTATAAAGACTAATAAATGCAAGGGGTTAAGTGGATGATTTAAAAAAAAAAAACACCCACCCTGTGCGATAGGTATGTAGGCATACCTTTCTGCAAAGTGAGCCGGGAAGCAGATGGCTGAGATGTCACTGCAACCGCAATGTGGGAATTTGGCTAGCACACTGGCAGCTCAGCGTTCCATCAGCTGAATGGAGTCGATTTTAAATCCCCTTGAAATGAATCTACTGCTTTCCTTCACCCCCCCCCTCAAAAAACAAAAAAGAAATTCAGAATAGCGCATGAGACAAATACTTATAGGTGCTAGATGGCTTTTATCTTTTTCTTTTTGACCCAAACCGACAGGAATTACCTGCAACCAGCAGCTTGTAAAAGCCAGTATTTCTCTCTCTCTCTCTCTCTCGTGTGTGTGTGTGTGTGTGTGTGTGTGTGTGTGTGGCATAGCAAACAGTTCTCAACGTATTTATGAAACGAGCAGGTTGGGAGCAGAGCTGCAATTGGAGGAAAGTGTTCCCACTCCAGTTAATTCTCTCCAATTTCCATCGTTTCTAGATATGGAAGTTGCCTTTTTGTAGCTAGCTTTGGCAAGCAAGATGCCCCTTCTGGAACACAGGTAGTCTTACAACAGTTTAGATTGCACATTAACAGAGTTGGAAGGGACCTTGTAGGTCATCTAGTCCAACCCCCCGCCCAAGCAGGAGACCCTACACCATTTCTGACAGACGGCAGTCCAGTCTCTTCTTGAAAGCTTCCAGAGATGAAGCTCCCACAACTTCTGAAGGCATCTTCTGTTCCATGGGTTGATTGTTCAAACTGTCAGGAAATTTCTCCTTATTTCCAGGTTGAATCTCTGCTTGATCAATTTCCATCCATTATTCCTTGCCGGGCTTACAGGTGCTTTAGAAAATAGCTGGACACCCCCCTCTCTCCCCACCCTCAAATATTGGAAGACTGCTATCCTGTCTCCCCTGGTCCTTCTCTTCACTAGACTAGCCCAGTTCCTGCAACCGTTCATCGTATGTTTTAGTCTCCAGTCCCCTAATCATCCTGGCTGCTCTTCTCTGCACTTTTTCTAGAGCCTCAACATCTTTTTTATAGTTGCGTTGCCTTAAATCAAACCTAGCAGGATGGCATCTTGCTGTGTCAAGGAACTTTGAGTCTCCTTGGCAGAGAAATCCAACTTAATACAGCAAGAAGTCCCTTCCTCCATCCGAGAGACACGTAGATTTTTGTCCGAAAGTAGAAACTCATCAGGCAGTGCAGTGGTGTGGAATGCAGGATTAAACCTATCATTTGTCACATCTCATTGTGTTTACACCCATTTCTCTCACAATTGGGAAACTGTCAACTAGAAAAGTGACCTTCCCAAACAATATTCCCCCTGTCCCCCCGCCCCCTCCTTAAAAAAAAGCCGGAAGATAGCCGAGTAATGAATTGCAAAGAGAAGGGGGGGAGAAAACACACCTCTAAACAAATGTTCTTTGTTACAGACTCTTTAAAAGTTTCCAGTTTCTTTTGTTTGGTTTTGTTTTCAAACCAAACAAGACCTACTTCACATCAGACAAGAGGCCTCGGACAGGAGGACATAAAAAAAAATGGGGAGCGTTAGCACTTTGGAGGCATTTAAAAACAACCACTAGAAGTTGCTTTTGAGGTGTAGTGTTAGTGGGGAAATTGTAGCTGCGCCGAATGTTTCCCGATCCAGTGGGTTGGCTTATAAGGAGTGCAATTGTGTTTTGTAGAAGGTGCCAAGAGGAGGGAGTGAAGAGAGCTAGCCAGGGTTAGTGGGATTTAAAAAACACACACACATGCACACACACATATACAGGCATTTAGCATTTGTACACATGAACAGAGAAAGAAACAGTTCACCACCCCCCAAAAAAAAATGAGATGGAAAAGATGGAGAATAATTCTCTTGAATCCATCCAGCAGTTTTCTTAAGTTGGGTGTGCAGAACCCAACTTAACTCACACCTCTCGCAGCTGGCTCATTTTCTACGTCAGAAGGGTCTTGTTTTTCCGTCGGCCGGTTGACATCACCGCAAACCATTTTGCCCGTTGCCTGCAGCTAGAATGCCAAGTCCAAAGTTGTGTTTGGAACAAAGATTGCGTTGCCAGGCAGCTCCCCTTACCAAGAAGTTATGAATACTGGGGTGTGTGTGTGTGTGTGTATGTGTGTTAAAAAGAAAAAACAAAACACACTCTACGCTTGCAAACAGAAACGTGCAGTCTTTGTTCTAAAACAAACACAGGCTAAAAATCGGAGCAACTATTGCCCCAGTTTTGACGTTTATGGCACAAAACGCGTTGGCACCGCTGTTGGTCAGCCGACCTTGGAAGAATTGATATGGGAAGAGGGAGTGAAGGACAAAGAGATGCGTGTGTGTGTGTGTGTGTGTGTGTGTGTGTTTTCCCATCTTAAGGTGTGGAATACCTTCGCAAGTGGTAACTATAAATCTTAATGCAATGATCCCAGCAGTCCAGCACCAACAACTGACCTTTGGGAGTGACGGCTATGCCAACGGGGCAGGTCAGACCTTCTCGGATGAGGATATTGTAGCCGCCGGCTTTGGGGAAGTGTAAGATCTCTTTGCGGCTGCTGTCGGCCACAATCAGATCCCCCCGCGAGTCCACGCACATGCCGGCGATGCAGCGGAAATCTTCGTTCTCGGAAAAGAAGTGACTGATTTGCCGGCCCAGCTGTCCATCCGGACCGACGGAGCCAATGGAAAACCCGCCTTCCAGGTGATGTTCGTGTTGGCGGTTCTCCAGGTTCAGGCCCAGCCCCTGGGTGAAGTAGATGGTCCCTTCGGCGTCGCAAGTGACGAATTTCGGCCGCACGGCGCTGCAGAGGCAGCTGTACTTCACCACCCCGACACCCCGGTCCACCGTGAAGCACCACAGCTTACCTCCTTCGACGTCGGTCACCACGAACTGCCCGGAAGGCAAGGCGGCGATGCCCCACGGCTTGCTCAGCTGGCTTCGGTGGCACGCCACGCAGTGCCCATCCAGGGTGTAGACTTTCATTGAGTTGTCGTAGCTGTCGGTGACCCCGATCAGCCCGTGGCAGTTCATGGTGACTGACAAGGGAGTCAGGTTGGGCAAGTCGGCCCCGAGGAAGCTGAGGACGAAACTGTCGATCCCGCTCGGGCTCCGGCGAATTTCCTTCAAAAAACCCTTACGGGTGAAGACTTGGATCCGGAAGTTGCCCCGGTCCGCCACGAGGACCTCTCCTTGCGGGGTGACATGGAGGCTGACGGGCAGGTTGAACGTGCCCGGTGTGTTCCCCTTGGAGCCCATTTTCTTGAGGAAGTGGCACTGCTGGATGCTGGAGGTTGCCTCGGGCATCCTTGGTTTCGCAGGCGAAGAGCAATGGGCCAACGGGTTGACCTCTTCCGCAGGGAGATCTGCTTCTCTGAAGGAGCCCGATGCTTCTGCCGTGGTCTCCATCAAGTTCTCCTCGACGTTGATGCTCCGGGGTTTTTTAACCACTTGTCCTATCTGGAGGGGTCCGATATGACCGACCTTGAGGAGTTCCACCTCTTGCAAGGTCAGCTCTTTGGGAAGGCTGTTCATCAACTCCGGTTCCTCCTCTTCTCCTTCCTCCTCCAGAAGGGCGATGTCTCCCTGTTTGATTTTGGCGAGGAAGTAATCGCAGCGCGAGACAATCTGGACCTCGGCAATGTTGAGAAGGTAAGCTTGTTCTTCCATGATCTGGCTGTTCACCTTCTCCACCTCGGAGAGGGAGCCGGTGAAGAACTTACGCGACCTGGCCAACTCTTCTTGGACCTTGCGCTCTTCTTTGCTGTACTCTTGGAGGACCGCTTTGTACCTGCCTTGGAGGTCCTTCGAAACCCCTTCCAGAGACACTTTCCTCTTCTGAAGGTCCCCCATCATCTCTCGGAGGTGACCCAGCCTGGCTCCAAAGTCCCTCCTCTTCTCGTCGGCGGCTTCTTTGATGGCCACCACGTTGTGATGTTGCTGGAGATGTTCCGACTCTTTGCAAGGCTCACACAGCACCAGGCTGCAGCTCCTGCAGAAGTGCTTAGGCAGCCTCCGTCCACAGGCTTTGCACATGAGAACACCGATGGTCTCGCTCAGCCCGGCCGTGTCGATGATCTTCAAGACGGTGAGATTGTCAGTCAGCTGAGCCAGGCTGCTGATCCTGGTGACTTTGCTGCAGAAGGGACAACGGATCCCGTTAATGCTGCTGGCCAGGAGCTTCTCCGAGCACTGTTTGCAAATGGTGTGGCCGCAGTGGAGCAGTTTGGGCCGTAGGTGCTCTTCGGTGAAGCACTCCATGCAGATGGGGCACTCCAAAACTTCGCGGAGGGCGTCCGAGTTGAGTTGAGGGGCAGCAGCCATGGTGGTGGAGCCAAGCTGAGATGGGTTGCATCGATCTCCTCAGATCTTTCTGAGCTGTTTCGGGGGGGGGGGGAAAAGAAAGAGAGAGAGAGAGAGACATAAAATATGTGTAGTTCACATTTCAAATGAGGAAACCTTGGTGCTCTTTGAGCTTGGCAGTTTCCTTGCAGACGTTTCACGACCCAACTAGGGAATGTCATCCGTGCTGTTTAATGATCAAGGATAATCATCAACGCACTGATGTTCCCTAGCTGGCTCATGAAACGTCTGCAAGAAGACAAACAAACTCAGAAAGCACCAAGGACTCCTCAAAACCAAAAGAGCCAGGGCTTATTTATTGATTAGATAGATTTATCTAGCCTCTCATCTCACTGGTAGGAAACTCCGGATTATGAACAGAGTTAAAACACAAGTAAAATCAGAATCTTCTATCCTTAAAAACCATTAAAAACTTGGGGGATGATAGCAGGGTTCCAATATCTCAGGGGCTGCCCCAAAGAAGAGGGAGTCAAGCTATTCTCCAAAGCCCCTGAAGAGGCAGGACAAGAAGCAACGGGTGGAAACTCATCAAGGAGAGAAGCAACTTAGAACTAAGGGGAAACTTCCCAACAGTGAGAACAATCAACCAGTGGAACAGCTTGTCTTCAGAACTTCAGATGCTCCATCACTGGAGGTTTTCAAGAGCTTGGACAGCCCTTGTCTGAAATAAGGTCCCCTGTTTGAGCAGGGGGGTTGGGCTAGAAGACCGCCGAGGTTCCCTTCCAATATGGTTATTCTGTAAGTAATCTGTTAACTATATATAAAATTCATCCGGCTCCATGCTGCCTTGGATCACCAAGCCTGATGGGACTTCCACATTTTAAAGCCCTTTTGGAAGGCTGGAAGACTTGATGTCACCTTGTGTGTATGTATGTGTGTGAGGTCACGTGTTATGTGTGTGTGTGTGTGTGTGAGAGTGAATTGTGTTTGCTTCTTTCTGGCAGTTAGTAGTGAATTTAACAGATGGATCCCAGGCCTGCTGAGTACAAGACCACTAAGAAAAACATCTCAAGGACATTCAAAAGACGAGTGGTGCCTCACACACCTGCTAAAAGCAATGAATGTGCAGATTTTAAGCACGTCAAGGAAAGTTTTGGGGATTCCTTGAACATCCCTCCCGGGAGGAAAACCTGCCTTGCTTCCTCTTCTGATCATTATATTCGAAGCCCCACCCTGTAAACGTAGACAGATATTTTAGCACCTGCTTAAAACTCGGAGCGACCGCCAAGGAGGAGAAGGAAAATCATTTTCTCACGTGCAAAACTCACAATCTTGCGAGAAATGTGCAGTTTAACGTCTGAAAACTCGCACAGCTCCTTCCCAGCAGGAAAGTTCAAAAATGGAGCAAACTGCTGTTGCTAGAGGCCTCTTCAAGCGTGGAGGTTTAGAAGGTTTATTAAGAAAGGCAGCAATAATAACATCCCATGTTTCCTAAATGACATGGTCATTCATCACTGGGGGAATGAAAAATTAAGGAAATCCAGTGGTCAGAATGTAATTATTTGTGCTTTCCTTGGAACACAGTCACAAGTTTCATTGGGAGCTATAGTGTTTTTAGTTGGGATCTAATTTAGAGTCATATATTTTATTCTGGGATGGATGGGGATGTGGAGTGGAGATGAGTAGAGTAGAGTAGAGTAGAGTAGAGTAGAGTAGAGTAGAGTGGAGTAAAAAAGAGGATAGAATTGTAGAAGAGAAGAATAGAGAATAGTATAGAATATAGAATAGAATAGAATAGAATAGAATATAGAATAGAGTAGAATAGAATAGAATGTAGAGTAGAGTAGAATAGAAATAGAATAGAAATAGAATAGAATAGAAGGAACGGAGTAGAACAGAATTAAAACAGAATTAAAACAGAATTTGAGTGGAGTAGAACAGAACAGAACAAGAATGGGACAGAACAGAACAGAGAATAGAAGAATGAAATGGAACACAACAGAACTGAACAGAATTAGAATGGACTGCAACAGGACGGAATGGAATAGAATTAAAACATAATTTAAATACAATGGAATTAGACCAGAAGAGAATTAGAACAGAATACAACAGAAATAGAGTGGGATAAAACAGATCAGAATGTAGCGTGTCCTTGTCACAATTGTGTTTCCTTTCCCCTTCATCACAAAGCAGCATGCGGTCAGCCTTGTGTTTTTCGGCCATCATATCAAATCAGTTTCTGTTTTATGGCTTGATTTCTTTGCAGTTGCTTGTTTTTGAAAAGGCAGACTTCGCCCCCCTTGAGCACCCCAATGGGGTTCTTGCAACCACGACGGGATTTTCGGTTGCATTTGACAGTGCAGGCCACTCTGTGCTGGCGATGTCATTTAAAGTCCACCAGCCCACTTAACACACACTGACAGACCAGGTGCTGGCCTAGAAAATGGCTTTCAGAAGGCAGAGCTACCATCTGTAGCAGAAGAGAAGAAGACCGCCTCAAACCTTTTCTGGGGTCACCTTGGGGAGGGTTATCATCATCCTTTAACCCATAATCCCTTCCAGGGTGGAGTCAGGGCAACTGAATTGAGCTGGCAGCGTGTTTACTGCCCGGATGCCCTTCCTGTCATCAGTGCTGAGTTTTGTTCAGCAGGTATATTCTCAGTGTGCCCAGAGAGAGAAATACCTGCCTCTACCCAGGATCGAACACGCGGCCTCCTGATTGTGAGGCAAAAGTTCCATCTCTAGGCCACTGCACCAGTCCTACCTTGGGCAGGTTGTGATGGTTGTAAATTGAATGAACGCTCGTCACTTTTTTCGTTGCCGTTGTAACTTTGGCCGCTACACAGACGGTTGTAAGCTGAGGAGTAACTGCATTTAGCTCTCCCAAGATCTTCCAGAAGAGACCTTAATACAGTCAGGAGACTCTTTAGCAGACCAGGGTCCATTAGAAGAGGGTGACTCCAACCTTGGCAACTTTTCAGACTTGTGGACTTCAACTCCCCGAATTCCCCAGCTAGAATTCTGGGAGTTGAAAGTCCACAGATCTTAAAGGTTCCCATGGTTGGAGTTAGAAGAAGACTTTTTGCCAATACATCCCCATCAATTTGAAACCAAGAAGTGCTTACTTGAACGTTCCAAGTGTAGAAAATTAGATATTTTCACATTCTTCCCCTTCTTTTGTACCTTTCCACAATCCGCTCTTTTCACCCCATTTCTCCTCGTCTTCCCTAAATCCATCATCCTCATTTAACAACTCCATAATCCCTTCCGGGGTGGAGTCTGGGTAACTGAATAGAGCTAGCAGAGTGTTTACTGGCCGGATGCCCTACCTGTTGCCAGTGCGGAGTTTTGTTCGGCAAAGTTGAAGGCGCAAAGTTGACCCTTTCCCCCCTTTCTCAAAGAAGAGTTTGGGGTTCGTCTGAAGGCCACTTTTTTTCCTTTATTCCTCCACCCACCCCGCTCGTTTTCCTTCATCCAAGACACCACAGGGGCCTGTCTATGCAGGATGTGTGCCCAAATGTAAATGGTTTGGTGTGAGCCAACGGTTGTACAAGTCGTTTTCCTCCCCTGTGTGCCCGCACACTGCAGCCAAACATCACACCCTCAAATCCTGAAAAGATTATCGGGAAGGAATTAAACGTTTTATTGACTGAAGCCCCCGCTTTGCAAGTTACTTGAAAGCAGTGTGGGTTGGCAAGGGCTGTGTGTATCAATGCTTCAACCTTCATGTGTCCCACTGAAGTTTGGAGGCCTGTCCCTCAATGGGCTTGGTCCACAAGGACGAAGCCAGGATGATGCATGGTCAACTTGGATTGCAAAAGAGCTTTGAGGGACCCTTGGTGGTCTCTGAGCTGGGTTGTTTTCTTGCAGACGTTTTCATGACCCAGCTAGGTAACATTATCAGTGCTAAATGGGGGGAGGAGGAAGAGGAAGAAGAGAAGGAGGAGGAAGAGGAGGAAGAAGAAGAAGAGGAGGAGAAGGAAGGAAGAAGAGTCCTTGGTGCCCTCTGAGCTGGGTTGTTTTCTTGAGGATGTTTCACTGCCCAACTTGGTAACATCATCAGTGCCACAAGGAAGGGAGAACAAACCTCACCCTCTTTCAAACATTGATGATTGTTACCTAGTTGGGTCATGAAACATTTGCAAGAAAGCAACCCAGCTTGGAAAGCACGAAGGACACCCCAGTCTTCCTCCTCCTCTTCCATTCCATACAACCCACTCTCCTCTCTTGCACTGATGTTACCTAGTTGGGTCATGAAACGCCTGCAAGAAAGCCACCAAGCTCAGAGAGCATTAAAGATCCTACAGTTGTCGTCTTCTTCCTCCTCCTTCTGCTCCAACCCCCTTCTAAGCACTGAAGATGTAACCTAGTTGGGTCATGAAACGCCTGCAAGAAAACCACCAAGCTCAGACAGCACCAAGGACCACCCTGCCCTCATTCCAACCCTCAGCTACAAACATTCCCCTTTATTGGGAACAGCCTTGGCAGACATGGTCTAAAATTGAGGGGTTTTTTCCCCCTTAAATACCCTGCCACTATTCTCTTTGGAGATCCGAGTGATTTCTGAGGTCTGAGATTCCACTTGCTTCCCAGGGGATCTTCAACCCTAGGCAAACCCACCCTGGATGCTGGTGGGACCCACCACCTGAAGATCTGCATGGATTATAAAGGGATCCATCCAATCTAGCAGGACGATGAAAGGTTTCCGCCCACCCCACACACACATCCCCCCCCCGGATAAAAAAGCATGGCGTTTCTTTTGAGGGTGCAAAAACATGTCCAGTGCTCGCCTAACAATCAGGAGGCTGGGGGTTCAATCCTAGGTAAAGGCTAATTGTTTGGAATAGACTCTCCTGCTTGTATATATATATAAATACATGGCATTAATCCGGATCTCTATCTCCCAGCCGCTTGCAAAAGAGGGTGAGGATGTATGACTCTGCATTATCATGGGGTGGGGGCAGTTGGGAGTCGTGGGTTGCCTTTGAAATATTTTGCTGGGGAGGGGGGGGCGCTGGAGGAGAGAAAGACAGAGGCGCACTTTGGGCTCCTTATCGTGGGGTGGGGAGGCGCATTGGGCCATCCGCCCGATGTTTGCAAGCGAACGGGGCTGGAGTCAAGGAAGGGCTCGCTCTGCCAGCCTGGGAAAGGGGGTTGGGGAGCGGGCTTTGCAAGATCAGATTCCTCGGAGCGGGGGGGGGGAGGGTTTAAGAAGCCCATCTGTCACCATCCCAAGTTTTGCACGGGGAAAGAGAGAGAGAGAGGGGGAGGGAGGAAGAGAGAGGAGAGGGAGAGAGAAACGGGGGAGAGAGTCAGAGAGGGAGGGAGAGATAGAAGAGGGGGGAGAAAGGGAGGGGAGGGAGGGAGGGAGAGAGAGGGAAAAAAACCCTTCCAACCACTGTAGTCCTTTGCAAAGGAATTTTTGGAGCAGCCTTGGACTGATTTTGCGTGGGGTGGGTGGGAAAAAGCCCCCCCAGGAGGCGATCGCAGGGGATCAGGACACTCTCCGAGGGTTTTTTGGGGGGGGGCTGCATGAGGTCACCCACTTCCTTCCCGCTGCCCCCAATCCCCCCTGCCCCATTTCCCCACCCCACCCTCCGGCAAAGCAGAGCCCCTCCCTACCTGCCCGTTTTCCTCTCTCGTAGCCGCACCAACCTTTTGTCGTGGGTTTTTCCCGCCCCCACCCCCTTTCTCTTCCGTGCTCCACGCCTGCGCAGAAAGGGAGGCTGCTACACCCCCCCATATCTGTTCCCTCCCATGCCGGCAACGTCACCTCTCGCCAGGTATGATGGGAATTGTGGTGCTTTTTTTTACCTTGGTGAAAAGCCGCCCAGGACTGAGTCCTTCCTGGATGCCAGGAGGCGGTAGGAAAGGAGAAAGTAGTTTCGCTTTTCCTTTGTTTGTTGACGCGAAATGAATTTCGATCCTTCGGGCGTTGCATGCACGGATTTAAATTCGTCTGAATAAAGGAACAAATTAAGTGTTGTACCTTATGATTCTTGACTCTTGATGAATGTATCTTTTCTTTTATGTACACTGAGAGCGTTTGCACCAAGACAAATTCCGTGTGTCTACTATCACACTTGGCCAATAAAGAATTATATTCTAAATTTTATTTTAAATTCTATTCTATTCTATATTCTACTCCATTCTATATTCTATTCTATTATTCTGTTCTATTATTGTACCCTATGACTATTATTAAGTGTTGTACCTTATGATTATTGACAAATGTATCTTTTCTTTCATGTACATGAGAGCATTTGCACCAAGACAAATTCCTTGTGTGTCCAACCACACTTGGCCAATAAAGAATTCTATTCTATTCTAAATTTTATTCTAAATTCTATTCTACTCTACTCTACTCTGTATTCTGTTCCATTCTATTCTATTCTACAGTCTCCTGGTGATTAGCTCAATGTCACCCAGCTGGCTTTCATGCCTAAGGAAGGACTAGAACTCAGGATTTGATTGCTTATTGTACCCTATGACTATCATTAAGTGTTGTACCTTATGATTCTTGACTCTTGATGAATGTACCTTTTCTTTTATGTACACTGAGAGCATTTGCACCAAAGACAAATTCCTTGTGTGTCCAGTCACACTTGGCCAATAAAGAATTGTATTCTAAGCAGAAAGACACTTTTTGGGGAGTCCAGACGTAACTTGCAATTTGGTCCTTCCGTAGCTTAGTGTGAGATAACAGATAGAATTCAGATTTTTTTAAAAGAATTCCTTATTAATTGGCCAAGTGTGATTGGACAGACAAGGAATTTGTCTTTGGTGCAAATGCTCTCAGTGTACATAAAAGAAAAGATACATTCATCAAGAGTCAAGAATCATCAGGTACAACACAATGATAGTCACAGGGTACAATAAGCAATCAAATCATACTAGGTAAATAACAGAATAACAGAATTGGAAGGGACTTTGGAGGTCTTCTAGCCCAACCCCCTGCACAGGCAGGAAATCTTAGACCATTTCAGACAAATGGTGGTTAAATCTCTCTATTACCTCTATGGAAAGCTGTGGTGACAAGCCCTCAACGTTAGCAAAAGAAAATCACATCAGGACTTTCACACAAACACAGACAAAAACACACAAGCACACACACACAAATATCTATCTACCTACTTTTCGTGTGTGGGGGTGTTTTAAAAGAGCCTCCAATTTGATTATGGATTGATAGATGCTCCCTTGAGCTGCAAAAATAGGGGCAATCAAGAGTTAAACTTTGGGGGATCTGTTTGCCCACATCTAGAATTTGGCCACCCTACCATGATCCCTACACTTTGAGAGACCCGAGGATGGCTTAACAGGGACCAGAGCTTCACATGGTGAGAGCAAACCCCAAATTCTCCCTTTCTTGATGGTTAGTTTGTTGACCCAAAAGGTTTATAATTCTCCTAGGCCAGGCCTGAATATAACAGAGGATGACACGGATGGATTCAACCATTGCTATTTGCAAACTGTGATTTGTGAGCCTAGGGTGACACCGTACATCCCAAAAAAATAGGAGTTGAAACGCTAAACTTTGGTTGAACCACATCTGGCTTTGGTGGGTTCCATGCAGCTAAGTCATAAAAACCACAGATAGCCGAGAAAACAAGCAAGTGGATCTTCTAAACCAGATCCTACTCAAAGAGCAAATTCAAATTGTCATATTATGGACCGATTATCAGGAGAAGGAGGAGGAAGAAGAAGAGGAAGGAGGAAGAGGAAGGAGGAGGACTGTGGGGTCCTTGGTGCTCTCTGAGCTGGGTTCTTTTCCTGCAGACATTTCATTACCCAACTAGGGAACATCATCAGCACTAGAAGACAGTAGGGTTTGGGAGGAAGAGGGGGAGGAGACAGCTAGCCATGTGGGTGGTCTCAGTTACCGTGGTGATAGCACATTCTTAGAAGACCTGAAGTTCCAGGTTGAGCACAGGTTTTCCTGGAGAAATCTATCTATGTGGCTGCCAAGAGCTGACACTGATTTGATAATCACATAAAATAAGAATTTAGTTGCAATTGTTTTCTCCATGCTGAAAAGAAGCTCAAAGCAGAAATTGGAGGGTGCATATTTTATTCCTCCAAGCCTGTTACTTAGTGTTACTTTGAATGTTAATGTTACTTAATAAATTACCTTTTTATGGCTACATTTTATGGCTACAGCTATATCCCACTACAGTTTATTTATCGCTTAATGATGTCTGATCTGATACATTGTTTTAATGCATGCCTTTTTCCATCACTTTAACCTATCCTTGTGTGTCGCCCCCCTCCCCCCTTTGAATGTTATTTGAAACGGCTTGGAGACGTAGTTTGAAAAGGAGGCCATGTAGACATGTTTGGAATAAATAAAGCGATGCATGGACACTTTGTAGAAGTTGAAAGTGGGAAATGAAATGACACGGCTGAACTAAAAGCAGCAACTGTCATTTTACTGTAGAAGTCTTCGCCATCAAATTAAGCACATCAGTGTCTTGCTTGCAACATTGCATAGTGCTTATGCCCTGTTATGTAGTGTGTTATCCCAGAATAGCAGAGTTGGAAGGGACCTTGGAGGTCTTCTAGTCCAACCCCCTGTCTAGGCAGGAAACCCTACACCACTTCAGACAAATGGTTATCCAACATCTTTTTAAAAACTTCCAGTGTTGGAGCATTCACAGCTTCTGGAGGCAAGGAGTTCCACTGATTAATTGTTCTCACTGTCAGGAAATTTCTCCGTAGTTCTAAGTTGCTTCTCTGCTTGTTAGTTTCCACCAATTGCTTCTTGTTCTGCCTTCAGGTGCTTTGGAGAATAGCTTGACTCCCTCTTCTTTGGGGCAGCCCTGAGATATTGGGACACTGCTATCATATCTCCTTCTTTTCATTAAACTAGACACACTCAGTTCCTGCAACCATTCTTCATAATATTTTAGCCTCCAGTCCCCTAATCCTCTTTGTTCCTCTTCTCTGCACTCTTTCTAGAGTCTCAACATCTTTTTTGTATTGTGGTGACCAAAACTGGACACAGTGATCCAAGTGTGGTCTTACCAAGTCAGGTAAATACACATGAAAGTCCAGAAAGAGGGCTGTGAAAATATCTACAGACCCCTCACATCCTGGACATAAACTTCTTCCCTCAAGACTATAATGCACGCCAAAACAACTAGACACAAGGACAGTTTTCCTCCATCTAAAGATCTAATTCCCACCACACTGCCTAACTACCAAGTAGGGCTACCAAGTACTATTATCCCTCTCATCTTTTCTATTACTTCTTCCTTACCTTCTTATGACTATAGCTTCGTTGCTTGTATCTTATAATTTATATTGTTTTATTTAGTAACCTAGTATGATTTATGTTGGCTGCTTCTTTAGTAACCCGTGACTGTCGCTGAGTGCTATGTCACGATTTAAGATGAATGCACTGTATGATTATAATCATGATTTCTCAGGTGTTGCTTGTATGTACCCTGAGAGCTTCTGAACCAGAGACAAATTCCTTCTGTGTCCAATCACACTTGGCCAATAAAGAATTCTAACAGTTCTAATTCATCAACAACACAATTATTCGCAATACCTGGTGATTCCTATTTCTCCAGAGGGTAGGACCCAAAATATGTGGTCTTTGGGTTGTGCATGGATGAAGAGATATATCCTGCAAGGAAGAAGTGATAAGCTTCATTAACATAAACAGAGTTGGAAGGGACCTTGTAGGTCATCTAGTCCAACCCCCACCCACCCAAGCAGGAGACCCTACACCATTTCTGACAGATGGCAGTCCATTCTCTCCTTGAAAGCTTCCAGGGATGAAGCTCCCAAAACTTCTGAAGGCAACGCCAGTGTTCCATTAGTGGATTGTTCTCCCTGTCAGAAAATTTCTCTTTAATTTCCAGGTTGAATCTCTCCTTGATCATCACTGGAGGCTTTCAAGAAGAGATCGGACTGCCATTTGCCAGGAATGGTGCCTCTCCTGTTTAGGCAGGGGGTTGGACTAGATGACCTACAAAGTCCCTTCCATCTCTGTTAATCTGAAGGGGGAAAAGGGCTTTCTAGAACTTTGCAAACTGTCAATTCCCTTATTTTCTTTCCCATGCCTTTGTTTCTGGCGTTGTTGCTTTGAAAATCCACTGGAGGGCAGCATAGCTCCAGGGAAACCATCTTCAAGCGGTTACAAAATAGTTTCCTTTCTCCCTGGCTGAAAAGGAGAGAAATTTACATCCAGATGTTTCAGGCTTAGGCTTTTGTTTAATATATATTCATTAACCACATCTGTGCCTAAGTCCTTTCACCCTTTGGAGGGGTGAGAGGGGTGTTATTATCGACATTTGCATATTTGAATAATCATTTAGCCCAACTGCTAAAGGATAAAGACAAACCATCCCATTCCTCCTTCGTTCCAGATTGCTTCTCTGCTTGGTTAAGTTTCCACCCGTTGCTTCTTGTCCTGCCCTCAGATTCTTTGGAGAATAGCTTGACTCCCTCTTCTTTGGGGCAGCCCCTGAGATGCATTCTCCTCACCTGCCGCATCCCCGTTTTCTGCAATGCCTTATTCTCTGCTGCTCTGCCTCCTCCTCCTCCTCCGTGGTGTGAGATGCCCTCTTTGTAGGCTCACTCTGCTTTTGTTCAGATTCTCAGCCTTGGCCACCAAGGTTAATCACAAACCTTCTCTTGCTCTCCACCCATCATTCTGCCCCGCCAGATTGTTTTTTAAATACATGGAAGGTGGTTTAGTTAAACTTATCTGGGATCACTTACAAGCCCACAGAGACATGCCTTAGAAATAACAGATAACAGATATTCAGAGTTGGAAGGGACATTGTAGGTCATCTAGTCCAACCCCCCGCCCAAGTAGGAGACCCTACACCATTTCTGACAAAGGGCAGTCCAATCTCTTCTTGAAAGCCTCCAGGGATGAAGCTCCCACAACTTCCGAAGGCAACTTCTGTTCAATGGGTTGATGGTTCTCACTGTCAGAAAGTTTCTCCTTGTTTCCAGGTTGAGCCTCTCCTTGATCAGTTTCCATCCATTATTCCATGTCTGGCCTTCGGGTGCTTTGGAAAACAGCCTGACTCCCTCCTCTCTGTGGCAGCCCCTCAAATATTGGAACCTTGCTATCATGTCTCCCCTGGTCCTTCTCTTCACTAGACTAGCACATGCCCGGTTCCTGCAACCATTCATCGTGTGTTTTAGCCTCCAGTCCCCTCATCATCCTGGTTGCTCTTCTCTGCCCTCTTTCTAAAGTCTCAACATCTTTTTTATAGTGTGGTGACCAAAACTGGATGCAGTACTCTAGGCGTGGTCTTACTAAGGCTTTTTAGAGTGGTATTAATACCTCACTTGATCTGGATTGTCTCCCTCTGCTAATGCAATTTAGGATTGCATTAACTTTTTAGCTGCCGCTGCACACTGCTGGCTCCTATTTAGCTGTTTGTCCACTAAGACTCCAAGATCCCTCTCCCAGGTCCTGCTATTGAGCCTGGTTTCACCCAGTCCATATGTGTACTTTGGGTTTTTCTTTCCTAAGTGTAAGACTTTACTTTTCTCTACATTGAATTTCATTTTGTTAGACAGTGCCCAGTGTTCAAGTCTGTCAAGATCCATCTGGATCTTGAGCCTATCTTCTAGGGTGTTAGCTATTCCTTGCCAGCTTAGTATCATCTGCAAATTTGGTAAGTTCCCCTTCTATTCCCTCATCTAAGTCATTAATGAAGATATTGAAGAGTACTGGGCCTAAGACAGAACCTTGTGGCACCCCACTGCTTACTAAATAAAAGAGAGGTCTACATTTGGCGTTCCAGATAGGCCCAACTGTCCAGAACATACGTAACCAAAAGGAAGTGAAAGATGGGCCTTAGGAAAGATGATATGAAACAGAGTAGAGTTGTGTGTTTGGGACCTAGGAAGGATCTTGCAGTTTATCTGGGTCAACTTCCTGCCCAGAACAAGATAACAACTTCTGCAGCATCCATATGTCAAACTGCAAAGGAATCTCCTTTTATCTGTAGAATTACAGAGTTGGAGGTCTCTTAGTCCATCTTATTAAGTGGTACATTTATTTAATGCATCAAACTTCCATGCAGCCAGAAATGACCTTTTCCTTCTTCTATTCTCTCTCCTTCCCTCCCTGTTTTGTTTCCCAACCAGAAACTACTGAACTTGGAAACAAGAAAGAGCTCAAGTCCATGCCTTTCATCACCTACCTCTCTGGCCTGCTGAAGGCCCAGATGCTGTCCGATGATCAGGTGATTTCTGGCGTGGAGATCTACTGTGAAGAGAAGGGCCGCTGCCCTTCGACTTGCCATCTCTGCCGCCAGGCAGGCAAGGAGCAGCTGAGCCCCACCCCGGTCCTCCTGGAGATCAACCACATCGTCCCGTTATATATGCTCATCCAGGACAACGAGACCCGGGAGGTGAGAA
>CM019157.1:3764592-3792495 GCA_009733165.1 Naja naja
CGTCATATGTTTTATCCTCCAGTCCCCTAATCATCTCGGTTGCTCTTCTCTGCACTCTTTCTAGAGTCTCAACATCTTTTTTATAGTGTGGTGACCAAAACTGGAGGAGGAGAACAACTGTGGGGTCCTTGGTGCTCTGAGCTTGCTTGTTTTCTCGCAGATGTTGCACTGGAATTCTAGTCTGCTTTGAAAGAATCCCTCAAAATAGGGAAGACCTGGAAGGAAAAACACCGGATGGTTTTTCTGCACGGCTCTGAGTAATGTGTCTATAACTAAACGACAGCTTTGGAGTCTTGACATGATGTATGATTGACTTACCCTCCCTGGGGGCATCATCCTTTCCTCTGCTCCAGTAGCTTTTCAAGGCCGGTGGGGTGTGTGTGATAAGGTTAGGACTCCAAAGCCCACTTAAGAGAAGGGGCAAACTGAGGTTTAGTGACCCTCCCCACAAACAAACATTGGCAAACCACAGTTTAGGCGAACACTCTCTCGTCTAAAATAAGGAGGGCCCACCTGTGTCCATGGAGAACTTAACTGGATCAGTTTTGCCTCTGATGAAAGAAACAGGGTTCTACTGTGTATGGGATACTTGGCTTGGAAAGTCCCAGCAAAAAAACAAGAAGTATGGGAAAGTCTCTTAAGAATAACAACAACCTGATGAAGACAGAGGAGCCTTCTCTCCTACCCTGCTTTGAACTTTTGAAGCCTTTTGCACTAAGGCGTCTCAAATGTCTTCCCTTGGGATCCTTCCCTGCCTGGCCTTACCCTCCCAGCCCTGTCCAGTTGTTCAGAAGTCTGAGCTAAAGCAAACACCGTCCCCCAGCTCTTTCAACCTTCCCTTTCGGTTCAGCTAACACACCGCCCCCTCAATCCAATTCTTTCCAAAAGAACAGAACAGCATAACAGAGTTGGGAGGGACCTTGGAGGTCTTCTAGCCCAACCCGCTACTCAAGCAGGAAATCCTATACCATTTCAGACAAAAGGCTGTCCAGTCTCTTCTTAAAAGCCTCCAGGGATGGAAGCACTCACAATTTCTGGTAGCAAGCTGTCCAACTGGTTGATTGTTCTCACTGTCAGGAAATGTCTCCTTAGTTGTTCTGACCCACGCCCTTTTCCAACAAATCAAACACAACCCAAAAGGAACAGAAACCTTGTAATGCTTTTACCAAATAATTAGCTGTGATAAGCCTTGCCAAACTGAGCGAGACTTGCCAAAAGATAACAGGCAAGAAATAATTTGCAAGACAAGAATCTTCAACTACAAACTCAGGATACTGGAATGTCCACGAGGCTGGAGTTTCAAAACGTTTTTGCTTCCTGCAAAGAACGTTCGCTTCACAGCTGGCTTTTATCTTCTTGAAGGAGGGGCCGTTACCTTGCAGCCTTACTCCTGAGTCACCTGTGCTGTTGTAGCTGCTCTTTCCTGCAAGCAGCCCTGCACGCACGCGCACTTGGCACAGGCTCCTCGGGAACCTCCTCATCGCTGTTGCCAGCCCCCCCAATCTCTGAAGGCAGCAGTCCACTCCCTGATGGTCCTGGCCCCTCATCTGAGTCCTCACTCTCCTCAGCCGTCCGCACCTGCCGCCGGCTATCCACAACATTAGTTCTAGGTTGCTTCTCTCCTTGATTAATTTCCATAGGTTGACCCCCCCTTCTCTGTGGCAGCCCTCAAATTTTGGAACATTGCTATCTTGCCACCCATAGCATAGCACAGCATAGCATAAACAGAGTTGGAAGGGATCTTGGAGATCTTCTAGACCAACCCCCTGTTCAAGCAGGTTAGAGAAATGGTTGTCCAATCTCCTCTTAAAAGCCTCCATCTCACCATCAGGAAATTTCTTCTTCGTTCTAGATCTGCTGCATTAGTTTCCTTCCTTGCTTCTTGCCTTGCTTTGGGTGCTTAAAAACAGGTTGACCCCCCTCTTCTTTGCAGCAACCCCCCCCCCCCAAATATTGGAAGACTGCTATCATATCACAAACACACACACACACATCCGTCAGGCCTTTCTTTTCTCACTAGAGTAGACACACCCCATTCCTGCCACCGTCCTTCTCCCTTGTATGTGTTTGACGTCAACTGTTGCTCAATAACATATCAGCAAAGGCAGCGGCAGCAGGAGAGAGCCAGCGCATGATTGTGTAACCCCTATTAAGGCCCATGGTACGAATTCACTCCGAGGAGAGAGGACGAAGGCTGATGGATGGGTTGCAGGAATAACTTCATTTCTGAAAGGTCGAGGCAGGACGTAATTGTTCCTGCGTATCCTCAGGATCTGATTAAAGCCAAGGCCAGCTTACCGTAAGAAAGAAAATGACATTAAAGATGATCCGATTAGCCTACACAAACCCCTTTCTGGTCAGATTCCCAAAGGATTCGGACACATCGTTTGGAATTTCATCATCGTGCGCTTTATTTGAGTTCGTGTCGTTCCTTGTATTCTAGCTTTGGCGGAAGGTTCTTCTTTCAGACCGAAATTCATCAGGTCAATCCCCTACTCCACCAAGACAGCGTAAGGGCTGGAACCAGAGGTGGGTATTCAGCAGATTCGGACCAGTTCTGGAGAACCAGTAGCGGAAATTTTGGGTAGTTCGGAGAACCGGCCAATCCCACCTCTGACTGGCCTTGTCCCCATCTATTCTCTTCCTCCCATTGAGTCCCAGCTGATCGGCTGGGCCTTCTTTGGTTGCCCTGCACAGGAGAACGGAGCTGGAAAGCAGGTTAGTGGGGGTGGGATTTTGCAGTATCCTTCCCTGCCACGCCCACCAAGCAACACCACGCCCACCAAGCCACGCCCACAGAACCGGTAGTAAAAAAATTGAATCCCACCACTGGTTGGAACTCTTTTGATTTTGAGTTGTTTTTTTTGTTTTTAAATCTCCTTTCCGTGGCCAGAGGCCAGGTTCCTTACACAAAACACGGATCTCCTCTCTTGTCCTCAAAATTGGCACCGCTACAGTTTTGGTTTCTTGGAAGTCCAAATGTACTTTGATAGAAAAGAAATCATGGTGAAAATCCCTCTAAATATTGCTTCATTTATGTCCACAAAGAGGGAGCAACCCTATTCCACGAGAGAGGCTCGGTAACAAGAATTAAAATTCAGTGCAAAGGTTAGAAAATGACAATGAAAGACGATCAAAGTACTAGAAATAATATGAGTATAATGATAGTTAAAATATGTATACATATAGAAACTCCGGTTAGAACTATAGGCATAAGAATGGTATTGTATAAAGAAAAGTTAAACGGTTGAGCATAGGAGGTATAATAGAATGTGTAATGTATAATGTTGATACAACCAGTGTATTGCAGTTCTGTGAAGCATTGTGAAGCGGTATATACATCTAAGTGCTATTGCTATTGCTGTCCTGCAGCCAAGAAGGCTCCACACCCACAGCTGTCCCTGAGGACACAGATAAACCTCCGAGTGGCCTCAGTGATTCTCTAAAAGGGTGCAAATGTCCAGCTGTCTGCAAGGAGGATAAATCCTTCCATTCTCCACTAGTCAGAGCTGAAGAAGCTTCTTCTTTGTTTTTTTAAATTCATATTTATATGCTGCCCTTCTCCGAAGACTCAGGGCGGCTTACAATCTTTGGAGCGCAACCCAATGCGCTCAGCAATAGCCTTCCTTCCATTGTATATGCCTGCTTATTATTACTAAGCGGCATTTTGACAAAGTCAGCTTATTGCCCCCAACAATCTTGGGTCCTCAATTTACCTACCCCGAGAGGATGGAAGGCTGAGTCAACCTTGAGCCTGGTGGGATTTGAGCCTGCACTAATTGCAGGCAGCTGGAGCTAAGTGCTAGGCGTTTAACAGCCTGCACCACCAAGGCGCCAAGAAGTGAAACCTCTTCAAAGAAAAACAAGGAAGTCCAGTTGCCTTTTGAAAAAAAAAGAAAAAGAAAGCACCTTTGGGACAACCGTGACCTTGGATGGCCGAGAGTCTCCATAGACATCCCACAAACATCTTTCTTCCTGTACAACAAACGGGTTTTTGTCCTTGCGTTCCTCCACCGGCCATTCGCTCCAAACCGTTGGTCTGTTTTGTTTCCTTCCTAGGCATTCAAAGGTGCCCTCATGAGCTCTTACTGGTGCTCAGGGAAAGGAGACGTGATTGAGGATTGGTGCCGGTGTGACCTTAATGCCTTTGATGAGAATGGCCTCCCCAGCTGCAGCCCACTCCCCCAGCCTGTGTGAGTATCTTCTTTTCCAGCAGGGCCTGCATTTTTTTTTAATCCAGCCAAAATATCCCCTGCCCTATTTTTTTTCTTGCCTCAGTCTTTAATGTCAATCGAGAAGAATAATTGTAGGTCGGAGTTGAACGGTGGGGGTCCTCCTTGCAGACCGATTCATGACCCAGCTAAGTAACATCATCAGTGATGGAAAGGAGGGATGTTTGTGGGAGGAGGAGGGGGAGGAGGAGGGGAGGAGGAGGAGGAAGATAATGACTGTGGGGTCCGTGGTAGTCTCTGAGCTTGGTTGTTTCCTTGCAGACGTTTCGTGACCCAACTAAGTAACATCATCAGTGCTGGAAGGGAGTGGGGTTTTCTAGGAGGAGGAAGATGATGATGATGATGATGATGATGATGAGGAGGAGGAGGAGGAGGTGGAGGAGGACACTGGAGTCCTCAGTTCTCTTTGAGCTTGGTTATTTTCTTGCAGACGTTTTATTACCAAGCTAGGTAGCATCATCAGTGCTAGGAGGAGCTCTATAGAAACAGAGAGCAAACCCCATTCTCTTCTAGCACCAAGAAGGAGCAAACCAACATGTGGGGGGGGGGTATTTTTTGCACCAAGATGGGCTGTAGAGATGCCTCTTTGGTGAGGATGTGTCGAATCAAACCTTTCTCCGCCCTGGCTGTATCCCCAATGACACAAAGGAGAAATTGTGTTCGATATCAGACCAATCTTTCGGAGAATGAAGGTAACCTGCGTGGTGCCTCACCACAAACTTCTCCACCAATCTCTCTCTATTTCCAGCACCACGGAAAAGCCGGTTTTCAATCGGACCCTCCGTTTTTTTAATTCCTTATTTTTTTTTCCTAGGTTGCGTCTTTCTCCCAGCGTGGAGCCCTCGAGCACCGTGGTCTCCTTGGAGTGGTATGATGTCCAGCCAGCCATTGGCACCAAAGTCTCGGATTACATCTTGCATCACAAAAAGGTGGACGAATACACAGACACCGACCTGTATACAGGTGAGTAGGTGCTGGCATCCATTTATGGAACACCTTACCTGTGAAGGCTCCCCATGTCCCGTGGCTTGGTGGGCGTGGCAGGGGAAGGATCCTGCAAAATCCCCACCCCACTAACCTGCTTCCCAGCTCCGTTCTCCTGTGCAGCCAATCAGCTGGGACTCAATGGGAGGCAAAGAATAGATGGGGGCGGGGCCAGTCAGAGGCGGTATTGGCCGGTTTTCCGAACTACTCAAAATTTCCGCTACCGGTTCTCCAGAACCGGTCAGAACCTGCTGAATACCCTCCTCTGGATCTACTCCTTTGTAAAGTGTCCCCTACTAACAGTGTGGAGCTGAGAGAAGTGTGTCGGGCAATTCCCTCCCATCCACCCCCCAAAAATTGCTGAATGAGTTACACGTGGGGGCCACCCCTGCAAGCCAGAATATTAGATCATGGCAGGAATGGTCTCTGCCTTTGAAAGTCTGCGATGTGCAGTTGTCGTGTTTTTTTTAACGGGGTGATGAACAAACCGACGTGCCTTAGAGGCATCTGGAACTAATATTATTCGTCTGGGAAAATGTTCTTCTTGTCACCCTTCTGCTGCTCTGGTGGAAGAGTGAGGATCTCAGGAGGAGGAAGAGGGACAGAGAAAAACATATGTTCCACGTTTTAAGGCGCAGGGATAAATAACAGCACGTAACAAAATGGGGGATTTGTAATGTTATACTAGCAGGTGGAGGAGAAGGCATCCTTCTAGGCACCGAAAAAGCCACATCTTCTAGGAGAACGGATATGCCAAGAAGAAAAAGGCAAAAACTGGGTTGCTTTCCTGTGTGCCTGGAATAAATGGCTCTTTTTTTTAAAAAAAGATATGTTTTTAAGTTTCCCTTATTACAACATAGTACATCATGGTTTCAACAGCATTCCTGACATCTATACTGGTTCTTATCATAACTATCTTAATACACTATATTTACATTTATCTAATCTTGATTAATAGCTTTAACTGTAATTCTTGTTCTTACGTTCTTATATATTCTACATATTTACATTTTACTTTCTTGAGGTCTCTTGCAGTTAAATTTCTTATCTTATTTCTTGTTTCTGTTTGTTACCCAAACATACCATGCGAATAGAATGCTCTCTCTTTTTTATCGTGCCAGCCCTATTGCACCAAATGACTGTGAAATAGAAGGGAAAAAAGACTGTTTCGATACGGTGTAGGATCTCCGGCTTCACTAGAAGACCTCCAAGGTCCCTTTCAGCTCTATTCTGATTGATTGAAAACATTGGGGTTTTTTTCCACATCTTATTCTTATCTTGAATCCCGAATCTCCTTTTCGTAAAATAAAATCCGAGGTGTCTGCAGACACATGTACAACAAGCACGAAATAATTCGGGGCATAACTGAACTCAGTTTAGGGGCTCTGATGTTACACTACATTAGAACTCCTGCATGGTCAGAATATGGCTTCTAATTCTAGATTTTTTTTGGAGGGGGGGTGGAAAACCCAGAAATTCCTGTTTGGCAGTTTTTCTCTTTGTGTGTGTGTGTGTGTGTGTGTGTGTGTGTGAGACACTATTCAAATGGAAAAAAGTTGCTTTCGGGTGCATAATTTGCGCTTCCCTGTTTAATGTGCAAGAAAGCACTTCCATGTCAAGAAAAGGAAGATGGTTAGAATTGTCCAGAGACCTGAATTTGCAACCTCCGATGAGTCTAACATGATATGATGGGCATCAATGTTCTCAGGTCCTATAAATAGTTGTGCGGCATCAGGAAGATTTTGAACAAGCAGCTGTCTCAAGGAAGAAACCTACCCCATTGCTAACAGTTATAATTGGATTTTTGTCCTTAACTGAATAACAGAGTTGGAAGGGACCTTATAGGTCATCTAGTGCAACTCCCCAACCCTACACCAGTCCAATCTTTTCTTAAAAGCTTCCAGGGATGAAACTCCCACAACTTCTGAAGGCAACTTATGTTCCTTCGGTTGATTGTCCTCACTGTCAGAAAATTCCTCCTCATTTCCAGGTTGAATCTCTCCTTGATCAGTTTCCATCCATTATTCCATGTCTGGCCTTTGGGTGCTTTGGAAAACAGCTTGACCCCTTCCTCTCTTGGGCAACCCCTCAAATATTGGAAGACTGCTATCCTGTCCCCCCTGGTCCTTCTCTTCCCTAGACTAGCCATGCCCAGTTCCTGCAATGGTTCATCGTAGGTTTTCGCCTGCAGTCCCCTAAGCATCTTGGTTGCTCTTCTCTGCACTCTTTCTAGAGTCTCAACATCTTTTTTTATAGTGTGGTGCAGTGGTTGGATTCAGCCAGTTCACACCAGTTTGGGAGAACCGGTTGTTAACTTTCTGAGCAGTTTGGCAAACTGGTTGTTGGAAGAAATCATGAGGGGAGAGAACCGGTTGTTCAATTGTTTGAATCCCACCACTGGTGTGGTGTCCTTGTTAGGGTGAACTCGATAACCACCATTAAAATGCCTTTTCTGCCACGAGATCCCCTTGTCCTCCAATTCACCTCTCTATCCAGGTGTCCCCAAAAACTTCGAGGCGGTTCCTAAAATCAGCCACTCTCCTCAGCTCTATCAACCTTGGTGCCTTCGTCCCAAAAAGAAGCCTTCAGAGCTGCCAAAGGAAAGCTGGAATCATCCATTTAAAGTGTTTCGTTGCTTTTCTCAATTGCCGCCTCCCCCCCCCCCAGAGAAAGATGGCCAAGAAACGATAGGGCGGTGGTTTGACTAGCTTTGCTTCACATGAATGAAATTCAACTCAAATTTGGCGGAAAATGAACTCGAGTTAAGATGCTCTGTTTACTACGCTTTACGCCTCTGGGACGAAAAAGCTTTGTCACTATCAATGGGTCGTAACAGAATAACAGAGCTGGAAGGGACTTTGAAGGTCTTCTAGCCCAACCCCTTGAAACCTTAATACAATTTCAGACAAATGGTGGTTCTATTGCTTCCTATAAAACCTCCAGTAGTAATAGAAGAGAATATTTGAAGCGCAGGCTTGATGTAAGGGTTCCTTGATGTTCTGTGAGCTTGCTCATTTTCTTGCAGATTTTTCATTACCCCAACCCGTGCTAGCACTGACAGTGTTACCTAGTTGGGTAATGAAACATCTGCAAGAAAACAACCAAGCTCAGAGAGCACCAAGGACCCCTCAAAACCTCCAGTGTAGGACCATCCACAAGTAGAAAATAAAGTAATAGTGTTGCAAGAGACCTTGGAGGACTGTCTCTCTTCAGATTTTTTTTTTCATTTTTCTTTTAGGGGAAATATTTTATCCTACCTTTTGTACATATTCCTTAAAATATTTCATTCTTCTGGAGGTGGGGTGGCTTCCCATAATAGGTTGATTGGTTGACTGGTAGGTGGATTGGTAGGTAGATTGGTTGGTGGTAGGTTGGTTGCTTGGTAGATTGGTCGGTTGTTTGGTTGATAGGTAGATTGGTAGGTTGGTAGGTTGGTTACTTGGTTTTTTCTGGCGTACCACAGCTGATTACCACAACTTCAAGGTCTGTAGGTTGGTAGATAGGTAGCTTGGTTGGTTGGTTGCTTGGTTGCTTAGTTTCTTCTGGTGTACCACAATTGATTGCCACAACTTCAAGGTCTGTAGGTTGGTAGATAGGTAGGTAGGTTGGTTGGTTGCTTGGTTTCTTCCGGTGTACCACAGCTGATTGCCACAACTTCAAAGTCTGTAGGTTGGTAGCTAGGTAGGTTGGTTGGTAGGTTGGTTGCTTGGTTTCTTCTGGAGTACCACAGCTGATTGCCACAACTTCAAGGTCTGTAGGTTGGTAGCTAGGTAGGTTGGTTGGTTGGTTGGTTGCTTGGTTTCTTCTGGAGTACCACAGCTGATTGCCACATCTTCAAGGTCTGTAGGTTGGTAGATAGGTAGGTTGGTTGGTTGGTTGCTTGGTTTCTTCCAGTGTACCACAGCTGATTACCACAACTTCAAGGTCTGTAGGTTGGTAGATAGGTAGCTTGGTTGGTTGGTTGCTTGGTTGCTTAGTTTCTTCTGGTGTACCACAATTGATTGCCACAACTTCAAGGTCTGTAGGTTGGTAGACAGGTAGGTAGGTTGGTTGGTTGCTTGGTTTCTTCTGGTGTACCACAGCTGATTGCCACAACTTCAAAGTCTGTAGGTTGGTAGCTAGGTAGGTTGGTTGGTTGCTTGGTTGCTTGGTTTCTTCTGGAGTACCACAGCTGATTGTCACAACTTCAAGGTCTGTAGGTTGGTAGCTAGGTAGGTTGGTTGGTAAGTTGCTTGGTATCTTCTGGCACACCACAGCTGATTACCACCCCTTCAAGGTCCTTGGCTTGCCTTCAATGTGTTCCATAATATCAAGTCTTCTGCCTCAGTTCCTTGTTTACGCCCAAATCTTGTAACTTTTGGCAGCCCTCCTCCTCCTTCCATCTCACAAGGTGGCATCATCAATCATTTTCAGAGGAAGGAAGGGAGAGTTGTGTTCCTTTTAAGGACATGTTTTTCTCTTCTTCCACTCAAAAAAAAAAATTAAAGTAAAATAAACCAGCCAGATTTCCCCAAGGGGTTCCCGTAAAGGAGAAGCAAAATATTTAGGTGTCCTGGGACAGTTTCCTATTGAGGAAAAATGAATGTTTGGAGGTTTTGGCTTAGCAAGGAGGCAGGTAAGGGACAACTGAGAGATCTGGGTGGTCATCCCCGAAAACGAGGATTAGAGAAAGGAGAAGGAGTTCCTTTTGACAGGAGCAGACCAAGGGGTTCCCGTAAAGGAGAAGCAAAATATTTAGGTGTCCTGGGACAGTTTCCTATTGAGGAAAAATGAATGTTTGGAGGTTTTGGCTTAGCAAGGAGGCAGGTAAGGGACAACTGAGAGATCTGGGTGGTCATCCCCGAAAACGAGGATTAGAGAAAGGAGAAGGAGTTCCTTTTGACAGGGAGCAGACAATTCCCCATCCTTAGACACGCCGAGGGTCCCCAATTTAGATTGTTTTAAAAGAAGATTTAAGGAAAACACACACACACACACACACACACACACACAGGGTGGTATCTAATTCTGGCAGCTGTTTATTTCCCCCTGCATCCTTATAGACTCCAGCTGTTGTAGAGTTCCTACCAGTGAGGGCCTTGGCTATATTTGCTTGGTCCTGATGATGGGAGGCCAAGGAACGGCCTTGGGACGATCCAGGGGTTTCCTTTCTATTTTTATTCGGGGACGTGGGGCGGCTTCTCTGGAGTGTCACAATTTTATTAGGGTTGAATTGTATTCCAGCTCAATCCTTCTTTCGAGTCACCTGGCATATCAATGTGTAGAGAAGGAGGAGGGGGGAGGAAGAGGAGGAGAAGGAGGCCCTTTGATAAAACTTGACTTGATCCTAAACTACCGGCATCATCCTCTTCTCCTCATCTGCTCCTCCACCCTTTTCTCTTCCTCCTTTTTCTCTTCCTCCTTCTGCTTCCCATCTGTCTCCTCCTCTTCCTCCTCTTAGCTCCGGTACTCGATATAAGTAGTGCTTCCGAGATATTTTTCCAAGCAGTTGACAAACTCCAATCCAGGCACACTTCCCATTCTCTGGAAACTATGCTCTCCACACCAGAAAGCTTCTGGATGAACAAGCCCAGGCATGCTTCCTTCCTTCTCTACTGCTCCTGCTCAGATATTTTGGCCAGATGCTTCCAGATTCCGTTGGAAAGTTTTGGAAAGTTTGTGCTGCAGTCTCGGGAGGGGTTAAATAAATGAAGCCAGGCAACATGAGACTGGTCACTTTTGACACTCAAAACATATTATGCAACTGTCCTTCAGTTCCCAAAGAGTTTGCTGTCTCTGAAAATAAGCTTCTGTTTTCCACCTCATTTTAGAATTGGTCAATTCATTTGGAAGGAGTATTTCTGACTTTATGTTTGGGTTTCTTTCTTTCTTTCTTTCTTTCTTTCTTTCTTTTTTCTTCTTTCTTTTCCTTCCTTCCTTCCTTCCTTTATTTCTTCCTTCCCTCCTTCCTTCCTTCCTTCCTTTCTTTCTTCCTTTCTTCCTTTCTTCTTCCTTCCTTCCTTCCCCATCCTCCCTTCTTCTTCCTTTTTTTCTTCCTTCCTTCCTTCCTTCTTCCTTTTCCTTCCTTCCTTCCTTCCTTCCTCTCAGAAAAATAAATAAAACAGATGCATAAATTACATATATTTTGACTGCATTATAAAAGGATGCTCAGATCAAGTTTACGAAACATTAAAAACATTTTTTTTAAAAGCGACAGAGCGATGTACATGCTTCTTCATTAATTCACAAATCAATAGCAAGACAATAGCCTTTGATTCAGGGTGTAATAATTTCAGAAAATGAGATTTATTGAAGACCACAAATTCTGTTGCTGCCTAAATATATATATGGGGGAAAAGGCTACTTTGCAGTTAGGATTCAATGAAAAGAAAGTTGTAACTCTTTTCCTCCCATTGACATTCATGGCCGTCCATCTCTTCCTTTTCCTCAAGAAAACCCTTTCTTTTCCACTTTCCATCCTCCCCCATTCAGTCAGGATAGAAAAAGCTTCTCAGACAAGAAGCGAAATGTCTTCAAGAAGAGAAAAAAAACCAAGCCCAGTTGCCTTTTGAAAAAAAAAACACCTTTACAGAGTCCCTGTCTTAACTGATACCTAACAGATGAACAGAGTTGGGAGGGATCTAGTCCAACCCCCTGCCCAAACAGGAGACCCTATAGCATTCCTGACAGATGGCAGTCCAGTCTCTTCTTGAAAGCCTCCAGGGATGAAGCTCCCACAACTTCTGAAGGCAACTTCTATTCCATCAGTGGATTGTTCTCCCTGTCAGAAAATTTTTCCTTATTTCCAGGTTGAATTAATCAGAATAGAGCTGGAAGGGACCTTTTAGGTCATCTAGTCCAACCCTCCACCCAAGTAGGAGACCCTATACCATTTCTGACAGATGGCAGTCCAGTCTCTTCTTGAAAGCTTCCAGGGATGAAGCTCCCACAACTTAGAATAGAATATAATTCTTTATTGGCCAAGTGTGATTGGACACACAAGGAATTTGTCTTTGTGCAAATGCTCTCAGTGTACATAAAAGAAAAGGTACATTCATCAAGAGTCAAGAATCATCAGGTACAACACTTAATAACAGCCATAGGGTACAATAAGCAATCTTATCATACTAGGAAACAATCAATATAAATTGTAAGGATACAAGCAACAAGGTTATAGTCATACAGTCACAAATGGGAGGGGATGGGTGATAGGAACGATGAGAAGATTAATACTAATAGTAGTGCAGACTTTGTAAATAGTTGGACAGTGTTGAGGGAATTATTTGTTTAGCAGAGTGATGGCGTTTGGGAAAAAACGGCCCTTGTGTCTAGTTGTTCTGGTATGCAGGGCTCTATAGCGTCGTTCGAAGTTGAAACAGTTTATGTCCAGGATGTGAGGGGTCTGTAGATATTTTCACAGCCCTCTTTTGGACTCGTGCAGTATACAGGTCCTCCACGGAAGGCAGGTTGGTAGCCATTGTCTTTTCCTGCAGTCCTAACTTCTGAAGACAATTTCTGTTCCATGGGTTGATTGCTCTCACTGTCTTAAGAATTGTCTTCTGCTAGGAAAACAGACCAGCTGTTCCTGCAGTTGTCGGTCTCCACGTCAGATTTCTTTTTCCTGATTTGAACCCGGCGCTTTCTTTTCTCGGGAAGCCTGGCGAGACCTTTGAGTCTCACCCAAATCCCTGCAAATGCAGTCGGATCGGCTAACGGTTGCGTCTTGAGACAGCAGCAGGCCTTTGGAAAGAGTGCAAGAGAGTGTAAAAGTGCGGGAGAAACTTTTTTTGGACCATGGCTCACTAAACGAACTTCGCTTTTCCTTTCCTCGTTTATCTTCATTTGCATGAGTGCTTTGTCTCCTCTAAACAAGAGCCAGGCAACTGATGGTTAGCAAAATTGGCCCAGGGTAGGAGAAAACCAAGGACCACAGCCACTTTTAAAATCCCTTTTAATCAAAGCAGGGTTGATGTTGACCCAGCCAATTTCTTTGGGTGGCCCCAAAATGAGGTGAGATTAAGAAGTCCAGGAAAAAGGGAAGTCCAACTGTTTAAAGTGCTAAAATACCTTTCCTGTGAGGGAAAAGGTTGCATTTGCAGTTTTTTTAAAAAAAATACATAAAACAAAACTTAGAAGGCACAAGAGGAAAGATGGCTAAGAGGGGAAGATATGTACTGTACAGGGATAACTGACTTGGGGAGTTGCCTTTCTCCACTGCCATGCTGCCCCATAGTTCCTTCCTTCAGCCAGTGGGAAATTTGTCCTAAATAAAATGACATTAAATGTGGAGAGACTCGAGACAGCAAAAGAAAAGGCCTTACACAAGAAATATTTAAACCGTGACATTTACTTCCCACAGATGGGAGGGAGGGAGGAAGGAAGGAAAGAAGGAAGGAAGGAAGAAGAAGAAAGAGGGGAAGGGAGGAGAGAAAAGGGGAAGGGGGGGAAGGAGGAAGCAAGGAAGAAGAGGAATGGGAGGAAGGAGTAGAAAAGGAGAGGAAAGGGGATAAGGAAGAAGAGGAAAGAAGGGAGGGAAGGAAGGAAGGAAGGAAGGAAGGAAGGAAGGAAGCAAGAAACAAGGAAGGAGAAGAAAGGCTAGAAGTAAAAGATAGGTAAGAAGGGAGGGAAGATTAAATTTGCAAATCAAATTTTCATAGAAAGAGCAAAAGAGGGAGGAAAGGAAATGAAGGAAGGAGAAGAAGAAAAAGAGAAGAAAAGAAGGGATGAGAGGAAATTGGATTTTATATTGTATAGGAAAAATTTTCATCATTGCACGCCGATATAAATTTGATAAATAAAAATAAGTAAATAAAGGGAATATGGAAGGAGAGGAAAGGAAGGGAGGAAGGAAGGAGAAGGAAGGCAATAAGTAAAAGATAGGTAAGAAGAAAAGAAAAATAGGAGAGAAGGGGGAGATTATGTTTGCAAGTCAAATTTTCACCGAAAGGGCAAGAGAGAAAATATTGCTCGTTTCACTGCAGGCAAACGAAAGCACAATGTTGGCTTAGTTGGTTAGTTGGTCTTCCCAGCTGTTTGCTCCTGATGTCCCATGCTCTCCAATCACTTTCCCGAGGCTAATTTTCTTGAGATGTCTTGGCACCTGAAGCTCCTTTCAGGGAGCACCTAGCAAGAAGCAGCACCTGGTGGGTGTCTTTGCAAACCGCACCCCTGAATCTTCTCGTCCAGGGAAGCTGGAAGGGTCTCCACTTTGTCCCTGGTGAAATCTGCCACTCGGCCATCAGAGGGGGCTGCCGCACCGTCCAATCCGAACCGGGGAAGGAGGGCGACGGCTGCCAGCTGACCTTTCTCAAATAGTTCATGGGTTTCCTGAATCGGTGCTTCCCTTCCCTCCCCATCACAGCTGAAGTGAAGCTAGGGGGCACAGAAAAGGGAGCCAGGCAGCACGCAGGCCGGGACATTGGAGGTCCTGCATTTGTTAATATAGAGGAAAATAAAGAGGGAAGGAATAGCAGCGCCTTCGGGTTTAAAAACTTGAAGGCTGCAGTGGCGTCCACCACCGTTAATGGAATAGCAGAGTTTGAAGGGACCTTGCAAGTCTTTTATTTATTTATTTTATTTATTTGTCAAGCGATTATAAGATAACAGGTATGTATAAACATAGTTATGAATACATGAAATGGATGCATATAAGAAAAATAAAAAGAATCAATAGGACAGGGATGGTAGGCACATTGGTGCGCTTATGCACGCCCCCTACAGACCTCTTAGGATTAGGGTGAGGTCAATAGTAGACAGTCTAAGGTTAAAGTTTTGGGGGTTTGGGGAAGAAACCACAGAGCCAGGTAGAGTATTCCAGGCATTGACCACTCTGTTGCTGAAGTCGTATTTCCTGCAATCGAGTTTGATGCGGTTAACCTTGAGTTTGTATCTATTGTGCGCTCTTGTATTGTTATGGTTGAAGCTGAAGTATTCATTGACAGGTAGGCCATTGCAATATATAATTTTATGTACTGTACTAATCCAACCCCCTGTTCAAGCAGGAGATGGTTACATCATTCCAGACAAATGCCTGTCCAATCTCTTCTTAGAAGAAGCCTCCAGGGATTGAGCACCCAACATTTCCGAAGGTAACTTGTTCCACCGGACAATTGTTCTCACGGGTCAGGAAAGAAAAGAATGTACACATTGTCCCAATGGGGCTTTCCTTGGAGGAACACAAGGTGCTCCATAAAACATGGTGGGGGTGAGATTGGATCCTGGCATGAATGTCTATGGAGATTCTCAAAAGCTTTTCCCCAAAAAGCAATTGGACTTCCTCAGTGGTTTTTCTTTTTTTACCCCTTTGAAAATGTTTCGTTTCTCATCCAAAAGTTTTTTTCAGAAAAAAAGAAAAGAAAACCAAGAAAGTCGACTTGTCTTTTTTTGGGAGGTGGGGGGCAAGCACCTTTGAGATGGGCCTGGGATGAAGATGCAGGATAAATCAAATGCCCCGGGTCTGGAAACAGCAGCAAAAGTTTGGCCCTCTTTTATCCTTTCCTAAAAGACCTCCCCCCCACCCAAAATATGTCTGTCCTGTCCCCTATGAATCTTGCAGAAGAACATTAGGTGAGGTGGCCATAACCCCACCCCAATGGAGAAAGAAATAGCACAAATGATGAGGGATCTTGGGGTCTTAGTGGACAACCAATTAAATATGAGCTAACAGTGTGCGGCGGCAGCCAAAAAACCCAATGCAATCCTAAGCTGCATTAACAGAGGGATTGAATCAAGATCATATGAGGTACTAATACCACTCTATAAAGCCTTGATAAAGCTATAACTAGAATACTGCACCCAATTTTGCTCCTCCTCCTCCTCTAAAAAGAGGTTGAGACTCTAGAAAGAGTACAGAGAAGAGCAACCAGTATGATTAGGGGACTGGAAGGTTGCAGGAACTGGGCCTGGCTAGTCTAGTGAAGAGAAGGACCAGGGGAGACAGGAGAGCCGTCTTCCAATATTTGAGGGGCTGCCACAGAGAGGAGGAAGGGGTCAAGCTGTTTTCCAAGGCACCTGAAGGCCAGACAAGCAATAATGGATGGAAACTGACCAAGGAGAGATTCAACCTAGAAAGAATGAGAAATATTCTGACAGTGAGAACAATCAACCCATGGGACAGAAGTTGCCTTCAGAAGTTGTGGGAGCTTCATCCCTGGAGGCTTTCAAGAAGAGACTGGTCTGCCATCTGTCAGAAATGATGTAGGGTCTCCTTCTTGGGCAGGGGGTTGGACTAGATGACCTACAAGGTCCCTTCCAACTCTATTAATCTGATAAGGCCAATTAAAAAACAAAACATCAGCAGAAGACGCTCTGCAGAATTCCCAAAGTCCTCAAAGAATGAGTCTGGAATGCAGAAGATTTCCCCGGGAGAAGAAAACACCGGGGAGATCAGAAGCAGGATTCTGGGCCAAGGTGTCTTCTGAAGATCCATTCATCCACTGGTTCCTTTCCATGCTGGCAGGCTTAGGAACATGTGCATGCTCTTTTCCCATTCTCTGGCCTCTCGTCCTGTTCCTCAGCTGGCACTCCCTTCTACTTCGTTTCCCGTGCAACAAGCTGTTGACCCTGTGTAATATAGCTGTGCCATTTCTCCTTGGCTGAGGAGTAGAGGAGGCCCTGTTTGGGTCTCTCTGTTTCTTCTCCTGCAGCCTCTTTCCATACGTTTCTCCCTGGGTCTCTGGGCTTTGCAAGCCAACTGTGAAGTGAGCAATTTTGAATCTTGCATTCTAATCGCTGTGCCAGAATAGAATAGAATAGAATAGAATAGAATAGAATAGAATAGAATAGAGAATAGAGAATAGAGAATAGAGAATAGAGAATAGAGAATAGAGAATAGAGAATAGAGAATAGAGAATAGAATAGGAATGGAATAGCAATAGCACCTAGACTTATATACTGCTTCACAGTGCTTTCCAGCCCTCTCTAAGCAGTTTACAGAGTCAGCCTCTTGCCCCCAACAATCTGGGTCCTCATTTTACCGACCTCGGAAGGATGTGTCAATTTTGAGCCAGTCAGGATCGAACTCCTGGCAGTGGGCAGAATTAGGCTCCTGCCTCACTGCGGTAGGTCTTATTAGACTACATGATGTCCGTTTGGATCTGAGGGACCTGTGTTAGGTAGGCTTGCTCAGGGAATGCTGTGTAACAGAAAAGATTAATTATTATTTTTTTATCCCTCAAATCCGGACTCACAGCCTTATGGTTTAGGTTGCTCTCCCGTTTTCCTTTTCCTTTCCCCTGGATGGTCTGTTATGCATAATCCCTCATCCCAACCCTCACACGGGCAGCCAGTTTGATGTAGTGGTTAAAAAAAAAAGCACGCTAGAAACCAGGAGGCTGTGAGTTCTAGTTCTGGGTTAGTCACGAAGCCAGCGGGGCGATCTTGAGCCAGTCCCTCTTTCTCAACCCTAGGAAGGAGGTAATGGCAAAACTCTTGTGAGCAGCTTCCAGGAAAACTGCAAGGACTTATCTGAGCTATCACCAGGAGTCAACAACAGCACAAAATGAAACACAAAACACTCCTATAAATTGCCTGTCTGTCTCTAAAACCAGACAGACAGGCAATTAAAGCAAGCTGACAAACAATTCCGTGTTAGGATTATTATTTTTAATTATTTTTTTAAGGATGTCTGGAGCGTAATGAAATATTTTGATATTCTGGCAATCACGCAGACAATAAAATGGCAATAAGAAAGGTTGCGCTGTTGGAAAAAAGGAATACTGTGTTTTCCCAAAAATAAAACTCTGTCATTATTATTATTATTATTATTATTATTATTATTATTAATTGTTTTTTTTTTACAAGATGTTTAAAAACATTGTTGAGGCTTTAGAAAGAAGGGCAACAAAGATGATCAGGGGACTGGAGGATAAATCGTACAATGAACGATGATGGGAACTAGATTTGTCTAGTCTAAGGAAGAGAAGAACTAGTGGTGACATGATAGCATCTTCCAGTATCTGAGGGTCTGCCCCAAAGAAGAGGGAGTCAAGCTATTCTCCAAAGCACCTGAAGGCAGGACAAGAAGCAATAAGGATAGAAACTAATCAAGGAGAGAAGCAACTTAGAACTAAGGAGAAAATTCCTAACAGTTGTAACAATTAACCAGTGGAACAACTTACCTCCAGAAGTTGTGGGTGCTCCAACATTGGTGGTTTTTAAGAAGAGACTGGACAGTCATTGGTCTGAAATGTTACAGGGTTGTTGGACTAGAAGACCCCCAAATTCCCTTTCAACCCTATGTTTTTATGGTTAACAGGTTTGCTTCGCATGTTATTTGAAACCAGCTCTTTGGCTTACCATATGATTCAGCGTATTGTACAACCTGGTTAATTCAGCCACCCAACCTTCCCTCGAACTTTCTCTAATTAGGAATGGTATAAGAAAACTTCAGACCACCCAGATATATAAATCATAAATTCTGTCTCTCCTTTTGCAACCCAAAACAAATTTATTTTGTATCAGAAGCAAGGAGAGTAGTAAAAAATAAAAAATTTGGCCTGGCAATGAAAGTATCTTTTCATTCCCAGATGCTGATTTGGGTATCTATCTTCTGGACAGATGCAGTCAATTTTGAGTTTTACATGCACCCCTTAGAGTGGGAAAAAAACGTCCTCATCCATTAAATACACCCGCAATTTTACCCACGGCAAGAGCTCAGCTCCCCATTGTTGACATGCCGTTTTTAACCAACGGTGACAATCACGATAGTTAGCAGGCAGCACCAAGGCATGTTCTGCTGTGTGGTGGTTTCCCCCCAGAATGGAAGGACAATGGTCGTGCTTGCTGGAAAATTCTAGAAAGGACACTCCGTATAACTAGGGGGAATTCAGGCTTGCAAATTTACTTAGTAGAAGTATTTGTATACGGCCCTAATCCCAATACCAATAGAAGATAATATGTCTTGATCAGGGTTGAGCTGTGGACACCTTGGTGCTTTCTGAGCTTGGTTGTTTCCTGGCAGACATTTCATTACCAAACTAGGTAACATCATCAGAAGTTACCTAGTTTGGTAATGAAGGGTTTTAATTTTCTCAACTTTTTAATTGTATTCGGCTTGTTTATTTGTTTAATTGTCTTTTTATTGTAAATTTGTTCCGTTTTAATGTTCGCCGCCCTGAGTCCTTAGGGAGTAGGGTGGCATACAAGTCGAATAAATAAATAAATAAATAAATAAGTAGAAAAGAGTGGGGTTTATGGAGCTGAGGAGGAAGAGAAGGACTGTGGGATCCTTGGTGCTCTATTGAGCTTGGTTGTTTTTTGGCAGACATTTCATAACTCAGCTAGGTAACATTATCAATGCTAGAAGGGAGTGGGTAGTTTGCAGCATGCGGCAAAAACTTCCTTCGATAACATTAACCACGCTAGCCTCCATCTCATCCCAGGTAAAGAGCTGCTTAAAGTACAGTGGTTTTTGCTAAGCCTCATGGGAAGCAAACGTAGAAGTAGAGAAAGGAGTCCTAAGGCAGTGGAGCTACTCCAGTGAAGGACCAACTTCGAGTCCAGGTCTTTCTCTTCCCTTCTCAAGACGTTGTGATCTCTCCAGGATCGCCCAGCGTGGCTGGAGAGGAGAAGATGGGCTTAGGCTGAAGACCAACATTCGTCCAGTTAGAGATGGGGTGGAAGAAAATAACATGGAGGCCAAAGTTGATGAGAAGCGTTGATGCTCTGAGAGAAATTAGGCAATTTCTGCAGTGTTCTGCTTATCAAAACCACTTAGATCTGGAGATTTGGCAAAGCTGCACCCATCCTGTTCTTCCTTCCTTCCTTCCTTCCTTCCTTCCTTCCTTCCTTCCTTCCTTCCTTCCCTCCCTCCTTCTTTCCTTCCTTCCTTCCTTCTTTCCTGCCTTCCTTCCTGCCTGACTGCCTTCCTTTCTTCCTTCCTCCCTCCCTCCCTTCTTTCCTCCATCCCTCCATCCCTCCGTCCCTCCCTTCCTCTTTTCTTCTTCCCTTCCTCTTTTCCTTCATCCCTCCCTCCCACCTTTCCTTCCTTCCTCCTTCCCTCTCTTCCTTCCTTCCTTCCTTCCTTCCTCCGTCTGTCCCTCCCTTCCTCTTTTCCTCCTCCCTTCCACTTTTCCTCCCTCCCATCCACCCTTCATTCCTCCCTCTCTCCCTTCTTTTCTTCCTCCCTTCCTCCCTCTCTTCCTTCCCAATCCAATGGCCTTCTTGAGTCAGGCCCGCAGTGCATAATATGTGTAACATGAAGTTCACCCTGAAGAAAAACCAGCTTTGTGCAGAAGAGCAGGAAGACCGATTTCTACCCCAATCACCACCACACTATTTCCTTCCTCTCCTGACCGCCCCTTCCTACCTGTCTCTCTGTGCCTCCTCCTCCTCCTCCTCCTCCTCCTCCTCCTCCTCCTCCTCCTCCTCCTCCTTTTTTTAATGCCCAATATTCTTACCATCCCTCCAGGTCAGGAAAGACGCAGGAAGCCCCACAACCAAAGGCAAGCTTGGAGACATGCACAGACACAGCTCCTTGAAGCGAAGCCAAGTCTTACGGGAATCATTTCTGGCCTCCTTTTGAGAAAACAAATATAGCACATTGGTTTTCTTTGGCTGCTTGGTCTGAAGAGGAGGGGAGGGGCAGCTGCCTTTGGAGAGGGAGAGGGGAGGATCACTCAAGGACACACATTAGCTGTTCTGATCTGGAAGAATAGGAAGCAATAGACTGGAACCGCGTGGCGAGGGTGTTGACACCTCAAGGATGAGCCAAGTGGACAAGCGAAGAAGAAGTCCTCTTGAGTTCCCCATGGATGAGCAGTGTCATAAATATTGAATCCTCCCAACTGCTAGCCTTCTACACCCCTTCTTCTGGTCCACCTCTCCCTCGAATGAAGTCTATTGGTGGAGGAGTTGGGAACAAAATCAGAGGATGGCTCCTGACCGTTTCTCTTGAGGTTTCCATGACGTTTCCTATCACCTGAGATCACCTTCCTGGGCCGGGAGACTTTTACCTAGCATGAACCCTCCAGCCTTGGAGTGGTTTGTTCTTGTAAAGAGAGCTGTGTGTGGAATTGCTCACATCTGTGGCCACCTCCAAGTCTCGGTCTCTTAACTTGAGTAAACTTTTAGAATGGGGTACATTCCAGAGAAGTCCATGGAGAGATTCTCAGTCCTCCAGGTCATGGTTGTCCCAAAGGTGCTTTCTCAAGAGGTAACTAGACTTCCTTGGTTTGCTTTGAAGAAGTTTCACTTCTCATCCAACAAGCTTCTTCAGTTCTGACTGAACGGTAGGGAATGGAAGGATTCAGTCAGAACTGAAGAACCTTCTTGGATGAGAAGTGAAACTTCTTCAAAAAAAAACAAAGAAGTCCAATGACCGCTTGGGATTCCTGAGAAGTATCTTCTAGGTCGGGGGAGGGGTGTCTCCAAATTTAGCAACTTTAAGACTTGCGGGCATCACCTGGGGAATCTGGGAGTTGAAGTCCACACGTCCTTAAGTTGCCAAGTAGTTTGGAGACCTCCGTTCTGGGCGCTAGGCAACCAACCGCCTTCCGATTGGAAGGACCCAAGGTACTGAGTTCATCTCCAGTTGAGGTGGGCCACATGACTTGAAAGCACCTCTGCCTTGGATGATGGAGAAGCTGATGGCCGGACAAAGCACACAATGCTGGGCTGGATGGAACTCCATCCAGGATCCAAACTTGAGGCTTTGGATTCGTAGTTGAAGCTCTCCTTCCCCTGTAAGAGGTTCACGCTAGCTTTGAGAAAGACCTGAGGCCAACTGAGGTGGACTCATTGCTGAAGGCTTCGTCACATGATGGGTTTGAATTCAATTGTATTGAATTGAATTCTTTATTGGCCAAGTATGATTGGACACACAAGGAATTTGACTTGGTGCATGTGCTCTCGGTGTACATAAAAAGAATAGATGCATTCGTCAAGAATCATCAGGTACAACACTTAATGATAGTCATAGGGTACAAATAGGCAATCAAAACATACTAGGAAACAAGTCAATATAAATTGTAAGGATACAAACAACAAGGTTACAGTCATATAGTCACAAGTGGGAGGAGATGGGTGAAAGGAAGGATGGGAGGATTAATAGCAGTGGTGGGATTCAAAAATTTTTACTACCAGTTCTGTGGACGTGGCTTGGTGGGCGTGGCATGGTTTGGTGGGCGTGGCAGGGGAAGGACACTGCAAAATCCCCCTTCCCTCCCCACCCCACTGACCTGCTTTCCAGCTCCGTTCTCCTGTGCAGGGCAACCAAAGAAGACCCAGCCAATCAGCTGGGACTCAATGGAAGGCAGAGAATAGACAGGAGCAGGGCCAGTCAGAGGCGGTATTTGCCGGTTCTCCGAACTACTCAAAATTTCCACTAACAGTTCTCCAGAACTGGTCAGAACCTGCTGAATGCCACCTCTGATTAATAGCAATAGCAATGCAGACTTTGTAAATAGTTGGACAATGTTGAAGGAATTATTTGTTTATTAGAGTGATGATGTGCGGGGAAAAAAAAACCTGTCTTTGTGTCTAGTTGTTCTGGTGTGTAGTGCTCTATAGTGTCGTTTTGCGGGTAGGGGTTGAAACAGTTTATGTCCGGGATGTGAGGGGTCTGTAAATGTGAGGGGTTTTGAAAAGCCAGAGTGGGTCTTCAGCCCACCAGCGAGGAAGGAGAACTGTGAGAAGCATTGCGGCTCAACCGTGTTGAGCGCCGAAAGAGCCAACTTTGCACCAGAAACCCGATTCCCGGCCTACCTGCGCGAAAGGGGACGGGGGGAGGGAACAGATTCCAAGGGTAGCTTAGGACTTTCTTTGAACAGAGGGAGGTAAAATGTCTTCCAACTTCAGAACTCCATTATCCTGGCTCCCGGGACCATTTCCCCTGTCAATTCTGCAACCTCTCAAAAGCCAAGAATTGGCATCTGCTGCTCGGCCAGAGAATGTCACGTCTCGTCTTTCATCTCAGGGAAACGGAGGGTCACTGCAGCAGACTTCGCTTCGGGGAGCGGGGTGGGGGGGGTATCCTCATTGCCCCCCTCCCCTCTGCCCTCCCGCCGAGGGTCAGCCCCGGCCGGCTCAGCAGGCCCCCCCCTCCTTTTGTCTGCAACTCAGCCAAGCCCCTCTTGGCAGCTGGGTCTCTTGACTCGGAAACCGTCCCAGCCAAAAGGGCCTCCCTTAAATCAAGTCTATGGCAGAGCTGCCTTGAGTGCTTGCTTGGAAGGGCCGCCGGCCACGGCAGGGAAGGATTTACCAAGCGTCCAAATTCACTTGACAGAAAAACAAAATTCCAGCCTAATTTTAAGCAGCTGTGGGAGGGCCAGGCGAGATAAGAAGCAAGAAAGGAGTCTGAAGCCTCTTTCTTTCACTCTGTGTGTGTGTGTGTGTGTGTGTGTGTGTGTAATGAGACAAGTTGCATTCATTGTAGAAGAGAAAAGGGGAGGGGAAATTCTCTTGGCAATGATTGTATGGCTCAGAAATCACCACCATTGCAGTTGGAAGGGACCTTGGAGGTCTTCTAGCCCAACCCCTGCTCAAGCAGGAGATCCTATACTATTTCAGACAGATGTCTGTCCAGTCTCTTCTTAAAAACCTCCCGTGATGGAGCAGCCACGATTTCTGGAAGCAAATTGTTCCATTGTCCTCACTGTCAGGAAGTTTCTCCTTAATTCCAGGTTGCTTCTCTCCTGGATTAGTTTCCACCCATTGTGTCATGCCCTGGTGGAGACTGACTCTGAGGGAGAGGAGGAACAGCCAACAGGGAGTGGAAGTGTGGCTCTGGAGGTTGTGGAGGAGGCTGGGAAGGGCAGAGGCCGGCTGGGCATTCAGAGGAGGACCCAGGCCCATCCCCTCTCCATCCTAGGGCACTTACGGAGGAGAGGATAAGGGAGAGACGTGGTCTATGGGGGAGGAGAGGGCCTTGATCCTCTTCATGGGCTGCAGCTGTGACAACTGGATAAGAGGACGGACATGCATATGGGCAAGTGCTGGAAACAAAGCATGGAAATATCTCTAGTTTATGGTTCCTCTCTGAGTTTGGCATCCTTCCCAGTGTGTGTTTGATATCTGTGGACGTCTTCCAGCCCTTATCTTGCCTGGTTTGTGTTGTTTTTTTACTCTTTATAATTTAAACGGCATTTCCTCCTTCTTGTAACTGTTTGTGCGGGAGTTTTTGTCTCCAGTCAAGGATATTTGGAGCTTGGAAGCAAAGTGAAGGAATAAAAGGGGCTTCACCTGTTTTTTTTTGTGACTGTGTTTATTTTGTATCCCACCCTGGGTCATCACACATTGCTTCTTGCCTTGCCTTCTGGTGCTTTGGAAAATAAGTTGTCCCCTTCTTCTTTGGGGCAGCCCCTCAAATATTGGAAGGCTGCTATCCCATCATCCCTAGTCCTTCTTTTCATCAAACTAGACATACCCAGTTCCTGCAACCGTTCTTCGTCTGTTTTAGCCTCCAGTCCCCTAGTCATCTTGGTTGCTCTTCTCTGCACTTTTTCTAGAGTCTCAACATCTTTTTTAATATCGTGGTAATCAAAACTGGATGCACTATTCCAAGCACGGCCTTACCTAGGCATTTGCTCAAGCAGGTGCTGTGCTATTTTAGCAACAAGAAAGGTTTTTGACTTTTGATCGGTTGTCCACAAAAGCAGTTTTCCACTTTTCTCTTCAAACCAACTTCATCCCTTTCTCTACAAGATTGCAGGTAAGGAGGACCCAATGCAAACATGACTTTAACTGATTGGATTTAAATCAGTTTCCTTGGACCTTCACCTGCAGACCTGATTTTTGGCTCCTGACACGTCCTTCTCTTCCATATTTTTTCCCCCCAAGTGTGCCCCATATTGCCCAAGTTTGATAGGAAGTCATGAATAAGGGACACACTTTTTTTAAATTCATATTTATTTTTCATATTCATATTTATAATTTTTTAAAAATTCATATTTATATCCCGCCCTTCTCCAGAGACTCAGGGCGGCTTACAATTTTGGGATACACCCCAGTGTGCTCAGCAATAGCCTTCCTTCCATTGTATATGCCTGCTTATTACTAAGCGGCCTTTTTACAAAGTCAGCTTATTGCCCCCAACAATCTTGGGTCCTCACTTTACCGAGAGGATGGAAGGCTGAGTCAACCTTGAGCCTGGTGGGATTCGAGCCTGCAGTAATTACAGGCAGCTGGAACTAAGTGCTAGGCTATTAACAGCCTGCACCACCAAGGCCCTGTTTAAGACCAGTTTAAGATGCTGGTGTTCAAGTTTCCCTTTTGTCTTTTCCAACCTTCCCCTCTCCCTTTCTTTCCGTGTTTGTGCTTATTAATGGCAATCTTATATATATATATATATATTTTACGATTCTGTAAGATGCTCTGGCATGCGTTCAGATGGAGAGAAATACATACTTCAAATTAAAAAAAAACAATCTTTGATGGAAGGAATTCCCCTTTCTCCCGCATAGCTTGGCTTGCTAATTTGGCTCACCCCTCTTGTCAGTTTTTCTTTCTCTAAAACAAGCAGATTTTCTTTTTTTAAAGTCATCTGACACTCTGCAGACAGCCTGATTTAATTTAGTTCCAGCCTTTTTTTTTTTTTAAATATAGCAAGCTACAACTTTGGTCCCCCTCTAATTTGTAAGTGACAGGCAGAAAACCATCAAGTTCAGACCTTACAGTGCAACCCCCAGTTAGAAATATTCTCTTCTTTTTTTTTTAATTGAAAAGTTTTACAAAAAGGACATTTTTAAAAAACAATAAGCCCCCCCCCCTTAGGAAGGGGAAGGGGAGAAATATTCTCTTCTATCGTCGTTGTTTTGTTTTTTCATCCTGTCTGGAAAAGCCAAAAATCCAAGTTTCTGGAATGCAAAATGCATGTGTTCCATCACCAAGTCTTCTCCAAAGACCATCATGAAATGTTATATTGCCTGTTTCCTAGTACGATTTGATTGCTTATTTGTACCCTATGACTATTTTTAAGTGATGTAGCTTATGATTCTGGACTCTTGATGAATGCATCTTTTCTTTCATGTACACTGAGAGAATTTGCACCAAATAAAGAATTCTATTCTATTCTATTCTATTCTATTCTATTCTATTCTATTCTATTCCATTCCATTCCATTCTATTCCATATTATATTCTACTCTATTCAAGTCTATATTCTATTCTATTCTATTCTATTCCATTCCATTCCATTCCATTCCATATTCTATTCTATTCTATTCTATTCTATTCTATTCTATTCCATGGCATTGCATTCCATATTCTATTCTATTCCATTCCATATTCTATTCTATTCTATTCTATTCTATATTGTATTCTATTCCATTCCTTTCCATATTCTATTCTATTCTATTCCATTCCATTCCATATTCTATTCTACTCTATTCAAGTCTATATTCTATTCTATTCTATTCTATTCTATTCCATTCCATTCCATATTCTATTCTATTCTATTCTATTCTATTCCATTCATTCTATTCACATTCTATTCTATTCCATTCCATATTCTATTCTATTCTATTCTATATTCTATTCTATATTCTGTATTCTATTCCATTCCATTCCACATTCTATTCTATTCTATTCTATTCTATTCTATTCTATTCTATTCTATTCTAATGTAAAAGCAAAGGTAAATATTTCCCTGTCCAGTCATGTCCAATTCTAAGGCGGAGTGCTCATCTCTGCTGATTAACTGAGGGAGCTGGTGTTGTCTGAAGATATTTCCGTGGTCATGTGGCCAGCATAGCTCTATGCCAGAGGCCCACAGAGCGCTGTTACCTTCCCACCGAAGTGGTACCTATTTATCTACTTGCATTTGCTTGCTTTCGAACTGTAAGGTGCACAGGAGCTCATTGTGTGGAACTTGGGTCTCAAACCTGTCCTTCAACGGATGAGCTCAGTATCTTTAACCACCAAGCCATTGTGGGCCTTATACTGTAAGAAGTTCCAATCCATCGATGCTTCCCCCAAACTCTGAACATCCTTTGGGTCTGTTTGACATTCTCCTACACCTTCTGACAAGCGTCTTCAGGGGCCAGTGTGCGATTCTCCTCAGATCAGAATACACACAGTTACAGTCCGTTGGTGTTTCCTTGTCCCTCTGCCTTATATTGGAAGAACAAAAGACAGCAGAGTTAGTCTGGGGGGCAGAACAAATAGCTGTTCCATATTTCCAACTCTGCTTCACCCCTAGACCAATATCCATTTGGCTTAAACATACCAGCACCCCTCTGCTTTAGGGGAAGGTGACAGTGAGTTGGCTAGCGGGAAGGGGGTTCAGAATGATGCACCAGTTTTAGGAGTCACCTGCTAAATTATGTTTATGGTCAGAGGAAGAGGAGGAGGGGGAGGGGGGGAAGTACGAGAGGGGAGGAAGAGGAGGAAGCGGAGGAGGAGGAGGAGGAGAACTGTGGCATCCTTGGTGCTCTCTGAGCTCAGTGGTTTTCTTGCAGACGTTTGATGACCCTACTAGATAACATCATCAGTGCCAGAGGGGGAAATGCTGGATACCAATGGCCTTCTCCTGCTGTCCTCAAAAGCAGACTTTTGGAATAGGAAACGAGGTGAACAGTCAGGGGTGTGGAAATGCAAACAGCCCAGGGTTTCATCTCACTTCTCCGCAGTGCGTTGCCACCACAGGGACAAAGCAAGTGAGGATGGATGGAACTGCAAACATTGGGCAAATGTCTTCTACTGCATGGGTGGACCTGGGGAGAAGAACAGGTTGGACGGAGAGAGAGAGAGAGACGGAGAGAGACAGAGACAGA
>CM019157.1:3793495-3815995 GCA_009733165.1 Naja naja
TTTCATTTCTTTTTCTTCTCTCTCCTCTCTTTCTTCTTTCTTTCCTTCTTTCTTTCTTTCTTTCTTTCTTTCTTTCTTTCTTTCTTTCTTTCTTTCTTTCTTTCTTTTGGTTATTTGGGGGTGTGCCTCTTGACAATCCACTCCTGTCCTCCTTTCTTGAAAAGGAAGAGTGAAAAGGTACAGGTACAGGTGCCTGTTCTCCATTACGGCTCCATGGGGTGTGAGTGAGGTGTGGGGTGGGATCATGGCTGTCTGTGCCAGATCCGAGACTATATTTATCTGTGCAAGCCATTGCATGCTCCTTCGTTTCCATTTTGTTTAGCCAGAAGAGACATTGCTGTTGTTTTGAGTGGGAGCTGGCCTTCCTTCAAAGACAAAGCCAAACAAGATAAAACAGGGCTGTTTTTTTTTTCTTTTCTGCAGGGTGGAGGGGGAAATAGGGAAGGGAGACTGATTTCTCATCTTCCTTTGCTGCTCTCCTTGCCCCCACCTATCCAACCAGCCTCGCCGGCTTCATTTGTAACCCCCAGATGGTGCCGAGATCACCCGGAGACATATACGGCTTTATAAATTAAAAACAGTTTGAGAGGGAAAGGAATTATCGAAAGAAAGTCGTTTTTATCTGGCTGGAACGATGCACAGAATGGATATCCTCTTCCTTCCTTTGTCTTCTTTCTAAGAGTCTCATTTATTACAACTATTTCTTTGTTTGTTTTCTTCCAGCATCCAAACCTTCTATAAATGAATGGTTGCTTCTCTTTCCTTCCACGTAAACCCATCCTTTCCTCGACACCAACAGATCCAGTTGGGCAGGCAAGCCCAAAAAAGCCAATAGAATCCTGAGTTGTTGGTGCGGTGTTGGGGGTTTTCAATTCAATGTGTGGAGTGTGAAGGATGTGTGTGTTTGTGTTTATTTTCATGGTAATGATGTGCACTGAAGATGGAGTTTGATTTCGTTGCACGAGGTGCAATGACAATAAAGTAAACTAACTACAACTAATTACTTGGTTGGGTAAATGAAGCATCTGCAAGCAAACAGCCAAGTTCAGAGACCACCAAAGAGAAATGCCTGTGTGTGCTTCTTCAATTTTGCAAATCCCAAATGCAGTGTTAAATACCTCTGTCCGAATAAATAGAGTGGCATCTCTCATTTCTTTCCCTCCCTCCCTCCCTCCCTCTCTCCCTCCCTCCCTCCCTCCTTCCTCCCTCTCTCTGGATCTACAGGAGAATCTTTGAGCTTCGCTGATGATTTACTGTCTGGACTTGGCACTGCCTGCGTTGCTGCCGGGAGGACTCACGGGGACGGCCAAGATGCCAGCCTTTATTCTGTCATTTTCAAATGCTTGGAGCCGGATGGATTATACAAGTAAGCAACAGGAAGACAGGGACGGAGGGAGGTTATGTCAAGGAAGATTCAACCGTCCAAGGCCAAAGGTGTCCAAAGGTTGAATCGTGGCAACTGGACCAAACTTTGTTAACCTCAGACCTTTCGTTGCTCATCCTCATGAGCCATGGTGGCGCAGTGGTGAGAATGCGGTACTGCAGGCTAACACAACTGCCCACTGCCAGGAGTTCGATCTTGACCGAGGTTGACTCAGCCTTCTGTCCTTCTGCGGTTGGTAAAATGAGGACCCAGATTGTTGGGGGCAATAGGCTGACTCTGTAAACTGCTTTGAGAGGGCTGTAAAGCACTGTGAAGCAATATATGATTATTGCTATTAAGTGCTATTGCTATTGCTTCCTTACTTCCTCCCTCCCTTCCTCCTTTCTCTCGCCCCCCCTTTTCTCCTTCCTTCCTTCCTTCCTTCTTTCATTCCACCCATCCTTCCTTTCTTCCTTGCCATGGTAGTGCAGTGGTTAGAATGCAGCACTGGATACAAACTCTGCCCATGGCCAACAGTTCAATCCTGTCTGGCTCAAAGTTGACTCAGCCTTCCGTCCTTCTGAGGTCGATAAAATGAGGACCCAGATTGTTGGGGGCAATAGGCTGACTCTGTAAACCACTTAGAGACAGCTGGAAAGCACTGTGAAGTGGTATATAAGTCTTAAGTGCTATTGCTATCGCTGTCAAAGCCACTTCCATCAGTTGGAGCAAAATTAGTTAGGCAGAGCATCCGCCTCCGCTTCCCTGGGTGTCTCTCTTGCAATTTACTTGCTTCTCCACTTCTTGAAATAAAACATCTTTCCTTGGAAGCTATTGAAGCTCTCGACAATTCCATAGGGAGGGTGTGTTTTGAAGTTGCCTGTCAGGCGGACACGTGCATGCTGAGTTGTGCATTCTCCCAATACCACTCTATCCCTTCTTTGGGGAACACAATCCAAAGGCCAATTTGGGAGTTGAGTAACCTCTTTCATCCCCTCTTTTGCAAATTCCGTAAATATTATTTAACGTCCTGGCTGTTTGCATTGTCCACATTTGGACTTACCTCAAGCAATGAGTCCCTGCCATTGATCCAGTCCCCTTCTCTTCCCTTCCCTTGCACATGTTTCCTTCCTTAGATCAAAGCCAAGTTTGTGGCCTCTGAGAAGAAACAAACAAATAGAGCATGATGGATTTCGTAGCCTTCATCTGACATTTTGAAGAAACAAACAAAAACATCTCTTTCTTTTTTTTTTTTTTTTTTGGCCAAAAGGCTAGCTAGGAGATTCGTGTTTGGGGTATGAAGAGGAGGAGGAGGAGGAAGAGGAGGAAAAGGAGGAGGAGGAGGAAGAGGAGATGGAGAAAGAGAAGGAGGAAAAGGAGAAGATGAAGGAGGAGGAGACAGGAGGAGAGGAGGAAGTTGTGTCAATGGTTCTTATGCTTGCTTGGAGAGCCCAGAAGGATCAAACAGATGATTTTGACATAAATTATGCCTTCCAGGTGACTCAAGGTTGCACAATCTTTATCAAGCCACCCTTTGTCATTCAGGGGTATGGGACACCTAATAATAATAATAATAATAATAATAATAAATAATAATAATAATATCAATATCCTAGATTCTCAGGGAAAATTCAGTGCAGAGTATTGAAGGCCAACATCAGTTCAAGAAATGGCAGCTGTGAAGCAGCTGGCTTTCATGCCTGAAATGGGACTAGAACTCACCATCTCCTGGTATTTGGCCCCAAGTCACCAGTCGGCTTTCATACCTAAGACAGGACTAGAACTCACCATCTCCTGGTATTTGGCCCCAAGTCACCAGACGGCTTTCATACCTAAGACAGGACTAGAACTCACCATCGCCTGGTAATTGGCCGCAGGTTACACAACCTGAATTCATACCTAAGATGGGACTAGAACTCACCATCTCCTGGTATTTGGCCCCAGGTTACACAACCTGCTTTCATACCTAAGATGGGACTAGAACTCACCATCTCCTGGTATTTGGCCCCAAGTCACCAGACGGCTTTCATACCTAAGACAGGACTAGAACTCACCATCTCCTGGTAATTGGCCACAGGTTACACAACCTGAATTCATACCTAAGATGGGACTAGAACTCACCATCTCCTGGTATTTGGCCCCAAGTCACCAGACGGCTTTCATACCTAAGACAGGACTAGAACTCACCATCTCCTGGTAATTGGCTGCAGGTTACACAACCTGCTTTCATACCTAAGACGGGACTAGAACTCACCATCTCCTGGTATTTGGCCCCAAGTTACCCAATCAGCTTTCATGCTTAAAATGGGACTAGAACTCACTGCCTCCTGCTTTTTAGCCCAGTGCCTTAACCACTAGACCAAACTGGCTCTTGCCCTTTCTCCTGTGGAAGTAAAAAGAGTTTCTAACTCAGAAGTTTCTTCTTTCTCCTCTTTTCCGTTTCCTTGGTGGTTTCTCCTAATCTCAGGAACGAAAAAAATTGTTTGCCATTTCCCCCCACCCACCCCCAAAAAATAAATGAATCTCTTAGCCATTATCTGTCTAGCCTGCAGCTGTACCCAGGAGCTGTGTGTGCTGTATTCATCTCTTGTAAGGAAGATAAATCAAGCTAGATAGGAAGGTGGCTTCGAAGTATAAGCAGAGAAGACAAATTAGCCAGTGTTTAGAAGTTCTGTAGAGGAGAGATAACGTGGATTCTTCGTGGTTTTCTTCTTTCTCTCTCTTTCTCTCTCTCTACCGCTTCCCTGGAAAGAATAGCTGGGGAGAGGTTGGTAGGAGGGAATAAAACATGGGTATTTATCTGCCTAGCCCCCCCCCCCATAAAGCTTCATTGATTGATAACCCCAAATTGGAACGGCATTCATCCTTCCCTTATCTCATTCTGGCTCTTCCCAACCTCCCCCATGTATAGTAAGCTAATGCAATTAAATAAATCTTCCGTAATCCTGTATCTCTCCAAACGTAGGAAGGGGGGGTGGAGAGAGGAGCTTTCTAAGCCAGGAAGCTGAGAAGACAAAATGGACAGTGGTTTGGTTTCCTTTGTAACTTGAAAAACGTTTCATCATCCTCAAGAGCAGGTTTGGTCCGGCTTAAGTTAGCCTGGAAAGCTGGTTTGGTGACTTTGGGCCAATCACCAGGAGATGGTGAGTTCTAGTTCTACCTTAGCCTTGAAAGCCAGCTGGGTGATTTTAGACCAACAACCAGGAGGTGGTGAGTTTTAGTCCTGCCCTAGGCATGAAAACCGATTGGATGACTTTGGGTCAGTCCCAGGATGGTTGTTGTGGAGAAAATAGGCAGAGGAAGGTGTATTGGATATGCTCACTACCTTGAGCTATTTGTAAAAATGATAAAGGTAGGATATAATAAATAAGTAATACCTTGTAGCACCCTTGTTCGTGGCACTGTCTTTCATATGTGCTACCTGAACACCATGGATAAACATTTGAAGGATGGGAAGTTTCCTTGGAGTGTTCTTTCCAATTTTCATATTGTTTTTTCGTTGCTGGGACATCTGTCCTTCCATTTGAGGTCACACACAAGCTGCACCCTGCCCTAAACCCACAATGGGTGCATTTTCCACCCAACCACTTCCTTGCTGATTAAAATAAAAAGAAATTGCTTTTAGTTCCTCTCCCCAGCAGAAGAAATACCTTACTTTTACATTGTAGTGGCAGTGCCCAATGCTACTAAATAAATACTAAACTACTCTGAGAGACACACCTAGCTCAGGGAAGTTAAGAGGAAGTTGAGGAGAGGGGTGAGATTTTGCTGTTTTAGGTAACCTTCTAGTTATACACAACTGTGGTTTCAGCCTTGCAAGACCCACAAGAGGGCAGTGTCATAGAAGATGGGAGAGTCAAGGAATGGCATCTTCTCCATGAGTCATCATGAACTGTCAAACCATTCATCCTTCTAATCCAGCCCTGTATGGTTTGTCCATTACTTGTTCTCTTTTACCAGTGGTTAGATCTGCATTCTTTTGGTCAAAAACATACGTATTCCTCCGACAAATTGGCTGGTTTTGGCTTATCGCTGGGGCAGAAATCTTCCTTCCTAAAGAAGACTTCAAAATGTGTGGATCATATTTTAGTGGACAGCCTGCAAAATAACAGAACCGAATAACAGTATAGCAAAATTTGGAGGCCCTTCTAGTCTAACCCCCAGCTCAGTCAGGAAAGCCTAAACCATTTCAGACAAACTGCTGTCCAATCTCTTCGTAAAATCCTCCAGTGATGGAGCACCCATAACTTATGGAGACAAGTTATTCCACTGGTCAATCTCTTCTTTAAAAACTTCAAATGATGGAGCACCCAAAACGTCTGGAGCTTAGAAAGTTATGGGAGAGCATAACAGTTGTTCCATTGTCCTTACTGTTAGGAAGTTTCTCCTCAATTCCAGATTGCTTCTCTCTTTAATTAGTTTCTATCCATTGTCTTGCCTTCTGGTGCTTTGGAGAATAATTTGACCCCCTTCTTCTTTGTGGCAGCCCCCCCAAGTACTGGAATACTGCTATCATGTCACCCCCAATTCTTCTTTTCATTAGACTAGCCAAATCCTGCAGCTGTCAACTCATAAAACATTCCTATGCCTGTTTTAGTAGTTGCCATAAAAAAGGGGGAGGCGGGAGGAAGGAAATCTGGAAGAACAGTGCAGCAGTTTGAAAGCGAAAGTACATTCCAACTCTTGTAATACCAGAGTTTTGAACGTATTTAATTGGAGAACGTGAACGATGACACCCAGCCCGTGAACGGGCTCAATTGGAGAATCTGGTTTATGAGACACTCAGAGGGGAAAACAGGGCCACAGGTGACTGTAAATTACGTATGCAGAGTTGGCTTCATACAGGGCAGTGCCAGTATGTCGCCTCTAATAAATCATTTGAAGTTTTTTGAAGTTTGGCTCGAGAATCATGATTTAATTAAGGGCGATTGCTGGAATCCTGACAGCAGCCCTTTTTTCATATGTTTTAGTCTCTGGGCCTTTGATCATCTTAGCTGTCCTTCTCTGCACTTTTTCCAAAGTCTCAACATCTTTTTTGTAGTACAGTTGACCAGAATTGGTTGCAATATTCCAGGTTTGGCCTCATTAAGGCTTTATAAAGCAGTACTAATACTTCACATGATCTTGATTCTATGCCTCTGTTTATACAAATCTTGCATCAGGTTCTCTCCTTGATTAGTTTCCATCCATTGCTTCTTATCTTGTCTCCAGGTGCTTTGAAGAACAGGTTGACCACCTTTTCTTTGTGACAGCCCCTCAAATATTGGAAGGCTGCTATTAGGCCACCCCTAGTCCTTCTTTCCATTAAACCAGACAACTCCTGCAACCGTTCTTCGTATGTTTTAGCCTCTAGTCCCCTAATCATCATGTCGCCCCCAATTCTTCTTGTTTTAGACTAGCCAAATCCTGCAGCCGTTTTTAATGTGTTTTAGTCTCTGGGCCTTTGATCATCTTAGTTGCTCATCTCTGCACTCTTTCTAGAGTCTCATGGCAAATCCATGGCAATTCCTCCAGCATCCTTAGGGCTGATGAGTATCCTTTTGTAATGAAGAACTGGAGAGGGACTGCAACTCTGGATTTCACATTTTCCGAGAGCGCCTTTCTTGGATCTGTTTTAAGAGATTCATTTCCTTGGGCATGTGGCCGTTGGCATGTCAGCACTGCTTAAAAGAGGGAAGCAAACAAACAAAACCCAGCTCTAACACAATCGTGATAGAAAGCTAAAAAAAAAAACAATATAAACTGTAAAGGTACAAGCAACAAAGTTATAGTCATAAGTAGAAAAGGAGATAGGTAATAGGAAAGATGAGAATAATAAAAATAAAACAGTCTTAATAAATAGTTTGACAATGTTGTGGAAATTAGTTGTTTAGCAGAGTGAAAAACTGTTCTTTGTGTGTCTAGTTATTCTGGTCTTCAATGACCTATAACACCATTTTGAGGGTAGAAGTTGAAACAATTTATGTCCAGGATAAATAAAAAAAGATTTTAAAAGTCAGGGTTAGGGGCCTGCCGTTACATAAAAGAAGAAGTCTGCATGTTCAACGGGTGAAGGGAACACCAGGGCCACCTCAAACCGTGAAGATGCTGAAACACAGAGGTGTCACTGTTGCACAGCCTGTTTTGCATCCCATAGATTGGCTTTCTGGAGAAGTCTGGCAAAACGTATTCTCTGCTGCAAGTTGGAAGGAATCAGGCAGCTGACACAACTCCTTGCAACTCGAAATGTGCCTTCCTTGAGAAATTTTGCTGGATATTTCAGTGGGGGGGGGGTTGGAAAGTAGCTACTAAGTTTGATGCAACATTATGGAGGCAGCTGTTTTAATCTTCCCTTCTCCTTCTCTACGAATCCTTGAGGGTTTGTGACGGGCACACTGAGGAAGATTTGATATACTGGGCAAGATTCGTCTAGATGGCATTATCTAATAATGGATCTTTCATGGACTTTAAAATGTTCCAAACCATAGAACAGAGAGAGACAGAGAGAAAAAAAGAGTGAGCGAGAGAGAGAGGAGAGGAAAGAGAGACAAGAGAGACAAGAGAGAGAAAGAGAAGAGAGAAGAGAGGGAAGAGAGAGAGAAAGAGAGAGAAAGAGAAGAGAGAGAGAGAAGAGCAAGAGAGAGATGGAGAGAGAGAAAGAGAGAGAGAGTGTGAGAGAGGGAAAGACAGAAAGAGGAGAGAGAAAAGAGAGAGGAGACAGAGAAGAGAGGAGAAAGAGGAGAGAGAAGAGAGAAAGAGAGAGAAAGAGAAGAGAGAGAGGAGAAGAGAGAGGGGGGGGAGGGAGGGAGGGAGAGAAAGGGAGGGGTGTATCATTTTGTCTTGCCAAAATGGCCTCCATCCTCTCTTGTGAAGATTCTATTAATAATAATTAACTACTTATTCTTGAAGAAGGGAATGACTCCTCTGTCCAAGTCTCAGAACTTCTGATACTCGTTGACACGTATGTTGGCCCTTTGTTTTGTGGTGCTGGTGTCAGTTCAGTTGGAAAGTGGGTTGGCTTCTCCCTCATGAGCCCCATCACGCTTGCCAAGTCTTCCTTGTGCAATCCGTGGGGCTCCCACCCCCTAAACTGAAAGGAAAGAGAGCGGAGAACTTTGACGAGCCGAGCTTTTATCGCTTTTCTGTATGTGGTTTGTGTTTGTTCCAGTTTAAAATAAACTGGACCCTGCTTTACAAAAAAATCCCCGGGCAGGTCACCCCACATTCATTACTTGGAATTTACGGCTGGAAAGATTTAGCAGGAGGTTAAAGTGACCACGGACCAGCTGTAGCAGTGTGCTTTTAAAAGTTTGCTGTTGCCAGGAGGTCTCCTTGTCCTCGTTTTTGGACACCCTTCTCAACTTTTCAGTTCTTCCACATTGGGGTGGTTGGGTAGCAGCCCTGCCTTCCCCTCCTAGCACAGCTTTGCACTCCAGCATGGATTCAGACATGGAGTCAGGCTGAGAAGTGAGTTTGAAATCACCTGCCAGCGCTCAAGTTATGGGAAGCAGTCGGGTTGCAAAGTGGGGACTAGTTAGGAGCGAAGGCGGATCTGGGTCACCCAGGATAACATTGCAGGATCCAATCTGGGTCGGTGACCGGGACCAGAAATTTTGTCTTCTGAGCTTTTGCACTTGTGCTGGAGCCCATCTTCAGGGAACTTCTCTCTACCAGAACCCATCCATCCATCCATCCATCCATCCATCTATTTATCATCTATCTATCCATCTCTATCTATCATCAATCTATCTTGTGTCATCTATCTGTCTGTCTATCTCTATCTATCTATCTATCTATCTATCTATCTATCTATCTATCATCTATCTATCTATCTATCATCTCTATCATATCTATCCATCTCTATCATAATATCATTGTGTCATCTTGTCTGTCCATCTATCTATATATATCTATCTATCTATCTATCTATCTGTATATTCTATCTATTCTTATCTATCTCTATCTATCATCAATCGATCTGTGTTATCGTCTATTTGTCTGTTTGTTTGTTTGTTTATTATTTTATCTATCATCTCTAATTTATCATAATTTATTTTGTGTTTGGTCTGCATGTTATATTTATCTATTTATTTATTTATTTATTTGTCTATCATCTGTCTATCATCTATCTATCTCTATCTATCTTATCTATCCATCTCTATCTGTCGTCAATTTATCCTGTGTCATCTATCTGTCTGTCCATCCATCCATCTGTCCATCCATCATCCATCCATCCATCCATCCATCCATCCATCCATCCATCCATGCATCCATCCATCCATCCATCCTATCCTTCTATCCTATCTATCTACCTACCTACCTACCTATCTATATCATCAATCTATCTGTATATTATATATAAACAATCTATCTTGTGTCATCTGTCCGTCCGTCCATCCATCCATTCATCCATCTATCATCTATCTCAAATGAAGGCAAATATATGTTTCCCAGGATAATGTTGTAGGATCCAATCTGATTCCGGTGACCAGGACCACACAATTTGCTGTTTGATGTCATTCCTCCTCCAGTGAATATGCACGTTGCAGAGGGAGGCAAAATGTTACATATTCCATCTCAGAATAAAATGCTTCCACCTCACTAGGTCCCTTCCCACCTCAAAACTTTTTGCTTGATTCTTTAAGATCTGTGTTTCCACTGACACTGCTTCTTTCTTTCTTTCTTTCTTTCCTTCACAAAAGTATCTTTGTGGTAGTTTCCATAAAGATTGTCTTTGATCTCTTGGGACTGGGTAAACATTGGCCTTTTTTTGGTCAAATAGTTGAAATTGGTGGATGTACCAATCCATGGAGCCTGAAAACCGATTAGGAGAAGCTTAACATTCTTCTTTTACTGTCTCTCTCTTGGCACGGCATGCTTGGTTTGTTGATTTACTGTTTCCTAATTGTGCCAAGCTGCCATCCATAGGAGGAAATGCATTCTTGTGGCTTTGGTGCATAACATTTGTATAAATATCTATTTTGCATCAGTGTGGCTACAAAAGAGGCATTTCCCCCCACGACAGGGTAGTTAAGGAGTATACAATTCAATGTCCCTTGTTGTTAGAAAGCTGAACTGAAATTAGAAGAAGATTAACCACGGGATATTTCACAGAGATTGCACAATTTTCTTTCTTGTGCACACACAAGCAGAGAGAGAGAGAAGGAGGAAGAGGAGGAGGAAGAGGAGGAGGAGGAGGAGGAGGAAAAGAAAAGGAGAAGGAGAAGAAGAAGAGGAAGAGGAAGAGGAAGAGGAAGAGGAAGAGGAAGAAGAAGAAGAAGAAGAAGAAGAGAGGAAGCCAGAGAGGCAGAGAGAGAGAAAGAGAAGAGAAAAGAGGGGAGGGAGGGGGGGAGGGAGGGAGAAGAGAGGGAGAGAAACAGAGAGATAAAAGAAAGAGGGAGAGAGAGAGAGAAACAGAAAGAAAAGAAAGAGGGAGGGAAACAGAGAAAAGAGAGAAAGAGAAAGGAGGGAGGGAGGGAGGGAAAGAAAGAAAGAAAGGAAAGAAAGAAAGAAAGAAATGATATAGTAGAGTATAAATAAAATGTTCCCTGTTTTTTTTAAATCCAGGTTAACAGGTGGAAATGTTGTATCGGGGGGCAGCTTTTCTCTATTTTCTTCTTCTTTCTGAAAACTGAACCTTTGCAGACAACCTTTGATAAACAAGGGTCCTGCTTTTCTCCTTTGGTTCTCTAAGCCCATCTGTAGGCATAGCAGTGGTTTTATTGTTTGTCTGTTTTCTTTTGTTTTGGAGAGAGAGGAGAAAAGAAAGGCAGGTTTTGCTGCCCACATCCATGACTACAGGAGAGAGAGAAAGGAGGGCAGATGCTGGCGTTCTTTCCCCCAACAGCCCTTCCATAACTTCCTCCCAGGGGAAGTATTCTGCACATTCTTCCAGCTTTCGGGAAGCCGCTTCTCTTGCAGGGGGAATAGAATTTGCATCTTGGATCTTCTCCCTGTGAAGGAGGAACCTCTTATTCGGGATTTCTGGAGGCATAGAGGGAAGTGGGATGGGACCATTCTTTGCAAGGCTGCAGATTTAAGGAGGACCATGGCATCCTTGGCCCAAAACGCTGGAGCAAGGAGCTTGCTTCAAGGCCTTCTCCTGCTTTTGCCCATTGTGATTCTTCCAGCCTAAAAAAATACACTTGTTTTACAACTTCATGATTTCCCCCATCCTTCTGCTTAGAAAGCCCACAATAGTTTAGGAGTTGGGTTTCATCAGGTTTATTTACCCCTTCTCCTCCCCCCCTCCTCCCCCCCTCCTTCTTTCTCCTCCTCCTCCTCTTTTTCCTCCTTCTTGTCCTCCCTTTTTGAAGGAAAGTCTAGGAATTGATTTTTGCCCTCAATTCTCTCCAGTTCAGCCAAAGACCTCGTGTTTTTACACCATAAATTCTTCCTAAGCACGCTTGGTGTCTCCCCACACACCCCTATTTTTATGCATTACATCTGTTTTTGCTTTTTCCCCTTTCCATTCAGAGTAGTGGTCAAGGACGTTAAGAAAGGTGCACCTGTGAAACTCAGATCATAACCTCCCACGTTGATATCTTGTCTGAACGAAACCTCTTTCTTTGCGTGCTGCTGAAAGAGCCCAGGAGTAGGGGAGTCTTCCTCGAACTCTTTACCCCTCCCTTTTACCTGGATGGGTGTCTTCTTTTCCAGATTTACCCTCTATGCTGTAGATACCCGTGGGAGGCACTCGGAACTGAGCACCATCACGCTGAGGACGGCTTGTCCACTGGTGGACGACACCAAAGCAGAAGGTAAAATGCCTGTTCTCATGACAAGGCTCAAAAAGGGCTCCCAACTGTGTCTTCATTTTGCCTTAATTTCTGGAGTTTCTCACGTCGCCATGCTAAAATATTTCTGGGACCTAGTCTAGACCGGGGGGTCTCCAACCAACCTTGGCAACTTTAAGACTTGTGGACTTCAACTCCCAGCATTCCTCAGCCAGCTTCACTTCGCTGGCTGAGGAATTCTGGGAGCTGAAGTCCACAAGTCTTAAAGTTGCCAAGGTTGGAGACCTTGACCGGATGACTTTAAGACGTGTGAACTTCACCTCCCCGGGGTTCTTAGCAATTGGGAGAATGGATAAGTAGCAAGTGAGGTGGCCTAGAAGGTGGAACTCTTGCCTCACAATCAGGAGGCTGTGAGTTCAATCCTAGGTAGAGGCTAATACTTGGAATAGACTCTCCTGCTCAAACAGGACTAGATGGCTTCCAAAAGTCCCTTCCAACTCTTGTTAATCTATGTTCTAAGTCTAGCACATCCTTGACCTCTTTATACATGAAACAATTATTGGAATTTCATATTTCTTTTCCTTTAATAAAAGGGTGTCAGTATATTCATGAACTGGAATAGAGCTTGGTGACAAGGTCAGCCAATGAATAGGAATAGCAACTAAATCAGCCAATGAGGATAGTTTGGAAACTGAAACTAGAAGTAGCCTAGGCTGGAAACTGAAACTAGTAGCCTAGGCTGGAGACTGAAACTAGAAGTAGCCTAGGCTGGAAACTGAAACTAGAAGTAGCCTAGGCTGGAAACTGAAACTAAAAGTAGCCTAGGATGGAAACTGAAACTAGAAGTAGTCTAGGCTGGAAACTGAAACTAAAAGTAGCCTAGGCTGGAAACTGAAACTAAAAGTAGCCTAGGCTGGAAACTGAAACTAAAAGTAGCCTAGGCTGGAAACTGAAACTAAAAGTAGCCTAGGCTGGAAACTGAAACTAAAAGTACCCTAGGCATGGCTCTGTGTTAAGCTCTGCAATTCTGCAGCTATGTTGAAACTCTGAGTCTATCTATTGAAGATGAAACTAACTTGCTTGCTTGCTGAAGGCTGGAGCTCTGCTCTGAACTTGCAACATGTTTCTGTTTGCTCCATGTTGGAGAAATCTACAACTGGTTTGTAAAATCTACTTATTATGTTTATAAAGATGTTAAATGAAGCATCGGCCATCCGTGTTTATTTTTCTGGCTGAATTATCGCTGCAAAACTCTCAATAAAGGGAATTATGGGTTGTTGTTTTTAAAGAAAACTCTGATCAATTAGACTCAATCGAACAGAGTGACAGAATGGTATAGTTGGAAGGGACCTTGGAGGTCTTCTAGTCCAACCCCCTGTTCAAGCGGGAGACTGTATAACATTGCAGACAAACAGTTGTCCAGTCTCTTCTTAAACCCCCCAGTGATGGAGCACCCGCAACCTCTGGAGGCAAGTTATTCCATTGGTTAATTGCTCTCACCGTCAGGAAATCGGTCCTTCGTTCCAGGTTGCTTTGTCTCCTTGATTTGCACTCCTTTGCACTTTGGGAAAAGTGCAAAGAAGAGCAACTAAGACGATTAAAAGCCTGGAGGCACAAACATATGAAGAATGGAGGATGCAGGATTTTGGTTGGGCTAGCCTAGAGAAAAGAAGGGCTAGGGAGGGACAAGATAGCAGTCTTTCAGTATTTGAGGGGCTGCCACAAAGAAGAGGAAGGGGTCAAGCTATTCTCCAAAGCACCAGAAGGCAAGAGAAGAAGCAATGGATGGAAACTAATCATGGAGAGAAGCAAGCTGGAATTAAGGAGAAACTTCCCAACAGTGAGGACAATCAACCAGTGGAACAACTTCCCTTCAAAAGTTATGGGTGCTCCATCACTGAAAGTTTTTAAGAAGACACTGGACTGCCACTTGCCTGAGATGGTATAGGGTCTCCTGCTTGAGCAGGGGGCTGGACTAGAAGACCTCCAAAGCCCCTTCCACCTCTGTTCTGATTCTCATTAGTTTCCATCCGTTGCTTCTCGTCCTGTCCTCAGGTGCTTTGAAGACTAGGAGAACCATAGAAAGAAAAACCCGACCAGGGTGCGACGTTCTGCTCCATGGTTCCCGCTCAGCATTTTGTTCTCCGCTTCTTTTCCAGAAATAGCAGATAAGATCTACAACTTGTACAACGGCTACACCAGTGGGAAGGAGCAACAGACAGCCTACAACACCCTTATGGAAGTCTCGGCTTCCATGCTATCCCGAGTCCAGCATCACTACAACTCCCACTACGAGAAATTTGGGGACTTTGTCTGGCGCAGCGAGGATGAGCTCGGCCCCAGGTAACTCTTTTCCCTGAGTCTGCATTCCTGCTCTTTTCTTTCCTGTTATCAGGACTACTGCAAGTGCCACCAGGGTAAGTGAGCTTCTGACCTTTTCATCCCTCACAAAGGATTGGAAATTCAAACTGCTTGGGAGGTTTCAGAGAACCCTTCCTGCCTGAGTTTGGTTGTCTTCTTGTAGATGCTCCGTTACCCAATGAAGAAACGTCTTCAATGCACTGACGACGTTACCTAGTTGGATAACGAAATGTCTGCAAGAAACTCACCAAACTCAGAGCACCAATCACCCCACAGTCATCCTCCTCCTCCTCCTCCTCCTCGTGATATGTTGTAATTTGTTTTTGCAGTTCTGAAAGTTTGTCTTCTCTTTTGCCCCAAAGGTTCTTTTACCCAAAAGGCAACTGGACTTCCTTATTTGTTTTTTCTTTGAAAATGTTTCACTTCTCATCCAAGAAACTTCTTCAGTTAATTAGTTAGTTAGTTAGTGAAGAAGAAGCTTATTGGATGAGAGTTAGTTAGTTCAGTTAGAATGAACTAACTGACACGAAGCAAAACATCTTCAAAGAAAACCAAGAAATTCCACTTGCCTCTTGACAAAAAAGCACCTTTGGGTCACTCCTTCGGCTGGACACCAACCTTGCAAAGTCCGTTCTTGCCACCGGCTACCTAATTCTAAATTTTATTCGTTTGGCTTTGACTCTGGCCATGTGAGGGACTGGATCGTGACTTGATCCACGAGTGGATTGATCCATTCCCTCATTCATTTCATTGCAGCCTGGAGTCTCCCTCCAATCATCACATAGGCTGGTTGCCTCCCAACTGACAAGGTGGAAGAGAGGTGGCCTTGCAGGGGAGGAAGCGGTTATGAGTTGGCCGGCTGGGTAACTGCCTCATATGATCTTCCTTCCACCGACCTGCCTTTTTTTAACAGCTTCATTAACCGTCTGTCCTTTTTCCAAATTTCCCCCATTTTCTGGAGCGGAGTGGGTAGGAGGAAGGTCAGGGTCAGTAGTCCTGGCCAATTTCATCTCCAGATTTGGACCTCCTCCGTAGGGAGAAGTTGGAAAGGACACAGCTGCTAATTTATGACATCCAACTGGCTGCCCTTCGGATTTATCTTCTGGCCTGCCCTGGGAGGTATCTCTCTCCCCTATTTCCCCACCCCCAACTTCCTCTTCCCAGCCTTTCCTCCTCTTTGTTCCCCCCCCCCTTTCCTCAGGGGAAGATGTCAGCCAAAGATAAGTCTACCCTTTAGACATGACTTCATTAACCTTTTCACATAAGTGACTCACTTCGGCAGCTTGGGCTAAATAGCTCGCCATCATCTGTTTTTGGCCAAAAGTTGATTTGTCGTTAGGAAAGTTTCGTTTCCCTCTGCCTATACCTTCCCTACAGATTTATTCTGACTTGTAAGAGGCTAATTTTGCTGCTGCTTCTCCCAGCCAGCTGGCTGATGCCACACCCAGAGTTTCTAGAGTCGGAGGGGGAAACAGGCTGGTTCAAAGAGCTATGTCGGGTGAGATGGCTCATCATTCAAAAATACATCCCGTTGTGTTGAAATCCAGTTCGACAGAAGAATTCAAAGGCCACGACTTTCAACTCATTTTAATTCTACTGTATTTTCACCCAACTAGCAGAATAATAGAATAATAGAGTTGGAAGGGACCTTGTAGGGAACCCTACAACGTTTCAGACAAATGGCTGTCCAGTCTCTTCTTAAAAGCCTCCAGTGATGAAGCACCCACAACCTCTGGAGGTTCTTCTTCTTCTTCTTCTTCTTCTTCTTCTTCTTCTTCTTCTTCTTCTTCTTCTTCTTCTTCTTCTTCCTCTTCCTCTTCCTCTTCTTCTTCTTCTTCTTTTCCTCCTCCTCCTCCTCTTCCTCCTTCTCTTCTTCCCCTTCTTCTCCTTTTTCTTCTCTTCTGCTTCCTCCTCTTCCTCCTCTCCACAAACTTCCCTCCCTTTGAGTTTGATCATGTTGCTACCATGGACTAATCGGCTTCTCCCACACTGTGACAGTGACTAAAAATGGCAGTTTCTCTTCCCATCTTCTCCCTCTTCCTCTTTGCCTTCCTGGGAGCCTCAAAGCTGGTTTTTCTCCACCACCCCTCTCTCCCCTTCTAGAAAAGCGCACCTCATCTTACGGCGGCTGGAGAAAGTCAGCAACCACTGTTCCAGCTTGCTACGCAGCGCCTACATCCAGAGCCGGACTGACACCATGCCCTACTTGTTCTGTCGCAGCGAGGAGGAGCGCTCCCAGGGCATGGTTTGGTACAATGTCCTGAAGGACACCAAAATCACCTGCGAAGAGAAGATGATCTCTCTGCTGCGGAACATGTATGGCGACTCCAAGGGACGATGAAATAAACAACAAAAACCGGGCCGGCCAACCGAGGCACGATGGGGAAGAGGCACTCCCCTCATCCCCAGCTCAAGCAAGGACATGTGGCAACCTACCATTCGACGGACGGGAGATCAGCTCGACAAAACCGCAGCCAACCGTGGGGCCAGCCAGATCCCTCCCTCCTCCTCCCGTTTGCTTATGTTCTCTCTCTCTTTCTCTCTCTCTCTCTTTTTTAAAAAAAATAACCATTATTATTTAAGAAGGAAGTCCATCGTTTCGCTCCATCCAAGGGGGAGGGGAAAAATAAAAATAAACAAAGGCAACCTCCTTTTCCGACATGTTTCTCAACTCAATTCCCTAGTCCTGGGCTCCAAAATTGAGAGCCAGAGATGGAGAGACAGTTCAGCTGGTGGGGTGGTTTCACAAGTGGTGAAAAAGGAGCTGTTTTCGACTGTACTTGAGAAGGACACAGTTGCTGACTCACCTTAGATATTTCTTTTGCTCCGAGGGACTGAAGCTTGGGTAACCTGAGAATTTTAGGCAGGGAGTCAGAAGGACCTACGTTTTTGGGAAGGGCCCAAAGCAGCCTTGGAGTAGCCACTGAGCAGTTCACAGCAAACTGGAGAAAGAACTTTGCTAGCGGGCCATTACGAGAACAGCGGCAGGTATCAAACATACATCAGGTGTCAAAAAAAGAAAGAAAGAAAGAAAGAAAGAAAGAAAGAAAGAAAGAAAGAAAGAAAGAAAGCAAGCTCCTTGGGTGATTGTCATTACCAGTATCCTGACAGGTTGTTCTGTGCATTAAAACATTCATATTTACTTCCAACCTCCTGGCCTGCCTGTCCTTTATTGTTTGAGTCATGTCAGAAACTCTTTCCCCCACCCCACAAATACACCTGCTTCCTTATCGCCTCTTGAGCGTCACTCAAGTTTCTTCCCGCCCCCTATTTTGATAACAGGTTAACAGAGTTGGAAGGGACCTTGTAGGTCATCTAGTCCAACCCCCCACCCAAGCAGGAGACCCTGCACCATTTCTGACATAGTCCAGTCTCTTCTGGAAAGCCTCCAGTGATGAACAGTGGTGGTAATGCTACCGGTTCAGACCGGTTTGACTGAACCGGTAGTAAAAAAAGGCTCGGCCCTCTGAGCTGTTCTCTTCTTTATCCTCTCAGCTCATTGGTGCTGCAGGCCTCAGCTGGTGTGGGGAAAGCTGTGGGTGGCGCATTAGGTGCTCATGTGCACACGTGCCATCACCGAACCGATAGTGGAACGGGTAGGATCCCACTGCTGGTGGTGCAACTCCCACAACTTCTGAAGGCAACTTCTATTCCATTGGCTGGTTGTTCTCACTGTCAGAAAATTCCTCCTTATTTCCAGGTTGAATCTCTCCTGGATCAGTTTCCATCCATTATTCCTTCTCCGGCCTTCAGGTGCTTTGGAAAAATACATACAAATACACACAAACATTGGAACAAGAGAGACAATGTTCTGTCCACTACAGGTCATCTATGACCACAATGGAGCCCCAAATTTTGGTTGCTAAATTAGATAGTTGTTAAGTGAGTTTTGCCCTAGTTTGCCACCGTTGGGAAGCGGAACTCCACAGTTGTTACGTTAGTAAGATGGGTGTTCAGTGAATCTGGCTTCCTTGTTGATTTCACTTGTCAGACGGTCACAAAAGGGGATTGCGTGACCCTGGGGTCACCCCATCATAAATATGAGCCCCAGTCGTTAAGGGAGTCACTGCAGTTATTAAGATAATGAAGTGAATTTAGCTTCCCTGTTGACTTTCCTCATCAGAGGGTTTCAGATGGTAATCACATGACCCTGGGAGACTGCAACTGTCATAAGTACATGCCAGTTGCCAAGCATTTTGATCGCATGACTGCAGGGATGCTGCAATGGTCATAAGCGTGAAAAACAGTTGTAAGTCCCTGTTTCCAATGCCATTGTAACTTTAAATGGTCACTATATGAATAGTGGTAAATCAAGGGTTACTTGTTTTCACTTTGATCTCAGGTGCACTTAAATTCTACCAGTTCCTAGATGTACAAGTTAATAATAGCTTTGTGGCTTTTTCACCCGTCAAACGGACTCGGATCCGTTTGGAACAGGTATTGGGAGTCTGGGCACCCTTCTGAACAACTGGATCTAATTCAGTTTGGTCCAGTTTGATATGGGCGCCCTAGAAAAATCAGATCTGCTTTCCAGATTGCTTGTCCGGGTTCCAATTAAATGGGATCTGAATCTTTTTGTACAATGTTCTCTGGCTGAATCATTCTTCATTTGTACCTCCTTGTCTTTTAAGTCAGAAATGGAAGTTAGGTTGACTTGCAGGCGAAACAACCTACCTACCACCGAGAGAAATTTGGAAACTCTTAAAATTAATTTGAAATGGCTTAATCGAACTCATTTTGTTTTTGTTTTGACTGGTGAAGTTACTTGGATAATGAAACATCTCCAATGAAACAACCTTGCTCCATGGTTTAACCTTCTTTTAAAGAAACTCTGAGATTATGCATATATGTTGTTTGAAATGCTAAAGTTATTGCTTCTGGTATTGGTATGGTAAGATTTGGGTTAGAGGGGGCAATGCCATCTCCTCTGTTTTAACTGACAAAAGCTGGGCATCTTCCTCATCAATTGTCCCCCTCCATTATTGGTCCCAGCTTCCTGTTGAAAGCCAGTAGAAGACACAGGTAAGATACAATCTGTTGATCTCCAGGGTCGGAATCAAATCATATTGAAGGAGGTGAGAAATCCATTTTTAACACTTGGGATGGAGAAATAAACTCTACCCAGTTCTTCCTTCTGCAACCTGGATATTCTTGGTATATGTTCATACAGTACATTCGATCGGTCAAAAATGGAGTTGTTTTAGGAAACCTAGCCAACATTTTATCACAATGGGTAAATATCCCACTAAGCCATTAATGGATTAACAGGGTTTTTTTAAAGGATTACATGTGTGAATCCAGCCTCTGGCCCAAAATCTACAAGGCCAGTGACTGTTTTCCTTCTACAGGGCAATACTCTGGATGATGGAAGTTTTTATGTCTACTCTTGGTATGGGAATTTTTTTTTTGTGGATATTTTCTTAGCAATAGCACTTAGACTTATATACCACTTTAAAGCCCTCTCTTAAGTGGTTTTACAGAGTTGGCCTCTTGCCCCCAACAATCTGGGTCCTCATTTTACCCACCTCAGAAGGATGGAAGGCTGAGTCAACGTTGACCCGGTCAGGATTGAACTGCTGGCAGTGGGCAGAGTCAGCCGGCAATACTGCGTTCTAACCACTGCACCACCGTGGCTTTGATAGATAGATGGGTAGATGGAGAGATGAATAGATAGACAAAAAGATAGATAGACAGACAGGTAGATAGATAGAGCAATAGCAATAGCACTTAGACTTATATACCACTTCACAGTGCTTTTACAGCTCTCTCTAAGTGGTGTCAACTCATAAAACATTCCTATGGCTGTTTTAGTAGTTGCCATAAAAAGGGGGGAGGAAGGAAATCTGGAAGAGCAGTGCAGCAGTTTGAAATTGAAAGTATATTCCAATACTTATCTTTAAAAGATTGTAACTAAACTACCAGAGCTTTTGCCCACAAATATATTTAATTGGAGAACATGAATGATGACACCCAGCCACTGAATGTGCTTAATTGGAGAATCTGAGTTATGAGACACCCAGGGGGGAAACAGGATCACAGGTGACTGTAATTATGTATGCCAGAGTTGGCTTCATACAAGGCAGTGCCAGTATGTCGCCTCTAATAAATCCTTTGAAGTTGGTTGAAGTTTGGCTCGAGAATCATGATTTAATTAGGGCAATTGCTGGAATCCTGACAAGCAGTTTACAGAGTCTGCCTATTGTCCCCAACAATCTGGGTCCGCATTTTACTCACCTCGGAAAGATGAAAGACTGGGTCAACCTTGAGCTTGATGAGGTTGGAACTGCCAAATTGCAGTCAGCCGGCAGTCAGCAGAAGTAGTCTGTAGTACTGCTCTCTAACCACTGCACCACCACGGCTACTTAGCTTTTGAAGCACTGTCAGATGTGGTAAAATATAGCATGGGGGTGTGTGATTTTCTCTCCCCTCTGCTGAATAACTGTCCAACCAGCAAACATCAGGTAAAGTTGTTCAACACATTCAAAACAGACGTGCTCAGTTGAACTAAGTCTTTTCTGACTCCAACTCTGGATTCAAGGTGTAATTGTAAAGGATTTTTTTTTCCTCATTGGGGTTGCGTTGCTTGCAACAAGTCCTCGGTGTGGGTATTGGAGCAATGCCTAAACCAGCTTCTCTTCTGTGTGGTGTGACAACCTACCTGTTCTCCTGGATTTGTGAAGTTTCTGAAGGATCCTTAGAAGCTACAAGAAGCTGCTATTTTGTCTCTTTTCATTGGAACTTCAGTGAACAACTAGGCGCAGTGAAATTGGCTTCCTTCCAAAATTACTGTGAGTAATTTATGTATTGACACCCATGTAAAATGAAACCTATGTATAGTTCTAAACATTTACAGGCCAGAATACATGGGTTACAATTTCACTGCCTTAAAACCCTTCTACTTCATTCCCCAAGTTCGTTCCGGTCTTTTGATGATTTTGTAGAATGGAGAAATGTCTTTGGTTTATTGTTCAATCAGCATTAAAAAAAAAGATTATGAAATGAGCAACTATAAAACTATAAACTATAGTTTATAGTTTTATAGTTGCTCATTTCATAATCTTTTTTGTTTATAAACTATAAACAACTATAAACTCTAGTTTATAAACTATAAACTTCCTCAAAACTATAAGACCAACTATTACAGGAATAAAAGCTAATTACATCAAAGCCAAAGTATAAAAATCAGAATAACAAGAGTTGAGAGGGACCTTGGAGGTCTCCTAGACCAACCCCCTGCCTAGGCAGGAAACCCTATGCCACTTCAGACAAATGGTTATCCAATCTCTTCTTAAAAATTACCAGTGTTGGAGCATTCACAACCTCTAGAGGCAAGTTGTTCCACTGATAAATTGTTCTGTCAGGAAATTTCTCCTTAGTTCTAAGTTGCTTCTGTCCCTGATTAGTTTCCACCCATTGCTTCTTGTCCTGCCTTCAGGTGCTTTGGAGAATAGCTTGACTCCCTCTTCTTTGGGGCAGCCCCTGAGATATCACAACACTGCTATCATGTCACCCATATTCCTTCTTTTCATTAAAGTAGACATACCCAATTCCACAACTATTCTTTATATGTTTTAGTCTCCAGTCCCGTAATCGTCTTTGTTGCTCTTCTCTGTAAGGTGAAGTCACCAGCTTTAAAATGTCAAGGGCTGAACACATTTGAGTAAGATAATTCCGGGGGAGGCCCTTTTCTTCCTCCCAGAGGCCCGAGGAAAGCCTCCGGACTCTGGGGAAGGTGAAAAATGGCCCTCCAGGAAGTTCCAGTAGGCCACGCCCACCATGGCCACACTCCCACCCAGCAACTGGGCAGCAAACTGGTTGCTGGGATTTTGGACTCCCACCCCTGCACCTGACCCACTAGAGCGGGCAGGCAAGGAATTGTGCAGGTCCCGTCCCTTAAGGATGTACATCTGGCAACACCCAGAAGAAGAGCCTTCTCCATGGTGGCTCCCTCCCTTGGGAACATCATCCCTCCAGAAATTAGACAGGCCCCCCACTTGAACAACCTTTCAGAAGGCCCTGAGAACCTGGTTTGTCCAGCAGGCCTGGGGAACTCACGATGCC